>CM045750.1:8369418-8379418 GCA_024760905.1 Plotosus lineatus | reverse complement strand
AAGGTCCTGAGTTCAATTCCCAAGCTCGGGCTCCAAACATGGAGTTTGCATGTTCTTTAATTTGTGTGGGTTTCCTCAAGATTCTCTGGTTTTCTCCCACAGTCCAAAGGCATGCACAGTAGGCTAATTGGGTGTTACGAATTGCTTTGAAGTGTAAATATGATTGCGAATAGTTTTGTGTTTGTGTTGGCCTTGCAGTGGTGTGGTGAGCTGATCAGGGTGTACCTACCTTCACTGAGATAAGTCGTATAGTAGTATATTGGCAATTTATAATTTTATTTCATAATTGTGTAGGGGTCGTAGAAAAATGTTTAAATTCTTTTGTACTTTGCAAATTCCTACTTTTACTACGTAAAAGTGCTTTGTGACAATGTCAATGTTAAAAAGAACGCTATACAAAAAAAACCCTTAATTGGATTGAATTGAATAGAATTAACAACAGCCTCTCCATGACCCTATAAAGATTAAGAGATTTAATCTGTGAGAGTAAGTGTGATATTTACATATTTTAACCCTGTTATATGCAGGTCTGATGAGTTCTGCACTTCAAACAAGGCTGTGTAGCCGTGTGTTTTGAGTGTTCTCATCAAGGCTTAAAGCATACTACACTGAAACATAAAGTAAACCAACATAAATTTTTTATATTTTATATTTACATAACCATGGCAAAGAAAGGTCAGGCGAGCTCTGCATGCTTTGAGGTAATAGTGTAGTTGATGGCGTCCTATTCAGCCTAGCAACTCAGGGATGAATAGCAGCCAATCAGCATCACAATGCATACATACACCATATGGAGAGATGGAAAAATCAATTTGATGGGTTTTTTTTAAGTATGGTGCTCTTAGACGCGATTGGATCGATTTTTTTCTCCAAAAACTTTGTTCAACAAAATACATCAGACCTGTTTCGTTGTCACTTACAGAAACATAATTAAAATTTAATTATGGTTCTGTAAGTGACAACGAAACAGGTCTGATGTATTTTGTTGAACAAAGTTTTTGGAGAATTATTATGTTCGTATCATAACAAAAACATTCCGTGATTAAGTCCCAGACTCACTATGATCAATTCTGTGTGAAATTTGTATGTTCCCCCAACACAGGCATCGATTTCCTCCAGGTACTTTACTCTGGTTACTCTGGTTCATCCCACAGTCCAAAGACATGCTCCTTAGAATAATTGACTATTCCAAATTGCCCCAAGATGTAAATGTGTGTGTGGATAGTTGTGGACTATGTATTGCGTACTATGTTGTGTATTATGTTGCAGTCTTTCAACACCCTTGCAAGCTATTCCGGGTGTACCTCATCTTCACCAGTGTCAACTGACCCTAATGCATCCCCACTAGGGTTAAGCGGTTCGGCAAATGAATGAGTGAGTTATGTTAATACCACTTATATGCTTTTAAACACTGGGTCATTGTATTCATTTAAATTGCATTTAAACTTTACAAATGCTTGATTTTTAAAGCAAAGTTGGCAGACAGTAACTTAAATTTAAAAAAATAATAATCACTATCAGAAAGCTAAGAAAAAATACTAACAGTAGTTATAATAGTGACACAGGATAGTACTGAATAGTACTATCTATACATAGTACTGAAACCTATTATTTTTTAAAATAACAAAAGGTACCTCCATCCGAATTGGTCGAGGCACGGGTTAACAACGACCGCCATCAGTGCTGTTAACCAACAGGGTGCTGGTGGAAATTGGACTACTGTTGATCGAAGGAGAGGCGGGAGGCGTGACCGTAGGTGGAGAGAGAAGAGGAAAGGCATGAGTCTAGGACTGAGAGTAGGGACTTTGAATGTTATAACTATGACAGAAAAAGGTAGAGAGCTGGCTGACATGATGCAGAGAAGGAAGGTGGGCATACTGTACTGTGTGTTCAGGAGACCAGGTGGAAAGGTAGCAAGGCTAGAATCTTAAGAACAGGTTTTAAGCTGTTTTATCATGGTGTGGATGGGAAGAGAAATTGAGTAGGAGTCATCTTGAAGGAGGAGTTGGTCAGGAATGTTCTAGAAGTGAAAAGAGTGTCAGATAGAGTGATGAGTCTCAAATTAGAAATTGAAGGCGTAGTGTTCAATGTTGTTAGTGCTTATGCCCCACAGGCAGGATGTGAGCTAGAAGAGAAGGAGAGATTCTGGAGTGAGTTAGATGAAGTGATGCAGAGGACCCCCAGAGGTGAAAGAGTGGTCATTGGTGCAGACTTCAATGGACATGTTGGTGCAGGCAACAAAGGGGACAAGGAAGTGATGGGCATGTTTGGTATCCAGGACAGGAACACAGAAGGACAGATGTTGATAAATTTTGCAAAGATGGAAATGGCCGTGGTGAATACTTTCTTCCAGAAGAGACAGGAGCATAGGGTGACTTATAAAAGCGGAGGTAGGAGCACACCGGTAGAATACATCTTGTGTAGATGATGCAATTTGAAGGAAGTCAGTGACTGCAAAGTACTAGTGAGTGAGAGTGTTACCAAACAGCATAGGATGGTGGTGTGCAGGATGACGCTGAAGGTGAGGAAGGCAAAGAAGGCAAAGGCACAGCAGAAGACAAAGTGGTGGAAGCTGAAAAAGGAAGAGTGTCACATTGTCTTCAAGGAGGAGATGAAATAGGCTTTGGGTGGTCAGAAAGTGCTTCCAGATGACTGGACAACGACAACTAATGTGATCAGGGAGACAGGTAGGAGAGTACTTGGTGTGTCCTCTGGAAGGAGAGTAGATAAGGAGACTTGGTGGTGGAATGACGAAGTGCAAGAGAGTGTACAAAGGAAGAGGTTAGCTAAGAAGAAGTGGGAAGACACAGCATAAAGCGAATGTAGCGGTGTCAAAGGCCAAACAGAGGGAGTATGATGACTTGTATGCAAGGTTGGACAGTAAGGAGGGAGAAAATTATTTATACAAGTTGGCACACAGGAGAAATAGAGATGGGAAGGACGTGCAGCAAGTTAGAGTGATTAAGGACAGAGTGGGTAATGTATTGAATGATGACAGAAGTGTGCTGGGAAGATGGAAAAAGTACTTTGAAGACATGATGAATGAGGAAAATGAGAGAGAAAAAAAGAGTAGAAGAGGTGACTGTTGAGGACCAGGAAGTAGCAAAGATTACTAAGGGTGAAGTGAGGAGGGCATTGGAGAGGATGAAGAGTGGAAAGGCAGTTGGTCTTCATGATATACCTGTGGAGATATGGAAGTGTCTCGGAGAGGTAGCAGTAGATTTTCTGACAAGAACATCCAACAAGGTCTTAGAGAGTGAGCAGATGCTGGAGGAATGGAGGAGAAGTGTGCTGGTGCCCATTTTTAAGAACAAGGGAGACATGCAGAGTTGTGGCAACTATAGAGGGATAAAGTTGATGAGCCATACGATGAATTTATGGGAAAGAATAGTGGAAGCTAGACTTAGGGCAGAGGTCAGTATTTGTGAACAACAGTTTGGTTTCATGCCAAGAAAGAGCACCACAGATGCAATGTTTGCTTTGAGGCTGTTAATAGAGAAGCACAGAGAAGGTAAGAGGGAGCTGCATTGTGCCTTTGTGGATCTGGAAAAAGCATATGACAGGGTGCCGAGAGAGGAACTTTGGTATTGCATGAGGAAGTCTGGAGCGGCAGAGAAGTATGTTAGAGTGGTGCAGGACATGTATGAGAGATGTAAGACAGTGGTGAGGTGTACTATCGGTGTGACAGAAGAATTTAAAGTGGAGGTGGGACTGCATCAAGGATCAGCTCTGAGCCCCTTATTGTTTTCTATGGTGATAGAGAGGCTGACAGACGAGGTTAGCAAGAATCTCCATGGACTGTGATGTTTGCAGATGACATTATGATCTGTAGTGAGAGCAGAAAACAAGTGGAGGAAAATCTAGAGAGGTGGAGGTATGCCCTGGAAAGGAGAGGAATGAAGGTCATCCTCAGTAAGATAGAAAACATGTGTGTGAACGAGAAGGATCCAAGAGGAACGGTGAGGTTACAGGGAGCAGAGATAAAGAAGGTGGAGGATTTTAAGTACCTCGGCTCAACAATCCAGAGCAATGGAGAGTGTGGAAAAGAGGTGAAGAAGGCAGGTTGGAATGGTTGGAGAAAAGTGTTCCATGTGATGTGTGATAAGAAGGTATCGGCAAGAATGAAAGGAAAAGTGTACAAGACGGTGTTGAGGCCAGCGATGTTGTATGGTTTAGAAACAGTGGCCCTGAGGAAAAGACAGGAGGCAGAGCTGGAGTTATAGCAGAGATGAAAATGTTGAGGAGTTTGGGAGTAACGAGGATGGATAAGATCAGGAATGAGTACATCAGAGGGACAGCACATGTAAGAGGTTTTTGAGACAAAGTTAGAGATGCTAGATTGAGATGGTTTGGACATGTACAGACATGTACAGAGGAGGGATAGTGAATATATTGGTAGTAGAATGCTGAGGTTGGCAGTACCAGGCAGAAGGCCTAGAGCAGTGGTTCCTAACCTGGGTTCGATCGAACCCTAGGGGTTCGGTGAGTCGGTCTCAGGGGTTCGGCGGAGCCTCTGCCACGGAGGTCAAGACACACCCGACTCATCATGTCAATTAGTGATGACACGCCCCGCTTGGCCATCACTGGCTGCAGATGATCACATTACATTGCTTGGCCAATCAGTGCCGTGGGGAATTTAGCGCGCTCAGTAGTCAATGTGTGAAGTCGTGAGATTTTTTTCGGAATATTTTAATCCATACTAACTATGTCGAGCTAAAAAAGAAATGGGTCGGACAAACATGTACTACATGGATTCACATGCGTCATGGAACGTGATGGGACTCAGCATCTAATCTGAATGATTTGCAATGCCAAGTTGAGCAACTCTAATCTCGCACCGGCAAAACTAAAGGAACACTTCGTGAAACTGCATGGAGATGGGGAATACAAGAACACAACAGTACCTGTGTCTTGAATTTGTAAAAAATCATATTTTTATTTTTCACTGATGAAAGGTTCGGTGAATGTGCATATGAAACTGGTTGGGTTCGGTACCGCCAACAAGGTTAAGAACCACTGGCCTAGAGGAAGACCAAAGAGAAGATTCATGTGGTGAAGGAGGACATGAAGGTAGTTGGTGTAAGAGGATAGGGTGAGATGGAGGCAGATGATTCGCTGTGGCGACCCCTGAACGGAAAAGCCGAAAGGAAAAGAAGAAAAAGAAAAAGAAGAAGAAGAAGAAGAAGAAGAAGAAGAAGAAGAAGAAAATAGGGTCTGTAAAACAGTAAAGTTTCCTTCCAAAAATTCCAGTTCTAAATCTCAAACAGTCTGAATAAGGTCAAAGTTTTCACTGGAAGGAACAATTTGTAATCCTCATGCGCACAACCCCACCTTCTGATTTTCTAATAAACTGCATCTCCCATGTTGCACAGCACACATCTGGGACGCATTACTTGGCATAATCAGAGAGCAGATATAAGGCCTCCATCCACATCGGCCAGTCTGTGGTGCAAAGTGCCTCTTAATGACCACCACGACATTTACTTCGTGCTTGGTTGTAGTTATCAGGTTTTCTGTATTCTTCTGGTGTGGGGAAAATTCTATTTTATATCTTACATTTATATTTATATTTTGCTTGAAGTTTTAGCCATATCTGATTAATCATAGCAATAAGTGGTGATTATATGAAATGCTGTCACAATTATTTACAGCTAAAGTACTGTTAGTGCACTAAGAGAAATGATCACTAAAAATCAAACTAAAGAAAAGGAAATTTCTTAAACAAATTGAACATTGCACATAAGTCAGACTGATTCAAGGGAAAAACAAGGATTATATCAGAGCAAGAAGATTCAGACTCTGCTGGGGAAGTAGGTGAATAATCAGTTGGTGAACCAGTCTGATTCATGGGCTCACCAGCAGTGAAAAGCTGTGAAGACAGTGCTGGAGAAGAGTAGTCAGGACAGGCCAAAAGAATAAAGGGTGACTGAAGGACAAGAAATAGCAGTGAAGTGGCCAAGTAAGATTGTGGCTCTGGACAGACTGCTCACAAGCTTCTGGTTGAGACTTAATGGCCTGTTCATGGGTAACAATAGGTACAGGCTGCAATTGGCCAGCTGATAGAAATCTCAGGAATTCAAGAAGGTTCGCAGATAGTATAGTTTGGTGAGGTGGATGGCAACATTGAAAAACACTTCTTCTCTTAAAAATGGCACCGCAGGCTGTCTGAATGAAACTATAAAGAACATAAGAAAATGAATGGAGAATGTACATGTCCTGTGACAGGTGTCATTCATACTGTTAACGAGTGGGGCCGAAATAATGTTTGTTTTCTAGCTGCCCAATACTTATTGGCCTCCCATTTTCACAAATAAATTGTGTAAAAAATCATACACTGTGATTTCCTGGATTTTTTTTTTTTTACATTCTGTCTCTCAAGCTTGATGTGTACCTGTGATGAAAATTACAAACCTCTCTTATCTTTTTAAATGGGTGAACTTGCACATTTTTACGTTGCCCAATACTTATTGGCCCCACTGTATATACTCTTGGTTTGTCAAGTGTTTGTGTTATTAATTAGTTTGTACTCTGTTATACCTACCTGCTGTTTTTTGAGTTGTCAGTCACCAGTAAACTCCTAATTTGACATTTGTATCTGGTCTCCTCTCCTAATTGTGACTTGGTCAGTCTCAGCTGACTGCAGGTTTCCCCAACCTTATACCACCACTGCATAACAATGAGCCTGGAGATCAGTTACAGGAAATGTAAATTATGCAAGCTAATAATAACGCTGACTATTTCGTTATGCCAAGAGTACATCTTTTACTATCTTGCATTGATGTGATTGTACACATGGTGTGAGCTTTGACACTATCTTTTTACCATACCTTAATAATATTTACCTGATAACTGCATTAGATGGAGGACAACACAGTGACGTAGTGGATAGTACGTCCGTCTCATGGTTGAATTTGCATATTCTCCCTTTGCTTGGGTTCATTTCCTCCAGGTACTCTGGTTACCTCATATAGTCAAAGGACACGCACATGAGGCTAACTGGCAGTTACGAATTGCCCCAAGAAGTGGATTAGAGTGTGAATGATTGTGTGTGTGTTGGCCTACCAATGGTCTGACAAGCTGGTCGGGGTGAATGATGTGAGTGATGTGAATTCACCCTGACGAACTCTAATAAGATCCAGCTTTCCCAGATCCCTAATACTAGGATTAAGTGGTTCAGCAAATGAGTAAGTGACTGAATGACTTTTAAATACAGGGTGGTAAACGTAGTGGTTAACACATCCGCCTTATAGCAAGAATGTTCTGGGTTCAACTCCTGAAGTCACCCTACGATGGCCGAGCGAGCTGTCCAGGGTGTACTCTGCCCCACGCCCAGAGTTGTCTGACGTGGCCGTCAACCTCCCTGTGACCCAAATTAGGAATAAGTGGTTCAGAAAATGAAGGAATGAGTCCTGGAGTCAGGTATTTCTGTATGGACTTTGCATGTTCTCCTCGTGCTTGTGTGGGTACAAACCAGCTACTTTGATTTCGTCACCCATTCCAAAGACATTAGGCTAATTCGGTGTTCCATATTGTCCCTAAAGTTTGATGTGAATGTGAATTCGTGTGTCTTTTGGCCCACAATGGCCTGACAAGCTGTGTCAGCGGAGGCCTCATGTCCCTATCAGGACTAAATGGTTTGGAAAATGAATGATGCGAGTGAGTGACAGAGTGCTTTATACGGAGTAGCTTGTATCCATGGAGCTTTTTCTGATCCTGTTACTGAACTGAAACTGATTCCCAATACAGTACGTACTGTGCAATTTAAAACGCAATAAAAAAATTATCATTCACCATGTTCAATAGCAGCATAGTCTCTCCATATCTCAGAACAAGTATGAATTAGCACTTAATAAAAGTGTGTAAATGAGCCGTATTCAGGATTCTGATTCTCCCACACTGTCTTCTCCTTCAAACACGGGTTTTACAAGCTGAAGTTTTTCATCTTATTATATAATGTTATCACATTTTAATATGATATGTTCCTCATTATAACAAGGAATCTGTCAAGTCATAATGTGAAAGTGAGCCTTTTTTATTCATTTATTTTTTTGTTTGTTTGTTTGATTTTTGTCTGGTTTTGCTGTGGCAGCAGAATGCTTCCATAATATATGCTTACATGATCAGTTTTTTTATTTTTTTTTTTATTTTTTGCTCTCTAAAGAAGGAAAGACACAGACATGTGATAAACATTGAACTGTTCAGCTCATATATACATATACAGGGATCCCTCGATACTTTGCGCTTCAATTCATGCGGGTTCAGTGCATCGAGTTTTTTTGTTTTTTTTTCATAAATATATAAATATTCATCAAATTTAAAAAAATAAGGAAATTAGGGAAGCATAGGGAAAAAAGTTAAGGAAAATGCCACAAAAACAAGGCCAATTATGCAAAAAAAAAAAAAAAAAAAAAAAAAACAACAAACAAAAAACAACCCAAAACCTCCCATCAAAACTACTTACATTGTTGCATCTGTGTGTGCACGCTCATCTGCGCACACGCATATGTATGTATGCCATCTTCTTCTCATGCAATACCATCTGTATATGTGTGTATTTATATTTTATTTACATCTTTTGTTATTTTTTGCAATGTTTAATTATTATTATAAGCATTTATAGCATTGAATATGTATTTATTGATATTATATACACATATACATGGGGAAGTGGTGGTCTAGTGATATAGGGCACAGGATCGCTGATCCTAAGGTTGGGGGTTCGAGTCCCCACAAGGTTGTCACTGTCCCCTCAAAGGCGGGCCCTGTCTCTCACTATCTATGGTGCGAGGCATGCAAAAGAACCATTGCTGACTTTCGTAAAAAAGAGTAGGCTGCAAAGCCGTCAGCGTGTTTCTGTCCCTTGCTGATAAGGGTTGTGACAGGAAGGGCATCCGATGTAAAAACCTCTGCCAAATCAAATGTGCGAATCAGATGATTCGCTGTGGTGACTCCCGAGAAAGGGAAAAAGCTGAAAGAGAAGAAGAAGAAGAAGAAGATATACACATATACATGTATGTATACCTCAGTTGGGGGGTTGAGGGGGTATATACCGTATATCTATATAGCATCTATGGATGTGGTGAAGGAAGACATGAAGGTTGTTGGAGTAAGAGAAGAAGATGCAGAGGACAGGGTGAGATGGAGGCGGATGATTTGCTGTGGCGACCCTTGAAGGGAACATCCGAAAGGAAAAGAAAACTATAATATATATATATATATATATATATATATATTTATATATATATATATATATATATATATACAGAGAGAGAGAGAGAGAGAGAGAGAGAGAGAGAGAGAGAGAGAGGATTTTCTGAGTAGATCCTTCCGTAGGAGAGTGCTCAATACTTTTTGGTAGAGCAAATAACAATAATGTTATTATTATTATATGATTATTATTATTATTATATTATATTATTGTTATATATATATATATATATATATATATATATATATATATATAGTATGTATATATGTATATATATATATATATATATAGTATATATATATAGTGTGTGTGTGTGAATTTTTCGTTTGGTGAGACTTTCGTAAGGTGAGCTTCCACTTTATATATACATATATATATATATATATATATATATATATATATATATATATATATATATATATATATATTGTGTGTGTGTGTGTGTGTGTGTGTGTGTGTGTGTGTGTATTGCTGCCTATCATCATGCAAGTCAACCATACATACCCAATCAGCCTCAATTCAACATCATGGCAGACTTATTTAGATTCTGTGCAGCGGGCACATGTATCCGACGATGTATATGACAATCCCATGACCCTGATGCTCTGTTTTGGCGCTCTCTAGTAACTTTCATCACATACTCTCACGTTAACTGGTTTTGGCTCAGCATCACTTGATGATTTGGATTCCGTCAAGTATTTATCAGTGACCCCCGAAATGCTACTTAGCCAATAAACATAAAACAGGCCATGCAGCAGCAGGAACAGTTTATTGCATTCTGACTAAAATGTG
>CM045750.1:8266918-8364418 GCA_024760905.1 Plotosus lineatus | reverse complement strand
AATAACAAGTACTGTACTGTACAGTTGTTTATGTATTGGTAAGGTGCCATCTAGTGGAATAAAGTAGCAATAGTAACATGAATATTAAACAACATACAGTTTTCTCCCTCTGTAACAGTATATGCTTCAATAAAATGACTCTGAGAAAGCGAGGAAAGATCCCAACAGCACCTTTAGCTGATGGATAGTAGACAGATGTCCTGCTGTGTGATTTTATCCCTGGTGTGCAGAAATGAGGCAAAAGCAGAAGATATAAATTGTGAATCATTATGCGTGGTCCTCTGGATTACCATAACGACTGAAGACAGGTGTGAGTAACATCATCAGTAGGAGCAGCAACATGTAAAACGTGAGCTCGGGATATTTAAAATAGTGGCCTGTCAGCCTTATGGCAGGAGCAGCTGTGTCAAAGGGTCCAACAATATCAAGACCAAGTTTCTTCTATATGCCATTCGGAGGTGGGACACTGACAGTGTATACAGGAAGTCATACATAACTACACAGCCAAGTCTATCTTTGGCCACCAGTAAAGAGCTCGGTGTTGTTTTGTATGCAAAATACCTAGGTGGCTTTCATTTGCAGTGTTGCATGGTACATCACGGTTAAAACACGGATAACAGCAAAAAGATCCTGGGTTTGAATCCTGAGCTCAACACTTTGTGGAGTCTGCATGCTCTCTATGTGCTTGCTTGGGTTTCCTATAGACTGTTGAGCTGGTCAGTGTCTACCCTGCCTTCGCCCAGAGTTAGCTGACATAGGCGGCTTTCATCCATTCATTTTCTGAACGGTTTAATCATAAATAGGGTAGTGGGGAGGCTGGCGCCCATCTCTGCCAACTCTGGGCGAGGGAGGAGTACACCCTGGACAGCTCACCAGTCCATCGTATGGCGGAAACATGCTGACAGCTCTGAAGCCTACTCATTACAAAAGTCAGTAATAATCTTTTACTTGCTCTCACCATAGACAGAGAAAGACATGTCCGGCCTTTCATAACCCACTTAGTGACACTGGGGGGACAGCACTGACAACCGTTGATAGTATGGCTTGAACCCCTGACCTTGAGATCGGTAATACAGCACCCTACCACTGGGACACCACAAGCTGCAGGAAGGTTTTCAGTGAAACAAATATCTCTGCCACCGACTAAGGTTCGACACCCAGTTAGGGGTCAGAATGTTCAGTCAGGGAAAGATGTAAAAGACATTCTGAGAGCCTGCTCAGTATATGATGAGGAAGAAGGCATGCAGACC
The DNA here is from genome assembly GCA_024760905.1 of Plotosus lineatus. NCBI lineage: Eukaryota > Metazoa > Chordata > Actinopteri > Siluriformes > Plotosidae > Plotosus > Plotosus lineatus. The sequence continues at coordinate 8,363,168 of CM045750.1, read as the reverse complement.
AGCCGTGCAACATGCATTCCATCCCGGTCAGTTCCTTTAGTTATAAAAGATTGGCGGTCCGTATGGAGGATGAAGCAGCATCCCATGGGTATATTTTGCATCTTTCTGCAGCCCACACACAGGTAGAACTTCTTTTTAAACCGTGGAATATTCCCACTCGGGACCATTCAGAGGCAACATGGTGGCGTACTGATTAGCAAAGATCCTGGGTTTGAGTCCCTGGCTCAGTGAGGATGTTTCTGTGTAGAGTTTTCATGTTCATGTTCTCCCCATGCTTGCTCAGGTTTCCTTCGAGTTGTTGAACATCTGCATTGCTGCTCTCCAAAGCAGGCACAAACACTACAAGCTGAAGCACAGCTCAAGCCATGTTGAATGAACCAAAAGTATATAAGATTTCTTGTGCCCTAAAGACAATGTGGTTGAAGAATAAAATAAAGTCAGTGATATTGTCTCAAGGAAGATTAATAAACACAGTACAGTATTGTGCATATACAAAAAATTCAGGAGTCATCATTCTTCATTCTTTCTTTCTTTGACAAGTACTGTACTGCCCTATGTGTGTGATGGTAAGGAGCCATCTAGTGGAATAAAGTAGCAATAACATCCACCACAATACAATTGCTATTAAAAAAGTATAATAGTGTTTCTTGGATGGTAGCCTTTTAGTATGACTGTTTAGGGTGTACCCCACCTTCACCCAGAGTCGGCTGTGGTAGGCTCCAGCTTGAAATGAAATTAATCTATTAGCTGGCTTGAAGTGCAGAGCTCACCTGACCTGTGTTGATATGTGTAAATGTATCTGGGGTTTTTTTTTTCTCATAATATATACAGTACTTATTATTCAGCATGGATTAGTTTTGTGTTTAAAGGGGAATGATGAAAAGACCTGATAAGACGACATTAGCTACAACAGAAATATTAACTAATTCCAAGCACGGAGTGTATTAGTCTCATTTTTATTTTTCCCACACGGCATATAATAAAGTACTGTAAAGAGAGTTAAATAGACGCCTGCTTCTGCATCCATTAAAGTTCACATGTTATACCTTTTATTATTATTATTGTTATTATTAGTATTAGTATTATTATAATAAAAAAATTACTAGAGGGGTACTTTTTTCGAATGCACAATACTGTACCACCAAAAGACACAAGTGGATTACAGTATGTATTATAACTTGCAAAAGCTATAATGAAATGTCTCCCCCTAGTGTGGATAAACATTTTGTCCCATGTTCATTAAAGAAAGGGATTTTTCAGGATTTCTGGATTTCAAGATTTTAAACTGTTCCAGACTCTTCAGTCACGCAATAGGAGCGGACTCAGACATTTGGGATTGCACATTGTGTTGCATCATCCAACCATGTATTACTAATTGAAACAAATTAATGCACAGAATCATAGATCCTACAAAGTTTAATGAGACGATGATTCATTTACATACTTCAATTCAGGTCTATTCTTTCTACATAAATATCTTTTCTCACTCCTTTTCCAAACCAAATAATCCAACTTTTCGGGTTTGGAGCCTATCTCAGCTAACACTGGATGAAGGCGGTACATCCTGAACAGCTGGCCAGACCATCGCAGGGCAATACCTGTGCCGTCTGAATCTAGGAGTACACAGAGGAACCGACGCAAGCACAGAGAAAATACTCAAACTTCAACAGCAACACCCGAACCTGGGAATCAAACTATGACTTTCTTGCTCTGAGGCAGACGAGCTAACCATACTACCCAGCTCATGATTCGAGGTTCTGAAAATGGACCCGACCACATTAATTTGTTAAATTTTTGTGAAAAAGGCCGTATTCTTTTTTGTGAAACCTCTAACCCATGCATCACCCCCACCCCCAAATCACTGCATTCTGATGCCTATTAACACCATGTTCGCTGCTGACCAGCATTAGCATGTTATGCACACAGTACATTCCTCCCACTGAATTAATTTTTCCAATTCACTCTCAGTGACTTATTTGCTGAACGTAATTAGCTTAATACCCGGGTGACTGAATAGGTTGGAGCCTATATCAGTTGAGTGGGCGAAGACAGGTTACACCCGGAACATCTTGCAACACGCACACAACCATTCGCACTTACACTTAGGGTTGATTTGGAGCACATCAGAGGGACAGCACATGTAAGATGTTTTGGAGACAAAGTCAGAGAGGCTAGATTGAGATGGTTTGGACATGTACAGAGGAGGGATAGTGAGTATATTGGTAGTAGGATGTTGAGGTTGGAACTACCAGGCAGAAGGCCCAGAGGAAGACCAAAGAGAAGATTTATGGATGTGGTGAAGGAGGACATGAAGGTAGTTGAAGTAAGAGTAGAAGATGCAGAAGATAGGGTGAGATGGACGCAGATCATTTGCTGTGGCGACCCCTGAAGGCAACAACCGAAAAGAAAAGAAGAAGAATTAGCCTACCCTGCATATCTTGGGAGGAAGCCAGAGAACCCAGAGGAGGAAACCTACATAAGCGCATTGAGAACATGCAAATTCCACATAGTCTCTTACCAAGCCTGGGACTTGAACCCAAGTTCCACCCAATGGGATGTGCCTCCCAGATTAGACTGATTAGATGTTCCAGTCCGTAAGGGCATTGGTGGCCTAGGGGTATAGGGCGCTGGATCGCTGATCCAAGGGTTGGGGGTTCGAGTCCCACTCTCCACAAGGTTGTCTCTGTCCCCCCAGTGCAGCTAACTGGATTATCAAAGCCCAGCCATGTCTCTCACTGTCTATGGTGATAGGTTCATGTAAAAAAATCCGAAAGGAAAAGAAGCTGATGTTCCAATCCGTCCCGTGTGTGTGTGTGTGTGTGTGTGTGTGTGTGTGTGTGTCTTTAATTGTGTGTATCTGGTGAGCAGGTCAGGCCTTCACCCACTGTCGGTTGAGATAGGCTCCAGCCTTTTACTAATGAGTGATTGAGTACCTTATATCTGAACAGGGGCAGTGATGGCCTAGTGGTAAGCTGCTGGATCATTGATCCGAAGCTTGGGGATCAAGCCCCACTCTCAACAAGTTGTCACTGTACCCCCAGTGCAGATTATTGGGTTAACAAAGGCCAGCCATGTCTATCACCGTCAATGGTATGAGGTTCATGTAAAAGCACCATTGCTGACTTTCAAGCGTGTTTCCGCCCTGCGATGGCCTGGCGAGCTGTCCAGGGGGTACTTTGCCCTCGCCCAAAATGGGCACCAGCCTCCACGCAACCCTAATTAGGATTAAGCGGCTCAGATAATGAATGAATGAATACAGTACCTGAACAGTAGTGTATTTATTCAGCCCTGAATGCTACCACAAGATGGCGGATCTTCCTCAGCCATGGATTTACAGTGCGTATTCCATTACAGTAAATGGGTTTAAATAAGGAATGCGGCATCTAGGTGTTCATATCTATGGTTGCATGGATCACCCAAGATTTGGGATTAGGATGATCTAGTGTAGTAAGCGGAAACCACGCCGCCATTTTCCTGTGAGCCTCCAGTCCTTTTAAAAGCCAGCGAGGGGCGGTGAGCCAAAGAGGAGCCAGTCAGAGAGGACAGAGGAAGGGAAGTTATAAGGAGAGCGGCAGGCAGGCAGGCAGGCTGGGTTCGTGGGAGAGAGACAGAGAGGGAGTTGTGGAGAGGACAGTTTTGTAGCACAAGTGGAAACCTTTGGTATGTACTTAAGCTAAATGTATGTCACTGTTTTGACTTTGAAGGAAAATATAGACCGAAGTTATATTCACAGCGTGTAAACAGCCCTCACAAAGCTGAAGCTAGGTAGTTAGCTAGTCACAATTTTTTTCCCTAACCGTCATTCTTTTCTACTTTCCTCAGGCAGCTTTGTTTACCGAACAACAGTAAACACACTGAGGCACGAGAGCATCGCCGTCGGATAAAACCAGCCTGCCAACAGTTTGAGTGCTTCCTTTTTTTTTTTTCTTTCTTCTTTTTTTTTTTTTCCCAAAAATGTCTGGCCAAAGCATAACGGATAGGATAACGGCAGCCCAGCACATTGTCACCGGCTCAGCAGTGTCCAAAACGGTGTGCAAAGCTACCACACATGAAATCATGGGGCCCAAAAAGAAACATTTGGACTGTAAGTACCGACCTTAAACACCACACAACACTGTGACGGGGGGTGGGGGATGTGGTTCTGGGATTATATTCGGGGGTTTGGTACCGAGGCCTAATCATTCTCCAGCTAACAGTTCCAGTCATGTTAAACTGGCTAACGCTTCTGTAACTGTCAGTCCAACTTTCCTGGGTCCATCTCCAACCCAGTCCATGTACAGTGTAAGGTCCAATCATGTTTGCTCAGAGTTTATGATTTGCAGTGACACGTTTATCTCTGAGTCCTGTGGAAGACTGTGGACTCCTCTACAAATAATTAACCACACTCCGGGTCTGTGCCCTCTGTACAGAACATCCATTCTTCATGCACTGCTATAGAAGAGCTGCTGAGGAAGTTTAAAGGTCCATCGGTACAGTACTGGCCTTGGGACACACGGATCTATTTTTTTAAATATGGTGCTGAGTTAAGGATTAGAAAAATAACCATGTTTACTTTCATGTACATAGTTTAATCTTCAGGGTAGTGGTGTGTTTACTGATTGGATGGTTGTGGGTTCAATCCCCAGTACCACCACTCGAGCAGGGTAGTTCACCATCAGTGTCTGTCTCTCTCTCTCTCTCTCTCCCCCTCCAGGGCTTGGGGCTGGTGGTGTAGTGGTTAGGGTGCTGTGCTTATGATTGGGAGGTTGTGTGTTTGAATCCCAGTTAGATCCCCACTGTGATAAGATCCCTGAGCAAGGTCTCAACCTCAAGTGTGCCTCTGTTCACCCAGCAGTATAAATGGGTACCTGTAAAAATATACTGGGAAGGTAATCTGCAATAGACCAACATCCCATCTAGGAGGAGTTGAGCTCTAGTCGCTTCACTCTATGGATACCCTGGAGAAGCACCGGCCTAATGAGCCACCATGGCTCGGGTGTAAAAAGCCCAAAGAACCTTTACCTTACCTTCTCTCCAGGGCAACCGTGGCCTAATGGATAGAGAAGTGGATTTTGGGAGCTGAAGGTTGCTGGTTCGATTCCTGAACGCACATTTTGGTTATTCTACTTTTTGGTGCTGAAGTGCCCTCACCACCAACTGGAGTCCACTGCTCGCTCTCTGTGTGTGTGTGTGTGTGTGTGTGTGTGTGTTGTTGCTTACTGTATTAGGTAAACACAGTACTGTAGGTAAAGCTATCACACTTTCAGATCCGGCTGCAAACTCAACTTTGTCATTTGTTCACATGCGGGCTGTATAGTAGAATGAAATTCCATTGAATGTGAGATCCATGTGCCATAAACGGAACCAATGATGGTGAACACTAAACTTGATGATAAAAGTTGAGCCAAAAATTAGTTCAAGACTTTGTAGAGCAGAAGGATTATAGCGTGAAGGGGAATGAAAGAGTGGTGCTAAATACACAAGCAAAGTGCACATGCCGTATTTTACGCTGATAGAAATTAACTGCCTGGTAATGCCTGTAATTATTCTTCTGGTTTAACAATCAAAATCCTGCTACGTAGATTTGTTCATCCGGTCAACAAGTAAAACCTTGAAAAAATTCTTCTTATTGCAAAGTGTCCCCAGCCCGGAAAAAGTCTTGAGTTCGAGTTTCTCATTTAAAATGGTGAGCTGTATTTCTTTGTTTGTTTCTGATCGTGAGGTGATGCTTGGTAAAAGAAGGGCTGTTAATAATTCCAATCACATCAGCAATTACAGAAACTGATGTCACAGATAATACACAGCATTAAAATTAAATCGTATAAATCATTAAAATGCACAAAGTTTAATTCATTAATCAATTAACCTTTGTGATCATTGGCTAATTAATGTGGTGCAGTATATTTATTCCAGATCAAGTACTTGGATGAGAAAAGAGAGAGAGAGAAATGTTCATTTCTTGTCCTGTTCGGTTATTTTTATGCCTCAGGGTCGGGAACATTATGTTTTCAGGATATCTGTTTTATATGTTCATTCATATATATGGTATAGCAGGTCCAATCCAGCCATAAATGCTCCCCCCCCCCCCCAACTTGAGACAAATGTCCAACCTGACTCAAAGATGAACTGATTTTGTAAGGTCAAGGTCATTTAAGTGTCATGTGCCATTATTAAAGCCATCAATAATGGAATGAATCCTTATCACTGGTGCCACATGGCGGATTGGCAAACACTACGGAATTACCGGTATCATTAACAGTAAGGCTGCATACGTGAGTAACCGACACAAATAGACAATCAACTTTCAGTTACTTGTAATTTTGAATGTCTACAAATTGAATTTGAGGAGAAAAATTCCATCTGAACAGAAAAAAAAACAAAGTTAATAGAAAAAAAAAAAAAAATTAGGGAAAACTCCTGGTGACAGAGTTGTGAAGAGCTGAGCATTCCTGTGAGAGGCTGGTGCTGTCACAGGAAAGTGACAAGGCGAGTAGGTATTCTGAGCTAGACTTTACTTTAGGACAGAAATAGCAATGTGTCACCCCTTCCCTGGTCGATCTGTATGTTTGATATGGCTTTGTCTACCTCCCTTGGCTTGTTTGATTTGGGTTGGGTTGGGTTTCCGTGGTAGAGGAGCATTCTTTAGAACTTGGCGTTATTCCTTAAATGACTCCACACACACACACACACAAAAAATTGCACAAAGTTTTTAAAAAGTCGCGTCATTCTGCAGTATTAAATATAAACCTTTCTTGAGCATGTGCAGTACTTTATGCTACTTTGCTAATCACCTTCTTATTCATTTGCCAAATGACTTAATCCTACCACTTGGGTCTTGGGGAGATTGGAGGCTGTCTCAGCTGACAAGGGGCATAGGCAAAGTACCGCCGAACAGTTCGCTTGACCACCGTAGGGCATCTCTCAAAGCAAGGTTATTCAAAGGAAACCCAACAAAGCACGGAGAGAACATGCAAACTTCTCTCTGGAAAAATTTGAACCCAGGACCTTTTTGCTGTGAGGCAGATGTGCTCATCTCTACGCCCTACTTTGTTAATCCTTCAGTTAAGTAATAGTCTACTGTGTTCCGTGGCTTTCTTTGGACATGTTGCTAATGAGTTAGGTGAGTCAGTTGACGCAACTAAGGCTTTGGACCCAGTCAGTTGGTTTCTCTTCAGATATGGTGTGACTTGAAAAGGGTTGGGTTTGTATGCAGTAAATGTACACATTCTTTCTTTATTCCAGTAATGCAGGTGTGTATAGAGATGGCGTTTATGTGGCTTTTCCCCCTCAGCGAGTCCATGTTGTACCCATATATAGGGATCCCTCACTTTCCGTGTTTAATGGGGACCGAGACACCCCCGTGACTGACGATTTCCCCGAAGTAGGATCGACCCCCAGACTGATGTATACGTATGTGTATATATCAATAAATACACATTCAATGCTATAAATGTTTATAATAACAATTAAACATTCAAAAATACTTCAAGATCGAAATAAAATATACAAACTCGTGCACATACACAAATGCACACCTCACGTAAAAATGTAAGTAGTTTTGTTGTGAGGGGGTTTGGGTTGGGGTTTTGTTTTTGTCGTCGTCCCCCCCCCCATAATACGCCTTGTTTTGTGGCATTTTTCTTTAACATTTTCCATATTTTTCCTTAATGTCCTTATTTTTTTTTTTTTTTGATGAATATTTTTGAAAAACTGGTGATGCACTGAAGTATGAAGTAGCGAGGATCACTGTACCATGAATTAATTTCCGCCAGAACTAAAGTTCTTTATTTCTAAATATCAACAGTAAGTTACCTTTAGTCAAAATCTCAACTAAAGCTTTATATTCAAGGAAATACAACCATTAAACTTGAAGCCTCTTAGATAAGCACCACATGCTATTGCACAGTCATGGTAGGATCTTTTTAAAATAACCCAAATCTTCAGACAACTGCTTCTGCTCTGCTAGCTCTTGTAGAATGTTGTCATTGCAGACCTTGTCTTGCTTCCCCCCCCATACTATGTGCTGTACAGGTCAGTCTGTACTACCTACAGCCGGCTGTGGTCTAGAGTATTAAGTACCTGTGCTGAACAACACTATTATAGATAAATATCAGCATGCCTCCGGTTTTACAGAGACTTAAAAAAAAATACTTACAGGTGAAAATGGATTGCTTTAAGACCGTCTATATGGTTTTCACAATCAACTGTGCAACAAGAACAAACCGTTTTAACACCAACATAACTCTTCTACCACACAAACCCAAGCATCTTGCCGGTGACCATGGGAGATGGGGGCAGTGCACAGTCTAGATTGTCATTGTCTCAAACGAAGTTAGCCAATAGAATATAGTGTATAGTGCGACTTCCTGCACGCTAAACGCATTCTTGTTGAAGTACCCACAGCTGACTCCATAGGTCAGTGTTATTTAAACAGAATCAGCTGGCAGGCTGCTAGATAAAAGCATCAATATTTTTTATTTTATTTATTTATCACATGACACCCTTTGGGGTTGGCATTATTTTGCCAAGTCTATTGGTTGGTGGACACACGGTGTTTTTGTTCATCTGATGTTTGAGTAGTAACTTAAAGCCTATGTGAAACTCAAATGCTCTATACAATTTTCTCCTAGTTTCATGCAACACTGAAGTTTTTCCCCCAGTGCAGTTCTTTTGCCCCTTTATTTGTCCTCTCATATAGACAGGTGGCATCTGTTTTCAGGAATGTAAGGAATTTTGACAGCAGCATCACCGAAACAATGACATAATGGAACTATTTGCTTCACATTGTTCTAATGTGAATTGTGAACAGAAAGTTCTGGTTTATGAAAGGATGATGGATGGATTGATGGATGTATTTTCAGCCGTTTTCTTTAATTAATGGGTTGCCTGTTTGTGCATGTGAACACTGGCGAGGCAACAGCATTGAGCTCATGGTTTTATGATATTTGCAGAAGTACGGAACACTGACATTTGAGTAGTTTGTGTCTTTAATGCAAGTTGAAATCTTGAGTGTTCCTCTGGTTTGTGTTGCAAAAGTACAAGACCAAACTGGTTTAATCAATGAGAGCACCTTGTTTCACTATTAGAATATTCTAGAAATAAGTTCATGGCTGCTTGTTTCTGACTTGCATTTGCAAATAATTGCACATTACAAACTGTTTTTGCTTTACTGTATTGCTCTGTATAAGCTTTAGTTAAACATTTAAAGTTTAATATTTACACTTCTCATTATTGATCAAAAGGAAAATCCGTATTATAAAAGGGTTTATGTAATTTAGGGTGCACGTGTGGCGTAAATCCAGGATATACATGACTTTTTCTGTCAGTGTACTTGGTGTATCTTGTGCTTCCACCAATCACTGATGCACTATCAATTGGCGTAGTGTAACAATTACATATTTATTAGCTAAAGCTATTACTAGTGACTAGAAGGCCATTTAATTCCTTTTACTGCCATTAAAGCCTGATGGTTTCTGTCAGCTCGCGTAATTTTGGGTTAATTGGAATCGCTATGAAACACTGGGAGGCTTGATCATTTCCTCAGCTGCATTTTTCTGCCCATCACTCTGCCGGAAGTGGTTAAAATACAAGTTTGAAGTTTTCATTTGTCCCCAGTGCGGCCAAGTGGGTTAGCAAAGGCGGGCCATGTCTCTCACTGTCTATGGTGAGAGGCATGTAAAAGAACCATTGCTGACTTTTGTAAAGAGTAGTCTGCAAAGCCGTCAGCGTGTTTCTGTCCCTTGCTAAAAGGGTTGTGACAGGAAGGGCATCTGATGTAAAAAAAAAAACCTATGCCAAAATCAAATGTGCGAATCGGATGATTCGCTGTGGCAACTCCCGAGAAAAGGGGAAAAGCCGAAAGGAAGGGAAAAAAAAATTTTTCATTCGGATTATAGAATTGCTAAATAAATGTGAAATCATGCCATTTTCATTTAAAAAGAAAACTTGTATTTTTTATTCTTTTTTTAAATATTTAATCTTATCAGATAAAATATGATGTGAAACTGTGCCGAGTGGATGCAGTGGATTCAAATCTACTCGCCCGTCTGCGGCGACTCGGGGAAGCAACAGTGCAGAGCCGCTGAACACAGAAGTGCCATAAACACTGAAAGACGTTCGTGATCAAATATACAAAGAATAATAACTAGATTGTTTCCCTTACATGTACATATACATGTAGCTTAGTATTGCATGAATAAGAATCTAATTTGAATATTATTGGATTGTTATAGGAGGCCTTTTAGTTTTGATGTTACTCTTTTTACAGCATTATTAATACATTTGGTTGTCAAAACTTTTCTTTTTGATTCATAGAAGTCAGGAAATGTATTAAATTTAATTGAGTAAAACAGGAATATTTTAAACTGTATAACAATTCAGACCTAATACTAATGGCAACAATATTCAGGAAATTGGGCCTGATTTACTTTTAAAAAGCAACGGCTTTGCCAACTCGACTATTTTTGAAAAATGACCCCAACACCCCCCCCCCCTTTTTTTTTTTTTTTTAAGCATGAAATTTGTTAGCATGCAGATAATTTCAAAAGAATTCAAGACGGACTGTACACACAATTGAATAAGAAAGTGTGTTGTGATTAAACATTTTAACTTTTTTTTTTTTTTTTTTTTTATTTAATTAAAAATAATTAATTTTATTTTTGGGCAATTTTACTATAATCTTCTTCGTTTCTTCTTTTCCTTTCGGCTGTTCCCTTCAGGGGTCGCCACAGCAAATGATCTGCCTCCATCTCTCCCTATCCTCTGCATCTTCTACTCTTACTCCAACGACCTTCATGTCCGCCTTCACCGCATCCATAAATCTTCTCTTTGGTCTTCCTCTGGGCCTTTTGCCTGGTAGTTCCAACCTCAGCATCCTACGACCAATATACTCACTATCCCTCCTCTGTACATGTCCAAACCATCTCAATCTAGCCTCTCTGACTTTGTCTCCAAAACATCTTACATGTGCTGTCCCTCTGATGTACTCATTTCTGATCCTATCCATCCTCGTTACTCCCAAAGCGAACCTCAACATTTTCATCTCTGCTACCTCCAACTCTGACTCCTGTCTTTTCCCCAGGGCCACTGTCTCTAAACCATACAACATTGCTGGCCTCATCACCGTCTTGTACACTTTTCCCTTCATTCTTGCCGATACTCTCCTATCACACATCACACCGGACACTTTTCTCCATCCATTCCAACCTGCCTGCACACGCTTCTTCACCTCTTTTCCACACTCTCCATTGCTCTGGATTGTTGAGCCTAAGTACTTAAAATCCTCCACCTTCTTTATCCCTGCCCCCTGTAACCTCAAAGTTCCTCTTGGGTCCTTGTCGTTCACACACATGTATTCTGTCTTACTAAGACTAACCTTCAATCCCCTCCTTTCCAGGGCATACCTCCACCTCTCTAGATTTTCCTCCACTTGGTCTCTGCTCTCACTACAGATCACTATGTCATCTGCAAACATCATAGTCCATGGAGATTCTTGTCTAACCTCGTCTGTTAGCCTGTCCATCACCATAGCAAACAAGAAGGGGCTCAGAGCTGACCCTTGATGCAGTCCCACCTCCACCTTGAACTCTTCTGTCACACCGACAGCACACCTCACCACTGTCTTACAGCTATCATACATGTCCTGCACCACTCTAACATACTTCTCTGTCACTCCAGACTTCCTCATACAATACCACAGTTCTTCTCTCGGCACCCTGTCATATGCTTTCTCCAGATCCACAAAGGCACAATGCAGCTCCTTCTGACCTTCTCTGTACTTCTCTATTAACATCCTCAAAGCAAACACTGCATCTGTGGTGCTCTTTCTTGGCATGAAACCAAACTGTTGTTCACAAATGCTGACCTCTGCCCTTAGTCTTGCTTCCACTATTCTTTCCCATAGCTTCATTGTATGGCTCATCAACTTTATCCCTCTGTAGTTGCCACAACTCTGTACATCGTCCTTGTTCTTAAAAATGGGCACAAGCACACTTCTCCTCCATTCCTCTGGCATCTGCTCACTTTCTAAGACCTTGTTGAATATTCTTGTCAGAAAATCTACTGCTACCTCCCCTAGACACTTCCATACCTCAACTGGTATGTCATCAGGGCCAACTGCCTTTCCACTCTTCATCCTCTTCAATGCCCTCCTCACTTCTCCCTTACTAATCTTTGCTACTTCCTGCTCCTCAACGGTCACCCCTTCTACTCTTTTTTCTCTCTCATTTTCCTCATTCATCAGCTCTTCAAAGTACTCTTTCCATCTTCCCAGCACACTTCTGTCATCAGTCAATACATTTCCCTCTCTGTCCTTTATCACTCTAACTTGCTGCACGTCTTTCCCATCTCTATTTCTCTGCTGTGCTAACCTTACTATAATATAGACCACAAAATGGAATAATAGTTTAAAATACTGTAAATTTTGAACCAGTCATGGTATCTCACTATAGGAGGATCACCAACACCCCCCCCCCCCCCCCCGTGTGTTCTTTGAGATTAACTATTCAGAGATTATTATATAAAACACATTTCTTTGGGTACCTACTCTATGGACAAGACTGCTGTCAGACATGAGCATGACTGTAGGTCCAAAATGTTTTGGCAACTCGGATTTCCTTGCCAATATGTGGAATAAAAAGAAATGTTATCTCATATTTAAAATGTTTTATGATGCATGGATCCAGTGATGTGGCCGAGCAAATCCAACCGGTTTGCATCACCATCAGGCTGGAACAGCCGACAAGTAAAAGCAAAACCTCATTATTTGGCAGCATGTTCTTTGTGGTTTTATCGAGAAATAAGGATTCTAGCACTCCTAGTCATTCTGTCTTTCAATTTTCAGGTAAACTGGAAAGCAAAATCAGTGGCATGGTGGTTTAGTGTTTCGTGCTCGTCTCTCAGCAAGAAGGCCCTGGGTTTGAACGTCATGACTGGCGAGGGTGTTTTTCTCTGTGGGGTTTGCATGTTTTTCCTCGTGCTTGCCTGGGTTTCCCCTGGATGCTCCAGTTTCCTCCTACGGTCCAAAGATGTGCACGTTAGGTTAATAGGATATTCTTCAGTGCCCCATCTGTGGATGTGAGAGTGAATGGTTGTGTGTGTTTTTCCGATTAGCTGTTCAGGGTGTAAACTTTCTTTTGGATAGAGTTGGCACATTTTCCACAAGTGTATCCAGTAGCGCACTGCACAGTATTTTGTTAAATCACCCCAGACACAATCCTTCTCACGCACTGATTTGCCAAACTGTTTAATTCTATGATGGGCAAAGGTGAAGCACACCCTGAACACAGCTTGATCATTGCAGGACCACACACAATTATTCACACTTAAAACAGTATGAAACATCCCGTTACCCTGATCTGCATAGCTTTGGACTGTGGAAGGAAACTGGAATACCTGCAGGTAACCCTCTCAAACACAGGGAGAAAATGCAAACTTTACACAGTGTTGCCCAGGACTCGAACCTGGGACCTTCTCGCTATGATAAGGATGTGCTAACCACTGTGCTGCCACATCCCAAAATGCTGAAATGTCTTCAGCAAAGTCTAAGCCTAAAAATCTCAAGTGATTTTGCCCCATCAGTAATCTGCCTTTCTTTAAAAAGCAATATCAGAACTTACATTGGCTTTTCTGCTCTAGTTGTCGGAGTGGAGATTGTAAGCAAGCTCTATTTTTATGGAGAATTAAAGTCTGTCATTGCTCAGTTTGCTGTATAATTCATACCACTTTGCATTTTTATATTCAAACAATGCATACTGTACTGTAATTTTTTTGATGGTTCATCTTGCACAAAAGGGCAGAAATGATTCATGTGAGCATAAATACTTAGACAACGTAAGACACGAGAAGTCTTTGTCAACTGTTGCATGAACAATGAAAGTGTTTAGCAGTTTTGTTTAGCAGCAGTTATAAAAAAAAAAACAAAACTAGGACAATTATCTTGTTGTCTTTTGTGCAAAGTGCGCGTGCGTGTAATATACACACATGCATACATACACACAGCTGTGGTGTTCAGGATGAGAGTGTAGGAAATGTGTTCTATCCTGATGTTCTGAAGTCTGTTGAGAAAGTCCAATATCCAGGAGCACAGTGAGCTACCTATGCCCAGGTTGCCAGTTTGTGGTTGGACTGTGTTAGAAGCAGAGCTGGTCTATGAACAGTATCGTCATATAGGAGTTGCTACTGTCCAGATGTGTGAGGGCTGTATCGATGGCATTCTGTTGAACTGTTTACTTTATGCAAGCTAATGTGGATCGAGATCAGCCGGGATGGCAGTCTTGATGTGCATGACGGGACAAGTCACTCGGAACATTTGGTTATAATGGGATTCAGGGCAACTGGGCAGTGGTTGTTTTAGGCAGCTAGGTTTGCTCTTCCTTTTCGTTGGAATGATTGTGGCTATTTTGAGACTGCTAGGAACCATGCATTGCAGTAGCAGGGGGTTAAAATGAAGACCCCCTGCTAGTTGATCCGTACATGCTTTAAGTACCCTTCCTGTTACTGTCTGCACCAATAAGTTCCTCACATTGACTTTCTGTGCGGTGGCTCTTATCTGGTGCTGATGCAGCTGGATGTGGGTTGTCGTCCCTCTCCTGGAAGAGCAGGGCAGGTGCAATGTCTACGTTGTGTTGGTCGAAGGGAGCGAAGAACTGGTTCAGGCTGTCCAGTCAAGTGCTTTCTTCTGATGTATGTGTAGCCTTGTAGCCAGTGAATGTCTTGATCTCCTTCCATATATTCCTGGTGGTGTTTTCAAAGTGCTCCTCGTAGGGCCTGGTATGCCTCTTTGTAAGCCTGCTGGTCTCCTGACTTGAAGGCCTCATCCCATGCTCCAAGTAAGGTGTGCATCTCACCGTTAAACCTTGTTTTCTGGTTCGGGACACTTTAATAGTCCTTGTTGTGGTCACATTCTCTGTGCAGTAGTTTGTTGGAGAGCCCAGCTGATGTGTGACCCTTCAGGTCTGTCTCTTCTGCAAATATTTCCCAGACTGTAGAATCAAAACAATCCTGTAGTGATGCAGTGGCTTCCACAGTCAGCACCTGGACTGTTAACTGCTGGTCTCTGGCTACAAATGTTGGGTTTATAAGCAGGAATCCGAGACAGAGAGGTGATCCGAGAGCCTGAGCTGTGGCTTTATTAGCATCTGGTATGCTGGCGTAGACCTGGTCCACTGTGGGTGGGTTGTTTTTTTTTTTTGTTTTTTTTTTCTTCCCCTCTCTCTCTCTTCTTCTTGCCTCCCCACACCAGAAAAACTCATTTTTATAGAATCTGGGCAGGACAGACTTCAGATTTGCATAATTAACAGAAATTACTTGAGGTTAATTCTCTCGTGTCTCTTTTTTCATTCATTTCGTCTGGTATGAATTGGACTGGAAAAGGAATGGCATTGCAATACCTGTGGAAGTGAAACTGTGTCTCCAGACAGAAATGCTTCTACTCGAGTGCACAGTTCAGGAAAAGTCTGCTCACACTGAATGACTTTAAAGAGACATGTGTATATAAAAGTTGGGTTATTGTGGACAGGATGTGCTTTTACATCAGATGATTGGTTAGTGGGAAATCTAAGCCAAAGCACTGGATATGTTGGGGGGGGGGGGGGGGGGGGCAGCTTCGTGTGTTTTCATGTGATTAGCTGAAGATCAGTACATGAAAGTATGAATTTGTTCTTTCTGGTTCTTGTACTGGTTTTAAGTCTTGCGTGGGATTGGGGCTCTGTGTTATCTGTCCCAATGACGGGCGTACCTAAAATAACTTATTTGAGAGCATGTTTTTAACTGATGATCTCATCGATATTAAATGATTCCTAAAGTCATGGTATGAAACTCACTGAAAATTACAACTGACCAATTAGCATGTTCTAAGATGATTTCATATGTGAAAACATGATGGCAAACATTTCAGATTACATCACACTTTCCCCCCCCTTCTTTAACTAATATGCTTCCATAGTGTGTGGTCTTGCAAGCTTTCTGTTCCTTAACAGGCAGATGTAAAAGTTTGGTAAGTTCTTGGTACAACAGACAAGCTGTACATACTCCATGGCCTTATTGGAAACGTCTGTCTTCCTTTTGGCTTTTTCCCTTTTACTCGGGAGTCGCCACAGGGAATCATCTGATTCGCACGTTTGATTTGGCAGCGGTTTTTACGTCGGATGCCCTTCCTGTCACGACCCTTTTTAGCAAGGGACAGTAACACGCTGACTACTTTGCAGCCTACTCTTTACGAAAGTCAGCAATGGTTCTTTGACATGCCTCTCACCATAGACAGTGAGAGATATGGCCCGCCTTTGATAACCCAGTTAGCTGCACTGGGGGGCCTTATTGGAAACGTCTGTTATGTAATAGTCTTATCAGCCAGTCATGTGGCAGAAACGCATTGCCTTTTTTTATTTAAAGTAGGCTGAGTGCATCAGTTAATGTTCACCCATCAGAATGACAGGAAAACGTGATCTTGGTCACGTCAGTCATACTCTGATTAGGGTTGCTGCAGTTACTGGTTATTTAGTATTTAAATCAATAAATTTGTGAACATTTACTGGAGCTCTTTGATTTTATCTGTTTGACTTTATTTTCTGTGCTGCTGTCACATGACTGACTGACTTAGATCATTGCATGTGGAGATGGTTTTTGATAACGTGTCCAGTGAGAATGTCTGGTTTGTATGCTGTCTACCTCCACTACTGGGTTCTACATCACTACATCAAACTGGGTTACACTGGAGAAGTAATTTTATAAGCAGAGCTGAAGACATGGTCAGTTTAACCATGTACTGCTGTTTGGTGCCTCTCCATTCACAAAGTCTTGCACTGCTGGTCATGATCATATTATATTGAGATGCTGTGCTGAAAAGCAGGCCTGTTCATGAGATTTGGGTCTTTTTGCCTTCTAGACACTGAGTGATCCCTAGATATCTGTTCTGATCATACAGACTTGAAAACCTACAGAGAGATGCTGTCCTATATAATTGCCTCTGCCTCAGTGCGAACTCTGAGAAATGGGCCATAAATATGAAGCGATCAACTCGTTGCTACATACTTGAGTGAGATATGCATGGACCAAGAGAAGAAGAAAATGGAGCTCTTGAGCACATGGCATTCATTATGTGGGACGAAAAAAATGATTTGTTTTAAACTGACCTCATTACTTCTTGTTATTGAAGAAGAATTGGGGTTTAAGGTCACTTTTATTTATATATATATTATATATATATATATATATATATATATATATATATATATATATATATAAAATATATAACGGGTATAAGTGCAGCTGACAATTGCCGATCACTTCCTTCTGTTTATTCTTTCCCTGAGGTGTGCTCATTAATAAACATGGAGTGGCCATTCTTTCACAGATTATCACTCTTTAGCATTTTTTGCTATGAGCTAAAGAACAGAAACTGGGAATCTGCGGTGAACCCAGTGACCCTGACAAAAGAATGCAGGAAGCACTTTTTTTTTTCTATGTTGTCAGCTATTCTAACTGTAAACATTGAAGAGGAAGTTATCACTTAAATCATGAAAAAATGTCCGAGCATGATTTTAAACATGAGATAGCAGTGATTATGGGATGCAGTATCATTTAAGACCAGTCTAAAGCAGGAAAAGTCTGTCTTTTTGAAGTACAAGCTGAGTTATACAATGAAGTTTTTGCAGGAAACGGAGGAAATTGCGAAGAAATGCCTTAATAAGGAAATGTCCGCATGGCTAGGTATGATGTTGGTGTGTGTCATTTATTGTGTGTTTTGACTGGGATTTCTTAACTGTGGAATAACAGCTGTGAAGTGCTATGCGATTTCTGAATGATGTCCCGATCACAATCGCTTTTTTTAAATTAGTTAATTTACTTATTGGTGACTGAGGAATGAAGAAAATGGTACTTGCCCAAGGGTGGGCTGACAATTTTGGTGTCACATATCTGGGTTGATGTCTGTCTGAGTTTACAAGCCGATATTGCCTCTTGTGCAGGGTGCAGAATACAGAACATTCCTTGCCCAATGTGGAAAATTTGTAAAACGAGGGCTGGAGAAACAGCTGACGTCAGACTTGACAGTTTCTATTAAATTACAAAAAATTCAAGCCAAACAGTCTGCTGTGAAATGGACAATGCAAATATTTTGCACATCCGAGTGCATCAGTAGTGACTTTTACAGTTTTTGATGTTTGGTTTATGTTCTTTTTTGAAGTATATCGAGAAATAAATCCTCATACCGGTTCACTGCGACATGGACTCGGAGTACCATCAGTGTAAAATCTCTGTTGGGAAGGTCATTTTGTAAAACTGGCTTTGCCTGGGATGGTTCAGCTCGGTTCCAAACCATGCTGAACCACCAAAATATGACGTGTGGCGAAACGGCTGCAGGGGCAGTTTAGATTGATGGTAGTGTGGGAAAACACTTGAGTAGTAGGTGAAAACATGGTGTGAATAAGTTGTAATGCGGTTGTATTGAAGGTGGTTCAGAATGGCTGCAACACTTGAACTATACAACGCTACACGGTTTTGAGAAATGTCTTAAAATTTCCAACAAAACTTGGGTATGGGTTTTAGGATTAAGTTCTTTTCATATATTGAACAGGAACTCTGATTAAATAACTACATTGATGTGAAATCCAGTTTGGTTTATGTATGATGTTTTTACATAATCTGTCACTCTGAGATTCTTATTTTGTAGCATATCTTTAACTGGTAAATTGTTGAAGTGGTCTTTGAAAATGTAAAACAAACCAAAAAAAAATCCATTGTGTTATTGGTTGCTGTCTGGGTGCAGAGCTTACTTGTGGCTCGTGTCTTCTTTTCGGCTTTCCCCCCCTTTTATCTGTGGCTAGTGTAATCTTATAAAAAATAAATGTTCTGCAGTATGTGTTACTACCCATAATCCAACAAGAAGGCCCTGAGCTGGCACCATACTGGTAGCCCCATGGAGGCTGTGAATGTAGAACGATAGAGTAAATGTGCTGCAACTGGTTACACAGAGAGGGAAAGAGACAAGTGGGGGTTTGGTTGGTTGGTTGGTTGTTTTTTGTGTGTCCCGGCAAATATTATCAATCAGGTAAGCATGATGAAGAATTCTGTGGAAAAAGGTGAACTTAAATGGTTTAAGAGGTGATCTGGACGTAAAAAGATCGTTTGCAGTGACCATTTTATCATAACCGGTGAGTGCACATGTAAAGCTAATATTCTATGCTTGTTTTGTTTATATTAATGAGACAGCTATTCATTAGGGAAAAAAAAACTTGGATTGAAAGGAAAGCACAGACTGAGAGAAGCTGTGTAATGTTGGCTCGTTTGGCTGGGTAGAAACGAGTTGAGTATGCAGCGTGAAACCCAACTTTTAGCATCATGTTCTTTTCTGCTGCCTCCCCCAGTGCAGCTAACTGGGTTATCAAAGGCAGGCCATGTCCCTCACTGTCTATGGTGAGAGGCATGTAAAAGAACCATTGCTGACTTTCGTAAAGAGTAGCTGCAAAGTCGTCAGCGTGTTTCTGTCCCTTGCTAAAAAGGGTTGTGACAGGAAGGGCATCCGACGTAAAGACCTCTGCCAAATCAAACGTGCGAATCAGATGATTCGCTGTGGTGACTCCCAAGTAAAAGGGAAAAAGCCGAGAGGAAGACTGCTTTTCCGCTGCCAATGTGCATCCATTTAATGTACTAATAAAACTAGTAATTTCCAAATAGACCACTCAGTATAAAGATTTGTTGCAAACAAAGGACAGATTGAGAGAAATTGTTAGCTTACTTATGGTCTTGGTTTGTTGCTTTTGTCCAGACAAATTAGCCAAGTGAAGCCTCAACTATTAGCCTGTGCTGCTTTTCTACTGGTACAAAAACCACTGCACGTTATGTACCAGTAGAAAAGAAGCACTCGTTTGAGATGCATGTTTTGTAAGGGTCAGTACCGTCACACAAGGCTAATTTTTGAGGGTATCGCTGTTGTCCTGGTTAGGGAAGACTATGAAATTAATTAGGGGGAGCTATTACTTCAGTCTGCATCTTTTGGCAGAGTAGGCGGTTTTTGTGGCGTCTAGTATAGGAATGTGCTGTTGTAACCAAGGGCAATGCCTGGTCACATGACTGTTTTAAAGTTCAGCTATACTGACCAGTTACTGCCTTTCAGTGTGCTGGGAAATGTCCAATCGAATGCAAGTGTGCGACCCTGTCATGCACAAATCAGCAGTCAGTGTGAAAGAAAGGGGTCTTGGGAAGAACCTTTGAAGGGCAAGGGAGGGTTTAGCCGGAGTCCTGAAGAGAGATTGCTACTTCCAAATTTTGCAAGCTTTCCAGATTATCAGGCCCTGAACTATTAGTGCTTCAGTGTCTTCAAGGTTTTGGGCTAAAATGTTCTTGGCACCTGGAAACATCTGTATACATACATGGCAGCAGCGTCAAGTAATATTCACAGCAACCATCAAGATGGGTTTTTGTTTTGGTATGTTGCCTGAACTCTGCTACCAATTGGGTTGTATGTGAGCCAGCACAAGTACCCCAAATGTGTCGGGGTTTTTGTTTTTTTTCTCCTGTTTATACTAGTCCTTCTCAAAAAATTAGCATATTGTGATGAAGTTCTTTATTTTCTGTAATGTACTGATAAAAATTAAACTTTCATATATTTTAGATTAATTGCACACCAACTGAAATATTTCAGGTCTTTTATTGTTTTAATATTGATGATTTTGGCATACAGCTCCTGAAAACCCAAAATTCCTCTCTCAAAAAATTAGCATATCATGAAAAGGTACTCTAAACGAGCTATTAACCTAATCATCTGAATCAACCAATTAACTCTAAAAACCTGCAAAAGATTCCTGAGGCTTTTAAAAACTCCCAGCCTGGTTCATTACTCAAATCCACAATCATGGGTAAGACTGCCGACCTGCCTGCTGTCCAGAAGGCCATCATTGACACCCTCAAGCAAGAGGGTAAGACACAGAAAGAAATCTCTGAGCGAATAGGCTGTTCCCAGAGTGCTGTATCAAGGCACCTCAGTGGGACGTCTGTGGGAAGGAAAAAGTGCAGCAGAAAACGCTGCACATCCAGAAGAGGTGCCCGGACCCTGAGGAAGATTGTGGAGAAGGGCCGATTCCAGACCTTGGGGGACCTATTCTCAACCAAGTATTGAGTGCATAACTGAACATAATTATTTGAAGGTTGACTTTTTTTTTTTTTTTTTTTTAATTGGTCGGATGAAATATATGCTAATTTTTTGAAATGGGAAAGAGAGAAATTTTGGGTTTTCATGAGCTGTCTTCTTACTGGTGAAATTGAGAGTTCACACGTGACTGCAAAATTATTTGGTGATGGTCTACCTAAAGGGTCATGTAGGTTGAAGTGGGTGTGGCCTGAAGTTGGATGATGATGCTCATCAACCCACTTTGTGTAACACCCCCCCCACACACACACACACACACACACACACAGGTCCCAAAACTTATTATTATTATTACTACTGCTGATTTTTATTTTTGAACATGCAGAGATTGGAAAACAGTTGTAATTTGTTTGGGGTCTTATGCAGGTTGAAAGTAGGACCCTGTTTCCAATCATGAGAAATGGTGTCACATGCAACTTCGGGGGGGGGGGTTGAGTTTAGACGTACCTACGTAGTGTAATGACGCTGCGTCCATTGTTTACAAACGACAGACTGAACGTGCTCCTCCTTCTTCCCAGTCCAGTTCGTTATTTTTATATATATATTGGCGCAATCTACCATGCATACTTAGTTAAGCAAAGAGAGTTGTACAATGACTGAAAATCCAAGAAGGAGAACTCTGCTCTGCTGGTGATTCACATCAGTGCAGGCTGAGTACTAAACAAGTTCAACGGGGCCCTTGCTCACTTGAAAGACCGGAGGTCTGCATAACCTGCGCTTTGTTTCAAGCAAGTGCACTACTTTCGGTATTGAGCGCCTCACATATTGTAAGCGTTGATTGCTTGTTTTAAGCTTCATGTAAAGTGACCATCCGTCGACCATCTACATTTACACTCAAAGATTGCATCATGGAGAATTTTAAAGGTTATATTTGATGAGTGAATTTGATTAAAATGTATCAATTTGAAATTATTTTGCTTGAATTTAATTTATCGAAATTAATGTTGATATTTGATATTATTTTACAATGTTGTGTTTATAATAATTGATTTAGGGGTGTTTTATGAGATACGGTAATGGTATTTATGGATGTATAGTACAGTATGAGCGTCATACGTCACTGTAACAACTTGCATTCACTTTCAACTTACGTTTTTAATTGGTTCCAGACGGCCGAACGCAAGTCGGGCAGTGTGTGTGTGTGAGAGCAGTCAAACTTGCATCACAAAAGAGCATCCAAAAAGGTGCGTGGCCTGTTCAGCTAGGGAGGTGTTAATGGTCAAGGTCATGACCGATTCCTGGCCCCAGACGCCATTATCATGTAAGAAGAAATTTGGAGATGGTGAAAAGTCGCCTGTGGACTGATCCTAGAAAAATGAATTCTTAAATGTATAAAAATATTTATTTGTGACCCATCACAGCAAGATGGGTATTAAATGTATTGTATTGTAGCTATTTCTAATATCTAGTTTTGGAATAATTAACCAAAACCAGCCATGTATAAATCATGTTTTAAGTTAAAGAAAATATTTACATTCTGACTTGACTTTCCTTCATATAACGTGTTTTGCCAACTGGCTGACAACTACATTATTCTCGGCCAATCTCAGAATTCTGATGGGTAAATTTAGAAATCGGTGCCCAGATGCAACCTATGTCATGTGCCATTATTAAAATCTAATAGATTTGATTGTTTGATGCTGGAAATGATGAAAACAAGTGGGGAAATTAAAGTTTGTCAGCTTTTATTTTATTGCAGACTTTATCCATACCCTCCCTCACACAGGAGTAATCATACAGATTTTAACCTTTTTAGAAGCTGCGGCTTACAGAAAGTAGTCCGATGTCACACTGCGATTGTGAGCGGTCATCAGTTCACATCAGAGGATGTGTATAAGCATTTCCTGCAGATTTTTCGATTGTCAGGCAGACACCCATGATGCATCAGTTCGTTTATATTCCTTTTGATTTAACTGGTTTTTATTGGTAGATTTTTGGAGAGGAACCCAGTCTCAGTGTCTCCAGTCAGTTTATTGATTGACTTAATTTCTTTATTCTTTAGAGGTCATTGGATGTTGTACAGGAGGGTCCTGTGGCTTGATTTTTTTTTTTTTTTTTTTTTTTTTTTGCTTTAAATAGTGACTGTGGTTCATAAAGGAAAAGGTGCTCTCTGGTCCACCATTATCCTTTCATACCAAATAAGTGTGCATACTATTCAGTCATTTGAATAGAAACTGAACAGACATTATTGATGAGCAATCATAGCCCACTCTAGTAGAATTATTCTTTTAGATACCTTTTTGTGTTGCTACATTTGTCAAGACCTCCCAAAAGTAGATGTCGAGGTGGGAACATGTTTTTTGCACAGAGATCGAGTGAATGGCGGACTCATAGGGGTCAACTAAGGAAGCAAGAGCATGTGAGCCGAGTGGAGAGCCGAGCCGGATGAGCTTTTTCATTGGGAATGTGTCACTTTTTCACTTTGATTCCTGATGGAATTGTACACAAGGTTTGATCTAGAACATTCTCTGCTGGTCTCTCAATCACCAAAGGAGATTGCAAGGAGATTGCAATATACTTTATAAAAGTGACTGTAGATTTTGTTTATTTAAAAAAAAAAAGGTTTTGCTAGTAAAAAACATGCTGATTTTGCTCAGTTTCTAACTTATTATAATGGATTTACTTTGGGAATTTTATTTTATTTATTTATTTTTTCAATTTTGCTTGATTATGTTGCACAGTGTTTTTTCAAAGTGTGGTGTAGTATTTACCTTACAGCAAGAAAGTTCTGGGTTCAAATCCCAGGTTCGTGTGTCTCTGTGGAGTGTGAACGGGCTTCCTCTGAGTACTCCAGTTTTTAAACCAGTTTTTTTCCAGTTGGTTTTAAATCAAACTTTAGTGGAATACTTACATGATCGCATCGTCTGCAATGTAAATATTAATGTACTGTTACCCCCCCCCCCCCCCCCATCCATCCCACACACACACTTCCGTGCTCTTTGTAGGCATTGTGCTATATGAAAATGTTTTCAGACTTGTGTTTAATAGAATAACAAACAGGGTAATAGTGGTAGCTGTTTCTGGTTTAGAACTCTAGTTTTTGAATGTTTTATAAGAGACTACACTAGTTCTGCACTAGGTCTTTCAGTTTTGTCTACACCCTTCTGAACTTTATTCATGGACAAAAGCTAAATGGTTCTTCAAGCCCAGCATATTGCTGTGTGTCTGAAAAGGACCAGCACTGTTTCTGAATGCACTGAGCAGTAGAGGTGTGACGATAAATTGATTTACTAATAAATCGATTTATTTTGTTTTTACGATTTTTAATTGATTCATGTAAAGCAGCAAAGGATTCACAAAAAGCTATAAAATAACGCTGAAATGACCTCTTACAATTGTCAGTGGGTGCTGCCATTTTCCTCCGTTGCTATAGAAATCTCACGAGGAACGAGACTTTGCAAAAACAAAAATGGCGATTGCCGCTGAATTCGTCAAGCCGGCAGCGGCACACAAAAGCACAGTTTGGGCTAATTTCTTGCAATCCCGTGACAAGAAACAAGTTTTGTGCAAACTTTGCAAGATGAAATTCCCTTACCACGACAACACAATCTGCAGAATTTGTCGTCATCACAAGACAATTGACATTGATGTCAAACCGAAAGTTAGCCTGCACGGTGATCACAGCACAGAGGGCTGCATTAAACTGGAAACATGTTGGCAGGATGATATTCCTTAAAAAGAACTTCCAGATTTGAATATCAAGTTATCAACCAGTATTATTCACTACACATTTAGCAGTAACAGTTTTACAAAAATTTATTGTGAAATTGTTATTGATAAATTAGTTTAATGTTAATTCAATCTGTTTGATTGTGTTAACAAATTAGTGAATGTGTTATGACTGTTTACTGTTAATGTTCATAGTTTAAACATTAGGAAGAAAACATTACCGTTGTTCAGAGTCCTTAAAGATTAAGGATTGGTTCTTTAATATATTATTGAGTTGACATTTGAAATATAAATACTCCAGTGTGAATTGGATTAAAAATTAACGTGCAGATTCCAAAAGTAAGCACTGAGAAGCAAGTATGAGTTGTTGCTCTGAATGCAGAAACTGACACTGTAAATGGTAGATTAAGATTACATTCACAATATGTAACTGGTGGAAAACTAGAAACAAAGGTTATGTTTGTTTTTCATGTTTTGATACATATTAATAATTGTAGTTGAATGATGGTATTGAATAACCAGTTCAGACAATTATTACTTTATATATTTGAAGTGCACATTTTTACAGAAAATGAAACTAGAATTCACATATGAATCGAATTAAATTGAATCAAGAGGCAAAAATTGGGATTCGAATCGTATCGTCGTGTAATTGAACAGAAGATAATTACTCCTTTAATTATCAAATCACATGAAAACGTCAGTACTTTTCATACAGTGGTGAAAGCTTGTTAATGATTACAGCTTAGACCTCATTCAACTCACAACTGCAAAGAGTTGTCAGCAGTTGCATTTCAGTTCAAATCGAATAACAGCTTGCCATTTCCCCCACAGCTTAAGTTCCCACAGTCGATAAAATTTCTCACATCTTTTCTTCGATTTGTTTATTTTCTAAGAAATAAGCACTCTTTTTACTGTATTTTGTAAGGTTTCCTGAGCACATTGACTGAAAAGCACAAGCAGAAATCATACAAACCTTTCAATTCCTGATTATGTCCAAGTACAGTTGTGTGACCCAAAATGGCTCCCGTTAAGAGACCTGATTATGAGGTGGATTTCAAACTGAAGGCGATCAGTCACGCAGTGGGAATAGAGCAGCTGCTAGATAATTCAATATTAATGAATGTTAAAGTTGAGGGAACAAGATGACTTGTCAAGTAAAGAAGACCAAAGTTCCGAGGGAACAAAACGAGATGGCCAAAGTTCGAGGATACAATTGAACAGAACAGCAGGTAGAAACGTCTCTATTCGACTCAAGACGACAGCAGTAGCACATAAAATGAAGATCAGTGACTTTCGAGGGGTGCTTTCGTTTTATGACAAGGTGTGATCTCTCCATCCTCACAAGAACTACCATCTCGCAGCAACTGCCAAAGGATTACAAAGAAAAGCTGACTACAGTCGGCCTCTACTTAAATTAATCTGTTCTAGAGCCTTTTTCGTAAGTAGAAAACGCATTTTACATGTGATTCGTTCCAAGGCTCCCAAGACGACCACATAAACCCTTGATAAGAGTACACCAATTTTGTATGAAATGTGTTAAAAGTAAAAAAAAATTAAGCATTATTAAACATTTATTAACACACATACACGCACAATTGTCTCTCTCTCACACACACAAGACTCTGTCTCCTTCGTGTGTTTTGCCGAATGCAGGCGCCGCCCACACGAAGCGCGCAGCTGACAGAGCATTTGTATTTAAATGTTTAAGTGGCCGGGGGATGTATCTAAAGCGGAATTACAGTACCTGTTTGGGCCTGATTCAATATTAACTTGCTTCCTTGTGAGATTGGCGGTTTTGTCCCATGGAGCACTGTTTTTATGCTCCTGCTTCAATATCGTTCCGAAATAATCGCCTCCGTCACCGTATTTCCGCTTTTCTGTATTTTCCGGGTGATTTTCCATGATGGATAACGAAATGTAACACTGCATTTGATCAATCTCAAAAAACCTCACGAGCCAACATTCCTGTTCAAATCTCCTTCACGTGTGTGACAAACAGGAAGTATGGGTACAGTTCAGCTGCCTCCTGGCCGTTGGGAGACGGCCAATGAGAGAGCAACTCGCGCATTGTTTGAATTTTTTAATGCCGTGTTTGGCGCTTTTCGTAAAAAGAGGACACAAATTTAGGAAAATGTTTTTCATAACCTGGATTTTTCATATTCAGATGCTTTCGTAAGTAGAGGACCAACTGTATTTCCGCACCTACTACAAGATCACTAAAAAGAAGATCCGTCCAGAACACATCACAAACATGAACGAGGTTCTCCTCAGTTTTGCCATCCTCATGAACAGTAATGTTGAGAAAACTGGGATTAGTACGGTATCTATATGCTCCACCGAGAGCAAGAAATCATCCTTCACTGTAGTACTCAGCTGCCAGGCTAATGGCCAGAAACTACCACCCATGGTCATTTTCAAGCGGAAGACTTTGCCAAAAGAAAAGTTTCTGGGCAATGTTATCAAGGCAAACCCAAAGGGCTGGATGGACGAGGAGATGATGGGTGAGTGGCTGAGAGAAGTTTGTCAAGAGACCGCATGGCTTTTTCCACAAATCTCCATCTCTATTGATCTGTGACTCCATGTGCACCAATTTCACTGATACCGTCAAAACCCAAGTGAAGTGAACCAATTCAGAGCTTTCCATCATTCCGGGTGGATTAACCAAAGAACTCCAACCACGAGACATTAGTTCAGCAGGTCGTTTAAAGTTAAACTGTGAGCTGCGTGGGAGTATTGGATGACCGAAGGCCAACACACATCAAGATGGAGGCAACGCAGGACAAGTTACGCCACTATCTGTCGATGGATCATTCCAGTCTCAGAAATGGAATAAAATCTATAGTAAGATGGATCATAATATAAGTATGAAATATGATTAACAGGCATGTGATTTTTTTCCACGAATTCCGATTTTATTCATTGGCCCAGTTTAAAAAAAAAATATATATATATATATATATATATATAATAAATTAAACACCGAATATGTCAAAATAACCATTCCCACTTTTATTCCGCTCTGAGTTTTGCATAAAATGACTTCTCTTGAAACGTTACTGCTGATTGCCTGATGGCTTTCTTATAGCCAATCGCTGATGTTGAAACATCTGTGTAGACATTCGCGCCACTTCCGATCTGTTGAGCTATCGAAAGCATGTTGGTGATCCATCAAAAGATTCTGCTCGAATCAGAGAAATTGACAAAGTCATGGAAAACAAGTTTAGGTGGGAATGGATCGAAAAGGGAACCGTAGCATTCAGTTGCAGGAACATTTGGTGTTCAAGTGAAGATTCCAGAACCCTATGGACTTAAACTTTTCTTTGCACGGAAGTTTCTGGTAGAACGGCAAACAAAAGGTTCTGTTGCCGATCGAGTAGTTAATTTTGAGGTATGTTTGAGAGTTTTGTTGTCTAGTTTCCGATTATATTTTTCAAATTATTGTGAATGCATGCATGTTTTAGGCGTAGGACGTTCACGTGTTTACTCCGTGAACTGAATCAAATGAGCCGACTCTATGGTCACTGAACCATTTTTCTGCTGTTTAGAATAAATAAATGATTGCCGCAATAAGTCACCAGTTTTTTGTAATTAACTGATGTAAATTGGCATTTACAGCAGCGGGAGTGTGTGCTCGTGTAAGTAGCTCATTAATATTCGAAATGTAAAACTGTGAATCAACCTCAACCGAAACGCCTCAGCATCCAGAAGGACTACAAACTTTCTGAGGCAGCCTCCAGAAGGACAGTTCAGGCTGCACAAAAGGAAACAAAGTGCCATGCTAAAGCACTAAAGATAAAGAAACATCAATTCAAAAAACTTGTCATGTATAGCATTGTGTATAGTTTGTTTCCAGATTGTGTTTAAAGACAATGACTGTTGATAATAGTGTTGTGAGGCAGGACATATCTGAGCGACTATTTGATTTGTGACTGTGACACTTTTATTAGTGTTGGAATCCCACATGATAAACCCACAAGTTGAGGTACAGTATGCATATGTAGATTAGAAATTAAACTTTCTAGAGCTCTTTCAGTGTTATGAAATAGTCTTTTCCCCCTTCTGAAATGCTTAAAACCTGGGAGACCTTCAGGGGAGGAGCTTTGGGGTGGGGGCCACGCCCCTCCACCCTAGCTGATTTTCGGATATTTTGGTGATGGTCAAATCACATGCCTGGATTAAACATTATCCTGAGTTACACTTAATACTAGGCTCCCGCAGAGGGGTGTGGCTGACATGCACTTTACACAGAAGGTCCTGAAGCAGAACCAATACATTTCTGAACTCCTGCCAAAAGCTTCAAACAGGAAACAAATTGACTCTAGTATTATAATGAACTGGATAGGAGTGAAACTCTTTGTAAATCTGATCCTAAGGTTAGGGGTTCGAGTCCCCACAAGGTTGAAACTGTCCCCCCACCCCCAGTGCAGCTAACTGGGTTATCAAAGGCAGGCCATGTCTCTGGTGTGAGACATGTAAAAGAACCATTGCTGACTTTCGTAAAGAGTAGGCTGCAAAGTCATCAGCGTGTTTCGGTCTCTTGCTAAAAAGGGTTGTGATAGGAAGGGCACCCGACGTAAAAACCTATGCCAAATCAAATGTGCGAATCAGATGATTCACTGTGGCGACTCTCAAGAAAAGGGAAAAAGTCGAAAGGAAGAAAAAGAAATATAACATGCCTCTCCTTCAGAAGTTAAAAAAAAAATTGTGAGCTGCATGACTACGTTGGAATGATTTTCAGTGTGAATACTCAGTACTTTAATGTAGAGAAGGATATTATTTGCATGATTAATTTGGCTAGATAGTCATCTGAGTAGTGGGGATATCCCATTCAAAAAATTCCTTTTAAATTTAGCAAGCAAGTAGTTTCCCCTCTTCAATATAGTACCAACAGAAAGTGATTTACTACTCCAACAGATGAAATTGAATTCAATGAAGGGGAAAAAACCCCCACAGAGCACTCCATATTATTATTCTCCATAAAACTTATACCAGGTTGTTCTCAATTAGGTGCCATTGGTAGAAACCTGCAGGTGGATTTAAACGTGGAAAACCTTAACTCTTACTCCTGTTGCGAAGGTGCACGTCTGCAAGTGGAAAAAGCTAAAACAACTGTGACTTCTTCCACATTATATATAATTTTCTTTGTTTTTGTTCAAGTTCCCCATCTTTAATTTTGGGGACTTCATTAAAGCGGAAGAAATGTTTCCTTGTTCCAGTACGTTCGAAAAAGCGTCCTTTTCTTTTAGAATGTACTTTTTTTTTCCAACCCCCCCCCCCCCCCCAACATAACTATTTTCCACTTATCAGTTCTGTCAGTAGGTAAATCCATGTAATGTTCTTTGGAGCAACAATTACTGTATTACAACAGACTGTTCCGAGATGGTCCTGTGCTCTAGTCCCAGCGTGCGCAGTGTGAGAGTTGAGCATGAATGAGCACAATCAGATATAACACATTCTTGACAGTAGAAATTACTAGCAATCACAGGGTAATTAACACCTGGCAGTCCAACTCTGCCTGGTTCATCTCTGCCTTGGTGCTGCTACTGCTCAGCCCTTTCTCTATCGTGTCCCTCTCTTTCTCTTGCAGGATATATTATTGTACTTCAGTTTTCCTGTAAGAGAATACATGCGAGTCCTCATCAGTGTTGTTGACACAGGCTGTTACTGTGTGCATGAGCTACTTGTACATTCAAAGGCACTGTCTGTTTCCTCAGATCTGATTCAGTGCACAAATGACATGAATGTGAACATCCCTCAACTGGCAGACACGCTGTTTGAACGCACCACCGGTACCAGCTGGGTGGTGGTGTTCAAATCCCTCATCACCACACACCATGTCATGGTCTATGGCAACGAGGTCAGTTATATACACATGTGGTTTTAACACTCTGGGATCTGCTCAATAGGAATGTTTTAACATGTACTGCATTTCAAGCTGATAGTTACTTTACAGGTTAACTTGGTTTTGTGTACATGTGTGTGCTGTTATACATGTATTATTTGTTCAAGGTTGATAATGACATGTATAGGTTCTTTAGGACTACTTCAGCTCACAGAATTGCAGTTATGTTTCAGTCATTTTTATAATGTGTTGCTTTTTCACTTTTTAAAATAAACGGCTGTAGTTCAAATCTTATTCTGTGTAAAGTTGCTCTTTATGATGTCTACCGGGTTGCCCAATCCTGCTCCTGGAGATCTATCTACCTTCCTGAAGACTTTGTCTCTAACCCTAATGTGGCCCATGCAACGGAGCTAATCAGCTCAAGTTTTAAGCCTTTATTCGATGTTTAAACGGTCAGGTGGGAAAGATTTGGATCGGAGCAAAGGTCTTCAGGAATGCGCATGATTGGACACCCCTGATATACAATATAACTGTTTTAAAAGGGATACATGAGTTCTATTTATTTTATCACTTTTATGCACACAGAGATTTATTCAGTACCTGGCTTCCAGAAACACGTTATTCAACCTCAGTAATTTTTTGGACAAGAGTGGCTTACAGGGTAGGTGCTTCAGTATTTGTATCAATATACATGTATTTTCAATGCAAATTTGGTGTCTGTTCCTATGATACAAATAGCTCTGCAGAACAGGTGAAAACCCTCTGCCCGTGCACAGTGTTGTAAAAGGTTTGAGCCAAGATGTCAGACTGCGATGGAAATCAATAGGTCTGTGAAGTTGCCGTGTCCCAACATCCACACACAAAATGTTGATCGGTGATGCTGTTTTTGAATTAGAGTGCAGAACGCAAATTCATCGGGTCTCAAATTGTGACAAAAATCGATAGGCTTGTATTGGTTACGTAATCCCAACATCCATATCAAAAATGATTGGTGATTGTTTTTGAGCTTATGTATGGAATGCGAATTAATGATGGCAGTTGCCGCGACCTTACTGCATGTCAGACCATGATGAAAATCAATCGCATTTTTGAATTATTACATGAAATGCAACTGTGGGTGGACAAGCAGACACAGGAAGACGACACCTAGCATACCTAGTTAGCTGAGGAGTAATAATTGCCAGAAGTGAAGTTTGATTTGATCGAGTACACACACAGCAAAGTGAGATTGACCTGATTTTTCTCACCCTGTTGTTAGTACGTCCCATCGGTCGATCACAATCTTGCGTCCCATCGTACAATAGTATGTCCCATCGGTCAATCACAAAATGCTGTCTGGTACAGAGGTGGCGCTTTTAAATTATTTTATTTATTTATTTTTATTGCCATCCTGCTCATCTATTTTCCCATAATGCATAGTGACGGACAATGTGTGCAATTTTAATGATGCAAACGCTCCAGTGTTGAGAATTGGCGCTCAAGCTCCCATGTAAAGTGGTCTGATCTGCCACTATTCCTCGTCTATTTTTATTTTCTCAGCTCCATTCTCGTTCCTCACTCGCTGATGGGGCATGTTTAGCAGCACGGTTGAATAAGCATAAATAAAGCACTTTATTGATTTATTTATAAAGGCTTTTCCTATGTTACCAGGATGGCTTTTGGTCAGTACTCGTTCAGGGTGAAGGTTCTATGATGTAATTATCCTGGAAATTAATTCTTTATATCCGGTATAAATCATATGTCTCTGGTATATAATTGGTGGGGGGTGGGGGGTTGATCATTTGAAAGCCAACCCAGGTACTAATCTTCTCAAAAAATTAGCATATTGTAATAAAGTTCATTATTTTCTGTAATGTACTGAGAAAATTAAACTTTCATATATTTTAGATGCATTGCACACCAACTGAAATATTTCAGGTCTGTTATTTTAATACTGATGATTTTTGGCATACAGCTCAAGAAAACCCAAAAATCCTATCTCATAAAATTAGCATATCATGAAAAGGTAGTCTAAACAAGCTATTAACCTAATCATCTGAATCAACCAATTAACTCTAAAAACCTGCAAAAGATTCCTGAGGCTTTTAAAAACTCTCAGCCTGGTTCATTACTCAAAACCGCAATCATGGGTAAGACTGCCGACCTGACTGCTGTCCAGAAGGCCATCATTGACACCCTCAAGCAAGAGGGGAAGACACAGAAAGAAATCTCTGAGCGAATAGGCTGTTCCCAGAGTGATGTATCAAGGCACCTCAGTGGGACGTCTGTGGGAAGGAAAAAGTGCAGCAGAAAACGCTGCACATCCAGAAGAGGTGACCGGACCCTGAGGAAGATTGTGGAGAAGGGCCGATACCAGACCTTGGGGGACCTGTGGAAGCAGTGGACTGGGCTACAGGTGCCGCATTCCCCAGGTCAAGCCACTTTTGAACCAGAAACGGCGGCAGAAGCGCCTGACCTGGGCTACAGAGAAGCAGCACTGGACTGTTGCTCAGTGGTCCAAAGTACTTTTTTTCGGATGAAAGCAAATTTTGCATGTCATTCGGAAATCAAGGTGCCAGAGTCTGGAAGAAGACTGGGGAGAAGGAAATGCCAAAATGCCTGAAGTCCAGTGTCAAGTACCCACAGTCAGTGATGGTCTGGGGTGCCATGTCAGCTGCTGGTGTTGGTCTACTGTGTTTTATCAAGGGCGGGGTCAATGCAGCTAGCTATCAGGAGATTTTGGAGCACTTCAGGCTTCCATCTGCTGAAAAGCTTTATGGAGATGATTTCATTTTTCAGCACGACCTGGCACCTGCTCAGTGCCAAAACCACTGGTAAATGGTTTACTGACCATGGTATAACTGTGCTCAATTGGCCTGACAACTCTCCCGCAAGCACGGGGAGAACATGCAAACTCCACACAGAAACGCCCAGGCCGGGAATCGAGCCCAGGCCTTCTTGCTGTGAGGCGGACATGCTAACCACTACGCCACCTGTGCCGCCCATGGACACCTTTAACGATTAGGTCATGAGCCACTTCCGTAAGGTTTTGAATCGAAGGCTTTTCAAAAAAGGTTAAATTTCTTATCTTTTATTGTTCTTATGCTTAGTCTTCATTTTAGTGTGTTATGGTCTCAGAAAAGAGTTGTGTTGGGGAGGGGCGTGACTCTAACACCTCCTATGAAAACGGGTTGTGCTTTATTGCTCACAGGTTTCTAGTGCTCTAGTTATTGTTTCTAGTGCCTTTCCTGTGAACAATAAAGCACAGCCGTTTTCATGGATAAAACGGGGAAATCTGTAATAGAGACTGGAGAAACACGGAAATCAAACTAAAGCTTGAACTGCTCAGCACAGAGCTGACAGATCAAGAGGGACAGTCTTCTAGCACCGGGAAGCGCGCTCTTGGTCTGTATAGCCTGGGATTAAATGGAAAGAATTAAATGTGTTCAAGCCACGCCCCTCTCCAACGCGCAACTCTTATCTGATAGACAATAACACTAAAATAAAAACCACAGAAAAGTTAAACTCTCTCACATGACAAACTATAACATAATGTACTGTATTGAATGATTTTTTTCACATAATTTGAAGACCTATGTTATGAGTTATGTGACCATTAACTTCTGTTCAAAAGACAACGGAACAGATTAACAACATTTACATTATTTGTAACGGGAAGAGCGGATTGGGAATTTGAACAAATCTGAATCCAAGCAGCCATCTAGCACGGATTAAGTTCGAGCACCCAGGCTCCACTATATTCTTTATGGTAACCAATTTACCATGTAAGAAAATGGGTGGTGTTTGTTTTGGGGTCAGAACCCGGAAACGGCTTCAAATTTCTTTCGCAAACTTGAAACTCATTTCAGTTATGGGGTGTAGCTGTGCTTTTTGATATTTAGGGATTTTATGTCATTGGCAACAAAATTCAACATGTGAATATATGGACAGTGTTCATTCCCAGACCAGGCTTGAAAACCATTTGCGACTTATTTATCACTGGAATACACAGCAGGGAGTTATCTATGTCTGTCCAATCATTTCCGTTCCTCTCTAGAAATTATAAAGCGTATTAGTTCTTGAGCAAGTGTGTCCGTTAGCTATACTAGGCAATGTAGGCAATTTGATCGTTTGGCCTGTCCTCGTTTCATTGTGTGTGTTTTGTGTTCTCCCAGGTTACGATATGTCCACGTTCATACGGCGGTATAGCCGTTATCTTAATGAAAAGGCTGTTTCTTACAGACAGGTTGCTTTTGACTTCACTAAAGTGAAGAGGGGGTAAGTGTGTTCTCCATGCGGATATATTTTTGTAGTAAAATGTTGGATTCATTAAATGTGTTTACGATAATATTGTTCATACATCTCATACTTCGGGATATGTGTAGTTGTTAGTGGGGTGTTCTTTATGGTGTGGGATATTATGTATTTACTCACAGGGCAGATGGTATAATGAGAACGATGAACACGGAGAAGTTGCTGAAGACCCTCCCCGTTGTTCAGAATCAGATGGACTCGCTTCTTGACTTCAATGTAAGGTGTTTTTATAAACTGTATAAATTGAAAGATCTGAGAGTTTGATTAAATAAAGGTTGATCCTAACTGTATCTCCTTCAACAGGTAAATGCAAATGAGCTCACAAACGGAGTCATTAATGCTGCCTTCATGCTCTTGTTTAAAGACTCCATTCGGCTTTTTGCTGCCTACAACGAAGGGATCATCAACTTGCTTGGTGAGTTGTTTCTGTCCGAAAGGAACATGCATGTATTGTACTGGCCTCTGCTTCTTGTTGACTTTGCCCCGTTTGCATGTGTCATCATTGCCCGGTACAGAAACCTTTGAGCCCTGCATTGACGTAATCACCAATAATTATACCTCTCTTGATAGTTGTTCATGTAAGATATGATGCCAGGTTATGTAAATAATATGCAGTTACTTTATGCATGTTTGAATTCTGCATTGTGTGTGTGTGAAGTACGTACACGCTGGCACATAATAAGTATTTGAAGAGTTTAACAGCTTATTTTTGGGAATCCAAGAACATGTTTATGCGGGTTGGATAAGCAGTCAATGATTGATTGTAAAGTACAGTGGTACCTCACCTTATGAAAGCCTCGTCAAATGAAAAATGCAAGTTACGAAAATAATTTTCCTAAAATTTTTCTCAGGATACAAAACAAGTTCATGTTATGAAAGCGCCATCTTAAAAATTCAAACGCGCCATTCAAACAATGCACAAGCTGCTCTCCCATCAATGATGTTCAAACATCCTGCCCCGCTGGCCTCCCATTGGCTAACAACTGAGCTGCCGTTTATGTCGCCTTCACTCAAGTGCCATCTTGGACAGGGATCCCATTGCCTTGGAGGAGTAATGCATCCACCTCCCATTGCCTATTATAGAGCTGCATCCACCATGATGCTTTTTGTGTAAACTACTGTTATGGTTGTTTTCTGCTTTATTTCTTTACTCAGGCTTATAACCTTCCTTAAACATTTGTAAGATTATAACTCTAAGAAGACATGGTCAACACACGCGCGCGCGCGTGCAAAGAAGAAACGGGCTTGAGTGATATCACAAAGGAATATGGCCAAACCTGTCTACCATCGGTATGATATTGAAGCAGAAGGAGGTATTAAAAAGGTATACTTTTATAATTTTTAAAGGGTTTAGCGGATAGTATTGGGAGCCTTGGAATGAATCACACGTTTTTCATGTAAAATGCGGCTCAACTTATGAAAAATGCAGGTTACGAAAAAAGCTCTGGAATGGATTAATTTCGTAAGGTGAGGTACCACTGTATTTTCTATCGGTGATTTAAGCTGGTAGTTTCTGAAGAACAGCAGGTAGGTGTGATGTGCTTTGAATTAAGGCCTAATGTTAAAAATCACGAAATACATGATTCATGCAAAACATCTGAAGTAAGTTATTTCTCTTTATTCCAGCTGATGACTTCCAAGCGATAAATAATGTTTTATCCACATTCTTCTTTTCTGTATCGCACAGAAAAGTATTTTGATATGAAGAAAGCCCAGTGTAAAGAGGGACTTGACATCTACAAGAAATTCCTCACTCGGATGACGAGAATCTCGGAGTTCCTTAAAGTTGCTGAGGTATGCGTATTGTTTGTGTTGAAGGCTTTTATCTGTGACTATGGCAGATATGGGATAGTTGATGAGTTACCTGGGCATGTAATGTAGACTGGATGTATATGGCAGAAAACATACAGAGGAACATGAGGTTTACTTGTTGGGGTCAATTTTGGTGCTTTTAAGACTTGATCCAATGTGGGTAAATTATATCTATTTTAGTAAAAGCCTTGTTTTAAGAAGAAAAAAAAAATGGGTCGGTCACTTTGCCATCTCAACCATTAGTTTGAAACTCAGTTGGACAAGATTTACTCTATTACAATCCTATTCACTGAAAATAGTCTACAAGTGATGCATGATAAATAAGAACATACAGGTAATGCACAAAACAAAGTGATTTATTCACAAGGGGCTAAGTCTTGGGGAAAAAAATACTCGAGAAACAGGTATAGCATTGATCTGACTTTTTTTTTTGGTGTGTCACAAACATTGTGTCCGTACCCATACACATGGGAATTTTATGCTCATGGTTCATATGGCGATGACGAGAAGAAAATCATTTTTTAAATAGAATACACTTGCAAAATATATATATTTTTTTAAGCTGGCAAAAGAAAACTATTACTGTCTCAGTGTATTTGAATAGAAAGGGTTTTAACTCGGTCACATTGAGGGTGATGTTTCTGGTGTGTATTTACGTAACTGACCATATCCAGCAAAATGGCGCCCTCATGTTTAACAAAAGTATTACAGGGATCCCTCACTTTAAGCAGTTAATTGGGACCGAGATCCCCACACAACCATCAAAATCCGCGAAGGAGGGCCCCCCCCGACTGACTTATACGTACATGTGTATATAATATCAATAAATACATAATCAATGCTATAAATGCTTATAATAACAATTAAACATTAAAAATAACATTAAGCTGTAAATACACACACCTACAGATGGTATTGCATGAGAAGACTACATACGTACATGCGTGTGTGCGTGCACACACACAGCTGCGCACCTCAAAACAATGTAAGAAGTTTTGATGGGAGATTTTGGGTTGCTTCGTGTTTTTTTTTTTTTTTTTTTTTTTTTTTGGGGGTTGTTGCATAATTTGGCCTTGTTTTTGGTTGCTTTTTCCTTAACTTTTTTCCCCTATTCTTTCTTTCGTCATTTTTTTTTTTTTTTTTTAATTCGATGGACATTTTTTTAAAAATGGCGATGAATTGAAGTGCGAAGTAGCCAAGGATCCCTGTATATATTTGAGTGTTAATTTTAATATTTTCTATGGAATTTTAACATTTTATTTCAAATACAGGGAAATAGAAGAATCCCTCACTTTCCGTAGTTAATTGGGGCCAAGACTATACCTATACGTATGTGTATGTAATATCAATAAAAACATATTAAAGGCTTTTAGTAACAAACATTCAAAAATAATTCATAAGATGCAAATAAAATATAAATACATACCCAGACGTGCACCTCACAAAAATGTTTTGATTTGGGGGTGGTTTTTTAATTTATTTTATTTTTTAGGATAATTGGCCTTGCTGTATCCCCCCCCCCCCCCTTTTCATCCTATTCTTTCTTAAATTCCTTTTTTTTAATTCGATGAATATTTTTTTAAAAAACTGAGCTGCACTGATGCCACATGTATTGAAGTGCGAAGTTGCGAGGGATCCTTGTACATTTAATTGTAAACGTTTGTGTCTGTATATTTCTGTGTGGGTTGTTGTCCATGGTGCTGCGGTATTGGTGTACATATCTATTGTGCACGACAATTTTATGCTGCATAAAGTCATGTCATCAACTTCTTCTTTTACTCGGTACCGAAACTTTTATATTCTAAAAAATGGCGTTTGGGAAGATGCATCATGCTCCTGCTGACTCTTCTTTTAAATGACTAAAATTTATGGCATTTGTTCGATCTTAAGCTCATGCAGAAATTCAGAACGTCGAATCCTCTACATGTTTGTATTGTGTCAACCGCTGATCATATGAGAAATGCATCTCTCCCTCTGTTCTCAACATGCAGCAAGTGGGCATTGACCGAGGAGATATACCAGACTTGTCTCAGGTAAGACTGTAATTCTTCACTCTAGTGAAACTGACCTGTTTGTGCTACCTGTAGATTTGATTGCAGTATGAACACGCTAACCTCGTCTTAGCAATGCTGGCCGCCCACATGCACATTCTCTGTATCTGCACGAGTAAACCATTATTACTCATCTAGTAGTGGAGGAATCTTAAGCATCAACAAATGAATAAATGCAAAGATTTGAAGGTGGCAGCAGTGCTGTGTGGTAATGGTGCCCAAACTTTAAAAGGTGTGCTCACTCTTGCTCTTTCGTACCAACATGGCTGAGTCCCAGTATGTATATTTACCTGGATAAAGAGACGAATGAGCCCAGCCGAAATGAGTCGCAAGGAGGCCCTTTTGGACTGAGTGACTTATTAAGTGTCCCTCGGTAGCCACACTGGTACATTTTTGTGCAATTAGGCTTGCTTGCTTCAGAGTTTATTGGTGTTTTAGTTTCAGTGTCTGCAACCTTGGTCTTATTTTCTGAAATGCTGTCAAACTACCACCTTTATTTTTCTGTATCTTTCCTTATCTTTCCATTTTCAGTTTACAGTCTGTGTAAGTATCTGCACCTCCCTCTATTTATTCCTCTGTGATTGATGCTATCTTGTTCCCTTTGTCGTGATTGATTATTATGCATGCTCCCTGAGGTTCATATGTGAGTGAGTGCTGATATGTTCATGTTTGAGAGAAAGCGAGTATCAGAAAAATAATGAATCTTTCTCTTTCCAGGCCCCAAGTAGCCTCCTGGATGCACTGGAGCAGCACTTGGCATCACTAGAGGGAAAAAAGGTGAAGGACTCGACAGCAGCCAGCAGGTACAGTGACCTACATCAGTAACATTGCCTTTCAGCTCATCACCAGGCTGCTGGCTCAACTACTAAATTTAGCGTGTGTGTGTGTGAGAGAGATTTTCTGAATTGCTGTGAGGCGTCATTGTGGCTTGGATCGCTTTTGAGCTTGGCACAGAGCCAAGTTTTTATTGAACCGTTGAATGAGTTCTAAATGTAGAAAGTAAATGTCCCTCCTGTGTTTTTGGGCAGCTTATAGCCTTCAGTGGTTTTGCATGTTCACACAGAGCAGTTTGTTCTGCACCGATCTAGGTCACTCCAGAAGTGGAGAGATTTCTGACCTTCTGCAAATGACATTCTCAAAGGTGGAATCGGATTAATTGCATTTTGTACAACAGGATAAACCGTCTAGCTTTGCTGGCACTGATGTTTTGGGGGGAAACCTGCGTCAAAGTTGCTGTGGTGTGACCAGTAAATCAGTTTGTGTGCTGTGGGTTGAAGGTCATATCTATTAACACAAATATCTATTACTGAGGATGTTTTTTTTCTTTTCTCCCCCCCCCCCCCCCTTTTTTTTTTTTCCATAGGGCCAGCACGCTGTCCAATGCTGTGTCTTCTCTGGCAAGCACGGGCATATCATTTACCAAAGTGGATGAAAGGGAAAAACAAGCAGCCCTAGACGAGGAACAAGCTCGTTTGAAATCTCTGAAGGTGTTTTGTCACTTGTAATAGGAACACACAAGACTACGCAACTGATATTCTCAAAGAATATCAAGTACACCTGAAATACACATGTGCTTTATTCCTCCCAAGTTGGTTGTGTGAAAGCAGGAGGCGTCAAGATTTTTGGCATGACAACACTTGTTTTGGTGTGGGTATGGTTCTGGGTGGGTACCAAAAATTCCCATGTTCTCGCTGCAGGATCAGCGCCTGAAAGAACTCTCCAAAAAGCCTTCCACATCCTCAACCACAGCTGCCTCTCCAGTATCCACAGTGTCTGGAAACGTCAGCACCACTCCAGCAATCGACCTGTTTTCCACACCCAGCTCCACCAACGGGTGAGGAATATGAGATTGTGTTCCATTCCTCTAAAGCTCTGCTCAGGAACTTTGCATGTTATTAAACCTAATTCGGATTATTTAACCCTAGCAGTGCCACAGTCGAGAAAAATTGGTTTTGTTACGTTCTCAAATGCCAAAGCCGAAAAAAAATCGGCTTTATGACGCACACTAATTCATTGCATTCACCATTTGTAAA
The DNA here is from genome assembly GCA_024760905.1 of Plotosus lineatus. Taxonomy (NCBI): domain Eukaryota; kingdom Metazoa; phylum Chordata; class Actinopteri; order Siluriformes; family Plotosidae; genus Plotosus; species Plotosus lineatus. The sequence continues at coordinate 8,322,344 of CM045750.1, read as the reverse complement.
TACTGTACTCTCGCACAAAAGTCACTGAAGCCTTTTTTGATTGGTAATTATCTTATTTGGTCTAAAAATAATCCAATAATAGCTACCTTGTAAAAGGAATATTGCATAAATTAGCATTCAGAATGCACGTGAGAGTGTCAGATCATGGCGGCACAAAATCACTTTCAGACAGCTCGGATTCCGAAGATGATATCGTACTCAATATTGTGTGAAACGGCCTAAGACAACTTGATACAGCTGTCGTGTGTGTGTGTGTGTGTATAAATACAGGGATTCTTCACTACTTTGTGCTTCAATTCATGTGGCTTCACTGTTTAAAAAAAAAAAAAAAATTTAATCGAATTAAAAAAATAAGGAAATTAAGGAAGAATAGGGGGGAAAAGTGAAGGTTTAGGTTTTTTTTTGCGGCACTTTCCAACACAAAGCAAAAAAAACAACCCAAAATCTCCCATCAAAACTAGTTACATTATGTGAGGTGCGTATCTGAGTGCGGGCATGCGCGCGTGTGCGTCTGTATGTGTATTTATTATTTATTTATCTTGTGCAATATTTTTGAATGTTTAATTATTATTAGCATTTATAGTATTGCATATGTATTTATTGATATTACATGTACGTATACGTCAGTACGGGGGTGTTAGAGGTGGTCACATGACCAGTTACCCACTTGAAATCATTGAAAATGTGTTTTCATAAGAGTAAGTTAAGTCTTATCATAGAAATAAGCTCATTACTTTCAAACTGTTAATAGACAATTATAATAACATATTTAGAATATAACAATAATTGACATTTTTATATGCTAGTGGACTACATGTTTTTCGCCATGAAATACTCACTATATAAGATATGAAGGAATTTTGTGTTGATTTCATCTTCACATTTGGAACAACTTGGCTATCTTTTTTTTTTTTAAATTTATGAAAACAGGAATCATATCGCCTCCTAAGGAAAATTTAACCAAGAGAAAATGTGGCATCCATATTGAAATGGAGGTCATGTGACCCAAATTTGACCTTGGTGACCTCAAAAAAAAATTTTTTTTGGAAAGGCCTCTATATAATCTGAAAATATAAAATAAGATTATATAATGCTGTTTATTTGGTAATTTCTGCATTCAATGTCAAATAGATACGTATTTCACTAAAAATGCATGGAATTTTGAGATTTAACATTGGGCACTTCTAGGGTTACACATGCTTACATTAAGCGTTTCCCACACCTATTAAAGCATGAGGTCTGTGTGGTGAATCTTTGCCTTTGTCTGTACCAAACACCTCGGGCTATGGGGAGGTCTGTGCAAAAAATCCAAGGGCTGGGATTTATCTGAACAGAATGAGCTAACACCGCTGATAATCAGTTTATTACTGTGTGTTTTTTTTTTTTTTTTTTTTTTTTTTTTTTTAAACTTTCTGTGTATTAAACCTGTATGTGTCTCCTGATTGGTTCAATTCAAAATAAAAGCCTGTACTCAAACCTGTATATTTGTATATATTCTGCATCTTTGGTGTGGAATGACCTGCTCATGAAACCCAATTAAGGGTTGATCTGCATGTAGTTTCCCACCATGTATTCACTTCCACTTACTTCTGAACACAGCTCATCGAGCAGTATTTACTTCTTCTTTTCCTTTCGGCTTTTCCCTTCCGGGGTCGCCACAGCAAACCATCCGCCCCCATCTCATGCTATCCTCTGCATTTTCTACTCTTACTCCAACTACCTCCATGTCCTCCTTCACCACATCCATAAATCTTCTTTTGGTCTTCCTCTCTGCCTTCTGCCTGGTAGTTCCCATCGAGCAATATTTACTGCCCATGCTAATTGAGGCATGTTGACCGTTTTTATATTAAGGCGGCCAGGTGAAGAAATTTAAATAAAAATATAGAGCAGAAGGATCACCTGCATTCTTCTTTTGAAAATAGTTTGTTGTGGTGTTGTTGCATGATTCCTCCCTGAAAGAGGATCCTGCTCTCTCTGTTCTTGTGATTGTGCAGCATTCTTTGGCATGAAGCTGTAGCATCTCGAATTAACAGCCAATGTTTAGATTTGCATGTATGTGAGAGAGATACTTTCCTAGTTTCTTAATTTTGTTTGTCTTTACTCTAGTGCTTCAAAGGTGCCAAATGATCTGCTGGATCTCCAGCCGGCATTCCAGCAATCTCTACCTCTCCCCACTGCTTTGCCTGTAACTAACACTTGGGGAGGTGAGTGCCAGCTATATGCTTACACCAAAATACATTTCATACATCTGTCGTTGTTGATGCACGGTTATACATAGAGACAGACCAGGGCTTATTTTAAAGTTTGTTTAACAAGACTCGGTGCCACTTTTGTCATCAACTGCAAATATATGCAAAAAATTCTATGCAGCAGGCCAAAGAAGACCATGTGTTGGGTTTTTTTTTTTTTTAATTTTAGAAAAACACCATTCCAATGCCTACCATGGCTTAATGGTTGGGGAAGAGTGGCTTTGGGACATGAAAGGTCACTGGTTCGTTTCCTGAACAGCAGGAAAACCATGTGACCGCTTGTGGAGTGAGCTGCACATTCCCATTTTTCACATTCATGGCTAAAGTGCCCTTGAGCAAGGCACCTAACTGCCAACTGCTCTGTGGGTGCCCCTATGTGGGTCAGCCACTGCACCATGTTTTTGTGCTCACTTTGGATGGGTTAAATGTAGAGGCAATCATTTTTCAGTGAGATATTAACACACAATATCAAAGTACAGTATAATACAGTACATCAACCCCCCCCCCCCCCCCCCCAATAAAGAGTTTATCAAATTATGCATTTAGTTGCTCTTTGTCCAAATAGGGTCACTAATATGGATGTTACACAATTTGATGTTCTGAAAGAGTGAAATGTTGCTTTTTGAAGTCCAAAACCTCATGTAGCCTGCCACCTTGTTTTGAGGTTCCAGAATCTGCCTCAACTTAAGCGAACAATTAGTTTAAAGAGAAGGAGCTTTAATTCATCTTTATTTCCAAAGCAGTGTTTACTTACCTTTGTTTGATAGTTTACACCCTCGTTTTGCAATGATGAAGACTTGAGTCAAAATTACACCACATCAAATGTCTTTCCGCCCCGTTGTTCTTCCACAATGCAGTAAAATATAAATCATGTGCAATCCATGTCCAGTGAAGAACACCAAGCATCCTACTGGTGTCTCTTGGGGAAATACAGTAGTACAGTGAGTGCAGGTGTGCCATGGTTTTAACAGCCTTGTAGTACTCTTCATTACTGGTATTGGTAATAGAATATAGTCTGTGTGGTGCATAAGGAATGCTTGAACAAGTACATCAGAAATTCATAGTAATGAAGAGTGATCTGAGTGTTGGACAAGATGATATTCATTGTACTAATTGTCTTATACCACTACTACTGACGATTGATGAATACACACACACTTTCTCAACCCAATGAAATTTAAGTGTGTCTACTGACATCTCAAATATGTTTAAAATGCGTAGTTTGTACAGCATAGTATAACCTATGTGTACATGGTGTACCGAAAATGCTTATGCACCAAGCATATAGTGATGTGGCTGCCTTCTAGGGGGAGTACCGAAATATGGCTTCGAAACATCGACACAAGAATGTAAGCGTCTTGGTCCTTGGGTGCGTATAAAAGTATGAAAGGCTAATATCAGAACATCACACGCCCCTCGTTTTCCCACACCCAAGCAATGGGATTAGTGCTTCAAATCATCTAAAATCTCAATATTTTCAGGTAGCCCACCCCACTTTTCAAAGCGCTCCGCGGGCCCTTTTTAACAATATGTTCCTGACACACATGCATTAGTTTATAAAACGGAATGGTATGTACTGCCGTTCGTTCATATGAAAAATATACGTTTCATACATAAACTACGTGCAACTTTCATATTTACAGTGTCACTCCTCCAGATGTATTACTTGTGTGGCTACTACGCAATAAATGTTAACAATTCTCTGCATATTGCATGAGAATATATACCAGTTCAGTGTGCTTGTGTGTTCAACTGAAATCAATAATTTTGACAATGGCAGTACAAGAAGCACTATAAATATGATATGCAATGTTTGAGTGCACAGCTCCAGCTTCAGTAGCATCTAAAAACGGCTGGAATGGACCACTGATCCTGTTCTAAACTAGCTGTGTGGGATATGCGAGCTGTGGCTCCTTGAAAAGCTCTTTTCACAAAGCACAATGGAATTTACACATTTTTTAGTCTTTGCCATACTTTTTTTTTTTTTTTTTGGTTTGGCATTTAAATGATTTTACTGTTTAAATTTAGAGGTGGTTAGACAATGGCATTTTCTAATATTTTAAAATGTAATAATCTGACCCTGGATATGCTTGTCGCTTGTTTGTATGCTTGTTTACATTTTTCTTATGCCTCTGCCATCGTTGTGTCCGAGGGATAATGTTTTCAATTTGTCTGCGCACATGTGTCTCCGTTCTTCATTGTGGAGATTCCGTCTTATAAATCCCTCAATTGATTTTGACTGAAGGTTAGAGATTAAGGTCAAATGATGAGATCTCTCAAAAATATTCTTCCCAGGCTGGCTGGCTGCATTGATTCGGACCAAACTTTCACCAGTTTTCCGTTACTAAATGCTTATGAACTGGTATAGGTTTTAAGGTCAAAGATCAGACTTCTAGCACATAATAGGAAGGTTTACGGCAGAAGCGTACCAAGCGGCATGTTGTGTCGAGTTTGTCTTTTTTTTTGTTTAATTTATTACTTTTTCAAATAACCTGTAGCACGTCTGTTTTAATTTTGGCAAAAGAGCTCATTGCCTTACATGCTTTAGTACTGGCCTATGTGATTACATGAAGCACTCCACATCTGGTAAAGTTCATGATCATTTCAACCCACCAGTATATTTCACATCTTTGTTAGATTTGAAATCACATTTGTTTTGAGCATCCACTTTTCTATGTTTTTTTTTTTTTTTGGGGGGGAGCCATGTGGCTTCTGTGGTTTCATGTTTTGCGCACCTGAATCTGCATGTTTCTCAAACATCTCTTTGTAATGCCATGTTCTGTTTCTGATGGTTGTGTAGATCCTTTCATGTCTTCAGAGTGCCAATGAATCCTTTCTAAACCTGTCTGCACCTTCTAATGTCTGTCTTCAGATCCTGTTAGTTTTCCTTCTAGGACACCCAGTAATGAAATATTTAGTGGTAAACAAAAATGTTCTTTTTGCCCTTCTCAGCATCATGTTTTGTTTGTGTTTTGAGATTTTGTTTGCATTGCATTGAATACTTGGTGCAGGTGCCATCCTTAAACAATTTACTGCCTGCAAGGAATAGCTAAGTATAGTCTGTGTGTGTGTGTGTGTGTGGGGGGGGTAAATTTAATTAATTCATCCTTTTCTATGCCACTTAATCCTAATTCAGGCTGCAGGGAGCCTGTCGCAGCCAACTTTTGGTGAAGGCAGGGTACACCCTGAAAAGCTCACCAGACCATTGCAGGGCCAACAGAAATACAACCATGAACAACGAAGGGTGATTTTTGAACAGCCAAGTGTCGCTCAATTGAAGATACATGAGCTGATCTCGTAAATCGCATTGTTCAAAATGAAACTGAATAGTGTATACCAAATAATAACAGAAAGCTGGTTACAGTATCCATGCTGTACAGGTATACCTCAACTTAAGTCATTTTAAGTCGTTTTGTTATACGTCGGTTTTCAAAAAAATGTATGAAAAAAAAAAAATAAAGGTTGTCATTATCATATCACACCTCACTATTTGAGAAGCACTAAATTAGCGGCGGCCCTGGCAAATTATACATGTGCGTCATCACGACATTACTGAGACGTGATTCATATTTGGCCAATGGCTGAGAACTTTTTTCTCTCTCCTGCTGATTGGTTGCAGATGTGTACAGCGCCCCCCCCTCCCCAATTCACAAAGTGAAATGATCTGGGATTTTTTTTGCAGCAAAATGTTTGGCCCTGACTGAAAGTTGAAGCCCATTACCTTGGGAGAGAAGGGTCGTGTGCAGTGCACGTCATTGGTCCAAACGAAGTTAGCCAACAGAACATAACGTTGCATCTGACCAAACACTAAAATGCGTTCTCTTTGGCTGATTCTGTAAGTTTCTAATAAATATGAAGCGGTCATGCTGACTCCGCTGGTGAATATCACAAACATATCAGGCACCTCGATGTCCATCCAACAAAAACTGATGTTCATTTGGACAGTGGACAGACAACACAATTTCCTGCAGAACTAAAATTGGTGCATCACGGTGCCTTCCGCGTAGCTCACACGAAGAGTGCCAATCTTTTTCAGAATAGTTCGCTTACATAAAATCTTAGTTTTTAAGTTCTCAAATGCCAAGCAGCAGTAATGGATTTTTTTCAACATCTTATTAATTTTAGTTTGTTAGATCATGTTTAAAGCAAGAATTTCAGCATTTTTATACTTTATCCTGTAAGCTCTAGACCGGTACTTCACAGAAATTAATATAACAGTATGCTGATGTCACCAATTCCCATTATGCACCCACTCTGTAGTTCTTATTTAAAAGTCCTATTTTATGTATTTAATGTTCTACAGAGTGTACATGTGTATATTTTGGTTCTCCAGATCATTACGATCCTTTTCTTCATTCAAGCTCTTCTGTTGCCTTTGCTCGGATAGAGCGCATTCTCTCAGGTACACACGTGATTGGAAAGATGGTTCAACACCACAGGGCCTTTTTATGGCGCTTCATGTATAACTCTCCTTCCTCTTGGGTCTTTATTTTCGTGTGTGTGTGGTCCCATAGCAGTATGGTTGTTCTGGATAAAAATATTGAATCAGACTCTTTTTTTTTTTTTTTTTTTTTTTAAAACCCTATTAAATATTATTTAAAGACATGTCTCAGGAAGCCATTTTTTTTTGTTTGTTTGTTTTTGTCTGTTACTTTACTAATATTTTACATTTTAATTCTGGCTTTTCTTCTCTGCACTCGTCTTGCTGTGTCAGACTCCTTCTGTTCTTCAACCCCTTATTCTAACTCCCCACTGTTTCACTCTGAGCCTTCCACTGTAGCAGGACTATTTGGAGGTACGTGATAACTCCTTCCTAAATTTTATCCTGTTTTCTCTTTCTTGTTGTCTTGCTTTTTGTATACTTTCTTCGTGTATTCATTCATTTGCTGAGCTGCTCAATCCCAACTGAGTTGCTTAGAAGCCTAAAGCTCTGAGTGAAGGGAGGTACACCCTGAACAGCTTGACACTCACTTGCGTGCACACACCTAGAGGCAATTTGGAACAGCCAATCAGGCGACTGTGCAGGTCTTTGGACATAGAGGAAACTATTGTACCCTTAGGGACCCGTACAGAAATGCCCAAGACTTGAACCCAGAATATTCTTACTGTAAGGTGGACATACTCACCGCTACACCAATGTGCCAACCCCTTTTCTTTTTAACGAGTTCCTGTACATGGTGTGAAATGCTGTATTTGTGCATTTTTGACAAGTGTGGATGAAGTTCAAGGAAACTATGGTCCGAGAATGATGTGTTGTCTATAACATCCCCAGTTCCACTGAATAATACCGGTGTTTCTCAGGAGCTGAGAAAAGTGAAGTGATCAATTCATACTGAGAGAACATGACACACAATAGACCGATTTTCTTTGAGCTAACCAGGTCACCTTTTCATTTGTTGTTTTCAGGGTTTTCGGCTTCAGCCATCCCTCAGGCAGCCAGCTCTTCTGGTCTTAAGGTCGACTTTGACTCTGTGTTCGGTAATAATTCCAGTGCTAACAGCACAGATGCTGCGGGTAAGAATGTTTCTCTTTCACTACACTTGTCTTTCTCTTCCCTTTGTGTCTGTTGTGATCATTGCCAGGAGAGCAAGTTTCTCTTGCTTCCTTACTGAAATACAAGGGAAGGGAGTTGCAGGGTTGTGTGTGATGTTCTCCGAGACGTCTCTGATTGAGCAGGAATTCTGTGGGTTTTTGTCTTTATTTTATTAGCCTTTTGTGCCTCTGTAGAGAAAGCATGAGTATGCAAGGCAGTGTGTGCACTTTCAATGTTCAGTGTAAATGAGCACAGCTAATAGCAATAAAGTACAACTTTTACACTTGCACAATTTTGCATGGAAGTATAAAGGCACAGCACTAGATTTCTAGATGCGACATCCATGCTAATTTAATTAAGTGTAAAGTATTTTGGAACGTTATTGATGGTGTCCTCATTTTGTCTCTTCCTGTGCTGTATGTATTAAACTCTGGGCCTTGGCTTTGCATGGCATGCATGACTGAATCTGGTGAGTTGATGTTAAGAGAGAAAGTACACTTTCCCAGTTTGTTTTAATAGTTTAATATTTTATTCTATCTACAACAATGTTTTGTTTTTGTATGTTCTGCTGTTTACAATCTTTCTTTTTCTCATTCTTGCAAAGATGATGTTTTAGGGGGTATCCTAAAACCCACAGTCACTCCTCTGAGCCAGAGCATGCCACCCAGTATTCAACAACCTGGTAAACTGGTGTCTGATGACCTGGACTCCTCTCTGGCCAACCTTGTGGGCAGTATGTGTCTGTTATTTGGATGGGGGGTGGGGGTGGTGTTTAACAGATTCTGCTTAGTGAAGTGTAGGGGGGGGGGGAGTATGTGGACACCTGGTCGTCATACCCACAAGTAGGCATTTGCCACACAAAGTTGGAGACGCGTATTAGATGGTCCTTTTCCACAAAGTGAGGCCTGTGAAACTAAGTGAGGTGTAGAATAACTCTTGTAGCTTGTACATAGCCCTGTCTTCAACCACACTGAACACCTTTGGGCTAGATTGGATGGCCAAATGTAGTGGAAAGCCATGTCAGCAGAATAGGTTTGGTTATAAAAGGGGAGACGAGCTCTGTGTTAATTTTTTTTGTTTGTTTGTTATAGAATATAATCATAAGGGTTTTATAGTCACTTGTGTATACCTTTTTAACCATGTAATTAATATTCTGATTTGTATCTAAAGCATTGAATTGAATTAAATGTGGTTCTTTGCAGATTTGGGAATTGGAAATGGCACATCAAAAAAGTAAGTCCTGTTTTGAAGTGCATACACCAAGCGGCCTTGAAGGTCTGTGCTAACATTTTTGTTTGTATGAAGTGACATCCACTGGAGTCAGCCTGGTGAGAAGAAGCTAACTGGTGGAAACAACTGGCAACCAAAGACTGCACCAACTACAACGTGGAACCCAGCAAGTTTGGTATGTTGCGTTTAAGTGCGTACACAGTAACACCACTGAGCTCTATATACAACTGGAGGTGTGCATGCAGGTTGCGAGTGCGAATGATGAAACCATGCTGTCGCCTTATTGCTTCTCACTAGTACCTGTCAAACTGATCCCAACGTATGAAACTGGAGCACAATAGAACTTTTTCTTTCTTTTAATAAAACCAATCTGACATAAGGGTAATATATTAACTGTAGTTTAAAGAAAACGAATCCAAGAAGAATGGCATGGTGATGATGGTGTAATGGTTAGTACGTTTGCCTGACAGTAGGAAAGTCCTGGGCTCAGGTGTTTCTGTGTGGAGTTTGTATGTTCTCCCAATGCTTGTGTTGGTTTCATCCAAGTATCCTGCTTTCCACCAGTATGGTTCAAAGACATGCAAATTAGTAGAGCTGGGTATCACCTAGGTTTTATGTATTGTGCTATATTGTGATTTCTAGCATGTATTGCGATATGTATTGCGATATATTTCAAGAAGAATTCGAAATTAAAAGTGAGCCTGTTCTTGACAGTATTTTTTTTTTTATTTCAAAAAGAGAAATCGACAACATTTAAAAACGTTTTTAGTCATTTAAATAAAAATTCTAAGCATCAGAAAAAATCTACTTATAAAAATTTAATGTTTTAAACTTTGGCACAAACATTAACACTGAAATGGAACTGCATATTGAGCAAAATAAGCTATTTAAACAGATCAAGTACACATAACAAACATTAGAAGTGCATCTAGTGCTTTTATTGGCATATTGTGAAGCCTTAATCATTAATGCATGCATATTAAGTTTTTAAGGTGGGATTAAAGGAGGAGCATCATCTGAGCATTCACAGAATTGTATCATGCACGACTAGACCTCATCAGACCTGTGACCCTATGGAAGTAGGTTGTTTATAAATAACAATATTAACATTACATATATATGCGTATATTAATGCCATCCATCATAGCGATGTGCATAGGCCTGCTGGGCACGTGCCGCACGTATTACACTTGGTGACACTGCTCAGGAAAGTCTGCCAAACTTAAGAACTTTTACAATACCAACATGCAATATCATTATTCATATAAATCACATAAATATTATCATTATGCTGTAGAGAAGTGGAATGTAATTTACCGGAATCTGGGATCGATTTGGAGCAAGTTGACCCTGAGGCAGAGTCCGCAAGTTCTGTGATGTCGTCATTTTTTTTTCCAGAGTCGACAGATATTATTGCCGCATTAAGCATAAAAAAAACAAAAAAAAAACATGCATGGTTGATGTGCCTTGTTGGTTCATGGGACAGCTTCCCTCTTTTGCTCATGTTAAAATAAATGTTTAAGTTAAAATCTAGATGCAGTAGGTCAGTAAATTTCTGGTTTTGTTTTTAGTGGGAATTTCCGTATCCTATATAAAAACAAATTCTATTGGTGGAAGGCCTTTGTGACCTCCACACTGCCCAATCTCAGCATGGCTCTTATTATACCTGACTCTCCACACACACACTGAATGACTGTAGATAAGAGGACGGAAACGCGATTGTGTCAGGATTACATGCCGGAACCTCTGCGGTCGGCAATTTTTTCCCCGCTTCAATGAAAGCATTGCTTCCGGTTTTAATAGCCGGAGGGTTATTTTTTTTTTTTTTTTTTCTGTTCTGCAGTTTTCCGAATGCATGTAAGAAAAAAAATCGGTTTTGCTTCACAGTATCGCAATATGTATTGTTTGCATGCTAGAACTGGTATAAACCGGTTTTATTGCGCAGCTCTACAAATTAGGCTGTTTTTAAGCAGCGTGTAGTTGAAACACATTAAACCATGCTTTTCCTGCTAGGGTTGCAGCACAGTTGTATGTAGATCTCTGTGAATAAGATGCCCTTAGGAGATCCTTAATAAACAGTCCTTGTCATATGCATTTAAAATGTTCTGATTGTTTGAGCTACAGTGTGATTTTTGTATCTTTTGTCCTCTAACTGTGTGTTGCGTTGTGAAATGTTTTCATCTGGGGAATAAACAGAATGGCATGCATTTCCCACAATACGTAAGTCCCAATGATTGATTGAACTGTTTTGAGATGCATGAGCATATTAACCTCGCAGCTTCTACTCTGGTCACAGAGCCATGTGTGTATTTGTGCGCATGCATGACTGAGTGTACTTTAGATCAGTGGGCATTTGCATACCAATGCACACGCAGTGACCAGAGTCACACAGAAACCTCTGTCCTCATTGTGACCAGCTGAACTAACCAAGAGCTTCCAGAGCATGACTGTCACCTATGATCTACAGTTTTCCCCGCGTTTTTTTCTTCTTTCTTTTTTTTTTTTTTAAGCTTGCTGTGAAAAATGTGAATGAATTTAAATAAGAATAGTGTGGTTCTGTTTATATTTGGCATATACAAGATACAAATATACACCAATCAGCCTCAACATTAAAACCATCTGACTGGTCTGTGCCGAGACGGCCCTGTGTACAGCAGGCTGCAGTTCACTGTTTTCTGACTCTTTTCCATCATCAGCATTAACAGATGGCTCTTCTGTGGAATCAGACCACATGTACTAGACTTTGCTCATCACTGTTATCATGGAGTGTTTGCGCTCATGACACTACTACTCCACTGGTTGTCCTTCTTTGGACCATCTTTGCAAAGTATTTATTACTTTGTACCAGGAACACTTTTTGACCTGCTATTCTGGAGATCAATAAACCCAGTTGTTTCTCTTGCATCACTTGGATCCTCACACTTGCTCTTTTTCCTGCTTCCAACGCATCAAATTTGAAAACTGACTTTCACTTTTTTCCTAATACAGCCCACGTCTTGACTGGTGCCACTGTAACACAGGTAATCGACAATGTTCACTACGCCGGTCATTGGACAGTAAAATATTCATGCCTGCTCTGACTGAATGATATCAACCACTCAGAGTTTGAGAATTTCTGTGCAATCAGTCAAATCCAAGCCGTGATCTTGAAATTATGAAAATAATAATCTATCTGAATAAAGTCCAAAGCCTGGCCACATGTTTCAAGTTTGTATATACAGTGATGCTTCGGTACTCGACCATGATTCGTTCCTGACGGCTGGTTGAATTCTGCTTTTTCCCGTTAAAAGTAATGTAAATGGTCTTAATCCATTCCGTTGTCTTTTGAGCAGAAGTTAATGGTACCGTAACTCATACCATAGGTCCTCAAATTAAGTGAAAAATTATTGAATACAGTACACTGTGTTATGGCCTGTGTTGTGAGGGACTCTGGTTTGGGTGGCTCTAACCCTCTCTATGCATGCTTATGATGGAGAGGGGCGTGGCTATCACACGCAGGTGGAGTGCTAAGCACACACACCAGATTCCACTTATCAATCACCGGGCTTCTCTAACAGTGACTACGATTTCCCTGTGCTCTAGTGCCTTCCCTGTCAAAAATAAAGTAAAGCTCATCCGTTTTCATCATACCCTGTTTCCTGCATTTTTGGGTCCGGCTGAATATTCCGAGCACCACAGAATCTTCTAGCCTTTCTGTGACACCAGGAACGTTCAGCTGGACCCAAAAATGCAGGCGACAGGAGTGTGAAGGAAACGGGGAAGCTTTATTATTCACAGTGAAGGCACTAGAGTCCAAACTCAACTTTAACTCGATTCCTTGAGGGATCGGAGGCGCGTTTTGTTCACATTCGGTGGAGCGTGCCACATTTATTAAATATTTACTGAATTAAACAACTTAAGAAATGAAAAATAAGCTGCAAAGTGCTCTCTTGAGAGATAATCCTCATTTCATCTCTAACTGACTCTGTAGGCAGTCTCTCGCTCTCACACATATATATACACACACACACAGTCTCTTTCTCTCTCTCTCTCACACACACACAAACAAAACTCTGTCTCTCTGGTGTGTTTTGCCAAATGCGGGCTCCGCCCTCACGCAACGCGCAGCTGACGGAACAATTGTATTTAAATGTTTAAATTGACGGGATGTTGTATTTAAAGCGGAATTACAGTACCTGTTTGAAAAATCAGAGGTCCTGATTCAATATTAACTTGCTTCCTTGCGAGATCGGAGGTCTTGTCCCACGGAGCACTCTGCTCATGTTCCTTCTGCTTCAATATTGTGCCGAAATAATCGCCTCAGTCACTGTATTTCCGCTTTAAGGTCTGCTTCAATATCGTCCCGATTGTAGAGGGGTTTCGGCGATAACGAAATATAATGCTGCATGATAAATCTCAAAGCAAGCCAACAGTCCTGTTCAACTCTCCTTCACGCGTGTGACAAACAGGAAGTATGTCTACAGGTCAGCTCCCTCCTGGCCAATTGGAAGCCAGCAGGCCGGGATGTTGGGACACAGCCAATGAGACAGCAACTCGCGCATTGTTTGAATTTTGAATGGCGCGTTTGGCACTTAGAGGTTTTCCTAAAAAGAGGTCGAAAATTTAGGAAAATGTTTTTCGTACATGGAGGTTTTCATAAGTAGAGGGTTGACTATATGCCCATACACAAGATTTGGGACTTATGACTTGAGTATTTAGTGCGAGACGGGCAGAAATGGCTCGAATAGCTTAGATGTAACGTCCGACGGTGGAATTTCCCCTTGGTATGCGGTGGTAAGGTACCTACCAAAGATGGTCCATGGAAGGACAACTAGTGACACCGTTGCCCTAAGCTCACTAATGAATGTTGGAGTGAAACTAGTACATCTGGTCTGATTCCACTGAATAGTAACTGTAGAACACACTGTAAATGCTGCCCATTCTAGAAAGGTTTCAGAACACATGGTGTGTTGCAGTTTGCAGCATAAGGAACTGCGTAGCTGTCGATCAGTTTGGTGGTGTTAATGTAGTGGCTTATCAGTGGCTATCTTGAGTCTCATTTAAGGAATTTTTATTCATACTGATCTACACCAATATTTTTCTGTACTGAGAAAGAGTACACTATTGTTGGCTTAATGTACAGTGTTTTAAAAAGAAAGTTTGAAGTTGTTAAATCCTTCATATGAATGCACAGCTATTTGTAATGTACTCAGTTTCGGTTTATTTTCCGTCTGAATCCGGTTCTCTCAGCAAAATGAATGGCCTGATCACGATTAGTTGAGAAGGCCCTTTCATACATTTGGATGGTCTGTAAGTAAAAACAAAAGTGTTTCTGTCATGAGCTGAGCCTCTTTGAGAATCTCATGGCTGTCTCACAAAGACGTCCTCTTTGAGTCATGATCTGCACCTGCTACTAGTCACACTCCCATTGAGGATGCATTTGCTGAAGCCCAAACACAGCACTGACTATTTCAGACACGCTGCCAGATGCACATGTTCTCTTGTTCTCTACCTGCCTCTGTCCAGAGTGTCTGAATGGCAGTAACGCCAGACAATGTTTTCCTTTTAAATTAAGAGTTGCACGGTGCTTGCTGGGGTTTTAAAGAAATATCTGCATTTGGTCCATTTTAAACAGTGTTTCTTATGAAGTGTCTGCCTGCGTGCGTGTGTTTGAGAAGGTGGGAGGTGAAAGGCTTGTTATGGTCTTGGCGTGCTCCTCAGCGTGAAATTTTTGATGCTGGAGGTGTTGAGCTGAATGGTACACTGTCAGATTTCTGAAGTGCTTTCTGTACTGCCAGCATTTCTAATTCTTGACTGTGTCCCTCCCAGGCGCCGTCCGTGATGGCTTTTCCTGCGACGACGCCCACAGGCATAATGGGATATGCAGTGGTGAGTAGCATCAGGCATCTTTTGATGTAAACAGGGATTTGTGCATGATTTTGGTCACAATTTTATAGCATTGCTTTATTTTATTTTTTTTGTCAATCTACCATAAGGTGCTTGGTTTGAGTCCCAGGTTCAGGTGTTTCTGTGTGGTGTTTGCATGTTCTGTTCGTACTTGCATGGGTTTTCATCTGCATTTTCCGGTTTCCTCATATAGTCCAAAGACCTGAACATTAGATTAACCAGCTGTTCCAAATTGACTTTGAGTGTGTTGATTGATTGTTGCCCTGCAATAGTCTGGCAAGCTGTTCAGGGTATACCCTGACTTTTCTCACTATGGTGGCTGGTAGACTCCAGCATCCCACAATCCATAATAAGATTAAGCAATTCAGCAAATGAGGTGAGAAATGAAAACTGTTTTGAAAGAGCCGTTGTGTTCAGTGCCGGGATTTTTTTTTTAAATCTCTTTATAAGAGGAACTGGCCATCCTCTGTATAAATGAGAATCTTTGCAAGTAATGTCCCAGACACTCTAAATAACCTTGTTTTCACTGCCCTTTAACAATTTGGGCTACAACCTAGTACAATGCCTAAGAGGTATCTGAATATTAATGATTAATTACTGAAAGGCATGGCTGGATAATTGCCTTGTAGTTCTGCCTGCATGTTGATGAGCTGCTGTTCTGTCTTCAGTTCCAGCTGTGGCAGGGCAGAGGTATGAAGGGCGCAGCAAATTCTCAGAAACTAAAGCACCTCATTATACTAACACTCTTTCCATGGTTCATATGTTTCGGCTTTTGTTCATAAATTCATGAAACATTGAAAAGTTCATTGTCTTCTTGAGGGCTGTATGCTTGCATGGATCGAACCTTGCATTTTATAGGCTGTTGTGAGGGGCGTTTTCCCCTTTACGTGTAATTCTACAATGTTTCTCAGCTAAGATAGAGATTTAAAGCGCTGAGTTTTCCAGAATGAGGAACATGTCAAAGCGAATGTTTAACTGAGAGCATTAAATGCTGATTTGTGGCCCTCCAACCTTGCTTATGTAACTTCAGCTCTGCGATTCATTTCTCCATTTTATGTATACACACACACACACACACACATTGTGTAGGGGTCAGTTGTAGTTCTAGTGTCTTCTGTTTGTGGCTAATTCAGTTTTTCTCCTGCAACCTTTTTTGTATGATCTTCAGTCGGGTTTTGAAGAACTCTTATGAAGGGTGGTATCTTTAAATAAATAAATAAGACTCTTCACAGAATTTAACAGAGGAGGATTTTCTGTTTTAGGAAACTTTTTTCTGTTTTCTGTGACAAGAGATGGGAATGTTTGTGAAACGATGATAATCTTTGGTGTCCTAAAATTCATAAAGCCAAAATGAAGTAATTCATATTTTATGTAATTCTTGCATGATTGTTTAATATATATTAATGTATTATTGAATCAGGCTCGAATGAGACGGTGTGAAGTAGAAATGAAATAAAGACATCAGGAGCATAAAATATTCCAATCAATTCTCTTGAAGTTATCAAAAGACACAAAGAGCAATGAACATGTTTTGAGAACTGATGCACAAACGTCTGTGGGGATATTTATCTCAGGGTGGCACTGTGGCGTGGTGGTTGGCACGTCTGCATCACAGCAAGAAGGTCCTGGGTTCAAGTACTGGTCTTGGGCATTTCTGTGTGGAGTGTGGGTTGCCCCAAAGTACTCCTGGTTTAATCCCACGTGACTGCATGGATTACATAGCCCAAACTCTTCTCATATGGGAAGATGTTTAAGAGCGCTGCATAAAACCTTGAAGGACAGAAATGAAGACTTTCTCTCTCTCTCTCTCTGTGTTTAATTACAGATTTCTGAAAATAAATGGTGATTCTCGTGTTTTAAATATGACCATCCCCTGACCTGAACCCCACTAAGTTAGAGGGGTGATCACGAAAGATGACCTCGGAAACTATGTTAATATAGGAACAATTGCCCCTCCAGATCCCAATTATTCCACAAGCTTAGACCTAATATGCAGAAATGGTCCGTCTGCAGTGACGCTATATCTAAAGCGAATTCTTGAAATAACATTTTATTTTATCAGTGCTCACTGGATACAAGAAGTAAATAATTTTTTTAATGTCTAATCAATAAAAATTAAAAGCAGCCCATCCCCTCCATCAAATACTTAATGGAAAAGTCCAAGTTTTGGATCAGATTCAAACTGACTTAGTTAGCCTAATGTGCATGTCTTTAGGTTGTAGGAGGAAACCCACACAGGTACAGGGGGAACATGCAAACTCCCAACAGAAACCTGTGACTCAAACCGTGGACCTTCTTGCTGTAAAGCGGACATTTGAAACCCTACATCAGATATGCTAGCTTTTTGGTTTAATTTATGTTAGTAAAATATGAAATGTCTCTATTCTTCTTCTCGTTTGTTGGTCTAGCCAGCACAAATGGGCCAAGTAACCATGATGACGCAACCTACCATGATGTACACGCAGCCTGTGATGAGGCCCGCTAACCCCTTCGGCCCAATCTCAGGAGCACAGGTATGTGTATATTACTTGTTGTTTGGGCTTGCTGTGACCAGCTGGTAACAGTGATATCACAAATCATGATAACGTCCCACTATGGTTTAGAAATCCAAATACTCACCGGATTTCTATCTTCTACTCTGAGAAATGAAGACACACTGCTTCTCATGAATCTCCCAGAACAAATGCTGGTGTCTGATTCATGGAATTACATGAAAGCTGCTCAAAACATTCGAGTCTGTGCTCAGAAAGCCCTTGAATGAATTCCAAGCATCACCATGTTCCATTACAGGGCTCTCCTGAAAAAGGCTAGCATGGATGCATGGGGGTGATGGCTACAGATATGCGTTTAATTTTAATCTGTAAAAATAAAATGCTAATCCTGCTGCCATCACATCACCTCATCTCTGTAGTGTGCGAATGTTGCATACTTAATGAAGTACTGTCTCTGATTTAAGATTTGCAACTTCATTTTCAAGCCTCTTTGGCTTTTTTTTTTTTTTTTTTTTTTAAGTTTGTGGATTCCTTCACACTCTCTCATTCTTTCTGAACCAGCCCTTGGCTTCTTCTAGTCCTTCCAGTCAAGGTCCTCTCAGGCCTCCAGGACAGGACCCCTTTGCACAACTTTCTCTCAAGGAATTCCTTTAGAGACACTTAGGTACAGCATGCCTGGGCCGTGTGTGTATGTGCTGCATGTTAATAGCACTGGGTCTGCTTCTAATTTCATCCGCCTGAATGTTTACCTCTGCTTAACAGTTCTCTTATTAGTAGAGAAATATATTAAGCTCTAACTTTAGGTTAAAACAATTTCTGAATGGATTATGTTGTTGCTGATTCCATTATGAAGCTTGATTTGACCCCATGCCATTCATTTTATCAGTCATTGTCTTTATGCAAACATACTTTTGTTTCCCTCACGACTCTGGTGCTTGCTGGTCAATAAGAGCTGTGTGTGTGTGTCTGTGTGTTCAAAATAGTTGGACATCACTAATTTGGCCAGTCACTGTTTTTGGTAGAGATGATATGTCTACATGGCTAATAATTTACTAGCAGGTGTAGTAGAGTAATAGAATCCAACAGAACTGCATGCTACTGACTGCTGTGTAATTGAATCACGAATTGTAAGGTGCATGTTCAAAATAGCAGTGTGGAGTTCGGTTAGTGATGTCATAAGTTCTTTGAAAACATGATTCGTATGGGTGCTTGAATACCTTGAAAAATACTTGAAAAAATAAATTATTTTCAAGGGCCCTAAGTATCCTGGGGTCTTGTTCATGAGTGAGGGACGGATGGAGCGGGAGATCGACAGACGGATCGCTGCAGCCTCTGCTGTAAAGCAAAGCCTGTACCGGTCCATCGTGTTGGAAAGAGCTGAGCCACAAGGGAAAGCTCTCAATTTTCTAGTCGATCTACGTTCCAACCCTCACCTCCGGTCACGGACTTTGAGTAGTGGACCGAAAGAACAAGATCGCAGATACAAGCGGCTGAAATGAGCTTCCTTCATCGGGTGGCGTGGCACTCCCTAAGAGATGAGGTGAGAAGCTCTACCATCTGGGGAGAGCTCGGAGTAGAACTGCTGCTCCTCTGCATCGAGAGGGGCCAGTTGAGGCGGTTTGAGAATCTGGTCAGAATGCCTCCCTGGTGTGGTGTTTAGGGCATGTCCAAGCGAGAAGAGACCCCAGGGTCGACCTAGAACACGCTGGAGGGACTATGTCTCTCAGCTTGTCTGGGAACGCCTCGGTGTCCCCCTGGAAGAGCTGCAGGAATTGGCTGGAGAGAGGGACGTCTGGACCTCATTGCTTATGTTGCTGCCCCCGCGATACGGCCGCAGAAGAAGCGAATGATGATGTTGATGAAAAGGAAATGCAGTCGGAACAACTGCTACAATCACGAGCATCATAGATGTATGGTCTTCTTGTTACAGTTTATTTTATTGTGTATTTTTCAGCGAAATTATTTAAACTACTTAGTTATTACACTGAAAATGTAGTAGTTGAAATTTTAAGACTGTTTGTTTTCTTACACATTAACTTACAGTTTATTAAAATTGTGTTTTAGTTTTTAAAATACAACAAAAAAATACTGTTTGACTTTCTCTCTTTTAAACACGACCTGAAAATGAAAATTTGTTCCTTGAAAAGAGCCTGAATAACATTTTGGCCCAGTGTGTGGGAACCATGTGAAAAACATGTGCTAATTATTGGAAGGAAGGCAGCACTACTGGTTATAGAACATTTCTCTCTGAAGTTCTGAGGAAAATGGGTCGTTCCAGACATTGTTCAGAAGAACAGTGTACCTTGATTAAAAAGTTGATTGTAGAGGAGAAAACACATCAAGTGCAGAAAATGATGGCATGCTCAGCTAAAATTATCACAAATGCTTTAAAATGGCAACCAAAACCTGAAAGACGTGGATGAAAGCAAAAAAATACCATTCGAATGGATCGAAGAAACAAAATGGCAAAGACTCGGCCACCAATCAGCTCCAGGAAGATCAAAGGTCTAAAGTGACCTGTGAGTCCTGTTACAATTAGAAGACGCCCATAAGTCCCACTGTTGGGAGGGGGGCGTTCTGAAGGTTATAATTTGACAAATCGACTGGCCTAAAGAGAACTGAAGCAACATTTTGTGGACTGATTAAAGTAAGATCGTTCTGTTTGTTTCTCATGGCTTGAGACAGTTTGTTAGATGAACCTCAAACACTGAATTTAAGCCCCAGTACACTATGAAGACAGTGAAGCCAAGCATCATGATATGGGGATGTTTCTCATACTACACTGTCGGGCCTATTTATCGCATCCCAGGGATCATGGATCAGTTTGAATACACCACAACACTTGTAGAGGAAATGCCCTTGATATGGGTTCCAGCAAGACCACGACCCCAAACACACCAGTCAAAGGGCAACGTCTTGTAATCCAATAGAAAACTTGTGGGGTGACATCAAACTGCAGCTTCTGAGACAAAACCAAGAAATATAGAAGAACTGTTGAGTGTAGTCTGATCATTCTGGGCTGGAACACCTGCTCACAGGTACCAGAAGTTGGTCGACTCCATGCAACACAAACTGTGGCTATTTAACTAAATATCAATTCACTGATTCAAAGGAAAATGAAATCTCACAACTTTCACTGTGTAAACTGAAATGTTGTGTTTTTAAAGAATGAAGCAGATGCCACTGTTTTTGGTTTTTTTAGGGGGGAGGTTGTGAACAGTCTGATATTCACTTTTCTTCAATTTCTTTAAAGAAATAACAACTGTGATACTCATGTTTTGATTTGGAATAGAATGTGTAATGTTCCCAATGCACTGGTGCGTATGGAAATAAAGTGAATGATGCTCAAAATCTTTATTACTTTTAAAACACACTGTTATTTTGAACGTGTGTGTGTGTGTAAATGAACATTTTATTTCACAATGTTTCCCCAAATGAATTTTTCCACACTTTGTAGTGTTCCATCTGGAAAGGAAATGAACTTGAATTGGATTTTTTTTTTGTTTGTTTGTTTGTTTTATGCAGTGGGCACAACATTTTTAAGTGTGTGTGTGTGGGGGGGGGGGGGGTTTGTGGCACGCTCATTCATTTACTGCTTTATCCTGGTCAGGATCACGTTCGGTTTATGGCTGAGGTGGCAGTACACATTCCCATATTCACATCTAGGGGGTAGTAGTGCTTGGTACAAAAATATTTTGATTTGGAATTCAAAATATTTTCTCATTTCTGGTTTGTGGAAAGCCATCAGATAATCCTTGGTATTTTTCTACGAGCGGAGTTAAATATTTTGAGTTAATATTAAAATGAGCGTTAGTAGAATTTGGCTTTTGGATTGAATGCGAAGTATGTTGTGGAGATTTTTAAGATCTCAGTGGGTGTTCAGCCTTGGCAGATAAAATCCCCTCAATCTGAAACATTCACATCATTGTAGTTTGCATGAAGAGACAGTGATCAATACATCCATTTAACTGCAAGAATATTTTGCTTTTGAGTCCTGAGCCTGATGGACATTTCTGTGTGGGATTTGCATGTGTTCGCATGTTTTCTCTGGGTACTCCAGTTTCCTCCCACAGTCCAAAGGTTTAACACATTAGGCTAACTAGCTGTTCCAACGTCTTCCTTGGTGACTGTCTTGCACTGTGATGGGCTGGCAAGATGATGATGGAAGTGAATTATGGTCCCTGTTTTGCCCAAAGTTGGCGGAGAGGCTTTATCCTCCCCATGACAGTCATAGGATTAAGTGGCTCAGCAAATAAATGTATTGATAGTTGATTTAGAAAAATGGTTAATTCTGTAGCAGAGCAAATGGGGATTTTCACAAGTGCTCACCAAGTTCCCAAAATATTTTTATATGCACAAGTTTTTATTTTGACATCAGTGGATCTGAAAATTCTGCACCGAGCTGGCATCCTGCCCAGACTTTAATAAAAGATGTTTGTTCTTTGTGTTCATATTTGCAAAATAAATTGTATTTGAATTATGTTTTTTGCCTTAATGTGGTTGTTTATCTTGTCCAGTCTACATGTTGCAGTGGTTCTTCTATTTTAATTATGGCTCTTTACTTTTCTGTGTTTATATTTATTCAAATATTTCTTATTAAGGCCTTTTTTCATACTGTGTATATTCTATTGAAACGCCTGCTAAAAACAGATCAGTGGCGTGTACTGTCAACGTTTTCCATCACATTCAAAAAGGAGGTTGCCCCAAAAGTACTTTCTTGGACCTCCCCTTTTACCTCACCTGAGGAGGGATCAAAAGAGACTAGACCCCTCACTTAGATTTTTATGATGCTGCAATCGGTGTACAATGGAAAATGTCTGCATTCAGAATCAAATCTGAAGTCTCTATTCAAGTTTGTATTGATCAGTTCTGGCACATCACACGCATCACTTCTGATAGTCTCGCGGGCCAGATGCTGTGTAGATGAGTAGGGATGACCCTCCCTAAGTGCAGCGTCGTTTACAACAGCTGAGTACCGATGCGCAGATGTACACGATGTGGTTACAATAGCTGCAGTGTGAAGGCAACGAAAGGACCAGCCTCGCGCAAAAAAATGTTCCGGATTTAAAATTCTCGGCAAGTTAGAACTTGTGGGCATAAGACACTTTTTTTTTTTTCTTAGTTATTTAATTGTTTTGGAAGTTATGAATATTAATGTCTGTGTGAATCCATAAAACAAGGGATTTAAAAAAAAAAAAAAAAATGTAAAAAAACCTGTTAAATTTCCTTGTAGTTCAGTATGTTTTTTTTTTCTGTTAAGTCCATTTCATCTCCAGAATGTAACCAAGTCATGGGTGTGAATTCTTGTACATGTTGCTGTGCATGCAAGTGTTTGTTTGATTTATTTATTTAATTTTTTTTAAACCTGTGATGCTCCATGTTGATTTGAGCAGACCTAAACTGAAACTATAGTAATGTGGTTCTGTTCTGTTACAGATGCAGTTCATGTGAAGGCACAGCAGATGCAAGCTTCCCGAAGACGAATCACATCGTCTTTAAATCTCAAACCTTTAATCTGTCCCTAGTTCACTGTTTGAGTCTGCGCTAAGAGCATGGCCCCAGTACCAAAAACAAAGCTGAGTGGGATGTTGGGTAAAATGGTGATGTATGATATGTGGTGATAGACAAATTACAAGAGACTTGCTAAACTACCCAACACGCACACAGCCCCCACCTCCCCATCCAGACTGTTCCTGGCCGATTAGCATCTGTAAGCAACACGGGTAATTCCAAGGTAGGGAAGAGGGATAGAAGGACCTAGAGCAAATATTTAACATTTCTAACTTGACTAAGAGACCAGAGTGAGACTGGCATTATTATTTGTAATCATGGATTGATTTCCCTAATTTAACCATCATGAAGAAATGGTGACTCGACTTACCATCAGATACAACCCCCATCTCACCCTCCCTTCCCCATTACATTTGCAGTCAACATTCCTTATGTATTGTTTATATTTATTTATAATTTTCACACTGAGGAGATGACAGAAAACTGATGACATGAATTTCTTCCTTACTGGCAGGTGTGTAGGAATGAATGTTTAGTGTGTACGATTGCTGAATTAGATTTTCAGTGTTAATTATAAAACATGGTAAAGAAAATGAGGGGGGGGAAATGATATGTATATCAAACCACCTATAAACCGAATCACACAGCACCAAGTATTCTTTGAACCCTGTTCCTCTGTTGCAGTTATTTGTAGTATACAAACTTGACCCCTGCATTTTGCAAGGGGAATAGGAGGAGAGTACACAGTTTAAGTCACACGGTTAATTCTGTGCCTTTTTTTTTTGAGGGAATTTTTTTTATTTCCCCCAGACTGACATCACTACATTTTGTGATTCTGCAGCATTGCATCGGAGAGGAGCTGTTTTTCTTCATGCTTGGCATGTCATTTATTTTACATTGATATTTACACAGCTGCCTTTCCAACTTGAATGTGCAAACTAGCCTTCATTCTTGGGCCATCTTTCTTCCACTGGCACTGTGGGTGTGGGGTGGTGGCCTTCACAAGAGTAGGAGTACAGGGACATGGGTTCATACGTCATAGGTTGCCATCTTCAGGGCAGGGTGGATAGTGTCTTTTGTAAATTAGCAGTAGAACATGGGGAAAGAGAAGCACTGTTGATCGGTGCTTTCTGTAAATAAACCCAGACCCGGTTCAATAAGTGTGTGTGTGTGTGTGAAAGATGGTTCCAAATATGAAGTGACTCTTTCCATTGATTTCACATACTTGCTGCGTTGTCTCTGCAGATTCTATTTTTGTTTATAACTATATAAAATGTATGTGAGCGAAACATTTTTTTTCCAAATAAAAGAGCAGCTTCCATAACAACTGCAAGTTTTATTTATATAACATTGATATAAAGGAATATGAATGGGATGTGTGTTTTTCATTGAATGTGGGTGTTATTTATTGTTAAAAGATCAGGTATGGACATAAACCTGGTAACTCAACCACAGGGCAAGTGAGCACTCTACTGTGTGCCCCATGATTAGACCCCCCCCCATTAATTTAATTTAATATATTATATATATATATAATATATATATATATATCTATATCCACCCACCTAAAGTTGATGAGCCATACAATGAAGCTATGGGAAAGAATAGTGGAAGCAAGATTAAGGGCAGAGGTCAGCATTTGTGAACAACAGTTTGGTTTCATGCCAAGAAAGAGCACCACAGATGCAGTGTTTGCTTTGAGGATGTTAATAGAGAAGTACAGAGAAGGTCAGAAGGAGCTGTATTGTGCCTTTGTGGATCTGGAGAAAGCATATGACAGGGTCCCGAGAGAAGAACTGTGGTATTGTACGAGGAAGTCTGGAGCGGCAGAGAAGTATGTTAGAGTGGTGCAGGACATGTATGAGAGATGTAAGACAGTGGTGAGGTGTGCTGTTGGTGTGACAGAAGAGTTCAAGGTGGAGGTGGGACTGCATCAAGGGTCAGCTCTCAGCCCCTTCTTGTTTGCTATGGTGATGGACAGGCTAACAGACGAGGTTAGACAAGAATCTCCATGGACTATGATGTTTGCAGATGACATCGTGATCTGTAGTGAGAGCAGAGACCAAGTGGAGGAAAATCTAGAGAGGTGGAGGTATGCCCTGGAAAGGAGAGGATTGAAGGTTAGTCTTGGTAAGACAGAATACATGTGTGTGAACGACAAGGACCCAAGAGGAACTTTGAGGTTACAGGGGGCAGAGATAAAGAAGGTGGAGGATTTTAAGTACTTAGGCTCAACAATCCAGAGCAATGGAGAGTGTGGAAAAGAGGTGAAGAAGTGCGTGCAGGCAGGTTGGAATGGATGGAGAAAAGTGTCCGGTGTGATAGGAGAGTATCGGCAAGAATGAAGGGAAAAGTGTACAAGACGGTGATGAGGCCAGCAATGTTGTATGGTTTAGAGACAGTGGCCCTGGGGAAAAGACAGGAGTCAGAGTTGGAGGTAGCAGAGATGAAAATGTTGATGTTCTCTTTGGGAGTAACGAGGAAGGATAGGATCAGAAATTAGTACATCAGAGGGACAGCACATGTTAGATGCTTTGAAGACAAAGTCAGAGATGCTAGATTGAGATGGTTTGGACATGTACAGAGGAGGGATAGTGAGTATATTGGTCGTAGGATGCTGAGGTTGGAACTACCAGGCAAAAGGCCCAGAGGAAGACCAAAGAGAAGATTTATGGATGCGGTGAAGGCGGACATGAAGGTCGTTGGAGTAAGAGTAGAAGATGCAGAGGATAGGGAGAGATGGAGGCAGATCATTTGCTGTGGCGACCCCTGAAGGGAACAGCCGAAAGGAAAAGAAGAAGATATATCCACCCACCCCAAACAACCTGGCCATTGCAAAAAGTGGTTGGCATGTCTGAATAACAGATTTTTATATATACTAGTCCTTCTCAAAAAATTAGCATATTGTGATAAAGTTCATTATTTTCTGTAATGTACTGATAAAAATTAAACTTTCATATATTTTAGATTCATTGCACACCAACTGAAATATTTCAGGTCTTTTCGTGTTTTAATACTGATGATTTTGGCATGCAGCTCATGAAAACCCAAAATTCCTATCTCAAAAAATTGGCATATCATGTTCAGGTAGTCTAAACGAGCTATTAACCTAATCATCTGAATCAACCAATTAACTCTAAACACCTGCAAAAGATTCCTGAGGCTTTTAAAAACTCTCAGCCTGGTTCATTACTCAAAACCACAATCATGGGTAAGACTGCCGACCTGACTGCTGTCCAGAAGGCCATCATTGACACCCTCAAGCAAGAGGGTAAGACACAGAAAGAAATCTCTGAGCGAATAAGGCTGTTCCCAGAGTGCTGTATCAAGGCACCTCAGTGGGACGTCTGTGGGAAGGAAAAAGTGTGGCAGAAAACGCTGCACAACCAGAAGAGGCGACCGGACCCTGAGGAAGATTGTGGAGGAGGGCCGATTCCAGACCTTGGGGACCTGTGGAAGCAGTGGACTGGGCTACAGGTGCCGCATTCCCCAGGTCAAGCCACTTTTGAACCAGAAACAGCGGCAGAAGCGCCTGACCTGGGCTACAGAGAAGCAGCACTGGACTGTTGCTCAGTGGTCCAAAGTACTTTTTTCGGATGAAAGCAGATTTTGCATGTCATTCGGAAATCAAGGTGCCAGAGTCTGGAGGAAGACTGGGGGAGAAGGAAATGCCAAAATGCCTGAAGTCCAGTGTCAAGTACCCACAGTCAGTGATGGTCTGGGGTGCCATGTTAGCTGCTGGTGTTGGTCCACTGTATTTTATCAGGGGCAGGGTCAATGCAGCTAGCTATCAGGAGATGTTGGAGCACTTCATGCTTCCATCTGCTGAAAAACTTTATGGAGATGAAGATTTTCATTTTTCAGCATGACCTGGCACCTGCTCACAGTGCCAAAACCACTGGTACATGGTTTACTGACCATGGTATTACTGGGCTCAATTGGCCTGCCAACTCTCCTGACCTGAAGCCCATAGAGAATCTGTGGGATATTGTGAAGAGAAAGTTGAGAGACACCAGACCCAACACTGTGGATGAGCTTAAGGCTGCTATCGAAGCATCCTGGGCCTCCATAACACCTCAGCAGTGCCACAGGCTGATTGCCTCTATGCCACGCCCCATTGAAGCAGTTATTTCTGCAAAAGGATTTCCGACTAAGTATTGAGTGCATAACTGAACATAATTATTTGAAGGTTGACTTTTTTTTGTATTAAAAACACTTTGTTTTATTGGTCGGATGAAATATGCTAATTTTTTGAGATAGGAATTTTGGGTTTTCATGAGCTGTATGCCAAAATCATCAGTATTAAAACAATAAAAGTCCTGAAATATTTCAGTTGGTGTGCAATGAATCTAAAATATATGAAAGTTTAATGTTTATCAGGTCATTACAGAAAATAATGAACTTTATTATGATATGCTAATTTTTTGAGAAGGACTAGTGTGTGTGTATGTATATATATATATAGATGTGTGTGTATATGTATATAGATGTGTGTGTGTGTGTGTGTGTGTATATATATATATATGTGTGTGTGTTTGTATATATATATGTGTGTGTGTGTATATATATGTGTGTGTGTGTGTGTATATGTGTATATATATTGTATGTATGTATAAAAAGGATGTTAATAGAGAAGGTCAGAAAGAGCTGCATTGTGCCTTTGTGGATCTGGAGAAAGCATATGACAGGGTGCTAAGAGAGGAACTGTGGTATTGCATGAGAAAGTCTGGAGTGGCAGAGAAGTATGTTAGAGTGGTGCAGGACATGTATGAGAGATGTAAGAGTGGTGAGGTGTGCTGTCGGTGTGAGAGAAGAGTTCAAGGTGGAGGTGGAACTGCATCAAGGGTCAGCTCTGAGCCTCTTGTTTGCTATGGTAATGGACAGGCTGACGGACGAGGTTAGACAAGAGTCTCCGTGGACTATGATGTTGCAGATGACATTGTGATCTGTATTGAGAGCAGAGAACAAGTACAGGAAAATCTAGAGAAGTGGAGGTATGTCCTGGAAAGAAGAGGAATGAAGGTTAGCTTCAGTAAAACAGAATACATATGTGTGAACAACAAGGACCCAAGAGGAACGGTGAGGTTACAGGGAGCAGAGATGAAAGTGGACGATTTTAAGTACTTCGGCTCAATAGTCCAGAGCAATGGGGAGTGGAAAAGAGGTGAAGAAGCATGTGCAGGCAGGTTGGAATGGTTGGAGAGAAGTATCCGGTGTGATGTGTGATAGGAGAGTATCGGCAATTAATGAAAGGAAAAGTACAAGACGGTGATGAGGCCAGCGATGTTGTATGGTTTAGAAACAGTAGCCCTGAAAGACAGGAGGCAGAGCTGGAGGTAGCAGAGATGAAAATGTTGAGGTTCTCTTTGGGAGTAATGAGGATGGACAGGATCAGGAATGAGTACATCAGAGGGACAGCACATGTAAGACGTTTTGGAGACCAAGTCAGAGAGGCTAGATTGAGATTGTTTGGACATGTACAGAGGAGGGATAGTGAGTATATTGGCAGTAGGATGCTGAGGTTGGAACTACCAGGCAGAAGGCCTAGAGCAGTGGTTCTTAACCTTGTTGGTGGTACTGAACCCCACCAGTTTCATATGCTTATTCACCGAACCCTCATTTATTGAAAAATAAAATGTGATTTTTTTTTTTTTCAAATTCAACATAGGTATATGTTTTTACTGGGGCACCAGTCAGCGAGGGTTGATCCTACTTTGCAAATCATGCAGATAGGACACCGACTAGCATCACGTTCTGTTATATATGTGAATCCATGTTGTACATATTCGTCTGACCACGTTCTTTTTTTTGCTCAACATAGTATGGATTAAAACATTAAGAAAGAAATCACATGATGTACCATCACAACAGTTACAAGTCGACTACTGAGCGCACCAAATTTCCTGCAGCACAGATTGGCCAAGCAATGTAGCATGCTCACCTGCAGCCAATGATGGCCAAGCGGGGCGTGTCGTCATGAATATGAGTCGGGTGTGTGTCTTGACCTTCGCCGAACCCCTGAGACTGACTCACCGAACCCCTAGGGTTTGATCGAACCCAGGTTAAGAACCACTGGCCTAGAGGAAGACCAAAGAGTAGATTTATGGATGTGGTGAAGGAGGACATGAAGGTAGTTGGAGTAAGAGTAGAAGATACAGAGGATAGGGTGAGCTGGAGGCGGATAGTTTGCTGTGGCGACTCCTGAAGGGAAAAGAAGTATAATTTTTTGGGGGGGTTCGAGTCCCGGGCTTGATTGTTTCTGTGAGGGGGGTTTTTTTTTTTTTTTTTTTTTTTTTTTTTTATCAGTTTCTTCTGGGTACCCTCGTTTTCTCCCACAGTCCAAAGACATGCACATTCAGCTAATTGGATGTTCCAAATTGTTGTGTGTGTGTGTGTGTATGTATGTGTGTGTGTATGTGTATGTAAATATATATATATATATATATATATATATATATATATATATATGTTGGCCCTGTGATGGTCTGGCGAGCTCAGTTCGATGTATAACCCTATCCTTTATTAAAATAAACAATAGGGGTATTGAACTGAGCTCTTCAGACCATCATAGGGCCGACACAACAACCTGGTTTTGTGGTGTATGTTTATATATATATATATATATATATATATATATATATATATATATATATATATGTATATATATATAAAATAAAAGGACAGGACAAAGACTTTCTATTGAAACTCCATTTATCACTACAGATCTGTTTCGAGGGGTGGTGAAACCATCCTCTCTCTTCAGGTGATTATAGAAGTCCTTTTATTTTTGTTATTTGCTCTACCAAAAAGTATTGAGCACTCACCTACGGAAGGATCTACTCAGAAAATCCTCTCTCTCTCTCTCTCTCTCTCTATATATATATATATATATATATATATATATATATATACATATACTGTGCATAATACTATTTAAATGTATAGGAAATGTTTTTGGTTTCTAAATTTGAAAAAAAAAAAAAAAAAAATGCTGGCAGCCAGTGGTCCTCTAATTCCACGTCTCTCCCAGGTTTAGAAACTAAATGCTCAGTCTACACGTGCAAGTGTATACTATGCTTTCACGTAGAAATAAAACAAGTTAAAGGTTTTCTCACAGGATTTCAGTTGTATAGAAATAGTTGTTTTTCACTTGCCATAGTCAGTTTTATTCTTGAACTCTGCGATCCATCATGAATGATGTTCCTTTTGAGAGTCGCGTCTTGTGCCTAGGTGTACCAATGTCTCCAAATCATCTCGGTCACATGGCACAGGATTAAGAGGCATGGCCTGGCCAACGACTCGCAGCAGCTTTTGCTCCAAAAGGTCCAGGTGCAGTGGCTCCTACACACAGTAACTTTCTGGTTAGAAGGACAAGGCGAGCCACTGTGTCTGCGCAATGCTTGGCCTCTCTATATTCCTGCCAGGTGGGTGGGGTGGGGTGGGGTGGGGTGGGGGTGGGGATTCAGACTTTTCACAATTGACCTATACATCACACTTTGGGTTATAATGAAGATAGGAAGTGTATTAGTATGTTTAAGAATTTTGTACACACTTGCGTACAGTCAGATTGTACCAAAATACATAGTGTTCTGTTTATCATTACGCCGCCGCCGCCGCCAAGATAATGTACGCAGTAAATCTATAAACTTAATTCTCTAATTAAATCTTTAAAAAAAAAAATCTTTTGATCCACATCAAGACCCTTATTAAAGGTTTCATAAAAGTAATTGCTCTTGTTGTATGTGGTGTAATTGTAGAGGATGATGGTTTTTATGTGGAGAATTCATTAAAGTACTTAAAGCGACTGCAGAGCAACTGTTTTGGAAAAAGTGCCGTCCCTATAAAGTGAAGGATTTATATATCAGCTTCCAAAAATAAATAAACAAATCTGCTGCTTTCTTATGCAAAGATATTCCTGTTTGAAATGCCTTCCATTTAGAAAAGCGAACAACTCACCCTGAGTTTGCTCTGGCTGCCGTACAGCAGTGCACAGAGATGGGGTGGAGGGGAGGAGAACATGCAGCTGTGATCTGTTTCATCTCCCTCCAACTTCCCAGAAGGCCGGTGCTGTTCCCTCCCAATTTCCGCTGTGTTGTTGAGGAGAGAAAACGGGGAAACATTAACACTGATTGAGGGAGGAGATGTTTTGAAACGATATCAAACTAATGTTTGTCCACTGGTGGAAGTGTCCAGCTACAACATGTCCATTAAGCTTGACGTTCACTGACTCGTTTTCACTGATAGTCATTTATTTTAAGCAGAACTGAC
Source organism: Plotosus lineatus (assembly GCA_024760905.1). Classification (NCBI taxonomy): domain Eukaryota; kingdom Metazoa; phylum Chordata; class Actinopteri; order Siluriformes; family Plotosidae; genus Plotosus; species Plotosus lineatus. Next base: position 8,291,175 of record CM045750.1, on the reverse strand, counting down.
TTAAATGACTCCATTCTGGAGAACTTGGCTGAGGGCTGTTTAGGTAACTGTATACTGATCTGTAAATAAACACACTTCCATTCAAGCTCTCTGGTACAAGGATCTTCATTCATTCACCAAAGCACTTGATCTTGGCCAACTCTCGGCAAAGGCGTGGTGCACCATGAACAGCTCCCCAGTCCATTACATGGCCAACACACACTTGGTGGCAATTCAGAACAGCCAATTAGCCTAATGTGTGTTTTTGGACTGGGAGGAAACCCGCAAACCCAGAACCAATCAACTATGCTATCGTGCAGCCACATCCCTCAAACTAATCTAACGAAATCAATTTTAACAGAATTTTCTCCCTGGGTTCTGTAGCAATAAAAATATATATATATATATTGAATCACATTTGAACCTGAGGTTACGTTTGGTTACTTTAAAGAAAAGATGGTCACCGAAACAGTCAATGCATTGGTACATGCTAAAAATTAATTCAATGATAAAGTAATTTATTGTACTTTGAAGTACAGAGACCCTCAGAACTGTTGTCATAAGTCAGTTTCATTCATTCATTCATTTTCTGAACTGCTTAATCCTAATTAGGGTTAGCGTCAAGAACTGAGATTTTCAGAGAGGTCGAATTCTGGGTCAGTCAGAGGGTGGCATCAGCCAGCGACAAATAGCTGACAATATGAATATCAACGGTAAAAAGTTCAACAGCGAAGATAAGACCGCCACGGATCCAAAACCAGGTCAACCTGGACATAGATCTGTGGTGGTCTTATCTTTACAATTTAGAAAGATCACAGAAGACTCCAATCCAGCTCAAAAACTGTTACGCATGAAATTACGCATTTCATGTCTTCATGAAATGGGCTGTTATGGCCGAGTAGCAAGACGCAAACCTCTCCTTCAACCAGCAAACATTTCATTTTGACATTTTAGGTGTCAATGTACTAACCTCTGTATGTTTCGCAAAGCCAAAATAAATAAATTATATATGTGTGTGTATGTATGTATGTATGTATATAATACACATATACATATATATATATATATATATATATATATATATATATATATATATATGTGTGTGTGTGTGTGTGTGTGTATATAAATTAAAAAAAGAATATATATATATATATATATATATATATATATATATATATATATATATAAAATGTGCACACACATACAGGAATCCCTCATTTTCCGCAGTTAATTGGGACCCGAGATCCCCCCTCGACCGCTGAATTCCGCAAAGTAGGATCGACCCATCTAACATATACGTACATGTATATGTGTATATCAATTCAATAAATACATATTCAACACTATAAATGCTTATAATAACAATTATACATTCAAAAATAATGCATAAGAATTAAATAAAATATAAATACCACAGATGCACACCTCACCTAAAAATGTAAGTAATTTTGATGGGAGGTTTTGGGTTGTTCTTTTGTTTGTGTTTGTTTTGGGGGGGGGGGGGGGTTTGCATAATTGCCCTTGTTTTTGTGGCATTTTCCTTAACTCTTTCCCCTATTCTTCTTTAAGTTCATTATTTATTTAATTCAATGATTAAAAAAAACAAAAAAAAACCACAATGCACTGTAGTTAGTGGGGCCGGCGGTGTAGTGGTTAGGGTGCTGTGTTCATGATCGGGAGGTCGTGAGTTCAAATCCCACTGAGACCCTCACTGTGTTAAGACCACTGGGCAAGGTCTTAACCACAAGTCTGCCTCTGTTCACCCAGCGCTTTAAATGGGTACCAGTAAAAATAAACTGGGAAGGTAACCTGCGATGGACTTGCGTCCCATCCAGGCGGAGTTGAACTCCGAGTTGCTTCACGCTATAGAAACTGGAGATAAGCACCGGCCTGAAGAGCCACTATGGCTTCGGTGTAAAAAGCCCATGATTTTCCCATTACTGTAGTGAGGGATCCCTATATATATATATATATATATATAAATATATAATCTGTTTTGCTATGTTTGTGGTTGGGTGCTGTAGTGGTTAGCATGTCTGCTTATAGCAAGATGGTCTTGGGTTGAAGTCCTGGCCTTGGTCGTGGGTATTTTTGTATGGATTTTGCTTATTCGCCTCGTGTTTGCATGGGTTTCCTCCCACAGTCCAAAGACATGCATATTAAACTAATTGCCTGTTAAAATTGCCCCTAGGTGTGAATATGGATGGATAAGTTTGCACTGTGATGTACTGATGAGCTGCCCAGAACGTTACCCTGTCTTTCCCAATGTTGGTTGCGATAGACTCCAGCCTCCCAAACACTCTAATAAAGGATAATGGATTTTTTTTTTTTTTTTTAATGAACATCCTTCTTTGTTTTTTTTCTGACCTTTAGCCATCTCCAAGTTAAGATTTCAGAATTATACGTTGTTGAAATTGGAGACGGACGATTTTTCAGGGCTGCCTCACATCTAGCAGACTTTTAGTCCATCCACCCATTATCTCTCCATCAGGGGTCTCAATGGACTCAATCCCATCTGACTTTAGGTAAGAGACGGGGGACACCCTGAATAGGTCACCAGTCTATTGCAGGTCTAACACAGACTGAAATCACCTCTCGTATTCACTTTTACGTAGCCAGTTGAATTAATGTGGAAGGAAACCTTTGGAGAACTTTGACTCATGATGTCCTTTTATTATTATTAGTTGAATATTCTTTTGAATGAGAATAACAATATGATTCAAGACAAAGTTCATTTTCCCTTCTAGAATCTGGAATGTTTTGAAGATTTTCAGTCAGTCTTTGCACACTGATTGTTCGCAGAGCGCCGTCTGGTGGTGGAAAACGTGTAAAATGTGGAAGTATCACCTGAGAAGGAGGTGTCTGCTCCAAGTCACCAAGACGGCTGAGTTTCTGCTTTGAATCACAAGATAAGGATGAATTGGAATTCAGATCAAACTAGTTACAGATTTGGAGACTTGAAGCCTAACCCTACCATCAGTTTCATTCTCTTAAAAAGATACCTGATTCTGTTTATCTACGAACAGACAGTTGTGTGAAATGGGTCCACAAGTAAACATGGTATGTCACACTAAATGGAATATCAACGGCCTAGAACAGTGGTTCCCAAAGTGAGGGTGTGATATCTCATGGGTCCATGTGGTTTTGGGGTTTATGTATTCCCCAGTACTGTATTTCTTTGTTTGTTTGTTTTTCTGTTTACAATATTATGCAATTACTACTGAACTGATTTTCATGAAACTTGGCGAAGGGATGGGGTATGGTCTTGGCAAGAGCCTGTAATGTTTTCAAGCAGATCCAGGTTATGATCCAGATCCAAGAATTTATTTAATGCTCTTTGACAAACAAATATCAAAGGATTTTTTTTTTTTCTGATAGTGGGATTACATAAAAACTTCTGCTTTGATTTTCATCAAACTTGGTGGAGGGGTGGGACCTGGGCCTAAAAAGAACTCGGTGAACTTTTGAAGATGATCTCCTCATGGGATCATGTTGGAGGAAAAAAAAAAAAAAAAAAAAAAAAAACAGAAATCATGAAAAATAATCATCTTTCGTGAACATTTGCAAAAATATTAATCCGATAACCACTCGGGGGAGACATTTCATTATAACAATGTCAGGTTATAATAATACTGTATGTGCCTAAATCCATAGGTAACTTGCTCTCTATAGTTCTGTTACAGTGGTGAAAGTCATGACCCACAATTATCAAACCAACTGTATTTATTATTATAATTCTTATTCTTACTAAATTGTTTGACTGCTCACGTCAATTAAAACAATATTAACGCAAAAAAACAAGTAAGTCTGATGACACGTCTATTAAAAATAAATAAATAAGTAGACAAAATATAATTGGACACAGTTACATATATGGGCAGTGATGGCCTAGTGGTATAGGTGCTGGATCACTGATCCTAAAGTTGGGGATTCAAGCCCCACTCTCCACAAGGTTGTCACTGCCCCCCCCCCCCCCCCCAGTGCAGCTAACTGGGTTATCAAAGGCCGGCCATGTCTCTCATTGTCTGTGGTGTGAGGTTCATGTAAAAGAACCATTGCTGACTTTCAATAAGAGTAGCTGCATAGCCGTCACCGTGTTTCTGCCCTGCGATGGCCTAGCAAGCTATCCAGGGTGTCCTCTGCCCTCACCTGGGCACCAGCCTCCCCGTGACCATAATTAGGATTAAGCAGTTCCATATTGTTTGTAAAATGTGTATTTTGTGACAACCTGTGGAGAGTGGGGCTTGAACCCTCAACCTTAGAATCAGTGATCCAGCACCCTTTACCACCAGGCCACCACTGTCCAAGGGGCAATTTGAAACAGTCAATTAACCTAATGTGCATATCTTTGGACTATTGGAGGAAACTGGGCCACCCAGAGGAAACCCACACAGGCACAGGGAGAAAATGCAAACTCCTCACAGAAACACAGAGTCATGGATCCGAACCCAGAACCTTTTTGCTGTGAGACGGAGGTGTTAACCGCTACGCCACTGTGCTGCCCGCGCACTTTGAAGTCTTCTTTTTTTCTTTTCCTTTCTGTTCCTATCAGGGGTCGCCACAGCGAATCATCCGCCTCCATCTCACCCTATCGTCTGCATCTTCTTCTCTTACACCAACTTCCTTCATGTCCACCTTCACCTGCGCACTTTGAAGTGTGAGATAAACGTCTTACCTGTTTCTTAAGCCAGTCGTTATTGTTGATTTTCATCAATATATATAAAAAAGACATCAATATGTACAGGTTCTGGGTCGTGGTTCTGAAGGGTTTCATCTTCACTATGACTAAAGAAAAAATGTATGTGTACGTATAACGTATATTATAAAAACATACAGCTAACCTGACACAGCCTGAACGCTGCTGTGCATAGAACCGAGCTCTGATTGGAGTGTTTGGATCTGTGCTTGATGGTCAACACTGCCCATGTTCTTATGTCACTGCCAAACTTTCCACTGCATCTGCAGCTCCTCATCTGGAGCCTGGAGTCCCGTCAGCTGCATGTGCAAGTCTTACAGACGGACACAGATCCACACTCAAAATCCAAACATCCCTTCTGTGTCTATAATTATGCAGGAATCAGGACCAGTGCAGCTCACGCATCGACTGGCAGACATTTACACATGTATCCCTATTACATGATTGAATAAAATTTGCATTAATGAATATTCACATGGGCTGCACAGTGGCGTAGTGGTTAGCAAGTCTACCTCAGCAGTCGTTGGTTCAGTCCCAGGCTCGGCAAGGGCGTTCTGTATAGGTTTCCTTTGAGTACTCCAGTTTCCTTGGGTGGGGCCGGTGGCGTAGTGGCTAGGGTGCTGCGCTCATGATCGGGAGGTTGTGAGTTCGAATCCCACTGAAATACTCACTGTGCTAAGACCCCTGGCCAAGGTCTCAACCACAAGTGTGCCTCTGTTCACCCAGCAGTATAAATGGGTACCAGTAAAAATATACTGGGAAGGTAACCTGCGATGGACTAGCGTCCCATCCAGGAGGAGTTGAACTCCTGGTCGCTTCACGCTTCACGAAACCAGGGATAAGCACCGGCCTGATGAGCCACGAGGCTCGGGTGTAAAAACCCAACAGACTTTAGCTACCTACCTGCCGACCTACTCCAGTTTCCTCCCACAGTCCAAGGCCATGCATGAGAGACTACTTGGGTGTTCCAAATTATCCCCAGGAATGATTGTGTGTTTTATCCCTCTGATGATCTGGTAAGCTGTTCAGGATGTACCCTGCCTTTTGCTCACTGTTGGCTGAGATAGGCTCCAGCCTCCCTAATTGGAATACTGTACTGAATTCTTGATAAGTGAGATAAGTAGTACTCAGACCTCTATGAAATTTGGAACCACCACCAGCCAAATCTGCATGTCTTTGGGCAGTGAAATGAAACCGGAGTGTCCAGAGGAAACCCGTGTTAGTACTGGAAACACATGTGAACGCCACACAGAAAGGCCCAAACCCGGGATTTGAACCCAGACAGGCATGCTGCCATCATACTTTTCAGTGAATACTAAATTTATTATCGAAACACCTACATAAACACTTTACTAATATATCCAGCTGCATGAATGAGAACCTGCCAGCTCTTCTTGTTGGGTACGTGTGAGGTCTAGGTTGTGCTGGACAGCCTGATCTACTTGTTATTGGCTGTACACTTCTTTCTCCTTTAGTTTATTCGCCTGCTCCTTTACCCGCTTCTGCAGCGCACTGTCATGTCCCTTTTGCTCCTCTTGCAGCTGATCTCGCTGGAACAAACCATCATTATTATCATCATCAATATAACAGATGTAGGACAGTGGTGAGGTGTGCTGTCGGTGTGACAGAAGAGTTCAAGGTGGAGGTGGGACTGCATCAAAGGTCAGCTCTGAGCCCCTTCTTGTTTGCTATGGTGATGGACAGGCTGACAGACGAGGTTAGACAAAGAATCTCCATGGACTATGATGTTTGCAGATGACATCGTGATCTGTAGTGAGAGCAGAGAACAAGTGCAGGAAAATCTATAGAGGTGGAGGTATGCCCTGGAAAGGAGAGGAATGAAGGTTAGCCTCAATAAAACAGAAGGGAGCAGAGATAAGGAAGGTGGAGGATTTTAAGTACTTAAGGTCAACAATCCAGAGAAGTGGCGAGTGTGGAAAACAGGTGAAGAAGCGAGTGCAGGCAGGTTGGAATGGGTGGAGAAAAGTGTCCGGTGTGATGTGTGATAGGAAGGTATCGGCAAGAATGAAAGTAAAAGTGTACAAGACGGTGTTGAGGCCAGCGATGTTGTATGGTTTAGAAACAGTGGCCCTGGGGAAAAGACAGGAGGCAGAGCTGGAGGTAGCAGAGATGAAAATGTTGAGGTTCTCTTTGGGAGTAACGAGGATGGATAGGATCAGGAATCAGCACATGTAAGACATTTTGGAGACCAAGTCAGAGAGGCTAGATTGAGATGGTTTGGACATGTACAGAGGAGGGATAGTGAGTATATTGGTAGTAGGATGCTGAGGTTGGAACCACCAGGCAGAAGGCCGAGAGGAAGACCAAAGAGACGATTCATGGATGTGGTGAAGCAGGACATGAAGATAGCTGGTATAAGAGAAGAAGCTGCAAAGGATAGGGTGAGATGGAGGCAGATGATTCGCTGTGGCGATCCCTGAAGGGAAAAGCCGAAAGGAAAAGAAGAAGAAGAAGAAGAAGATCAACATATCAATCATTGAATCACCAAAACAGTGATGATCATAGGTGAACAGAATGGGTTCAGCACTCCGCGCTGTAGAAAATATATGACGGGAGTCTTACCAGTTTAACCAGTTTCTGGTTCTTGGCTTCCAGTTCTTTTATTTCTTCCGTAAATTCTTGAATCTCTTCACTTTTTACTTCAATTCTACAAAAATCCTCAAGTTCAGGTTACTAGTAATGAAATGGTAAAACTTTAAAAGGTAATGAGATTAATCCTGGTTCTCTGCTTTGTACTTACTGGAACTGAATGAAGGCCTCCGCCAGGTTCTTTCCTCCCATCTTCTTACTCACTGCCAACCACATAATTGAATATTTTGACCTTGTTTATAACCTCAATTTTAAAATGCAAATAAAAATCAGTTAGTGTCGACTTTAAATATAAAACTTCCCCAAAACAGTCATTGGATTCACTTCTACATTGATTTTAAAGTTTTGTTTATGGCACTGTTATTGTTGGTGGCTCTGTTGTCATGGAAACCATGGAAACCAGAACAATTACCGCTATTCGCCACTAGGGGGTAATGTGTATATAAACGGGAGGGAAAGGGGGATCCAGGAATTTCGCTGGCTCTTGGCTTCAATCCAATATACTGTATAGTACATTATTTACAAATTTAGCAGGGTCTTAATTGCTAACTCCCTTCTATCTGTGTCTAAGAGAACCTGACGAACAAACGATATGTTTATGCACTCACTCACCTTCAGCAACTGTTTAATACTGATCATGGCCATCTCATCGCATGGTCATCATTGATCGATCTCAAGCCTACTCTGGAAAGAATGGAAATACTGTAATGATTTCCTTTCGGCTTTTTCCCTTTTTCAGGGGTCGCCACGGCGAATGATTCGCACGTTTGATTTGGCATAGGTTTTTTTTACGTTGGCTGCCCTTCCTGATGCAACCCTTTAGCAAGGGACAGAAACACGCTGACGGCTTTGCAGCGTTACGAAAGTCAGCAATGGTTCTTTTACATGAACCTCTCACCATAGACAGTGAGAGACATGGCCGGCCTTTGATAACTCAGTTAGCTGCACTGGGGGGGGGGGGGGGGGGGCAGTGACAACCTTGACCAATGAAAATTTACATTCTTCACACACACACACACATACACAAAGGGTAAAAAGAAAAAAAAAAAGGAGCAAAAAAGATGTATTTATAAATACATAATAAATGGAAATAATAGCAATACTAATATCAATACTACTTATACTATTAATAGTAATATAATTATTATTACTACTACTGTCATCACACACACACACACACACACACACACACACAAAGGATAAACATCTTTTTATAGAAAATGTTTAATATTCACTACTTAACAACAGCTTCTCCTATAATAATAATAATAATAATAATTATTATTATTATTATTATTATTATTATTATTATTATTACTTATAGTAGTACTACTACTACACAGAGACAGATATACCTTTATACACATCAATATATCAATAAATAATGCAAACTTGCATCTGATTATTATTACTATTATTATTTTTATTTATTCTTCCATTCATTTTCTAACCCGCTTGAATCTTAATTAGGGTCTCAGGGCTCGTGCCCATCTCAGCTAACTCTCGGCAAGAGTCCAACATGGATGACTCGCAATGCCATCGTAGGGAGTATTGTTTCTTTATTAATGTACTAATTTTAAATAAAACTAATAAAAGACAGGCACAGTGGTTTGCATGCACCTCACAGTAAGAAGGCCTGGTTTGATTTCCAAGGCTTTAGTGTTTTTTTGTGGAGTTTGCATGCCCTCCCATCCCTTGTGTGGGTTTTCTCCGGGTACAATGGTTTCCTCCGACAGTGAAAAACGTGCATAGATCTGCTCCATCCTCCCTGTAACCTTAATTAGGATTGAGCACATGAGAAAAGAAATTAATTAATCAATCAATCAATCAATGAAGAATTTGGAAATATCCGAAATAATAATAAAAAATTAAATGATGGAGATAATTGTACAAAATTTGAAATATATTTTAAAATGATTTAATTTGTTGAAGTCAGTGTAATTTTTTTATATACTGTACTGTATTTGAAAACATTAAAAAGACTTTTATTAAGAAAACGACCATTTCCGGTGGAGCTTATTGTTGGTTTCAGCACGTTCCTCTTTTCACTGTGTAGCAGCAGAAGCGGCAGCAGCAGCAGAAGAAGAAGAAGCAGATCCTGTTCTGGTGTTGTGTTGTTGATCATATATCTGTGGTGTTGTTATTGCGGATATAAATCTCGTGTTTGAAATGTCCGTGTTGTGAAAGTGTGAGTAGGTGTCGAGTCATTAGCACGCGCTGCCTCGATGGTGAGTTTGGATCAGGTGCTCAAATAATAATAATATTAAAAAAAACAAAAAAAAAAAAAAAAAAAACGGTTTGTTTTTCTTTCCATCCACACGGTGCCGGGATGAGCTTTTTCGGTTTTGGTCAAAGTGCTGAAATCGATATAGTTTTGAATGACGCTGAGACGCGAAAGAAGGTGGAACATAAAACAGAAGATGGGAAAAAAGACAAGTATTTCTTATTCTACGACGGAGAGACGGTTTCAGGCAAAGTCAACATCACGCTTAAAAATCCGGGGAAAAGACTCGAGCACCAGGGAATTAAGATCGAATTCATCGGGCAGATTGGTAAGAAACATTGCTGAACATTTCCCCTTTATAAATAAAGCTGATAAATAAACCAACGGAAGCTCAGATGGGACAAAAACCTGATGTCGCAGTAGATGAGCTCTATCCGTTCTGATGTGCTTGTTTGTGGGTAAATGATTACTGTATTATTTAATTATTATTGAATTTGTTTAGATAATAAAATGCCTGCTGCTGTCTCGTGACATGTGACATCCGGAAAAAGAAAGAGCGCGCTACGATTACTGGCTTTTGGCCCAAGTCACGTGATCACTGGTTTCTTCCTCAATCTCGCCCCATTTCAGTTAATAAGCACAGTACTGTTCAAATAATTCAATAATACAGGAGTAGTATACCACACAAAATGTTTAAATATTGCAAAGAAAATCATTTAACTCTTATACTAATACTGTATTGGAGCTAGCATGTGCTTTTTACATTTTTACAGATGTTTACTGAACTGATGCTCCAGATGGACTGAGAGCATTTGATGATGGAAACCTAATTATAGCAACAATCATTAGTCATTTTTATCTGGAGAATCAGCCTGCAGGTGTACCATGTGTATATTTCCTTATTGTACCTCATCCGAAGGTGTTTAACGACCACTGTTCTGGTATAATCATGAAGGCGGGGTATACCCTGAACAACCTGCCGGACCATCACAGGGCAGCACACACAACCACAACTCTGGGCAATTCGTGACAACTGGTTAGCCCAATCTACAAGTCTTTTGTTGGAGTGAACCCATGCAAACTCCATACAAAAACGACCGAACGTGGGGGGACTTGCTGTAAGGCGGCTGTGATAATCACTACGCTGCCGTGCCACCATCGTTCATACTGTTTAACTAGAATTGCATTCAGAGAATATAGGTCTCCACCAGGGTAATTCCTGCATTTTTTTTAACCAAAGCTTTATTTTTTTATTCTATCTTAAAATGTTACATTTTTCAAAACCCTCCTGGGTCTGGACCTGAAACACACCCAGAATTTAATCACGCCTGTGCTGGCCAAGAACCCACATTTCGTTAAAATTTGGTGGAGCCCATACGCAGTGACAGTGCAGGTGTGAATGTATTATGTTCAGCCTGTGTTCGTCTGCTTTTTAAACACCCCGGTATGACTGAGTAGCGGGTATTGACTTACATTTGTGGTATTTTTTCTATAGTGTTTTACACAGAGCAATATCATCTAGAAAAATTATTGTTTTTAGTCTACTTTAACCAACTGAGCAGTTGAGGGTTAAGGCTTTGCTCAGTTGCCCAACAGTAGCAGGTTGGTGGCTGCTACTTGGGCTTCGACCCATGACCTTCTGTTCAGTAACCCAGAGCCTTAACCACTGTGATACTACTGCTATCTATTATTTGCCCATGTGTGTCCAGCCAACAGCTTCCTCCAAACCAATCAGAAACTGATCCACTGCATCTAAAGAAAAATGAATGCGGTCTTCAGCTGTACAAGTGTACTAACAGAGAATGAGCCCTCCACAAGACACTGAAATGTCCCTGACTTGATGCTGATTGGCTATTAAACAAGTCTGATTTGCATGAGAATGAGCAGCAATATTAAAAAAACCCCAGATGTATTATTCATAATAAAATTCAAACAAAAATACAGGCTCATACACTGTCTCGCAGACTTGCACAGTATAACTATCAACAAGCACAAACAACATGGACAATTAATGATAATACAGACCATGAGCTCATTAATCAGATAAATAAACAAATAACAAAAAGGTACAAATAAGAAGTCAGTGAGTGAAATGCAGTGAAAAGAAACTCGGCGTTTACCTTTCCTGCTTTTGCTCCACACCATAGTTGGGGAAACACTGGGGAAATTTCTTTCTTTATTCAGACCTTAAAGGAGCCATGCTACTCTTAACACCTGTCTCACACACACACCTTTCAATAGTAATAAATATTGGTGGCTCTGGCTTTAGACAATGGCTAAATCTTTCATATTGTGACTCTATAAAGTCTTCCAGTTTTAAAAATATCCAAATTTGAAATGACAGGGTTTTTGTCACTATTTAAATAATAATTGAACCACATAAAAGGAAGTTGAGTCATTCCTTGAAAGCTTTAAGAGCTACACAGCTGAATTGAACATGAGTAATTAAATGTAATCTGCTCCATAGCATTTTTTTATTATTCTTCCAAAACCCATTGTTGGAATTTAAACAACATAAAATCACATTAAATTCAATCAATTCAAAAAATTGATTTTGGAGCCAGCATTTTTCTCCTATTGCTAGTCATTGTTTACACAGCGTAAGTTTGGTGTACAGTAGGCCTCCATTTTTCGCGATGGTTTGATTCCGGTCCTTCCTGCGGATCAAGAAAATCCGCGAGTTATTGACGCGGTTTTAAAACCCTATGTTTGATATTACATACGCTAAAGTATGCTTGTTAAACACATTCTATAGAAAGTCTTCCTCATTAATACATTAATAATGCAGTAAAATGTAGTAATGATTAAGTAAAAACTTTTTTAATTTTGCACTGTGATAATATTTATGAATAAATAAAGCGCTGAGGTTCCTTACCAGAAGCTAGAGAAGATGCATGGCATTTGAGTGGCATCATAGGGCTTAAATAATCATTAAAAACACACTAAAAAAAGTGAATTCACAATTCAAGCAATCACGTTGATGATGTGTGTGAAGGGGAAAAAAAGAGGTGTACACATCATCTGCAACCAATCAGTAGGAGGGAGAAACAAAAGCTCTCAGCCATTGGCCAAATTTGAATCATGTAGCAGTTACTTCTGGGTTTATTGCCAATCTGCGAGTATGCAGGGCCGCGAGCGCTGAACCGCGAATGGTCAAGGGCCTACTGTACTAATAAAGTGGCCTTTGACTTTGTGTGTCTTTGGAAAGATTTTGGTCTCATGTACACTCAGAATCCCTACTTAACACTAAAAGGTGTTCAAGTCAGATTTTCACTCAGGGCCACATCATGAAATGTAAAGCTGATAAAGAGCTGACTAATCACCGAACAGCCATTCTAAAAGGAGGAACCATGAGGCTTTTCCATTATTCACTTGCATTATTGGACAACACTTGACTGTGATTGGCTCGCTTACAATCTCTTGAGTCATGAATGCCAAACTGTTTATTTAAAATAGGCCGCTGCCACCTAGTGGAAGGATGATGAATTAGGTTTCATGGTAATGGTTGATGCAAAGAATGTACGATAGTCATCATATTCATGATGCTGGAAAAGGTTTATTTTAATTTTACAAGTCAAAGCATTTGACCAGCTAATCTAGGATAGCATTGTTGATCCTACACATGCACCAAACCATAACACTGTGAAACGAGTTCCACGTTTTTTCCACTATGTATTTTGTTGTATTCGCTTCAGTAATGCTTTTGTGGGCCACATTGAACATGTTGCTGAGCTGGATTTGGCCCAGAAATTTGAGTTTGACACCTGTGCCCTACTAGAATTAAGCGGTTCAGCAAATAAATAAATGGGTGAATATTATATTTCACTGTACTGTGTTCAGGTAGTTGGACAACCGTGCACTTATATTGTCTGATCTTTATTAAAATATTAAATGCATGCAAAAAAAAACCCAACACTTTTTATTTAAGCTTTTTTTAAAAATTTGTTTCCGTCAATACTTTTAATTTAATTATTAATGAATTCTTTTCTTTTTAACTTAAATGTTTTTTTTGTTTTGTTTTTTTGTTGTTGTTGTTTTTGAAAATCCAGCACTAACCAATATAACCGTATTTTCCAGACTATAAGTCGCACTTTTTTCACACTTTGGCTAAAGGTGCGACTAATTCTCCAAAGCGACTTATATGTGAAATTATTACATATAATTCTGTTTGTCATAAACATAATTTCACATGTTTGTTATTTTTACACTCACAACCGCAAGAGGGCACTCTAGGCCTGGGTACCAGCACCTGCTCATCCACCACTGAAGAAATGTCCTATTCTGAAATTTTACTAAAAATCCTATTCTGCAGATGAGAAGCTGCAAGTAGTGAAATATGCAGCAGAAAATGGTAATTGAGCAGCAGAAAGATTTGAGTGAACGAGAAACTTGTGAGGAACTGGAGAAAAGCGGAGATTATTATTATTACAGCAAAGAAGAAAACAAAAAAAGCTTATCACGGGCTAAAAGGTGGATGGCCACAGCTAGAGGAACAAGCTTGCACATGGGTGCTTGAGCAATGTGCTACAGGGAGGGGCTTGTCAACAGTGCAGCTGCGTCTCCATGTCCAGGGAGTGAAATTGCATATAATTCTAACAAGAGGGCAGAAAAGTGGAGATTATTATACTGCAATGAAGAAAACAAAAAAAAAGTTAATTGCTAAAAGCTAATCGCGGACCAAAAGCTAGATGGCCACAGCTAAAAGAACGAGCTCGCACATTGGTGCATGGAAACCTGCTGCAGGGAGAAGCTTGTCAACAGTGCGGTTGCGTCTTCACGTCCAGGTAGTTGTCAAGGAGATGAATATTAATAACTTTGCGTGAGGACTTTCTTGGTGTTACCGCTTCATGCAACGCAACCGCCTGTCTATCAGAGCCAGGACCACAACGTTACATAAACTGCCAGCAGATTTCCAAGCCAAGGTAGACAGTTTCCATGAGTTTGCAACTTATAGTCCAGTGCGACTTATAAATGTTTTTTTTTTTTTTTTCTTCTTCTTTATTATGCTTTTTTTTGGGGGGGGCAATGCGGCTTGTACTCCGGAGCGACGTATAGTCTGGAAAATACGGTAACTTGAAATAAGCTTCTCTCTTATTGTAACCTCCCAGAAAGGATTCATACTGAGACAAACCCCCCACCCTTTTTTTTTTTCCTTTTTTATCAGAGTTGTACTATGACAGAGGAAACCATCATGAATTTGTATCTCTGGTGAAGGACTTGGCTCGGCCAGGTGAGATGAGTCAGTCTCAGACATTTGACTTTGAGTTCACGCATGTGGAGAAGCCATACGAGTCTTACACAGGCCAGAACGTCAAACTCCGGTATGCATTAAAAATAATATTTACCAATTATGTATGTAATGTCTTCATAAGGGATTCATCATGCTGAATAGTCAGTAATACAATAGTGATGTATTTAACACCATAATGTAATAGATACATTATAATCATACTACAGCTGAGGATTTTTTTTTTTTAACATCTATTTCAAAGCTATTTTCTCCGAGCGACTGTGAGCCGAAGGCTAAACGACCTCAGCAAAGAGACGGATATTGTTGTGCATACACTCAGCACATATCCAGAGCTGAATTCTTCGATTAAAATGGAAGTGGGGATTGAGGACTGCCTACACATTGAGTTTGAGTACAATAAATCGAAGTAAGTACCTAGATTTGTGAACCTTAATGAGGGTTGGGTATTTTGTTGTTGTTGTTGTTTTCTTGGTTGGGGATGTGTTTGGGGCTGTGTACTGTATTGGGACGTAACATCTCTAAACTTATGATCTGCACAAAAAAAGAGCATGCTGTTTAGAGTGAGTTTATAATTTAGAGCTTCCACAGTATTTTCTCACCGTCTACAGGCTAGCTGGAGCATTAAGGATTTTGATTGGTTGCTACAGGAGGTGTATATAAGGGATCAGATGTGACTAAAATGAATCAGAAAGCTACTGTGGGTGAAAGGAAAAGGTCAAGTTACATAATGTGTTGAATACTTGCTGTCTAAACTGAAGCTCAGATCTAGACAAAGAGAGCTGTGTCACAATTTTTACTTAAATGTAGTCTCCAGAAAGTTATTATAAGTTGAAATACGACATAAATATCTGGGATATGTCTATATTAGTTAATTAGCCTTTCGGCTTGCAGATCTAAAAGGAGCAGAGTTTTTGAGCCCAGTATGGAGCGGATGGAAGTGGATCAGTGTTTCCTTGGATTCTGGTTGGGATGAACAGTTTTCTGAGTTTATGTTACAAACTTCATGTATGAACCCGAGTTGTTTTTCCATGTCTATGGTTGATTCTATTGTGTGGTAAAACCATTCAGCATGTTTGTGACTTGCTCCAGCATAGTACAGATTCAGTTGGAAATTTGACATCGTGATATACTGATATACAGTTGGCCCTCTACTTACGAAATTAATCCGTTCCAGAGCCTTTTTCGGAGCCTGGAGTTTTCGTAAGTAGAGGTGCAATTTACATGTAAAACGCGTGATTCGTTCCAAGTCTCCCAAGACTACCTCACAAACTCTTTAAAAACGATAAAAGTACACCAATTTTGTATGAAATATGTGTTAAAAGTAAAAGAAAATTATTTATTAAACCATTTAAACATTTTATTAATGCACATGCACACACACACACACACACACACACACACAAACAACACACATTTGTGCCGCGCTCCGCCGAATGCCGGCTCCGCCTGCGCGCAGCCGACGCCAGAGTTTTTGAGACGGGGTATTCAAAGCGCACTCCCCTGTTTGACAGGTCGGAGGTCCGGACTCAACATTAACTTGTTTCCTTGAGGTCCGGATGGGCCACGTTTTTCTCACATTTGGCAGAGCGCGCCACATTTATTAAACATTTACTGAATTAAACAACTTAAAAAATGAAAAATAAGCTGCAATGTGCTCTCTCGAAAGAGAGTTAAAGAACACCTGCATCCTTTCATCTCTGACTGAGTCTGTACGCAATCCTGTGTCTGTCAGGGCAAGTGCGCCACATCTCTGCTCAAATCGGTCATAAAAACTGTCTTCAATCCTTATTGTTGCACTTGGTTGTCCAGTCATGTAAACCCATAATCATTACCAATCAGCCATGTTTATCTCATGAACCAACTCTCCTTTACGCGTGAGACAAACAGGCATGTGTACACTACTATGGAGATTCAGAACATTTTTTATGAACCAATTTTTTTATTAACCTATAAGCAGTGCACTTTGAACTATTGTATAGTATTCAACATTCACCTGTTTGCTTGAGGGATCGGAGGTCCGGACGAGCCGCGTTTTGCCCACATTTGGCGGCGCGCACCACATTTATTAAACATTTGCTGAATTAAACAATTTATAAAACGAAAAATAAGCTGCAATGAGCACTCGCGAAACTCACAAACCAACAGTACATCTCTCCTTTACACGTGTGACAAACAAGATTTATGGGTGCAGTACTATGGAGTTTCAGCTCCCTCCTGGCCAATGGGAGGCCAGTGAGGCGGGATGTTGGGAGACAGTCAATGAGAGAGCAACTCGCGCATTGTTTGAATGGCGCATTTGAATTTTTGAATGGTGCGTTTGGCGCTTTTCGTAAGAAGAAGTTGTTTCGTATACAGAGGACAAAAATTTAGGAAAATGTTTTTCGTAATCTGGATTGTTCGTATTCAGAGGTTTTCATACGTAGAGGGCGGACTGTATCTTTGGAAAGGGAATTGAATCTGTTTTGAAGGTATAATACGTGCTTCTGGCATGAAAATGGACGGCGTTGCATCACTTTATGTGGCTAATCAGCAAATGTTTGTTTTTAAGAAAATGGCAATGACTGTTACAGAACCAGTTTCTGAATGTCCACATCTGAACGTCCATACACTGAATGAATGAATTCAGCTCTTGACTAATCGGTGCAATTGTGCTCGCATTTTTAAATATAATTTGATTAAATTTTTTTATAAAAGCACCAGATGAGCTATATTTACACCAAATCATGTCTGTTTCGAGGCTTTTCATTGGTTTACTGCTGTATGACTCTGATCCTTCTAGGATTCTCTAAGTAGCTAGAGTATTCTAGAACAGAAATAAGCAACATAAGTGGATATTATTAATGTTTAACAACAACTTAGACGTAGAACTATTTCTTACCCTCCAAGTGTTTTAACATGAGTAGGTTGTGTTCGTGGAAATTTGAATTTGGTCGGGTACGAGATTGTATTTTTAGTGATATTGCATTTTCATCCAGGTCCTTATTTAATAACGCTACCTTATGACATAATCTGTATTCTGCTGGTGCAAATCATATTTAGGCTTCTTTAAACAACCATGACACCACCCCTTTAAGAGAAGTTTATGGACAATTTTCATTTATAAAGTTTGGTCTGTGCTGTAGTGGGAATGTGCATTTAACATGATTTGGAACTATAAAAGATAAAGTCCCGAGCCATAGTGGCTCATCGGGCCGGTGCTTATCCTCGGTTTCTGTAGCGTGAAGCGACGAGGAGTTCAACTCCCCCTGGATGGGACGCTAGTCCATTGCAGGTTACCTTCCCAGTATATTTTTACTGGTACCCATTTATACTGCTGGGTGAACAGAGGCACACTTGTGGTTAAGACCTTACCCAGGGGTCTTAGCACCGTGGGGGTCTAACTGGGATTTGAACACACAACCTCCCGATCATGAGTGCAGCTCCATAACCACTATGTATCCGGCTGGGTTGATTAGCCTTGTATTCTTGCATTCTGTATTCCTCTGTGTGCCGAGAATGCCTTGTGCAGTGCTTTTCAATTATTTTCTGTGATACCCCTGTAGGAAGGAAAAAAAAAAACATTTCACGTCCCCGAAGCGCCCCACACCTGACTATAAGTAGTGTTTACTACACTTCATATCATTTGCACATCGTTTGTATGATTTCATGTGATTTTAATGGTTTTCTAGTGATATTATGATTCCAATATTTGTAGCAAATAGACATAAAGTTAATTATAATGACAAACTTTATTTATTTATTTTTCCATATATTTTTTGAAAACCGACGTATAATCAAGAATGACTTAACTCAAAACGTCGTAGGTCGAGATATACCTGGATGTGGTTCACACTTGAAAATGTTCTTCTCCTCATTTGATCTTAATCAATGAGTAATTAATTATGCATGTTCAAAGTGATACACATAACTGCTTGTCTTTCAGGTACCATCTAAAGGACGTGATAGTTGGCAAAATCTATTTCCTTTTGGTGCGGATTAAAATTAAGCACATGGAGATAGATATCATTAAGAGGGAGACGACAGGAACTGGGCCCAATGTTTACCATGAAAATGACACCATTGCAAAGTATGAAATTATGGATGGTGCGCCAGTCAGAGGTACAGAGCAATTATCTTTCTTGCCAAAGTGATGGTTCACCCTTAAGGATCTTACATATAATGATTTCTTACTTGTCCTTAGCTGTGTGTGTATATTTTTAAGAGTTGAAGCATTTAAACCGCCAAGTCAATAAGAATGAATATTTATATGGGGGGGGGGCGCTTAATGCAATCAGTTTATTTGTAAAATATACCAGCTTAAAATGTAGTGCTTCAGTATTTACACCACAAAAGTACCTGAGAGTTTCTGTATCAGTCTTAATTTTTTTTTTTCTTCAGGTGAATCGATCCCAATCCGACTCTTCTTGGCTGGCTATGAAATGACTCCCACAATGAGAGACATCAACAAAAAGTTCTCTGTTCGTTATTACCTCAATCTGGTGCTCATTGATGAAGAAGAGCGACGTTACTTCAAACAGCAGGTACTCCTCAAACTCAGTTCTGATTTTGCGCAGAAGTTTTAACATCTAGTTGCCTCACAGTATTAAAGACTTCTATTGTTTATCCTTCAATTATTACTTGTGTATGTGTGTATGGATGTAATACATTGAAGCAGTCAAGGCACTTATTTTAACGAAAATGGCCACAAAAAGCACACAAGTCATTTTATTCCATGGATCACTTTCGGGGGTTAGTCCACCACCACCACCCCGCACCACCTCCCGAGACTGACGTCAACATGCCGAGCGTGGTTGACAACTCTTGTGGAGACAGTGCGACGTTATATTCTAGTGACTCCGAGTACGAGAATGTTGCCAGAGATGAGCGTGACAGTAAATCCCAAATGGCTTACGCAGCTAATGTTTTGCCAACTTGGTTTTCTGGTCATCAGTTGGTTTATAAACAAAGAGAAATGTTTCTTGCTATTCCTGCACTTGTCGGTGCAGCTCAGCATCAGCCAATAATGTGTAATGCTGCACGGGTCAGTGACGTAGCTTAACCAATTCGATGAGTTATCACTGCCAGGCTGAACCAGCTAAGCAGAAAGACATCAAGTCTCTGTGCATACCCAGAATTGTAAAATACGTGCAGACGATGAAGGAGGATATGTACTGATGTTACCTGAATGAACCGCTGACATCATGCGGGATCATTTTAAATATCTGCTAACACTAATTCACCACCCTTTGAGTTTGATAATTATCTAAAAAAATATATAGTTTTACAGTTTTATTGGGATGTTTTTCTTTTGCTAAAGAAAATTAAATTCAAACCTAATAAGATGGCATGCATGGTTTCCTATGTCATGACATGGCTTGTAAATTATTATTATTATTATTATTTTTAAATTATTTTCTTGGGGGGGTTAGTTTTATTTTATTCCTAATTTTTTTTTTTAGTTTCTGATTTGTTAGTTTAATAGTTCATTTTCTGTAACCGCTTAATCCTAATTTGGGTTGCAAGGAGGCTGGTGCCCATCCCAGCCAACTTTGGGCGAGGGCAGAGTACACCCTGGACAGCTCACCAGGCCATCGCAGGGCGGAAACACGCCGACGGCTTTGCAGCCTACTTTTTATGAAAGTCAGCAATGGTTCTTTTACATGCCTCACACCATAGACGGGGGGGGGGGGGGGGGCAGCAGTGACAACCTTGTGGAGAGTGGGACTCGAATCCCCAATGTTTGCATCAGTGATCCGGTGCCTTATACCACTAGACCACCACTTCCAGTTTTATGTTGAGGAAAAATATTATATAATTGTCCCACAACTTGTGGACTTATTAATTTTATGTATTTGTTTATCTTTGTGGGGGTTTTTTGCATACGGATGACATACAGTGACAACCTTGTGGAGAGTGGGACTTGAACCCCCAACCTTTGGATCAGCAATCCAGCGCCCGATACCACTAGACCACCACTGCCCTCTAGTTTAATAGTTTTTTAGTAATATAGTTTTTACAATTAATGCAAGCTAGTAAACAGATTTTAGCAGATTGCAACCTTGAAGCTCTAAATACCAGATGAAGAAAAATGAACATATCTTTCTGCGTAACAGGAGAGTTTCAAAGTTCTGCTCTTCGTTTCACTTTCACTAAAAATAGCCTCTCGGATGATAATTATTGTTTATATTAGTGTTCTAATGCACTCAACTCAATTTTTTTTTTTTTTT
Source organism: Plotosus lineatus (assembly GCA_024760905.1). Classification (NCBI taxonomy): domain Eukaryota; kingdom Metazoa; phylum Chordata; class Actinopteri; order Siluriformes; family Plotosidae; genus Plotosus; species Plotosus lineatus. The sequence goes on along the minus strand of CM045750.1, from coordinate 8,270,209 downwards.
TTTTAAATCACTGTACATAATAAAGGTTTGTGATTTAATAGAAATAAAGTATGCATACAAGCTTTTCTTATGTTTGGGTTTAAATTAAACAATCAGATTTGACTAGTTTGCTGGAAGAGATGAGCATTAATCATGATTTGCACCTGTCTGATTTTTGTACTGGTGGAAGTATTACAGTTCTTGCCTTTTCTCTTGGTTGTGCAGGAGATCACGTTGTGGAGAAAGGGGGACATTGTGAGGAAGAGTATGTCTCATCAAGCCAGCATTGCGTCACAGCGCTTTGAGGGATCTGCTAGTGCAGAGAAGGCCATTGCTCAGGCCAAGGAGGATGACAACTAATAACTTGCAAGAGAAGTCTTGTTTCTGAGTGTGGGGGGCCCGACATGTGTGTGTGCGTGCGCGTGCGTGTATGTGCGCGCGTGTGTGTGCGTGTGTGTGCGTGTATGTGCGCGCATGTGTTTTTGAACATGCCTGCTTTGAATGTATACATACTGGGGGTGCAGCTATGGCATAATGGTCTTTTCCAGTCCTAAACATTACGTTCTGTGATCAAGCTTGAAAATAGTATTTTTAAAAAGTGATGTAATTGTTGAAAGGCTAAAACTTTATCCACAGCGCTAGAGTCTCATTTGCCAATATATTCTTGATTTTCATCATTCCTTAGAATGGCCTCAACTTCATTTCATTCAGTATTTCAGGCTCTTTTGTTTTGTTTATTTGTTTTTACTAATTGTGATTCCAAATAAAATATTTTTAACATTTTGAATTCCAGAATAATGAACAACTAGGTATTTCCTTCTTCAGTGTCAGTCCATCAAGTGCTTTCCTATTTCGTGAACTTTTTCGATCAGTTTCGGTTTGGAGTTCTGTGCAGGACAGATGTGTGCCTCTGTAGGGTTTAATGTAGCTGTGAGCAGGACCAAACTGAATTCAATAGTGACTTTTATAATGTGAGTGCTGGCACATTGAGGCTGCAACAAGTTCAGTGTTGAAATTCATCTGAGACGTGCAAGATATTCTGAGGAAGTTATTGGACACCATTATAAGAGCCAGTTGTGTAGACCCTCCTCATCGTCATTCAGTGTTTCGTATTGTGCTGTATATTTAATGCCAGATTTTGTGAGGCTTTAATCATGTCGTTTTTTATTTTCTTTTTTTTTTTCCTTCGTGCCTAATTTTTAATTATACTCATTTTCACTTTCTGCAGTACAAGAACTAAGATCACTTTGTTTAACAAACTCGTACCTGTTGACTAATTCTTATAGAAATATTTGACGATAATAAATTAATAACTTCATGAGCTGCTTAAAAAAGACATTATTCGACTGGTAGTGTATATAATAGATTCGCATTTCCATTTGAAGGCAGTTGCAAGATACTTTTGGGATTTTTTCCAGTATAGTACTGTAACTGTTCACATGTTCAACCTTTTTAATTATTCGTTAATATGACAATTAGCATTATGACACAGCAAGTATGAATTATATGTCCCACATGAGACAGTCAAGACAGACATTTTTTTTTTTTTTTTTTTTTTTTTTTTTGGGGGTGTGTTCTGGTATGTTCCTTGTTTTTCAGGAAAAAAGGTGTAGTGTTGCTTTTTATATAATTTCACAGGACTAATTAGTGGTGTGTGTGAATGTGTATATTTAAATGTAATGTAAGTGGTTGTCGCCTTAAAGCTAGCATCTCATGGAACAGTGAATGGTTTTGAACATTGCATTGTTTTGGATTTGCCCACTTTTCTACTGACCATTGGCAGAAAGTCAGGGTTCGAGTCTGCCATTAGATATTTAGCGACAATTAGCAACATTTGCGTGAAAGTGTTTGTAACGGGCAGATGATAAAAATTAGCAACTGTTTGCATATGGTAATGATAATGTTTGTGATGATTAGCAACGTTTTGTCACCGTTTAGGAAAGTTTGGGACCCGTTGCTAACTCCTGGTAAAATATCAGGCTAATGCACCATCTTATTACCACCTTATTGATGGAGCCAACCCGGTAATGATGAGCAAACCCTTTTTAGCATCGTGTCCACGACTTGGTGAATCTAAATTAATTTTAGCGATCCATGTTACTACCATATTGCACACGTTTACAAACCATGAATAAATACAAAATTCCGCCATGTTTGTTAGCATTGGTGGCTTTGTTTCAGAAATTAGCATTAAAGAAGTGACACCAGTGTTTGGGTTTTAGTTAAAAAGTCCCATATTTTTATTTTTTTTATTATTATTATTTTTTTTTTTGGGTGTGGGTGGGTGGGGGGGGGCACTACACATTTTGAATAAAGTTCCCAAATGTCTTTAAGTGTTGCTTTCAATATATTTACTTATCGTTTTGTGGTAGCTATGATTGGTATACCAGCCGTGTACCAGCTTCGGATTATTATTACTGTTTTCAGAGAATGAGGGGTGGGGCGGTGGGGGGTGGATTGATTTGCTTGCAGTTTTAGCTTCCAAATCCTTTTATCGTTAAAGAAAAATGTGCATTAAACAGCATTTCACAGTTATATAAAAAATTATGTATGTACAAAATTTATTTACAGATATAAAAGTATATATGTTTTGGAAATAATATCTTTAGAAATTGCTTATGACAAGCTTTTAAGGTACTCACAGGATTATCGCGAAAGGGAATTTTAAAGCTCTTGTACGGTGCAGTGTCACTGCTTGTATCTCATGTTCTGTAAATGAAAATGTGTTTTTTACTCAGAATTCCCTGATTAAAACAGCCCTCTCAAGTTTTCACTGTTTTCTTCTGTGAAAGGATTTTTTTTCTGCTGTCGTTTCTTCATTTTTGGCCCTGCGATGGCCCAGCAGGCTGTATAAGGGTGTATTCTGCCCGAACCCAGAGCTGACTGATATGGATGCCAGCCTCCCAGCAACCTTCATTAGGATTCACTTCACTTATCCCTTAATATCCGATGATGTCGTTGGGGCTCCTTCATGGCGAGACTTGGGCTGATTTGGCCTGGCGGAGCCCATCCCTCTCCAGGTCGTAGAAACACGGTGACGGCTTTGCAGACTACTCTTTACGAAAGTCAGCAATGGTTCTTTTACATGAACCTCTCACCATAGATAGTGCGAGACATGGCCTGCCTTTGGGGACTCGAACCCCCAACCTTAGGATCAGCGATTCTGTGCCCTTAACCAGTAGACCACCACTGCCCTCATTAGGATTAAGCTGCTTATAAAATGAATGAATGATTCCTTCCTTTTTGTTTTGAATCAGGAGACGCGACTGCGATATACAGGAGTTCCAGCGAGGGCTGCGTAATATACAATAC
>CM045750.1:8256918-8261918 GCA_024760905.1 Plotosus lineatus | reverse complement strand
ATCATATATCATTGGGTAATAACCATATATAAGTTATTTATAAATATATAAGCTATAGGGCGGCACAGTGGTGTATTAGTTGTGTACTATATAATGATGAGGTAAGTTCATGGTAGTGAGAGGACTGTAAATGAACTAAATGAAATTCAATAAAAACAATCATCATCATCATCATCATCATCATCATCATCATCATCATCATCTTCCGCTTCCGTTTCTTCCGAGGTTGGGTCGCAGGAGCAGAGGCCCAGACATCCCTCTCCCCAGCCACTTCCTCCAGTTCTTCCTGGGAGACATGGAGGCGTTCCCAGATCAGCCAACAGACATAGTCCTTCCAGCGTGAAGGGTCTCTTCCTGGTTGGACATGCCTGAAACACCACACCAGGGAGGCGTTCGGGGGGCATTCAGATGCCCGAGCCACCTCAACTGGCCCCTCTCAATGTGGAGGAGCAGCGGATCTACTCCGAGCTAAGGGAGAGCCCCAGCACTCGGAGAAGGAAGCTCATTTCAGCCGCTTGTATCTGTGACCTTGTTCTTTCAGTCACTACCCAAAGCTGTGGCCATAGGTGAGGGTTGGAACATAGATCGACTGGTAAATTGAGAGCTTCGCCTTGTAGCTCAGCTCCTTCACCACGATGGACTGGTACAGGCTCCGTTTAACAATAAAAATCAGTAAAAAAAAAAAACAGTCAGAATGAAATTAAAATAAAAATCACGGTGAATAGGCTAACTGATACGACCGGATTTAGAGGTATCAGTAGGACAGAAAGTCCCAGTCTACATTCTTACTGCAAAAAAAAAAAAAAAAACGGAGCAGCAAAAGCATAATATAAATTACATAATAGTAAAATCTTATATGGAGCACATGTGGAAATGTGCTATGGGGCTGCTTTTCAACTCTAACCAAAGAAACCACTTCAAGTGCAGTCTTTAGCATTGCTGTCAGGTCGTTATGGCAACAGTAGCCTCTACATCAGTCGGCCTCGATTTGGACATTGTCGTAATGTGTCTGTGTAGGGGGAGGATCTGTCGCAATTTAGAAAAATCAGGTTGTCACAGTTTGTCCTTGAGGAGGTTGGCTGATTTCTCCTACTCGCCTCGACGTGGAACGAATGAAGGGGGAGATTTAAACCGGCAACATGAGAGGAACATCTGTACAGTCTGACCTTGTGCATACTGCCACTGTAATTTATGGTGGATTCTAGTCTGTTATAATTGGAAATAGAATCGAAGTGAATGTATAACACGAGGAATGATTTATGACTTTTTAACCTAAAAAAATCCAAAATAATTATATATATATATATATATATATATATATATATATATATATATATATATATATATATAACAAAAATAAAAGGACAGGACAAAGACTTTCTATTGAAACTCCATTTATCACTACAGATCTGTTTCGAGGGGTGGTGAAACCATCCTCTCTCTTCAGGTGATTATAGAAGAATGATTACAAAGTGCTGGGGGCAGTACTATGTCGATGAACATGGCGTCCTCTAGATGGGGTGGTGTTCATTATGTATTCGGGGGTGGGTTCTTTTAAATATTGGTATCGATACATGCATATATGTGCATACATTATTTTTCTCATGCCCGTGGACTCATATATGTACACACACACACACACATAGACATATATATATCTGTGCCTTGGAACAAATTTTGTTTTCAGTTGGGTGTGTTAGGGTGGTGTTGTAGTGGCCTGTAGGACAGTAAGAAGGTCCTGGATTGGAGTCTTCTGCACAGCTCGGGCCTTTCTCGGTGGCGTTTACATGCGCTGCATTTGCTTGAATGGGTTTCTTCAGGGTATACCAGCTTCCTCCTACAGTAAATAATAATTATATAAAGACATGTACATTAGGCTAATTGGCCCTGTGTGTGTGTGTGTGTGTGTGTGTGTGTGTGTGTGTGTGTGCGTGAACCACTGTTCAGAATGTATTCCGTTCTTGCAAAGTGCTCTCTCTCTCTCTCTCTCTCTCTCTCTCTCTCTCCCCCACATACATACATACATACACAATACTGTATTATATATAGTAGAATAATAGTTGAGCTGTAGATTCTGATCTGTAGATTTATTTTACATTTAATTTTGTATCTTTAAGAGATATATACAGTGTTATATCTCATTCATTCACTTTCTGAACCACTTAATCCTAATTAGGGTCACGGAGAGGCTTGTTCATCTCAGCTGACTCTAGGCGTGAATGAAGTACTGTACACCCTTGACAGCTCACCAAGCCATTGCAGGGCCAACACTCACACAACCATTCACACCCAGGGGAGATTTGGAACAGCCAATTAACCGACTGCATGTTTTGTGGGAGGAAAATGGAGTATCTGGAGGAAGCCCATGCAAGCATGGGGAGAACATGCAAACTCCACATAGAAACACCCAGACTAGGAACCAAACCATGGCCTGTTTGCTTTCAGGTGGATGTGTGCACCACTACGCCACCGTGCCACCCCAGTGTTATATCTTTTGAAGAAAAAAAAACTATGAGGGAACATTTTTAAAAAGTGGACTTATAAGTATGCAATATAAAGGAAAGTTTATGGACGCTTTACCATCAGATCCATATGGTGCTTCTTTCCAAAGTATGTGCCACAAAGTTGAAAGCACACAAATACGTCTTCGTCTGCTGTTGGGTTGCAATTTCCCATCATAGAACTAAGAGGGTTAAACCTGTTCTAGCACAACACCCCCCCAAAAAAAAACACAGAGTGAGCTCCATGAAGACATGTCTTTCCAAGATGAGAAACGTGAGTCTCTTGTACCTTCTTGTAATCACTGACCTCAACTCCACTTTACATTTTTTAGATGAACTAAATAGATTCGGCTGGGTATTGCCGAGATATTTCGTACTGCGACATATATTGTGATTTCTAGCATGTATTGTGATATGTATAGAATATAGGGCACAGGATCGCTGATCCTAAGGTTGGGGGTTCGAGTCCCAACAGGGTTGTCACTGTCCCCCCCAGTGCAGCTAACTGGGTTATCAAAGGCGGGCCATGTCTCTCACTGTCTATGGTGAGAAGTTCATGTAAAAGAATCATTGCTGACTTTCGTAAAGAGTAGCTGCCCCTTTCTGTCCCTTGCTAAAGGGTTGTGACAGGAAGGGCATCCGACGTAAAAACCTCTGCCAAATCAAACATGTGCGAATCAGATCCAAGAAAGGGAAAAAGACGAAAGGAACAGAAGAAGAATAGTGTAAGTGCATCTAGTGCTTTTATTAACATATTGTGAAGCCTTAATAATTAATGTATGCATATTAAATTTTTAAGGTGGGATTAAAGGTGGAGCATCATCCGCGCATGGACAGAACTGTATCATGCACGACTAGACCTCATCAGACCTGTGATCCTATGAGCAGTAGATACACTGTGTGTGTGTGTGTGTGTGTGTGTGTGTATATATATATATATATATATACACACACACACATATATATATATACATATATATATATACATATATATACATATATATATATATATATATATATATATATATATACATATATATATATATATATATATATATATATATATATATATATATATATATATATATATATATATATACATACATATACACACATACACACATATATATATATATATATATATATATATATATATACAAAAGGACAGGACAAAGGCTTTCTATTGAAACTCCATTTATCACTACAGATCTGTTTCGAGGGGTGGTGAAACCATCCCCTCTCTTCAGGTGATTACAGAAGAAAAGTAAAGTATTGAGCACTCTCCTACGGAAGGATCTACTCAGAAAATCCTCTCTCTCTCTCTCTCTATATATATATATATATATATATATATACATATTTTAATGCCATCAAAGCGATGCGCATAGGCCTGCTGGGAATATGCTGCATGTATAACACTTACAGTGACACTGATGACTCATGCCGCATGTATAACCGCCAAACTTTAGAACTTTACAATAATAACATGCAGTATTGTTTATTGTATAAATAACATTAATATGATCATTATGATGGCGAGAAGTGGAATGTAATTTACCGGAATCTGGGACCGAAATGGAGCATATCGAGCCTGAGGCTGAGTCCGCAAGTTGTGTGATGTCATTCTTTTTTTTTTTAAAGTCAACAGATATTATTGCCGCGTTAAGCAAAAACAAACAAACAAACAAAAAAACCCTTCATGGTTAATGTGACTTGTTTGGAGATCAGGTTGATGGGACCGCTTCCCTCTTTTGCTCATTTTAAAATAAATGTTTACGTGAAAATCTAGATGCAGTAGGTCAGTAAATTTCTGAGCAATTAACAACATGAACCGTGGTTTTGTTTTTAGTGGGAATTTCTGTATTATGTATAAAAACAAATTCTATTGGCTGAAGGCCTTTGTGACATCCGTACTGCCCAATCACAACATGGCTTTTATTATACCTGACCGTCCAGACACTGAATGGCTGTAGATAAGAGGATAGAAACACGATTGTGTCAGGATTACATGCCAGAACCTCTGTGGTTGCCATTTTTTTTTCAACGAAAGCATTACTTCCGGTTCTATTAGCGGGAATAGCCAAAACTCTTCTACTGTTCCGAAGTTTTCCAAATGCATGTAAAAAAAAAACAGTTTTGCTTCAGAGTATCGCAATGCGTATTGTTTGCATGTTATAACCCGTTTAAACCGATAAGACAGTTTTATTTCTTAATTGTTCCAAGTGTCTCCACCTGACAGACCTGCCTGACATTAATAACATTCTTGTGGACAAATTATCACAGATCTTCACAGCACACACTCAGAAGTCGAGTATAGCGCATTCCCAGAAGAGGGGAAATTTATTATAACAGATAAAAGGTATAAAGCCGTGTCCCAGTGGATAGAGACCGAAGTCCGATTTGGGACCGAAAAGTCATTGGTTCAATTACCGAACCAGCAGGAACAGTGTGTGGCAGTGGGGGAGTGAGCTGTTCCTTCCCCTCCCCAACATAAATGGC
>CM045750.1:8224418-8251918 GCA_024760905.1 Plotosus lineatus | reverse complement strand
TGCCTATCATAGCCGAATCTGGGCGAGGGCAGAATACACCCTGGACAGCTCGCCAGCCAATTGCAGGGCAGAAACTCGCTGACAGCCTACTCTTGATGAAAGTCAGCAATTTTTTTTTATTTGACTCTCGGCATAAACTGTGAGCAACATGGCCGGCCTTTAATTAGCTGCACTGGGGTAATTTAAAATTTTATCTCAAAATATATATTGGAAATAAGCAAATTAATAAATAAGCAAATCTACAATCAGACTTGAGTTCTCAAAGGTCTCAAGTCTGAAATTTGTTAAAAATAAATAAATAAATAAATAAAACCCACCAATAAGAAATAGACTGAAGAGCATTTTACTGACATATTTTCCAAACCCCTCAATCCTACCAGGGTCACAAGGAGGCTCGAGCATATCTCAGCCTACATGAAGCAAAATCATTGTACACCCTGAACAGCTTACCAGTCCACGCACTGCAGGGAAATCCGCCCATACAACCAATCACACTTGCACCTAGAGGAAATCGGAAACAGACAATTAGCCTGATGTGATGTCTTCAGAGACTGTTGGAAGAAACAGGAGAACCCACTGAAAACCTCTGCGATCACAGGGAGAACATGCAAACTTAAACAGAAAACAGGACCCTGACCAAGCCCAGGACTTGAATCCGGGACGTTCTTGCCGTGAGACAGACGTAGTAACCACTGTGCCACCATGCTGCTCTTAATAATGTTTCACTAAACATAGAGAACTACTGGTGAATATTTTATGTTGTAGCTTTTATGTGCCGTTTACTCACTTCAAGTTGTTTCACTGGGAAAGAACCCATATCCACCTCACAGCAAGAAGGCCCTGGGCTCGATTCCCAGCTTCCTAGTTCATTTTCTGTAACCGCTTTATCCTAATTAGGGTCGGTGGAGGCTGGCACCCATCCCAGCCAACTCCGGGCGAGGGCAGAGTACACCTTGGACAGCTCGCCAGGCCATCTCAGGGCAGAAACACGCTGACGGCTTTGCAGCCTACTCTTGTCGAAAGTCAGCAATGGTTCTTTTACATGCCTCACACCATAGACAGTGAGAGACATGGCCGGGCATGATTGGTCAGTTATATAAAATTGTATATAAGGGCTTCTGCCAAATGCTGTAAATGTAGAGTAAACTCTTCCATGTACATATAGATTCATGGAAAACATGCAGTGCAAGAGTAGCTGACCAAAAAACCCCAAAAAAAAACAAACCCAAGAAATCACAAACGTAAACACTGGCGGTAGAAGGTACCAGAAGTAGAGGGAGACCACAGAAAACATGGATGGACGATGTTCTGGAGGACCTTCATTTCTGCAACCTTACAGTCGACATGGCCAAGAACAGAAATGAATAGCGACAGCAATTTCGGGCTACAACCTGACTGTCCAACCCTCTTGCTAGGGGATGAAAGGACTCTAAAACGCATGATGATGATGATGATGATGATATATTCTACACATTTTTATCTTCTCATGATTTTTACATAACGATAATAATAATAATAATACAGGAATCCCTCACTTTACGCGGATAGTTAGGACTGAGCTCCCCCCCGTGACTACCGAATTCCGCGAAATAGGAATTCCCCTGACACGTGTGTGTGTACATGTACAGCATATGTGTATATAATATCAATAAATACATATTCAATGTTAAAAATGCTCATAATAACAATTTAACATTCAAAAATAATGCATAAGATGTAAATAAAATATAAATACACACACGTACAGACGCGTGCGCGCACACAGATACGCACCTCACATAAAAATGTAAGTAGTTTTGATGGGAGGTTTTGGGTTGTTTTTTGTTTTTGTTTGTTTGGGGTTTTTTTTGTTTGTTTGGGTTTTTTTGTTTGTTTGTTTGGGGGGGGGTTGTTTGTTTTTTGGGTTTTTTTTTTTTTTTTTTTTTTGCATAATTGGCCTTGTTTTGTGGCATTTTCCTTAACTTTTCCCCCTATTCTTCCTTAATGTCCTTATTTTTTTATTTGATGAATATTTGAAAAAAAAAACAAAACAAAAAAAAAAAACAACGTGATGCACTGAAGCCACATGAATTGAAGTGCGACGTAGCGAGGGATCCCTGTAATTATAATTTATTCTTATGTGTAAATTTGTCCACATATGTGGATATAGTCTCTATCGTTCTTATATAAGTCATTATTTTTCAATAATCATTTTAATTATGATTATAGATGGCATGATGGTGTCGTGGTTAGCACATAGAGTCCCTGGCTGGTCCAGGGCATTTCTGTAATGGAGATAACATTTCCTCCATGTGCTTGCCGGGGTCCCTGTAAGTAACTCTGGTTTCCTCCGACAGTCCAAGGACATGTACATTAGGCTAACCGGCGGTTCCAAATTGAACCCAGGTGTGAGTGTATATGTTGTACTCCAATCGTCTACCATGCTTTTCAGGCTGTACTTTGCCTTCGCCAAATGTCGGCTGAGATAGGTTCCAGTCTCCACGTGACCCTGGTATTATAAACAGTTTGGCAAATGGGTGAGTGGTGAGTGATTATCAAATTATATTATTCACATTTCACAAAACATAACTTGGTACAATTCTCATTCAGACGTTTTTCACACGTTCACGTGCAGGATTTAAAAGATTAGAATTATAAAAGATTTGTCTCTGAAAGGGTTTTGATAGATACAATGGCAGTAATTGCAATCATTTCACTCCTTCATTATGTCGATGTCTGTGTGTGACGTTATCGTCGTAGTTCAGTGGCGTGTGAACGGCTGATAAGAACCCCAAAGCGACACATTTAAAGAAACAGCTGAGGTTTTGTCCCAGGTTTGTAAACGCATCATCGATACAGGAGACTCGATCCTGTGATATATTCTAAAGATAGAAGGAGCAATTAGAATGTGCACATAAATAATGTGGTATATTTACATGGAAAGGTGGTACGATTGCATAATGTTTACTACATCTGTCTCATGGAAAGAAGGTCCTGGGTTCGATTCCTGGGCTCGGGTGTTTCTGTGTGGGTTTCATCTTTGAACTCCGGTTTCCTCCCAAAGTCAAAAGACGTGAACACTAGGTTAGTTGGCTGTGTCAAATTGCCCCTAGATGTGAGAGTGAGTGTGAATGGTTGTATGTGTTGGCTCTGTGATGGTCTGGTGAGCTGTTCAGTTTGTACCCCGCTTTTGTCTATTCTCGGCTGAGATAGTCTCCAGTCTCCCTGCAACCCTAAGAGGATAAACAGTAGAGCAAATGGACGGATGGATGGATTTACACATCAAAGTGCCTTCACTTTGAACACAAATGGTATCCTCCTACTTTAAGAGCTTCCGAACTGAAATCTTAATGGATGTGTATGGCAATTTTTTTTTTTTTGGTGATACAAAATTTAATGATATATATTTTTCCTCCTCAGGATTGTGACCGGACAGATCTTTAAGTGGCTGTGTGATTTTGGACAGAAGTATGGAGGCTCCGCTTGTCTGTCTCGATGAGGAGTTTGAAGATCTCCGGCCATGTAAGATGGAGGAACTGGAACCTGAACCGGCACCACACCGACCTTATGGGACCATCCCTCTAGCCCCACTGTCCCGGGAGGACTTCTCTGAGCTGGAGAACTTCTCAGAGATGATGAGTTTCAAGTCCATGGAGGATCTGGTGAATGAGTTTGATGAGAAGCTGAACGTGTGCTTCCACAACTACAACACCAAGACAGAGGGCCTAGCACCCGTCCGCAATCAATCACACGCCGAGGAGGATGAGGAGCGGCTGCAGGATGAAGAGTGAGTGTGTTTTATCCATTTCTATAATAGCTTTAAATATGGCATGATTTTCACATATAGGATTTTAGGGGTACAGGCCGGAATATGGAATCTCAGCCAAATATGGGTGAAGGTGAGGTACACCCAGAACAGTTTGCCAGTCCATTGCAGAACCAACACAAACACACACACACACATATACAGAGGAAATTTTAATCAGCCAAATAGGTTAATATGCATGTCTTTGGACTGTGGGAGGAAACCGGAGTACCCAAAGTAAACCCATGTATGCACGAGGAGAACATGCAAACTCCACACGGAAACACTCTTGTGGAATCAGACACTTGAACCTTTCTTGCTGTGAGACAGACGTGCTAACCATCTATTCATTCATCGTCTTCCGCTTCTTTCGGGGTCGGGTCGCGGGGGCAGCAACCTAAGCAAAGAGGCCCAGACATCCCTCTCCCCAATCACTTTCTCCAGCTCTTCCAGGGGGAGGGGGGAGGGGGACCACGGAGGCGTTCCCAGACAAGCCGAGAGGCATAGTACCTCCAGCAGCGTGTCCTAGGTCGACCAAGGGTCTCTTCCCAGTTGGACATGCCTGAAACACTCCACCAGGGAGGCGTTCGGGAGGCATTGTAACCAGATGCCCGAGCCAACTCAACTGACCCCTTTCAATACGGAGGAGCAGCCTCCGAGCTCTCCCCAAGCTCTCCCCGGATGGTAGACCTGGTGTGGTGGTGTTTCTAACCATCTACGAGAGAGATTTCCTTTTAGCTTTTCCCTTTTTCAGCGGTCGCCACAGCAAATGATTCGGCATAGGTTTGTTTTTTTTACGTCGGATGCCCTTCCTGAAACAACCCTTTTAGCAAGGGACAGAAACACATTGATGGCTTTGCAGCCTACTCTTTACAACAGTCAGCGATGGTTCTTTTACATGCCTCTCACCACAGACAGTGAAAGACATGGTTTACCCTCCTTTGATAACCCAGTTAGCTGCACTGGGATTTGGGGGGGGGGGCAGTGATAGCCTTGTGGGGACTCGAGCCTCCAACCTTAGGATCAGCAATCCAGCACCCTATACCACTAGACCACCACTGTCCCATCTATAATAATCTATAATAATCATCTATCCCCATCTCCATCAAGCAGTTCTTGATTCATATTCATGCTGATCTTCATTTTTATGATCTAGGGAGTTAGAATATAAAAATCTAAATAAAGCACACCGGTGTGAAAGTGTTCCTGTGTGTGCAATAAGATCTAAACTCACAGGGGGGAAAAAAAATGTGAATCTGTATCCGGGCAGTTTATCAACAGTGAAAGAGTGAAAGTGGAAAAACGGCTGCTTTTCTGAACTGTCAGCAAAGTACATGGAAGGAAATTGTATAAAATGATAGATGACATCATTTCCAGGGTACAGCATGCTTCTGAAGCCCTGTATCAACAGCGATGCTACAACACAGCAGGTTATTCTCTATTTAGCCAAATGATTGATACCGTTTCCTCTCTGTCATCTCATGTCATCAGTTTTCCGAGTTTATAGATCTCAGCCATATGTTCTTGTCACCGGGAATTGCAGTTGTGAAGAACAGAAGGTTTTTTTTTTTGAAGGATTATTGAGCTCTGAGTCAGTTTTTGGCGCACGTGTACCAGTTTTACTCAGAAGCTCCTGCTGGGATGTGTTGGTTTTTTTTCCCCCTGTGGCTCCTGTTCTTGGCCCGAATCAGTCATACACAAATCTGTGCCTGTTTGCAAAATTCAGCACAAAACAGCCCAATGTCTCGGCAACGCTCGCCATGTTTAATGCAGCACGTTATTTACTAAACTGGAAAATCAGGAGCGTGGAGGAAATCCGAAATGAATAACCCCATCCCACCGACACACAGACACACCCTAATCCATTATATTCATAACAGCACACAGGATGGCACAGTGGCGTAGTGGTCAGCACGTCCGCTTCAAAGCAAGAAGGTCCAGGGTTCAAGTCCTGAGCTCAAAGAGGATGTTTTTTTTTTGTTGGTTTTTTTTTTTTTTTTTTTGTGGAGCTTGCCTGGGTTTGCTCACGGTACTCTGCTCCAACAGTCCAAAGACATACATAATTACCGGTAGTCTGATTGGTTGTTATAAATTGCTTCTATTCATGTGAATGGTTGTGTCTGCAAGTTGCCTTGCGATGATCTGGCAAGCTGTTCAGGGTGTAGTCCACCTACATCCAATGTTTATCATGGGCCTTCTTCAAATTCTACTGAGCTCCAGTACATCGTTCCTTGTGTGGAGTCAGTCACTGTTCATGTGATTCGATTAATCCAATTGCATTAGTTCAGTGGTTTTTTTTTTGTTTTTTGTTTTTTTCCCGAGATACGGTGCAGAAGTCATGTGCAAAAATAAATGGACAGTCTTATTTTGGGTAAAGAAGCAGTATGATTACTTATAAACCTTTATTCACTTCTGTCTTACTAATCCTAATCCAAGAACATGTTATATACTGTAGATCTCCTGAATTGGGAATTTTGTGCAGCAGTTATGTATAACATTTTAGCGTAAATAATACAGGGAGCCCTCACTTTCCGCGGTTAATCGTGAACCAAGAGCGCCCCGCCCTCCCACGACCGCTGATTTCTGCGAAGAGAGATCGACCCCCTTGACTGACGTATACGTACATGAGTGCTTCTCAATTATTTTCTGTGGTGCCTCCCCTAGGAAGAAAAAAATAATAATTTTCACGCCCCCCCCACCGCCCCGCGAGGGTATAGTATTATTTGTCTATAAAATTGTTATTAGTACACCTCTATATAACATTGTATTTTATTAACATTAAAAACAAAAAAAGAAAGAAATATAGTGAAACTTACAATAAAGAAAAACTTCATTAACATTGATTTTTAATCTGAAACAGAAAAAATTTAAAGTGCAACAATGTGCCTGAAATAATAATAAAAAAAAACATCCTTATTTAATCTCATTCAATTTATTTATGTCTTAATATCTTCGTCTCTCTCCACCTTTCTCTTTGTTCCTGTTAGAAAATTTTCCGTGTTGTTTCTTGAGGGGTTGTTTACTGCACTTCATATCGTGTGCTCTTGCCAAAAACCGCTACACCATAGCGTGACAATGAGCGCGCCACTGCCAACTAGTGGAGCGGAGGCGCAATTACACTTAATTATCATACACAATTTTAGAAAAGCATGTTCCCCAGGGTCTACCAACCCCCAGCCCCCCGAGGGAGGCGCGCCCCACTATTTGAGAAGCACTGACCTACATGTATGTGTATATAATATCAATAAATACATATTCAATGCTATAGATGCTTATAATAACAATTAAACATTCAAAAATAATGCACAATATGTAAATAAAATATATATATATACACACACATTAAGATGCGTATGTGCACCTCAGATAAAAATGTTGGGTTGGGGTTTTTTTGGTTTTGTTTGTTTGGGGGTATTTTTGCATAATTGGCCTTGTTTTGCAACATTTTCCTTAACTTCTGCTTAATTTTTAAATTTTTCGCTGAATATTTTTGAAAAACCCGCGATGCACAGAAGCCACAGGAACTGCAGCACAAAGTAGCGAGGGATCACTGTATTGGTAATTTGCTTATTAATATACTTGCACTCCAAAGACATTATACAGTACAACGGTTTAATTTTGTTTAGGATTGTAGACTTGGTAAGATTATTTTAATACATTTATTTAAAACCATTACATACACAATGAGCATGTTTTTTTTTTTTTTACATTTGACAGATGCTCTTATCAGAGGGGCAGTGGTGGTCTAGTGGTATAGGGTGCTGGATCGTTGATCCAAAGGTTGGGGGTTCAAGTCCTACTCTCCACAAGGTTGTCACTGTGTGTGTGTGTGTGTCCCCCCCCCCAGTGCAGCTAACTGGGTTATTGAAGGCCGGCCATGTTTCTCACTGTCTTTGGTGTGAGGCATGTAAAAGAACCATTGCTGACTTCCGACAAGAGTAGGCTGCAAAGCCGTCGGCGTGTTTCTGCCCTGCGATGGCCTGGCAAGCTGTCCAGGGTGTACTCTACCCTCACCCAGAGTTGGCTGGGATAGGGCGCCAGCCTTCCCCTGACCCTAATTAGGATTAAGTGGTCACAGAAAATGAACTGAACTGAGATGCTCTTATCCAGAGCGACTTACAATTATAGATTCTTATATAACTGAGCAATTAAGAGTTAAGGGCCTTGCTCAAGCGCCCAACAGTGATGATAGATAGGATTGAACCGCTGACCTTCAGATCTGTAACCCATTGCCTTATCCACTGTGCTACCACTGCATTATGCTAATATGTTATATGTCCATATGATATCTTCTTCTTCTCTTTCGGCTTTTTCCCCTTTTACTCGGGAGTCGCCACAGCGAATCATCTGATTCGCATATTTGATTTGGCATAGGTTTTTACGTCGGATGCCTTTCCTGTCACAACCCTTTAGCAAGGGACAGAAACACGCCAACGGCTTTGCAGCTACTCTTTACGAAAGTCAGCAATGGTTCTTTTACATGCCTCACACCATAGACAGTGACAGACATGGCCCGCCTTTGATAACCCAGTTAGCTGCACTGGGGGAACAGTGACAACCTTGTGGGGACTCGAACCCCGAACCTCAAGATCAGCGATCCTGCACCCTATCCACTAGACCACCACTGCCAATATGTGCGTATGATATAATAAGGACAAATAAGGGCATGTAAATATATTGAGGGGTAAATCAACAGGCGATGGCTGACATAATCTCGTCCAGCAACAGCACTTTAATGGGTCGATTTATGTTAGAACGAACTAGCCCACTAATGTACATCTCTGGGTGTGTCCGGTCAGTGCTCATTGGAAACAGAGTGGGCCATTTCTACATCTCCTAACCTCACACACACACACACACACACACACACACACACACACACACATGCATTAAATTAATTTAGATTTATTCACAGTGTTATTTTCTTCCTCCATTTTTCACTTTCATTGAGGATCATTTTTGTATTATAACAGCTTTTGTAATTTGCTTATTTCCCAGTGCACTGTAGCTTTAGAGCTCAGCTGTAGAGGAAAGAAAATGAGCGCTGGCACACTGGGTGGAATATTATCTAATAAAGGGCTGACTAAACAATCTGGATCTAACATCAAAGGAAGTGACATTAACTAGCCTAATGCTCGTGATAATTCTCCAGCGAGAGATGGGATGCTTGTGTATACAGTGGGTATAGAAAAGTATCACCCCCTTCAAAATATTAAGATTTTCTAAAAGATGACATGATTAAAGAACCACCCCCCCTAATAGAAATGTGGGGCCGGTGGTGTAGTGGTTAGGGTGCTGTGCTCATGATCAGGAGGTTGTGAGTTCGAATCCCACTGAGACCCTCACTGTGCTAAGACCCCTGGGCAAGGTCCCAACCACAAGTGTGCCTCTGTTCACCCAGCAGTATAAATGGGTACCAGTAAAATAAACTGGGAAGGTAACCTGCAATGGATTAGAGTCCCATCCAGGGGGAGTTGAACTCCTGGTCACTTCATGCTACGGAAACCGGGGATAAGTACCGGCCTGATGAGTCACGAGGCTAAGCCACTAGGCTCGGGTGTAAAAACCCAACAGACTTACCTTTACCTTACCCTAATAGAAATACTTGTCCACAGTCAGGCGTAACTAATCACCTTCACTGCGCACCATCTTATTTGGCTTCCTCTGTGGGTTTATCAGTTCTGCATAAAACTGTGGTGGCAAGGAATGGTTAAAAGATCTTGTTGATAAAATTGCGCACAGACATGGAGGGGGGTGGTTTCTTACACCCGAGCCTCGTGGCTCATCAGGCCGGTGCTTATCCCCGGTTTCCATAGGGGTCTTAGTACAGTGAGGGTCTCAGTGGGATTCGAACTCACAACCTCCCGATCATAAGCACAGCACCCGAGGTCAGCTTTAAAAAAAAAAAAATCCTTCAAGCACAATAAAACCCATAATCAAGGAATGGAAAGTGTTTTGTAAGTCTATGGGCATTCGCAGATCAGGCCTTCTGGCCAAACCAGATGGAAGAAAGAGGAGAACCTTTTCCAACTTGCAATTTTCAAGCAGTTACAGGATTTTTTCTTTGGCACTGAAGGGTCACTGGGTCGTACGTATGTGACAACAATATTACAAATGTGGATTATATGGGAGGTCATGCAAAAAAAAAAAAAAAAAAAAGCTTCTTAAAAAAAAAAAAAACATTAAATCATAGTTGAGCTTTGCCAAAATACACCTGGGGCAGCTTCAGGTGTCTAATTGAGAGCCAGTGGATGTCTAGGAATCCTCTTGGATTTATTTCTGTCAAATGAAATGTTTTTCAAACAAGGAAAAGACCTAGTTTCCCTTTTTTCTTCTCAACAATCTTTTTAATTACTATGTCTAATTTGAACAGTTAATTTTCTTTATTCTGAAATCTGCCGAATTTTTATTTTCATATTCACTGTTTATCTCTATAAACTAGCAAATTTTATTTCACATCCTGCTATAAAAGCATCCACCGAGACTTAAACTGTCTACAATTTTTAGCTCATGTCATATCCTTCCTAGACAGTTTAACACATCTGTATTATACCCCCATTTCACTGGAGCACGGCATGCAATGCAGTCTGCGGAAGAGCTTTGGCATTTTTACATCAAAAATGGGTGAAAATCCGACGAAAAAGTGGAAATTCTTACACTCTCAGAACGTTCATGGTATGTGCGGAAAACATAAGGCAAAGTACGCCAAAGTGACCCCACTGAACACTCACGGATTTTTTTTCCTTGAACGTGCTTTTGCACATGTTCAAAAGCACGTTCACGTAATATTTTGGCCTGCCGGAAGCATACGGAAGTGGAGGAAGACTTGAGCAATAACTCCGGAATCACACGGAATGTCACTGAAGATGAGGGAATAATTGCGGAACGTTTGCGGATGACAACATTTTTGCTTCGGTAAGTCTGCCGTGCCCCAGTGAACTGGGGGTATTAATGAAATATTCTTTATTCATTTCATTCATTTGTCAAGCCTATCTCACCCAACTCAAGGGGTGAACAGAAGCTTCAACCAGAACGGCTCGCAAATCCATCGCAGAAAAAACACACAACCATTCACACTCAAACTCACACACCTCGGGACAATTTTGAAAAGCCAGTTAGCCTAGTGTGCCTGTCTTTGGACTGAAGGAGAAAAAAATAGAATACCCAGTTGGTATACCCACACAAGCATGTTGAGAACATGCAAACTGCAGATAAAAACTTTCTTGCCGAGGCCGGGACGTGAACCTCGGACCATCTTGCTGTGAGGTAGACATACTAAGCACTGTGCATTGCCAGACACTTCTTTTTCTTTCAACTTTTCCCATTTTTTTAGGGGTCACCACAGCAGAAGAGCATCTGATTTGCATGTTTGATTTTTACAGTATGTCAGATGCCCTTCCTGACACAACCAATTAGCAAGGGGCAGAAACACGCTGACGGCTTTGCAGCTACTTTTTACGAAAGTCAGCAATGGTTCTTTTACATGAACCTCACACAGTGACAGACATGGCCAGCATTTGATAACCCAGTTAGCTGCACTGGGTGGGGGTGGGGGGTGGGGGGGCAGTGACAACCTTGTGGAGAGTGGGACTCGAACCCCCAACCTTAGGATCAGTGATCCAGAGCCCTTTAAGAGTGAATATTACACCAGAAAAGAGGGAACATGTATAATGAAAGGGCTGGTGGTGTAGTGGTAAGGGTTCTGGGTTCATTCATGAGAGAAGTAAAAAAAAAAAAAAAAGGTAAAGTCTGTTTGGGCTTTTACACCTGAGCCCAGTGGCTCATCCGGCCGGTGCTTATCCGCGGTTTCCGTAACGTGAAGCGACCAGGAGTTCAACTCCTCCTGGATGGGACGCTAGTCCATCACAGGTTACCTTCCCAGTGTATTATTACTGGTACCCATTTATACTGCTGGGTGAACAGAGGCACACTTGTGGTTAGGACCTTGCCCAGGGCTCTTAGCACAGTGGGGATCTAACTGGGATTTGAACACACAGCCTCCTGATCATGAGTGCAGCACCTTAACCACTACGCAACCAGCCCCACCTCATGAGAGAAGTTGCGGTTTCAAATCCCCATCAGACCCCTTCACTGTGCAAGGTCTTAACCACAAGTGTGAGACTTTCCACCCAACAGTATAATAAATGGGTACCAGTACCAGCACTGGGAAGGTAACCTGCAATAGACTCTCGTTTCCTAGTCACTTCATGCTACGGAAACCAAAGCTCCGGCCTGATGAGCCCATAGGCTCGGATGTGAAAAGTCCAACAGATTACCATAATAAACCAAAATTATAGGACACCTTTAGCATTTACTTTGAATAAATGAGCCAGTGGAAAAAAAACCCCAAGTGCACAGATATTATTTGCAAATGGAATAAAATGTTGGAATCAAAAGTGCTTCAGAGTCATGCACTACGAAGCACAGATGCAGCTGTGTTCGTTGTAATAGAAGGTCAGTGGTTTGAAACCTACGTGTTTGTTAAACTGTTAAAACGATGTTGTAGAACTGGCATTCAGCATGTTGCATGTCAACACGATGTTTTGTGCAGCTGCTTGTTTGGTTTGGTCTGGCTGTAGATTAGTCAGCTGTTTTCAGATGTTATGGGCAGACAGTAGATCAGTACCAGTACCAGTTTGTCCCAGTTGTGGAGTCCCAGTGGCCTTTTGTGAGGTTTCCTTTGAGTTTATGTGAATATGAATAAGGGCTTGTTCTCTGACTGATTGGTCTGCAGCATTGATGTATGAAGAGACCCATGCTCCTGGAAAGCTAACTACATTCTGTCTGTTAGGTAAATGTAGCTGATCAAGTAAGAAAAAGAAAAAAAAACAACAGATTTTTATTACAAGTATTAACTTTATCATGATCTGATTTAGTCGGATTAAACCCCAAATCCTAAAATAAAGGTTCTGGGTCTATCACTATATAGATGACCTCTGTGTTGTGTGCTTGGAGGTTGGTTTATGGATATAATTGTATGTGTTTGTGTTTGTAGTGTGTGGGACGCTCTGACTGATAACTATCTACCATCCTCTGTGTCCAGCTGGGATGGCCCAAATTCCGAGACACTGAATGGCAACCTCTCAGATGATGAAGTAAGCAAGCTATTTTTTGTCATTTTTTTCCTAACAATAGTTATAATAGTACAATAGTAATAATATTTATATAATAAAAACAATAGTAATAATAACTTTAAATGCTTACATTTGCAATGTCATGTATTGTACTGTATATCTACCATTACTTAAAGAGTACCTGTGGTGAATTAGTATTACTAGCAATTCAAAATAATTATGATTAGCATCAATGGTTACTTCCGGCAACATCAGTCCATGACCGAGTTCAAAGTGCATGCGAGTGTAATGATTCAAGGCACGCTTAGAGAACACATTGTCTTCCTGATTGGCTGCTCCATCCTGGTAATGACAAGAATTTGTTTTATGGGTTGGGCTTTGTCACTGACCCCGTGCATAAAACACGTTATGAGCCAGTGCTGAGCTGCGTATACAACAAGCAACAAAAATCACCGAGAGCATGTATTTTTGTTCCTGAGCCAACAGACGACAGGAAAGGCAAGTTGGAAAAACATTAGCTGCAAAAGACATTTTGAATTTACAGTCATGTTCATCTCTCTCAGCATTCTCATCCTCAGAGTCACTAGAATGTGACGTCGTACTGTCTCCAAAAGACTCATCTCTGGTTCAAATAGGTCACCATTTGCACCAAGTTCCTCCAAATAGACAGCCATACTATATCACATGTTTTTAAATCTTCAGCTGACATGTCACTCACTGAATTGAGCTGCTTGTTTAGTTGCTGTTAGCGACACTGTTGTGTCGTGGTTAGCAAGTCTGCCTCACAGTAAGAATGCCTGGGTTTAATTCCCAGCCTGGGTGCTTTGTGTGAAGTTTGCATGTTCTCCCTGTGCTTGCATGGGTTTCCTCCCTGTACTCCGGTTTCCTCCTACAGTCCAAAAACATGCTCAGTAGGCTAATTGTCTGTTCCAAATTTCCCTTCGGTGTGTGTGTATGTGAATGGTTGCATGAGTGTTGGCCTCTTGATGGCCTGGTGGCTGTCCAAGGTGTGCCTTGCCCTCACCAAGAGTTGGCTGAGATGGGCACCATTAAGTAGGATTAAGCGGCTTAGAAAATGAATGAACGGGTATATGTTTATTTGTTTATAATGACAAAATGGACCAATGTGTTGACATCATTTCTGAGGGAAACGACTGCTAATGTATGATTCAGCTCCCACTTGTAATCTATGGGATAAAATTACTCATATTGTGCTGGTTATGATTATTTAAGTTAAGCCATGCATGTGTATCACTTAAACCTATTACATACTGTCTGCACAAACTATTCTTTAAGGTTGACCTTCTTCGTCTTCTTCTTCTTCTTTTCCTTTCGGCTGTTTGCATCAGGGGTCGCCACAGCAAATGATCTGCCTCCATCTCACCCTATCCTCTGAATCTTCTTCTCTTACGCCAACTACCTTCATGTCCACCTTCACCACATCCATAAATCTTCTCTTTGGTCTTCCTCTAGGCCTTCTGCCTGGTAGTTCCAACCTCAGCATCCTACTACCAATATATTCACTATCTATCCTATTCTATGAGGATGACCAATACCTTAAAATATCCTCAATTATTTCTTTGAACACAAGATCAGTAAAACCATTTCTATTGAAATGATGCTTTTTGGAAAAGATTGCGTCTTCTTTCACAGTTTGAAGTTAAAACAGAGCCTTATCGCTTCTTCTACTCCAGACTTATTCTGTTGAGACAAATAATAACAAGCAACAAAACCACTTTCCGTGCTTGGAGTCTTGCATCAGACAGTATGCAACCAGACATATGATTTTAAACAAATTGACAGCGTGATCACGTTTTGTTTTGAGGTCTGGCTTCTTCTACACCCCTCCCAATAAAAATTGTATTTCCCCCTCATAATATCAAGGAACAATCATGTCATTAAAAGCTGGAGAAAAAGTCGATAAATTGTTCTTTAGACTTCATCTGTCGCCCTCTAAGCACTTAGTAATCTCTCTGTTCATAACAGTTCAGCAAATTTCAAAAGATCTTCCATTAGACACCATTTATCAAATGTACTTTGGCTGTTGCAAAAAAAATGTGCATCAGCACTCATTATTCCACATAATACTGGAATGATGTAGAGTCATTCACCCTTCCACTCTGCCGTTAGTCACGTGTCAGGATGACGTTAATGCAAGCCGACATGAACTAAGTGTTGTCATAACAACCATGTATTTAACCTACTTTTTATAGATACACGAAAAAGAGGAGGAGGAGATGAACGAGAAGAATGAAAATGCCAACTGTCTGACTGAAGAACCTCTCATCACTGCTGACCAGGTAATACACTCCCAACTCTTTGGCCTCCAGTGAACACTTTGTGATAATAGATTTATGATATAAAGACATCAGACTCATTTATGATGGCAGTACAGTGATCCCTAACTTTCCGCGGTTAACTGGACCGAGATCCCCCGCGACCACTGAATTCCGCGAAGTAGAATCAACCCCCCCCCCTCCCCCCCACCACCGACTGATGTATACGTGCATGTATATGTGTGGAGATTATCAATAAATACATAAATACATATTCAATGCTATAAACGCTTATAATAACAATTAAACATTCAAAAATAATGCATAAGCTGTCAACAAAATATAAACACACACATACAGACGCACGCGCACGCATGCAGATGCACACCTCACAAAAATGTAGCTAGTTTTGATGGGGGGTTTTGGGTTGTTTTTAACTTTGTGCTTGTTTAGGGGTTTTTGTTTTGCATAATTGGCCTTGTTTTTGTGGCATTTTCTTGAACTTTTTCCCCTATTCTTCCTTATTTTTTAATTAGATGAATAGAAGCGCGAAGCAGCGAGGGATCCCTGTATATGTGCATTTGCGGAATAGCTTAATCCTAAAAGAGTCGCAGGGTCTCGCTGTGCACAGGCAGGGTAAACCCTGGACAGCTTACATACCATCGCAGTGCAATTCATATACAACCATTTAGAGTCACATGGAGGAGGAATTTGGGAAAGCCACTTAGCCTATTGTGTATGTCTTTGAACTGTGGGAGGAAACTGGAGTACCCTGAGGAAACCCACACAACCTTGACAACATGAAAGGTCTACAAATAATTCTGGGATTCAAACACAGAACCTTCGTTTGTTGATTTTATATATATATATATATACACACACACACATATATATATATATATATATATATATATATATATATATATATATATATATATATATATATATATATATATATATATATATATATATATATATATATATATATATATATATATATATATATATATATTTTTTTGCATATCATGCAGCATGGTGGCATCGTGGTTAGTATGTCTGCCTCACAGCAAGAAGCTTCTTGGTTCAAGTCCCAGGTTTGGCAAGACAGTGTCTGTGTGGGGTTTGAATGTTCTCTCCATTCTTGTGTAGGTCTCGTCCCACAGTTCAAAGCACAATAGGTTAACTGGCTCTTGAAAATTGTCTCTAGAGTGAGTGTGTGAGTATGAAGGGCAAGCTGTTCAGGGTGTACCCCACCTTCGCCCAGGGTCAGCTGATATCCTCCGCAACTCTAATAGAATTAAGTGGTCCTGTGAATCAGTAAATTAACATTCCAACAAACATTTCACCCTCTTTAACTCAGTGCCTAAAAATATAGATGGTTGTACTTGAAGAAAGACACATGAAAATTAGATTTTCAATAACTTATTCAGCAAAAATATAAACAACTGTATCATCCTTCCGCGGAAAATCAAATTACACCCTTGGCCTCAAGATAGTCTTGTTCTTTTAGTAGAAATTACTTACTGTAGGCATTTTGCATTTATTTTGTTTTTGTAATTCAACTGCTGAGCTGTGTGCCAGTCTCTGGTGTCTTTTATGCTGGTCCATATATAACCACTCTTCTTTCTGCTGCAAGATGTTTGGTGGATTTCTTGCACATACGGCCCTTTTAAAATTCCTCCTCAAAGTTTTAAAGGGGTTTAAATTTGGGATTTGACTTGACCATTCCGTCATCTGTTGTTCTGAGACATTCCTCGGTGCATTTACTTATAAGAGGTGCTTCACATTTTTATTGGATTAATTTCACATCGAGTTCAATTTTAACTTTTAGACAGATCTTTTCACTTTATAATCAAGCACTCTGAGATAATTCAGAATTAATAAAAGACATAAGAGGCAATCAGAGTGCAAAAGAATTACTATAACTAGACAAGGTTCGAATGAAATGTCTCCCCCTATTGGTTGTCGCATGAACATCCTGCTTATGTTAATTAAAGCTAGGGATTTTTCCAGATTGTAGGATTTTATTTTTCAACATGAGCCCTCCATTATCCATGCAACCGACTGAAATTGGTTTAGTAGTATTTGCATCATCCTGCTAACAAACAAACAAATAAACTCTGGTGAATTCTCCCGCAAAATTTGAGGGAAGTAATCAATGACTGTAGGATTTCCAAACCCTGAAGCAGCAATGTAAACCTAAGTCATAATATTTCCACCACGATGCATTTCTTCACAACTGTTATGATAAGTTTTTTGTTCAGGTGTGTACTGTGATTGTGTTCAAAAAAAAAAAAACTAACACCTTAATTTGTCTGTTCAGAGCAAATTATCCCAAAATACTTTTTTGAACTGTAATCTTGCTCTAATGTTATGTTTGGACAGCAAAGGATTTCTTGGCATACCTCCCACGCAGGTCATATTTCTACAATCTCTATCTGATTGGATTGTAGACGTATACACTTTCACATATCAAATATTTGCAAGAGTTACCAGCTGACCCTGTGATAAAATTTTTGGGGTTATTTTTAGATAATCCGTGCCGGTTTTAGCTGGCTTTACTTTTTTCAAATAAGATACAGATTTATTTGAATCTAATGCCAGACTCGTACATTTCCACATTTATAAAAATCCATGGTAAACTATAAACTATTAAATTCTTGAATGAATACACAAAATAATGACAAGAGAATAATAACCTCAAGTTGGCAGATTAATTTGTGTCTGGCTGTATTGCCCCACCCATTTACTAATATTTTTCTTATAATAAAGCACTCACTGTGTGTGTGCTTATCCGAATATATTTATTTAGGTGATAGAGGAGATTGTTGAGATGATGGAGAACTCTCCGGACCCAGGCGAGACGGAGGAAGAGGAGGAGGAAGAAAGCGGAATCTCCTCCCCGAAGATTAACCCCTGTCTCCTGGAGGAGATCCGCATGTTGTCTCAGGCCACCAACAACAACAACAGCTCCTACGAAGGTCTCACTTTATATCACTTATAATGTCTGCGTAGGCATATTTTCTTGAGTTTTTATTTACATGATTTATTTTACTACATTTAACTTGTGTGTTCTTTCTGATTTCTAGTTTCGTGCATTATTTATAAGTACAGGATGCCTTTTCAGATACGTATTAGCAAAATAATAGTAATTATTGTGTACGGCTACTGAATATGTTGTTGTTCTGCCTTTGGCCTTGCTTGCAGCATGTAATCTTCTTGCCATTGTTTCAACCAACTAAATTAACATAACATTTATTTCCATCCAGTGTTTGGTTCGTCTCTCACTGATGTCTTGAATTGATGAGGGAAAAACTGAACTACTCCATAAAGTCTTCTCCAGCATTTTATCACAGGGTTAAGGTCAGAACTCTGGGGTGCCAATACATATGTGAAAATGATTAGTCATGCATCCCTGAACAACCCTTTCATTATTCGAGTCTCTATTTTATATCCATGCCATCAGGGGAGAAAAGGTCCATTGATGCAATAACCCGCTCAGTCAGTACATTCAACTCATCAGCTGACTTCATTTTTCACAATAATGTTGCTGAGCCTCGACTCGACCAACTGGAGCAACAGTCCCATGGAGATTACATGTAGTTATCAAGGTTAAAGGCTCTCTATGAAAACATTACAGTGTGTAACCGTTTATATATATATATATATATATATATATATATATATATATATATATATATATATATATGTGTGTGTGTGTGTGTGTATATATATATATATATATATACATACACACACATTGTATGTATATGTATGTATATATGTATATATATATATATATATATATATATATATATATATATATATATATATATATATATATATATATATAACCTGGGCAGTGTGTTAGACCACTGCACTGAATTAGACCAAATGGACAAAATATAAAATGAGATAAAATATTTTTCATATAAAAATTACAATAAGAGCAAAACAGTATTTTTGTCAGTGTGTAACACAAGATCAGACTTATATCCATTGATTCATTTTCTGTAACCGCCTAATCCTAATTAGGGTCAAGGGCAGGCTGTCACCTATCCCAGCCGACTCCAGGTGAGGGCAGAGTACACCCTGGATAGCTCACCAGTCCATCACAGGGCAGAATCACGCTGACGGCTATGCAGCTACTCTTGTCGAAAGTCAGCAATGGTTCTTTTACATGAACCTCATTAGCTCAATTGGTAGCTCATTTGCTTATTTATTTGCAATTAGCTCAGTTGGTAGAGCGTCCGCTTTATCCTCCGGAAGGTCGGAGTTCGAATCCGGCCGCGTCATACCATAAGACGTTAAAATTTGGTAGTTGTTGCTTCCTGCTTGGCGCTCAGCATCAAAAGGATAGAACAACGCAATAACTGGCGCTGCACAGTGGCGACAGGTGCCCAGAGCACAAACCAAATTTCAATGTATGTAAAAGTACTTTGACAATAAAGATTTGTTTGTTTTGTTTGTTTAACCTCACACCATAGATCGTGAGAGACATGGCCGGCCTTTGATAACCCAGTTAGCTGCACTGGAGAGACAGTTATGACCCGTGGAGAATGGGGCTTGAACCCCCAACCTTAGGATCAGTGATCCGGCGCCCTTTACCACCAGGCCACTCCTGCCACAGATCAGACTTATACAAACAGTATATTCCATTAGAAACATCTCTTCCTCTATCTATCTAATCTAATCTAATTTAATCAATCTTAACATATCTTGTTGACTAAAAGCAGACATCAGAATGTATTCTGCGCTACAAACACATCGCCCTCTTGTGACGATATGAAGAAGTGTTCTCCAGAACTGCAATCTGTGCATTAATGCCTAAACTTAAGTCTTGTGTTGCACTTAAAAAAGTATCTTCTTGCTCCTAGGATTAAGGCTGTTGCCGAGCTCCGATCTGCTGGAGCTGCTGGGCCGTGTAGAGATAGCAGTGAGGGAGTACTCTGAGGAACTAGTGGCTCAGTTGGCACGGAGAGATGAGCTCGAGTTTGAAAAGGAGGTGAAGAATACATTCATCACGGCCCTCATGGAGGTGCAGAACCGGCAGAAGGAGCAGCGGGAACTCAGCAAGCGCCGGCGCAGGGACAAGGCCATGAGCCTGCAGGGGTCCAGCCGCTCCGAGAAAACCGGCAGCATGCCAGTGAAGGTGTGTGCATGTGATAGAGGATGAGCTGGAGGGTATTTGATAGTTTAAAGTACAGGACAATATTAAATATTTATATTAAAATCTCAGCTACAATTGGCTGCCACGCATGAGGTGAGTTGTAGATGGTAAATTGATTGTATTGTTTGTATGTGTCTGAGTGAGTCAGAGTGAATATAAAGGAGCTCTGATGCTTTCTGAAGTCAGAGTGCATTGTCTGTATGTCTCTGGTTAATGGAACTACTCACTTCCATTAACGTAAACAGCACTTAGCACTTACAGGAAGCAGAGGACGCTTACACAGACATTTCAGCCTCATCATGTGTACGATCAGATCATGCTGTCTGCATTGCTAGGCAACTGTAAACACGTTCCGAACATGTTCTGACTATAGTTGTGTATTACACGTCATAAACCAGTACTTTAGTATTACCGACTGAGCTTTCCTTTTTATTAGGTTTTTAATACGAAATCCAATAAAATGAATCACTCACTAATTTGCTGAACTGCTTACCGCTAGCCATCATCTCAGTCGACACTGGGTGAAGGCGGGGTTGACCTTGAACAGCTGGCCAGACCATCACACCATCACATGGGTCAACACACGCACACACACACACACACACAACTATTCACACTCACACCTAGGGGCAATTTGGAACAGCCAGTTAGCCTAGTGTGCATGTCTTTGTGCATGACTGTGGGAGGAAACAGGTGTACCTGGAGGAAACCCACGCAAGCACAAGAAACACAGAAACAGCCCAGGAGTCAAACTCAGCACATTGCTGTGGCCTGGTAAGCTGTTCAGGGTGTACTCCACCTTTTCCCAAAGTGGGCTGAGATAGACTCCTGCCTCCCACAACCTTAATTGGATAGGTTGTCTGGCCAATGAATGAATGAATGACCTCATTAGAAAGAGAGATACAGTACTGGATATGGGATGTGTCTTAGTAGGGTTCAAGTGTACCTGTGGTGAATTAGCGTTCCTTGCTACCTAAAACGATCACATAAACATCAGCGCTTATTTCTGACAACATTAGTCCATGTCCGGTTTCAAAGTGCGGATGAGGGCTGTGACACGAGACATGCTCAGAGACATGTTTCCTTACTGACTGGCTCTTATAGCCCGATGGTGAACTTGGCTGGGCTGCATCACTGACCCCATGTAGCATAACACGTTATTGGCCAGTGCTGAGCCGCACAAACAAGCACAGGAATCACGGAACACAGTTCTTGTTTTCCTAAACGAATCGATGACAGGAAACCAAGCTGGCAAAGCGTTATGTCCATTTTGGATTCACCATCACGCTCATCTCCGACAGCATTCTCGTCGTCAGAGTCATTAGCACTGTATCCACAAGCGATGTCTACCACACCAAACGTGTTGACGGCAATTCTGGGGGAAGACTTCTAACCCTTGCAATTCAGCCATCACTTGTAATACACAGGATAAAATAACCAGTTTTCTGCTTTTTATGGCCACTTATGATCAAATAAGCATCTTAAACATATTACATAAGCACAAATTATGGAGTCAGGATGAACAATACAGGTAAACTTTATGTTGTTTAGCAAATGATGGACGGACAGACGGACGGACGGACGGACGGACGGACGGATGGGTGGGCGGGCGGGCAGACAGATTTTCAGTATGAATTATCGTATGTCTAAATGTTTGCAGCGTTTCAGTATGGAGGGCCTGTCTAACATCCTGCAGACAGGGATCAGACAGACGTTTGGAAACTCAGGGATGGACAGACAGGTGAGGAAGTGCTACAGTTGAATAATGGCATGTGCATTGCAAATATTATACTCATTCTTCTGTGCCAGTAATACAGTGTTATCTCTGTTTCTTTTAATGTGGTCTTTGTTTTAATCTGCTTTCTGCAGTATCTAAACACAGTGATCCCTTACGAGAAGAAAGGAGCTCCTCCATCTGTTGAGGAACTTCAAATGCTGACGAAAAGTAAGGCTAAATGTGTTGTACTTGGTAATGAATGGTGCGTAAGAACATGTTTTCAAGCGCACTTTGCATTTTTAATAAAGCTGCGTATTTAAATGGGCCCATTCACGTAGCACAGCGGTGTCAAACGCATTTTTACCCAGGGCTACACCATTAAATCTCTCGGTCAATGGTGGCAGAATAATCACTTAACATCTATCTAATATGGCAACCACGAAATCTACCGAACAAAATGATTAGTTTAGGTATTTACCTTCCTTTTCTGACACTGCCAGAGAGTGACAAGCTAGCGTGTAATCTTTCTTCAGTACCGAATGACTATCTGTTTACTTAAAATAAGTTGCCACCACCTACTGGATGGATGATGAATTACATTTCATGGTAATGCTTGACTGTAATGGCCTGATGAGCTTTCCAGGATGTACTCTGCTCTTGCCCAGAGTTGGTTGAGATAGGTGCCAGCCTCCCCATGACCCTAATTAGGATTAAAATGAATGAATGAATGAATGAATGGTAACACCCGATTAAAGAATATACGCTCATCATATTCTCTAAAAGATTTTGCAGGTCTCATAAAATTAGTCGGTGTGCTGGATTTGGCCCGCGCGGTTTGAGTTTGATCCCCGTGATGTATCAGGTATATTAAATAAAGATCAAGTACAGTGTTATCTATTAGAAATAAATTGGACACAATGTGTTTTTGAAACCATTTCATTACTCCTGTAAGGGAATAATATCAGTGACCCCTACACTGGGCGCCGTGTATTATTATTATTATTATTATTATTATTATTATTATTATTATTATTAAACATTCATTCATTTTCTAAGCCACTTAATTCATAATGAAGGTCATGGGGAAGTTGATGCACATCTTAGCCGACTCTGGATGAGGGCAGGGTACACAATGGGCAGCTTATCTGGCCATAGTAGGGCCAACACTCACACTCACACCTAGGGGTGATTGGAACAGCCAGTCAACCGACTGTGCATGTTTTTGGACTGTGGGAAGAAACCGGATTACCCGGAGGAAACCCACGCAGTGAACTCCACACAGAAACGCCCAGGCTGGGAATCGAACACAGGACTTTCTTGCTGTGAGATGCCCATTACAGCACCATGTCGCCCATTAGTAAATTTAAAATGTTCTGTATTTTAAAATTATTTTTAATTCATATGTCCTCAAACATCCTCCAGTTATTTTTATTGTTGTAAACTGACACAGAACCAAAATAAGATGTAAAAACGGGTGAATGAGATACTAAATATGTGAGTTGGGGTGATTTTGCAAAAAAAATGTGGCTGATGATAAAAGATTAAGCTCATTGGCTCGTCACTAATGAATGGGCTCCTTTAAAAGAACCGTACAGCCAGAAACACTTTAAATGTGCTGAGGTTGAAATCTGTAAAGTTCTCAACATACTTTGGGGGCTCGTGGTGTATTTTGGTTCTCTGTCTGAGATGTTAGTAGTTGTGTGTGACACTGATATCAATGACATGGTGGTCCATATTGCTGAAATCTCCTGAAAATTAAACAAGTACGTACTTTGTTTTGGCGCTCACTAGATAATTTGTAATGTTCAACATCATATTAATGAGAAATTTATTGTTAAACAACACATAGTGAGTTACAAGTTAAGCTCAGCTGGCTGATTCAGGATGAAATGACATGATGGCGGTATTCGCGTGAATATCTATGATTCAGAACTGGAGCTCTTTGAGCAGAATGACTAGTGGATAAATGACTAATGACGTTTAAAAGGTCACTGACAGCATCCTCATCAGTTAATCTAATGGCATTGTGGGTAATGTTGGAAATACTCACTTATTTACTCATTTATTTGCCAACCACTTACTCATACTAAAGTCATGGGAAGGCTGAAGCCTATCTAAGCCTAACTCCGGGCAAAGGCTGAGTACACCTCGAACAGCTCGCCAGACCATCGCAAAACCACAACACACACACACACACACACACACACACACACACACACACACACACACACACACACACAAAAAACATTTCCATCTAGGAGCATTCATTCATTTTCTGAATCGCTTAATCCTATTTAGGGTCGCAGGGAGGCTGATGCCCATCTCAGCTGACTCCAGGCAAGGGCGAGACACACCCTGGACAGCTCACCAGTCCATGGCAGGACAACATCCAGGAGCAATTAGCCTAATTTGCATGTTTTTGGAGTATGGGAGGAAATTGGACTACTCAGAAGAAACCCATACAAGCATAGGGAGAACATGTCTACTCCACACAGAAATGCCCTCTCTGAGCCCAGGACTCAGTCCCAGGCCTTCTTGCTGTGAGCTGGACATGCTAACCGCTAACACATTTGTTTATGAACAAAAAAGTTTACAAAAACCTCAGTATTTTATTACAAAATAAATTGTTGATGTTTTGAATAATCAGTTTATTTGTCATAATTAATGATCATATTTTGGGGGAAAACTTCACTTACTCATTTGCCAAAAATGCTTAATCCTACTATTAAGATCATGGGGAGGCTGGTGCCTATCTCAGTCAACACTTGGCAAAGCTGGGGTACACCCTGAACAGCTCACCAGATCATTACAGAGCACCACACACTACTATTCAGAATTACATTTATATCTAGGACCAATTTGTAACAGCACATCAGCCTGATGTGCATGCCTCTACACCAGGGGTTCCCAACCAGGGGTGCGAGACATCATTCCAGCTGGTGCGAGAAGCAGGACTGTAACTTTTGAAATAAATATCTACTTTTGATAAAATTTAGTATGATTCCACATCCATTATCCTTGAACAAAGTATAAAATGTAGGGGGTGCGAGGTCAAGGCAAAATATTTTAGGGGTGCAGGAGTAAAAAAAAGGCTGGGAACCACTGCTTTAGACTGTGGGAGGAGACCAAGGTACCTGGAGGAATCCTATGCATGCATTGGGAGAATACGCAGAATGCTACACAGAAAGGCCTTGCCGATCCTGGGACTCAAACCTAGGGCCTTCTTGCTGTGGGGCGGACATGCTAACCAATACACGACCCCCACAGCTGGAGAATTTTTCTCTTAGTATATAGTACCATGAAGTTGATCACCGCAGGTTCTGGGCCATAAGGCGCACCTGATTATAAGGCGCATTAAGCGAAAGAAAACTCAGATAAGTCAGACTTGATTCAACTCTCACAATTACGCTCAATATTGTTCAGCTGCAACAATATAAAACAATAAACTCACTTTTTCAGTTCATTCCTCTTCCACAAATCCGTCAAATTCTTCATCTTCAGTGTCGGAGTTAAACAGTTGTGCGAGTTCGACATAAAGCCCGGATCCCTCTATTATTTTTTTATTATTATATTATAGTATTATATTTTATTATCTATTATTCCCTCACACATGGAGTCAGATCAATACAAACGGTGATTTGAAGTCTTCCGGGTCGTGACCTAAACTTCTCTCAGCCACGCCCCCTTAAAGAGACAGCGCATTCACAGTAACAAACATGGCAGTGCTCGTTCGCACTATTGTGTGTTCATTACAGAACCGAGGTCATTACTCTCAAGGAGCTGTATCAATGTAACTTTAATTTCAAGAAGGTTAATCCGAGGTCTCAGGAGGACATTGTAGCAGCGCTTTATCCCGAGGATGATCGTGAGACTCTGATTAAGTCAGCTGAGTGTCCTGAGGGTACAGACTGAGATTAGGTGGAGAAACCACTCATGTATTACTCAGCGAGTCACTGGCTACGATGGCAGTAATGCCGGTATTTGGACATAAAGCCCAGTCTGTCTTCCTTTCGGCTTTTTCCCCTTTTACTCAGGAGTCGCCACAGCAAATCATCTGATTTGCACGTTTAATTTGGCAGAGGTTTTTACGTCGGATGCCCTTCCTGCCACAACCCTTTTTAGCAAGGGACAGAAACACGCTGACGACTTTGCAGCTACTCTTTACGAAAGTCAGCAATGGTTCTGTTACATGCTTGTCACCATAGACAGTGAGAGACATGGCCCGCCTTTGATAACCCAGTTAGCCGCACTGGGGGGGGGGGCAGTGACCCCCAAGCTTTGGATCAGCGATCCAGCGCCCTATACCACTAGACCACCACTGCCCCTTGGACATAAAGCCCAGATCCCTCTAAATTATGATGTGTGACACCAATATCTAGTGGTTGGAGCTGTTTGGTTAATCCACCGGAATGATAGTAAGCTCTGAATTAGTTTACTTCACTTGGGTTTTGACAGTGTCAGTGAGATGGAGTTGCACGGCTTCATCCACGCATAGGGCGCACCACATTATAAAGTGCATTGTCAATTTTTTTGACGATTCAAGGATTTTAAGTGCACCTTATATTCCGAAAAATACGGTACTTGTTATGCATTCAACCACTGACAGTCCCATCTTTCTCTTCTTCCTTCCGCTACCAGTTCTTTATGCCATGAAGGAGGACAGTGAGAAAGTCCCCTCCCTGCTAACTGACTACATACTCAAAGGTGAAAATCTTCCAAACACATTTCAGATCATAACGCTGTAGAAATTAAATAATAATCAAACCCCTCCCTACCTGCACAATTCTATATGTACCTTTATTATTACATTGTCTACAAATAGTCTGATTTGTTTTTTGTCTCTTCAGTTCTCTGTCCCACGTAAGCAGATGTGTGAGTCGTCCTGTCTTTGGGGCTGTGAGGCAGGCTGGAGTCTGCCTCACTCTCACTCTCTTTCTTGTTCTGTCTCTCTGTGCTTCAGTCCCAGCTGCATGAGCTCCTTAATCCTTTCATCAACAAGGGACCCTTAAAAAAAATCTAACCATCCTCCCATTTGCTTAGATTAATCCAGCTCATCTCACTGTCCTTCCTGCGCGTGCACATGTCCACAAGGCCAGTACAGTTGAGCCTGGTGCTTTCCTATATTTTGTATACTTTACAATGGGCCAAAAGCCATATGAAGCATGTTCAGAGGAAACAGACAACAACGAGAATCCGTTTCCATCATTTCGATCAGGTATTCTCTATTCCTCTCTCTCTCTCTCTCTCTCTCTCTCTTTCTCTCTCTTTTTTAAGATAAGCGCACATGAGGGCGCGATGCTTCTTATTGTCTGTTCAGAGGTGTCTGCAGGTGTGTCGAGGGATTTTTGAACACATTATTGACTGGTCTGTCTATCTACCACCTTCTGCTTTTTGCTGTCTCTGTACTGTGGCTTCATCTTAGAAGATAGCATGTTTTAATGTCCATATTAATGCTAATTTATAGAAAAACACCTAGTGA
>CM045750.1:8164418-8219418 GCA_024760905.1 Plotosus lineatus | reverse complement strand
ATATACGAGTTTATACTGTATACAATCTCTCTCTCTCTCTCTCTCTCTCTCTCTCTCTCTCTCTCTCTCTCCAAAATCATCTGTATCAATATCATTATGTCCAGTGTTTAAACTCCTGGTTCCTCTCAAGCACAGCACAGCAGATCTGATCAGATTTTACAGAGAGTTTCACTCTTATCCAGTTCATTATAATACTGGAGTCAATTTGTTTCTTCTTTGAAAGTTTTGGCGTGAGTTCAGAAATTTATCGTTATGCTTCTCTTCCCCCTCAGCAGCCACGCCCCTCTGCCGGAGCCTAGTATTAAGTGTACCTCAGGATAATGTTTAATCATATTTAATACTTAAATTTATGATATATATTTCAAGAGATTTTATTCCATTTCTATTTCTATTTGTTCTTCAATTTCATTTCACTTTCACCTTCAACCTTGGACAGCCCTGTTCGTATCTCCAGATGGTTTTAATGGGAGATTTTGGGTTGTTTTTTGTTTTAGGTTGGTTTAGTTTTTTTTTTTTTTTGTTGCACTATTGACCTTGTTTCTGTTGCATTTTCCTTAACTTTTTCCCCTCTTCCTCTTTAATTTCCTTATTTTTTAATTCAATGAATATTTATTTCTTCTTCTTTTCCTTTCGGCTGTTCCCTTCAGGGGTCGCCACAGCGAATCATCTGCCTCCATCTCACCCTATCCTTTGCATCTTCTTCTCTTACACCAACTACCTTCATGTCCTCCTTCACCACATCCATGAATCGTCTCTTATTTATTTAAAAACCGCGATGCACTGAAGTCGCATTAATTGAAGCGCGAAGTATTATTATTAATTATTATTATTAAACTCTGAAACTTTTAAACTACTGTATTTCAAACAGAACCGATCTCAGAATCAAAGTTACATCATTTAATCGCGGAATCAGGTTCTATGTTGTTTTTACGTTGAAAAACACCTCAGACAAAGTTTTCGAGTGTGATTCCCCCCCCCAAAATGTAACTTAATGAGATAAAGTAGATGCAGTGCCACTTTCTGGGAGAGAGTGCTGATGGGAAACTGGGATTTTTAAAATATATTTTGATCCAGGCTAATGTCTACTAAACCTAAATTTCAATTAGGCTGTTTTACCATATTTAAGACAAATAAAAAGAAAAAAAAATGGTAACAGTGACCAGAAATGTGTATACAAGTAACTTCACAGCAACAGCAGAATTTCTGTAGCATTCCTGAAAAAAAAATTAATAAAAAAAGATAGTAGACGTGTTAATATAGCTGAAATAATTAAAACATTAAAAAGTAATTTTGGAAATAAAAATACATTATACTGTACTGCACATTTTAGGACAGTCAATGAAAAGACTAAAAGGTTCCCTTTTATAAAACCATATATATTCGGTCTTTTCCAGTGTTAGTTCCAGCAGGGGGCAATCTAAACAGCTAAACCACATCAAGTTTAGACAAGAGAACCGGCTTGATTCTGTGCAGGAACCATAATGGGCACACCTCCCATGCGAGTGAGGTTGGCGGCACTCATTCCACTAGGGGCAGGAACATAGCGCGAGGTGGGAGGCTGAAGCGGTTCAGTCCTGGGTAAGGTGTCTGCATTAAAACTGGGGGTCACTGGGACATTGCGTAACACCATGGCATCGGTGCTGTAGCCAGGTGGAGTGTGTACTGGGCTGCTGGAGATGCCTGCAGGTCGGGGCCGGTAGCTTGTGCTGGCTGTGATGATAGACGCTGTGTCA
Organism: Plotosus lineatus; assembly: GCA_024760905.1. NCBI lineage: Eukaryota > Metazoa > Chordata > Actinopteri > Siluriformes > Plotosidae > Plotosus > Plotosus lineatus. The sequence continues at coordinate 8,217,685 of CM045750.1, read as the reverse complement.
GAGGTGGGTTGCGTGATAGGGTAATGGTGGTGATGGTGGTCATGTGTGTCTTGAGGTAGAGGGCTGGAGCGCACGGATGACAGTGTGCCATTTTTGGAGATGATATCTGAGCCTGCGCCACTCTTCGCCCATGAGGCACGTTTAGGGGCCTGAGCATCCTCCCTGTTTAAGACATATGATGAAATGTTTCAGTGTATTTGGAATGCTGTTCAGACAGAACAATAAGTGCAAGGTGTAATATTAGCTTTTAATACCACCTGATATAGGCAGGTATAAAAAAAAAAAAAAAAAGTTAAGTCCCCTGGGCTTTGTATACCCGAGCCTACTGGCTCATCAGACAGACTTATCCCGGTTTGTCTAGTGTGAAGTGACTAGTTCAACTCCTCCTGGATGGGATGTTAGTCCATTACAGATTACGTTCCCAGTATTTTAACCGGTGATACGGGACCTGTAGTTAAGATGGGTCTGAGCACGTTAGGAGTCTAACAGGAGTTTGAAACTAGCAAACTCTTGGTCATGAATCCAGCACCCTCATCACTGTACCACCGAATATACCACATGTTGAAACTTCAAAAGGAATCAAAAGAATTTCATTGAATTCAACTTAATTTAAATTCCACATTTATCACTGGAGGTTTACAGAATCCACACTCATCTCCCTCATGAGCTAACAAGGCAATCTGGGGTAGGACTGTTGACTCAACCCTAAGTCAGTAGAGAACCCATTCTATAGTGGGTGATATTTCTTCTAAAACTACAACTGGAAAGTACAGTGATACCTCTGCTCACGAACATAATTGGTTCCCAGAAAGTGTGTGTTCGTCTTCCGAACATTTATTTCCCATAAGAAACCATTAAAATGAGAATAATCCGTTCCCAGGTCCCCATAAAACATAATTTTCTACTAAATAAGCCTTAAAACTACACAAAAATATACCTTATTTTATGTATAATAAATGTGCTATTGTATTGTAATTAAAGAAATAAACTGTACTGTATAATAAAGTCGTTTTATTTACCTTTGTGATGGTAGTTGATGGCTTGATGGAATGGAGTGGGAGGAGGAGGGAGGGAGGGACTTACTGTTTGGAAGGAGTGTTTGGAAACGCCTACTGTTTGGAAACACCCTGAGCCACACACGCACCCTTAATAGCTTCCTTGTTCTTAAGGATGGGAGCAATGGTAGACTTAGCGTACTGGTACTGGGACGCTGAGTCACACAAACGCACACCTCGTTCGTGTTTTTCAATGATCTCCGCCTGTGGTGGGTCTTTTTCGGTCCCATAATAGCAAAAGTACACTCAATATGGTCCAAAATGTCTATCAAACACAAACCACTTCCGCACTCAAAGAAAGGGGTGATTTAACTGTGACGCCATGAGCGTGCGTCAGCTTCTCGTGGCCGCCACCGTGGCGCTGTTCGACCGCGTGGTTTGATTCGTCCGCCGAAAACTAGTTCGTCAGCAGAGACTATATGCTCGCAAATTTAATGTTCTTGAGGCGAAAAGTTCGTGAGCTTAAGCGTTCGTCAGCGGAGGTTTTACTGTACTATGAAATCGAAAGGATGTCCAGAATGCAAATAATAAACCAGAGATACACCCAGGATGGTATTTATGAGTACAACAGAAGCTCTTATGTAGAAATCTACTGGAAACAGGCAAACCTATCTCCTGATGGCACATTTATCAAATTAGTTTACAGTTTTACACCACAGAAAACACTCACATTTCAACATATTATCAAAACATAATATCCTCATGGTTCTAATATGAAAAGTAGCAGGAAGTCTTACTTAATATCATTGGCTAGATCTTCCTCCAAGTCCTTCTTTCTCCGTGTCCACAAGAACATAATGAAAAGGGTAATGAGAACGAGGCCCGCGATTGAACCCAATACGATACCAGCTATCATTCCAGCTTTAGTTGCTAGTCAAGGGAAACAATACATATACAGTGTTATATTGTTTAAGTAGTTAATATTTAAAGAGTCATTCCCATATACATGCAGAACTAAAACTGAATAAAATAGTTGGAATAAACATTTCACAGAGCATGCGTATAACTGTCTTTTGTGATGCTTTGGTATGGTTTGATGAGAAATTCCAATGAACAACACAAGAAAAACACAATAAATACTCAGACATACAGTTGATGACTTCCAGGTCAATGTAACACTTGGCGATTCCAGCAGAGTTGGATGCTGTGCATTCGTACTTCCCCGACATGTTGCTAGTCAGGTGAGTCAGCTTCAGAGTGCCTGTGACCTCATCTGAAATAAAACGCAGTCATACAGTTTCTGGGTGAACTTTATATCACATACGTGACGGCTAACCGGAGTATAGTATCAATTATCTATATTACTCAGGCATCAGAGTTGTAATACAAGATGATGCCAATCCCAGTGTTCTTGGGCTGAGAGGTGGGGTATAAGAAAGGGTTTCCAGTCTATTACAGGACTAACACAGACAAAAACATCCAAACAAAGGGCCATTTAGAACAACTGTTCAACTTAATGTGTAAGTCTTGGACGGTGGGAGGATACTGGATCATGCAAAGAAGTTTGTCTGTTCTATGATGTTGAGAACAGACAAACTCCACAAAGAAAGATGGTTGACTGAGATTCAAACTACAAACATTCTTGCTTGAGAGGACAGTGTGAACCACTGTGTCACTGTGATCCTGAATCAGACAAAGCATTACATGACAGTAATGTCCACTAGTGCTCAATAAGATAATCACTAATTTATGAAGAACTTACTTAGCATAGGGGAGAAGAAGAATGCCGAGTTTGGGCTGGTTTTGGACCACTTGTATATGGGGACAGGTTTACCAGAGCTGGATAAGCAGGTAAGTGTGACATTAGCTTTGACTTCTGGGCTTCCATCCATCTTACACACAGGAACTGCAGGAGGAACTGCAAGGTACAGGGAGAGACATGAGAAAAGTAAGACAAAAACAGAATGTTAGTAGTGACACATTTTCAGAACAGAACACCATATGGAGAAAAGTCTATGGACACTTGGCCATCAGACCCATGTACAATTTCTTCCCAAGCTTGGTACCATAAAGTTGAAAGCACACAGTTGTGCAAAAACACTTTGTCTGATGATGGGTTACAGTTTTCCTTCACTAGAACTACGAAACTCAATCCTGTTCACAGTAAGCTCAATCAAAACATGCCTCACCAAGGTTGGCGTGGGGGAACGAAAGTAGTTTGCACAGAGCACTGACCTCAACCCAACTGAAAATGTCTGGAATTAACTAGAATTCTATCTGCTCCAGGTCTCTGCCTGGCATCAGTGTCTAACCTGAATTATGCTCTTGTGGATGAATGATCACAGATGCCCACAGCCCACACTACAAAATCTAGTGGCGAGCCTTCCCAGAAGAAATGAATGTATTACAACGGCAAAGACATAGGAAACCTGTAGTCCAACAATCAAAGAATACATGTGAGTGTTGTGGTTAAATGTCCTAGTATACCTTTGTCCATATAATGTCTACACTCTTCATTATCAGTTGGTTTTATTTTACACTTTCGAGGTTACAACCTGCTAAAACTTGTTTGCATTAGCCTAGTTTGAAAATGGTAAGGGTGTTTTATTCTTTAAAACTGAATAGAAGGCAAGATAAGGACAAAAATAACAGTATACAGATATTAAACTATGAACTTCTGAATAAAATAAAACCAGACACATCTATACAGAATACAGGCTGATGTTTACATACATCAGACAAACAGCTGCTCGTTTATAAGAACAAATGATAGAACACACTGTTATTCATATACAAATTGATTCTGTAGTTACCTTCAACTACATGTTAATGCTACTTTATGAAATACACTGCCCCTTGTGTGTGGATTTATGACTTCTTTATTTTTCTTACTCTTACCTAGCCCAGTTTGAGTCCAAATTCAGCACCTTATTGTTATCATGAGGACATGCTTCCCACTATGCCACTATGCCAGCCTACAAAAAAAATCTGAATTGATTAAAAATCCAGATTCTGTCATGTAGACGAAAACAATCATGCACCAAAGTTCAGTGAATGTCACTGAATGGAATGAATGTTCTGTATTAAGATATATTAGCAACATCCACCTCACCTTTGTTTATATTTGCTAAATATTTTGTAAGGCACCATTTTTTGTCAAGTCATTTTTGTGCTGTATTTACAAAGGACAACACAAACATATTCAAACAAGAAATTCACTTTGTATGTTACACTGCATGGACATCTTCACTTATGTGTCACCTGGACAGCAGTCAGACGCACTATCGGTCCAAGAAGAAAGTAGGTAAATGGTTTTCGTTTTTTGTTCTCACCAGTCACATTACGGGTCAGTGGGGGCCTGGTGGTAAAGGGTGTTGAATTGCTGATCCTAAGGTTGGGGGTTCAAGTCCCACTCTCCACAAGGTTGTCACTGTCTCCCCCCTTCCCCAGTGCAGCTAACTGGGTTATCAAAGGCCGGCCATGTCTCTCACTGTCTATGGTGAGAGGTTCATGTAAAAGAACCATTGCTGACTTTTGTCAAGAGTAGCTGTATAGTCGTTAGTGTGTTTCTGCCCCTTGCTAAAGGGTTGTTTCAGGAAGGGCATCCGACATAAAGACCTATGCCAAATCAAACATGGGAATCAGATGATTCACTGTGGCAACCCCTGAAAAAGGGAAAAAGCCGAAATGAGAAGAATAAGTTCTCACCAGTCACATTAAGTGTCATCTCCTTCGGAGATCCAGAAGTCCCAGGAAGTACCACCTGGCACATATATCGCCCTGAATCCGACTCAACAGTGTTATTGATGTAGATTGTAAGATTCTTACTGGAAATTTGATGGACAAAGCCCACTCTGTGGTTGTCCTGACCCTGATTAACATTCCCATTTATATAGGAAATGATCTACAGAAGAGAGAGAAAGAGTAAAAAAAGAAGATAAAGCAGGTGAAAACAAAATACAGAAGTTATAAAATGGCATTTTTATATCAACACAAGTTACATTATATACCGTCCAGCCAGTAAAAAGTCTCATACTGTAATATGCCTGCATCCTTAATCACAGCATGTATATATGTGTGCATCTATATGGCACTGTTGCTCCAGTTGGTTGGGTGGAGGTTCAGCAACTTTAATGTGGCTATAAAATGAATTGGTTCATGGAGCATGAACAATCATTTTCACATACAGTATGTACTGGCATCCCAGAATCCTGACCTTAACCCTACTGGAAATTTCTGGGATGTGCTGGAGAAGACTTAATGGAGTGGTTCAGTTTTCCTCTCATCAATTCAAGACGTCGGTGAGAAATGAACCCAACACTGGATGGAAATAAATGGTATGCTACTTAAGTTTGTTAATGCAACAGCATGAAGATTATGTAAGAAAAGCTATCAGCAAAGAACCACTCCATCAAGTCTTTTCCGGCATATCACAAGACTTTCAAGACTATATATCATAATTTGAAGCCTGGTAGCTGGTGTGAAAATGAATATTTAGATAAATAAACCACTTGGGTGGCATGGTGATATAGTGGTTATCATGTCCACCAAACAGCAAGAAGACCCCAGTTTCAAGTCCTGTGGTCGGGGATTTATCTCTCAAGTTTGTATTTTCTCCTCATGCCTGCATGGGTTTCTTTCTGGCGATCTAGTTTCCTCCCATAGTCCAAAGACAAGCACATTAGGCTAACTGGAAATCCTGGGTATCCTACTGACGTCACGGGGAGGCTGGAGCCTATTTCAGGCAACTCTGGGTGAAGATGGGGTATACCCTGCACAGTCTACCAGTCCATTGTACGGTCAACACACACAACCATTCCAACTCACACACATAGGGGCAAATTGGAACAGCCAGTTAGTTTAATGTTCAAGCGAAAGGAAAGGAAACCAGGACTCAAACCCCAGATCTTCTTGCAGTGAGGTGGCCATGCAAGCCAGTACACAACGGTGCCACCCTCTTGCTTGTTTATCGCTTTCCTTTCAGCAGATCACTTTACTTCGGTCCATCATTTTCTATCACTTTCTTTATGGCAAAAAAGTTACGCACCATTTTGGGCTCATTAGCCAGATAATTCCAGATGATGGTGGCTGTACTGAGGTCACCTCCTGTATATGAGGCACGAAGAACTGCTGTCTTCCCCTCAATCACAATCACATTTGTGTCAGGCATCTGAAGCTCACCTAGAAGACCTGAAGAAAGAAAACAGAACAAATACACCCATTATTCATTTACCAAACAACCTGATCGTTCTGTTAGGGTGGTAGGAAGCTGGTGCCTATCTCAGCTAACACTGGCTGAAGGTCGGGTACATCTCAAACAGCTCGTCACACTCACACCGAAGGGCACACACTCGAAGGCCCAACACACTCACAGCCACTCAGAGGGGAATTTGAAACAGTCTGTGGACAGTGGGAGGAAACCAGTGTATCAGAATGAAATCCAATCAGCTACAAAGAAAACATGCAAACTCCACACTTAAATTGCCCTTGCAAGTCCAGGATTCAAACTCAAGGCCTTCTGTTGTAAGTTGGATGTACTATCACTATGCCAGATGTATAATACTGATAACAGAGCACATGATGAAGTGATAGCATCGGTGAGGAATGCTGGATGTAGAGATGATGAACTGCAGATGCACTGAAAAATCCATTAATTTATTTTCTGAGCTGCTTAATCCTAATTAGGGTCACGGGGAGGCTGGCGCCCATCACAACTGACTCTGGGCGAAGGTGGATTACACCCTGAACAGCTTGCCCACATCGCTGGGCAGAAACTGACGGCTATGCAGCCTACCTTTGATGAAAGTCAGCAATGGTTCTCTCAACCATAGACACATGGCCGGCCTTTGATAACCAGGTTAGCTGCACCTGGATTGGGGGGGGGGAGTTATGTGCATCAAGTAGTTCTCTCATTGTCTTTGTAACAGTGCTTCATGAATTTATAATCAATATAGAGGAAAAATAAGCTGGATTACACTCAATTTGGGGATTGTGAATGTCACACTTTGTGGTACCAGTTAGAGAGTGACCCATATTCTATAATGTGAAAAATGCTGAATTGAATTAGCCCTGTGATGGCCTGGTGAGCTGTCTAAGGTGTACTCTGCCTTCACCCAGGGTCAACTGGGATGGTCCAGCCTCCCTATGACCCTAATTCTTCTTCTTCACGTATCCCTTAACATCCGAGGATGTCGTTCATGGGACGCCTTCATGGCGAGACTTGGGCTGATTTGGCCTGGCGGAGCCCATCCCTCTCCAGGTCGTAGAAACATGCTGACGGGTTTGCAGCTACTCTTTACGAAAGTCAGCAATGGTTCTTTTACATGCCTCTCACCATAGATAGTGAGAGACATGGCCTGCCTTTGATACATTTTCTGTAACCGCTTAATCCTAACTAGGGATCCATCCCAGCCAACTCCGGGCGAGGGCAGAGTACACCCTGGACAGTTCGCCAGGCCATCGCAGGGCGGAAACACACTGACGGCTTTGCAGCCTACCTTTGTCGAAAGTCAGCAATGGTTCTTTTACATGAACCTCTCACCATAGACAGAGAGAGACATGGCCGGCCTTTAATAACTCAGTTAGCTGCACTGGGGGGACAGTGACAACCTTGTGGGGACTCGAACCCCCAACCTTAGGGTCAGCGATCCTGCGCCCTATCCATAAGACCACCACTGCCATGACCCTAATTAGGATAAATAAATGAAGGAATAAATTATTTGAATTAAAAAGCCATTGCATTACACATAAGTCACCTCATGAGGGCAGCACATGTACAGTTATCATATTTAAAATTTATTGGCATCATAAGCGCCAAAGATTTGCTTGTGACTGAATTTCTAATTTATTGAAGATAACATTTAGATGGCATTGAAGATAACATGAAGTATCTATTTTTATGGGAGGGTATACCCTGATCAGCCATACTAATATAAATGTTATTTAACATTATGACTACTGACAGGTGTAGTGAATAACATTGATTCGTAAATGGCGTGATCTGATCAGTCCTCTATCTTTGAACTAAAACATTATTCTGAGTGTATAATGCTTTAATCAAAACAACAGACAATTTGTCAAGGTCATTTGGAGCAGGCGGGGTCATCACTTTCAAAATTTTAAATAAAAAAATAAACTAAAAAAACCTGTTCTAGTTTATTTTTCTTTGTGTTTCTGTGTAGTACATGCTAAACCATCTCTACTCTAACTTACCTTTGTGTGTATTAAATCAGAATGTGTAGGATAAACAGATGGTCTTTGTTACGCAATGTATACTTTTACTCGGAGCATGACCTCACTGTATTTTTTAAAAATATGAAAAAGTAAACTATAAGGATCTCAATTTAGTTTCTTTTATATTTCACAGATTAAATTCAAATAATGTCATCCAAAAACTCAACCAAACTCAAGTCTCTTGTGTAATAATAATAATAATAAAAATAATTAAATTGATCAGACAGAATTAATAGGATTTATTTATTTATTTATTTATTTTTGCATCATTTCGTGTAAAGTCAGAAGGCTGTTGTGTAGAAACTCGAAGGGGATCAGCACTTCTAATGTCTTCAGTCAGACACATCTGGCATTGCGAACAATTAATTAACAAGCAGGTGTTAATGAAAAACTTCCCATAATTCTAAGCTGCTTAATCCTAATTATGTAGCAGGGAGGCTGGCACCCATCTCAGCCGACTCTGGGCGAGGGCAAGGTACACCCTGGACGAATTTGGATATGAATTTGAAAGAAATGGCCAATTAGCCTACTGTGCATGTTTTTGGAATATGGGAAGTGGAGGAAACCCATGCAAGATTAAGGAGAACAAGCAGACTTCACACAGAAATGCCTGCGCCCGCCCAACAAAGTCTGCACCTTTAAAATAATTGTTTTCCTGTACAAATATTATAATGCTTCATTTTTTCTAAATTTTATACAGACTAATGAAATACCATGCCAAGGGAAAGTGACTCACTGCTGGCTTCAGAGGTAAATGTGTAACCTGCCATTATATGACCTGAAACCATCACTCACTCACTCACTCACTCACTCATTTAGTCATTTACCGGACTGTTTAATCCTATTATCATCGCACACATTCTGGAGATCATCTCAGCCAACACAAAGACAGGGTACAACCTAAACAGCTTGCCAGTCCATCACAGGACAACTCACACATAGCCTAATGTAAATGGAGCAAACCAGATTACACAGAGGAAACCCACACAAGCACAGACACAGCATGCAATCCCCACACTAAAACGTTCAAGCCCAGGACTCTGATGTGTGAAGATAGATAGATAGATAGATAGATAGATAGATAGATAGATAGATAGATAGATAGATAGATAGATTCAGCTTTATTGATCTCACAATGGAGAAATTTACAGGCTCTCGAAGTACCATCAGTAGGGGGTGCTAAATAGCTCAGAAAGGTGTAACATCATTGAGTCATAATATTAGAACAGAATAATAAAATATAAAAAATAAACAAAAACAATATATCTACATATATATATATATATATATATATTCATTTTACAGTTCATTTTCTGTAACCGCTTAATCCTAACTATCCATCCCAGCCAACTCCGGGCGAGGGCAGAGTACACCCTGGACAGCTCGCCAGGCCATCGCAGGGCGGAAACACACTGACGGCTTTGCAGCCTACCTTTGTCGAAAGTCAGCAATGGTTCTTTTACATGAACCTCTCACCATAGACAGAGAGAGACATGGCCGGCCTTTAATAACCCAGATAGCTGCACTGGGAGGGACAGTGACAATCTTGTGGGAGTGGGACTCGAACTCCCAACCTTTGGATCAGTGTTCCAGCACCCTATACCACTAGACCACCACTGCCCCTTATATATATATATATATATATATATAAACTTTGTAGACTGGCTATATACACAAATGTGGGGCCGGTGGTGTAGTGGTTAGGGTGCTGCGCTCATGATCAGGAGGTTGTGAGTTTGAATCCCACTGAGACCCTCACTGTGCTAAGAGCCCTGGGCAAGGTCTCAACCACAAGTGTGCCTCTGTTCACCCAGCAGTCTAAATGGGTTCCAGTAAAAATATACTGGGAAGGTAACCTGCGATGGACTTGCGTCCCATCCAGGGGGAGTTGAACTCCTGGTCGCTTCACGCTACGGAAACCGGGGATAAGCACCGGCCTGATCAGCCACAAGGCTAAGCCACTAGGCTCGGGTGTAAAAACCCAACCTTACCATACACAAATATGCATGTATCTTGAGGGCAGAGTAGATGGATCGATATGGTTCACAGTCACAGTGGGGTAGATGTGGTTGATTAAAGTGGTTTATTGCGCGGGTTTTTTGCACATAAGTGAACAAGATAGCCCGTATGCTATCATGCCTTTCTGCACCTGAAGTCATAATCTTTTTTTTTTTTTCAAAGCAGTGTCACAACAAGAGAGAAAACACTCCTGTGACCAGAGGTGACACTGACTGGACCGTGAAAATTCATGTGCAAGCCAACAAGCTCTTCCTGAATCTACTAATGATCCCTCATTATCACAACTCTCTAATGACATGTCACATCAGTATAACTGCTAATCGAATTTACTCCAGTCTATCACATTAGTTTATCTAATGACCCGCAAAATGACTTTTGGCATTCCAATTTCAATCTTACTTAGAATAATGATTGTTTGGGCAAACATGCATAATGTACAAGACATCCGTCTGTTACCAGAACCCTGATACGCATTTAATGTTTTTCACACCGACATATAAAAGTTTAATGAGTCAATGCGTCCTTGAGGTCTAAATTGAAAACAATGGTTGTTTTGCACTTTACACTGCAAAACTTTGCTTGTCATTACAAATGGTTATACACTGATCAGTTATAACATTGCAATGTGTTCTAACCCCCCCACACACACACACACCTCCCCCATAGCCAGAAGATTATTTTACACTTGCAGGTGAACTGTGTGTGTTCCAGCAGAGCAACATACTGCTGTTCAACATTCAAAATTAGCTTGAAAAACATGAAAATATAGTTATAGCAAAACTATGCTGTAATCTGTTCTTTTAAACTCGTTCAAAGTTTTGGTATATACTACATGAAAACACAAGAAAAAACACAAAAGATCTGTATGATTGATTTTTTTTCCATCGAAACAAAGTTCATGCCACCTTGCTCAATCAAAAGCATTGTGTGTGCATGGCATGTTCTAAAACTCAAAGTTAAATATTTGTTTGTTTTTAAAAATAGTGGTATCTTGCACTGGGTTGGTGGTTGCTCACTGGTTAAGGCACTAGGTTATAGATCAGAAGGCCAGGGGTTCAAGTCCCAGTTATCTCTGTTGGGTCCTAAAGTGTGGATTTACTTTAAACTCACTTATTTGTCAAACAAATTAATCCTTTTACGATCACTGGGAGCCTATAGCCCATGACAGGCCAAATTGGGAAAAGGCAGGGCACACCCTGATCAGCTTGCCAGAACATGAGGGCAGCACACACCTAAACAATCACACTCATTTCAATCTTAGAGGCAATTTCGAACAGTCAATTAGCATGTGTATGTCATTGGATTGTGTGAGGAAATCGGAGTACCTGGAGTAAGCTCATGCAAGCACTGGGAGAACATGAAAACTGCACACAGAAATGCCCGAACCTGCAAATCGAACCTAACTACTACACCACCCTTTGCTTTCAACTCCTGTGTTTTATAAATGAGATAAAAATTAAGTTGCTCTGGAAAGAGCTTTGGCTAAATGCAGTTAATGTAATTTGCTTCATATTTTTTGAGATGCACTTTATTGTATATCTGTATGTTTGTAGCCACCATTTCAATTCAAGCATTAGTCACTTGGGATAATCTCCATTAACCTGAGACAGCAAATCATATAATTAAGCCCATGCAATGTAATACATATTTATGTTCATTTTCTGTAACCGTTTAATTCTAATTAGGGTCACAGGGAGGCTGGCACCCATCCCTGCCAACTCCGGGCGAGGGCAGAGTACACCCTGGACAGCTCGCCAGGCCATCGCAGGGTAGAAATACGCTGATGGCTTTGCAGCTACTCTTGTCAAAAGTCAGCAATGGTTCTTTTACATGAACCTCACACCGTAGACAGTGAGAGACATGGCCGGCCTTTGATAACCCAGTTGGCTGCACTGGGGGGATAGTGACAACCTTGTAGAAAGTGGGACTCAAACCCCCAACCTTTGGATCCCTATACCACTTAGCCACCAATGCCCTGGTAATACATAGTGATTAATCTTATTCACTTTAGGCAGCATGGTGGCGTAGTGGAAGTGGCTAAAAATGCAGGAAGGTCCTGGGTTCTAGTTCCGGCCTAGGTGAGGACGGTTCAATTTGGAGTCTGCATGTTCTCCTTGTGCATCCGTGGGTTTCCTTCTGGTGCTCTGATTTTTATTTACAATCCAAAGAAAAGCTCATGAGGCTAACTGGCAGTTCTAAATTGCCCATGTGTGTAAGTGTAAATGTAAATGGTTGTATGTGTGTTGCCATGCAATAGTCTTTAGAGCTGTTTCGGGAGTATCCAGACTCCCCCATTGCCAGTCGAAATAGGCTCCAGCATCCCTGTGACACTATTATAAGATTAAGCAGTTCATCAAATGAGTGATAAGAGAGAGAACGAGAGATTTTTATTGTCAACTGTTGCATGAACAATGAAAATCAGTTTAGCAGCTCTTTGTTTAGTGCCAATTATAAAAAGGAAGTGCACAGAAGACAACTAAGGGACTACACTAAGCTATACATGTGTATATATCTACATACATATACCTCTATGTACACATATATACAGACACTCCCCAACTTACGTAATCTGTTTTACGTTTTTCCATTTTATGGGGGTTTTAAAAAAAAAGTCAAATTTTGAGTTTAGACGTACCTATGTAGTATGCTGACGTAATGACGCAATGACGTAATGACACAGTGTCCATTGTTTACAAACGACAGACTGAACGTGCCCTGCTGCTTCCCAGTTCACTGCGTGTTACCCTTGTGTTAAGACGTTGTCTCTGTGATCTTTGTGTTTACACTGTTTTGCCTACTTTTGTAACTCTAAGCAAACATGGTTGGTCAGAAGCGTAAGCATGGGTGCAAGTTTTCCGGCATATGCAGGGATTTTCGGTTTTGCCAAGACTAAATTAGCTCATATCAGCGCAATCTACCATGTATCCTCAGTTAAGCAAAGAGAATTGTAAAATTAACGAAAACCCGAATCCAGAAAAGAAAGAGAACTCTTCGCTCTGCTGGTGATTCACATCAGTGCAGGTGGAGTACTAAACAAGTATTCAACGGCACCCTTGCTCACTTGAAAGACCGAAGGTCCGGATAACCCGCGCTTTGTCTCAAGCACAAGGAAGTGAACTACTTTTGGTAGATCGCCTCACATAGTGCAAGCGTTGATTGGCTGCTTTAAGCTTCATGTAAAGTGACTCGGCTCAGCTTCACGTAAAGTGACCATAGGAACCATTTACAAGCAGAAAGATCGCATCATAGAGAATGTTAAAGGATATATTTCATACTGTATTTGAAATTTGATGAGTGAATTTGATTAAAATTTATCTCTTTGAAATTATTTTGCTTGAATTTAATTTTATTTGAAAGTAATTTTGATATTATTTGAGATATTTGACATTATTTTACAATGTTATGTTTATAATAATTGATTTAGGGGTGTTTTATGAGATATGGTAATGGTATTTATGGGTGTACAGTACAGTATGAACGTCATATGTCACTGGAACATACAGTAACAACTTTAGTTTTATTTGCTTCTAGCTTGTCTGATTTTCTCATAAATATGGGCCCAGAATGCACCACAGAGCTCATGAATTCGAAAAAATTTTCAGAGTGTGGCCACCCAGACCCCCCTGCAGGAGGGGACACCCCTACCGCACCCTCCTCATGCTTGCCTCCAACAAGTTCCACCTCCTACTAATCAATATTCTCCTTCTACTCTGAAACTTAATGACTACACTGAATAAGGATGTCTTTTTTTTTTTTTTTTTTTTACATTTGAGGCACATTGGTATACTTTAAATCTTTGCTGTTACAGATCAAAAAACAATGTTAATGAACTTTTTCTTTATTGTAAGTTGAACTATATTTCTTTATTTTTTGTTTTTAATGTTAATAAAGATACAGTGTTATGCAGAGATGTATTAATAACAATATTGTAGACAAATACAGTACAGGGATCCCTCACTTTCCGCACTTAATTGGGACCGAGATCCCCAAGCGACCATTGAAATCTGCGAAGTAGGATCACCACCACCACCCCCCACCCCTACGACTGACGTATACGTACATGTATATGTGTATAATATCAATAAATACATATTCAATGCTATAAATACTTATAATAACAATTAAACATTTAAAAATTAACATAAGATGTAAATAAAATACAGGTCCTTCTCAAAAAATTAGCATATTGTGATATAGTTCATTATTTTCTGTAATGTACTGAAAAACATTAGACTTTCATATATTTTAGATTCATTACACACAACTGTAGTAGTTCAAGCCTTTTATTGTTTTAATATTGATAATTTTGGCAAAAAAGTAAAGAAAAACCAAAAATCCCTATCTAAAAAAATTAGCATATTTCATCCGACCAATAAAAAAAGTGTTTTTAAAACAAAAAAGTCAACCTTCAAATAATTATGTTCAGTTATGCACTCAATACTTGGTCAGGAATCCTTTTGCAGAAATGACTGCTTCAATGCGAGGTGGCATGGAGGCAATCAGCCTGTGGCACTGCTGAGGTGTTATGGAGGCCCAGGATGCTTCGATATCTGGTATCTCAACTTTCTCTTCACAATATCCCACAGATTCTCTATGGGCTTCAGATCAGGAGAGTTGGCAGGTCAATTGAGCACAGTAATACCATGGTCAGTAAACCATTTAGCAGTGGTTTTGGCACTGTGAGCAGGTGCCAGGTCGTGCTGAAAAATGAAATCTTCATCTCCATAAAGTTTTTCAGCAGATGGAAGCATGAAGTGCTCCAAAATCTCCTGATAGCGAGCTGCATTGACCCCGCCCTTGATAAAACACAGTGGACCAACACCAGCAGCTGTCATGGCACCCCACACCATCACTGACTGTGGGTACTTGACACTGGACTTCAGGCATTTTGGCATTTCCTTCTCCCCAGTCTTCCTCCAGACTCTGGCACCTTGATTTCCGAATGACATGCAAAATTTGCTTTCATCCGAAAAAAGTACTTTGGACCACTGAGCAACAGTCCAGTGCTGCTTCTCTGTAGCCCAGGTCAGGCGCTTCTGCCGCTGTTTCTGGTTCAAAAGGGGCTTGACCTGGGGAATGCGGCACCTGTAGCCCATTTCCTGCACACGCCTGTGCACGGTGGCTCTGGATACTTCTACTCCAGACTCAGTCCACTGCTTCCACAGGTCCCCCAAGGTCTGGAATTGGCCCTTCTCCACAATCTTCCTCAGGGTCCGGTCACCTCTTCTGGTTGTGCAGTGTTTTCTGCTGCACTTTTTCCTTCCCACAGACGTCCCACTGAGGTGCCTTGATACAGCACTCTGGGAACAGCCTATTCGCTCAGAGATTTCATTCTGTGTCTTACCCTCTCGCTTGAGGGTGTCAATGAAGGCCTTCTGGACAGCAGTCAGGTCGGCAGTCTTACCCATGATTGTGGATTTGAGTAATGAACCAGGCTGGGAGTTTTTAAAAGCCTCAGGAATCTTTTGCAGGTGTTTAGAGTTAATTGGTTGATTCAGATGATTAGGTTAATAGCTCGTTTAGACTACCTGAACATGATATGCTAATTTTTTGAGATAGGAATTTTGGGTTTTCATGAGCTGTATGACAAAATCATCAGTATTAAAACAATAACAGACCTGAAATATTTCAGTTGGTGTGCAATGAAAATATATGAAAGTTTAATTTTTATCAGTACATTACAGAAAATAATGAACTTTATCACAATATGCAAATTTTTTGAGAAGGACCTGTATAAATACAGACGCTCCGCAATTTACCGACATTCGTCTTGCAAACATCCGGAAACCCGAGGTCTGCTTTACATCGAAGCTTCCGGGAAGAGAAGCAGAACTGACACATTTCTGAACTCGTGCCAAAAGTTTCAAAGAAGAAACAAATTGACTCCAGTATTATAATGAACTGGATAAGAGTGAAATTCTCTGTAAATCTGATCAGATCCGCTGTGCTGTGCTTGAGAGGAACCAGGAGTTTAAACACGGGACATAATGATAATGTACAGATGATTATGGGGGGGAGGGTCGTATCCAGGTCAAACTTGTATAGATTACTTATACAAGGTTTAAACATACGTTCCCTTCTAAAGAATGCCCTGTAACGACTTACAAACAAATTCATGTAAGAACGGCCGTCCTGAACCTAACTCGTTAGTAAGCTGGGGAGCGTCTGTACACACACATACAGATGGTATTGCATGAGAAGAAGACGACATACATATATACACACGCAGATGTGCGTGCACACATAGATGCAACAATGTATCGAGTTTTGATGCAAGATTTTTGGTTGTTTTTTATTTTTGTTTATTTAGTTTTTTTTTTTTACATCATTGGCCTTGTTTTTGTGGCATTTTCCTTAACTTTTTCCACTATTCTTGCTTAATTTCCTTATTTTTAATTCGATGAACATTTATTTATTTGTTTTTAAAAAAACGTGATGCACTGAAGCCGCATTAATTGAAGGCGAAGTAGCGAGGGATCCCTATAATACTACTGAATTTATAGTTGCTTGTGAGTGGGGGCATGATTTTTTTTCTTCCTATAGGGGGCGCCATAGAAGATAATTGAGAAGCACTGCATTAGTGACACTTGCATCCACTTTCAATATTTAAACTAAAACATGTTGGATTTATTTTATTCAAGTCACTCTAATCTGGAAGAAAGTACACCTTGTCAAACTTGCTTCCACATTTTAAAGGGAAATTCAGTTGTGTTTAGAATAATAGAAATGTATTTCAAAAAGTGAATAAAGCTAAAAATCCTGATGATTAGTTTTCATCTCCAGGAACACAAATGCATTGAGAACATCACACATTCCATTCCAAATCAAAACATGAAGAAAAATATTTCACATTTGTGTTATTTCTTTAAAGAAATTGAGGAGAAGTGAATATTCGACTGTTTAAAAAAACAGTGTCTGCTTTATTCTTCACAAACTCAAACGTTCAGTTTTGTTTTCCTTTGAATCTCTGAACTAATATTTATTCGTATAACCACAGTCTCTGAAAACTGCTGCACATCAGTGTTGCATGGAGTCATCCACCTTCTGGTGGCTGTGAGCAGGTGTTCCAGGACAGGATGATTGGACTTCATTCCACAGATCTTCTGTATTTCTTGGTTTTACTTCAGAAGCTGCTTTTTTGATGTCACCCTACAAGTTTTCTATTGGATTAAGATCCAGGATTGGACCACCGCTCCATAACGTTAATCATGTGTGCCTGGAATCAAGACGTTTCCCGATTACTGGTATATTTGGGGTCGTTGTCTTGTTGAAACCCATTTTACGGTCATTTCCTCTTCAGCATGAGGCAGCACGAACTCTTCAAGTGTTCTGATGTATTGAAACTGATCCATGATCTCTAGGATGTGGTAAATAGGCCCGACACTGTAGTATGAGAAACATCCCCGTATCGTGATGCTTACGCCACCAGGCTTCACTGTCTTCATAGTGTACTGTGGCTCGAATTCAGCCTTTGGGGGTCGTCGGGGAGGGGGGGGGGTGCACTAGTCTCCAAAAGAACAACTTTACTTTCATCAGTCCACAAAATGTTGCTCTGTGTCTCTTTAGGCCAGTCAGTGTGTTCTTTGGTAAATTATAACCTCTTTTTGCTGATGGCTCGGCTTCACATAGGCGTCTTGTAATTGTGACAGGACTCACAGGTCACTTGAGACCTTCTTTGATCTTCCTGGAGCTAATTGTTGACCGAGTCTTTGCCATTTTGGCTCTTCTTCGATCCATTCGAATGGTAGTTTTTCTCTTTCGTCCAAGTCTTTCAGATTTTGATTGACATTTTAAAGCATTTATGATTATTTTAGCTGAGCAGCCTTTCATTTTCTGCGCTCCTTTATATGTTTTCTCCTCTACAATCAACTTTTTAATCAAGGTACACTTTTTGGAATCACTAAATAAGTACTATATACTAAATAAGGACAATAATTGGCACCTGTTTTTCAAAGAATGAATGGTGTCATTAATTGAGCTCCACACTGCTATTATTTTGAGCACGCCCCTTTCAAATACTGATTCAGATACACAGAAGCAGCAGCATGCGGGTCATGACTGTTGGTTCTGTTGGATTCTATTACTCTACTACACCTGTTAGGAAATTACTTGCCATGTAGAAATATCATTTTTACAAAAAACACTGAATGATCATGTTAGTGATGCCTGACTCTATTATTTTGAACGCAACGCTATATATGGGGTACTGGGGCTTGAACACCCAACTTTCATAACAGTAACTCGGCGTATTAACCAACATCCTGTATTCCGAGGCTACTCATAAACACATGTGCTGCTATGTAGTAAAAAGGATATAATCCTGAGACATCACCAAATCAGTAGAAATGTAAATATAGAGGAGTAAACATCTGTGTACTTACATATTTAATTTAATAAATATGTCACTTTAGAAATCAGTCCATTGAGAATTATGACTGACTGACACAATAAGACGCCATATGAACACTACATAAAATAGACTCAGAAAACACATATCTAACACGGCCGTTTACTCTTTATTTCCGGGGGGGGGGGGGTTATTTTATTTTTAGTTTAGTAATATTTATTTCTATTAGGTGGAAGGGGATGAGTAAGACGGATGAATGGTGGTGTAGTGGTTAGCATGTTAGCCTCACGGCAAGAAGACTTGGTTTGAATCCCAGGCTCTACAACAGTGTTTCTATGTGGAGTCTGCAGGTTCTCCCTGTACTCGTGTAGGTTTCCTCGAGGTGCTCTGGTTTTCTCCAAACAGTAAAAAAAAAAAATGCACATTAGTCCTTTTTCAAACTGTCCCCAGGTGAAGGTGAGTTTAAATGGTTGTGTGCATGTTGGACCTGCAATGGACTGGTGAGCTGTTCAGGTTGTATCCCGTCTTTGCCCATTGTTGGCTGAGAGAGAGAAAGAGGCTCCAGCCTTCCCACAATTTTAGTAGGATTAAACAGTTTGGCAATTGAGGTTTGTCTTCCTTCTTTGGATAAATCTCAGAAGAGTGAAAAAACAAGGGCGCTAATTATCAGATAAATAGAAAAGTCCTATTTTCGTCTCATACATACAAACACACACACACGTGCACACACACACACGCATGCACACCCACCCACACACACACACACACACACACACACACACACACACACACACACACACACACACACACACACACACACTCACACTCACACACACACACACACACACAGTAATTACAGCCATAACAGTGGGGTAGATCTTCTGAAATATATTTATGAGGCTTTAGTTTAATTGCAGGGTGAGACTCTTCAGGAGTAAGCGTGCGTGTGTGTGTGTGTGTGTGTGTGTGTGTGTGTGTGTGTGTGTGTGTGTGTGTGTGTGTGTGTGTGTCTGTGTTTAGAAAGTACTGTGAGATTGTAAGGGATTGAATTGTCATTTCACACAGCAGATAAGAAGCCTATTTAGATGAGTTGAGCAGTCAGATGTTAACCGACGCAGTAATGAGTGTGCAGTGAAATCTGACTAAGAATTACACCACTCTTGTATGCCATACTAGATTTAACTCCAGGTCACTCCTCAGCATCCGACTAACAGAGATTATGCAAATACAGTAATTCAGACTACCAGTAGATTCATCAGTGAAAGCAACAACAGGAAAATAGTCTTCGGGCAATCCTTAAGTTGAACACACACACACACACACACACACACACACACACACACACACAAACACACACATCGTATAACGTCAGTTATACACACTCGTCAGTCTCACTATACTAATGTAAAGGCCACAGGTTTCATAACGATGATGACTACATGCACCTAGAAGTGAAGAGCAGTAAGAATTGAGAGTAAACTTCCTGACCCTCATTGCTCCCTTTGAGACAGGAACCACCTGCACTTAGAGATAAATACACTGCCTAGGATACAGGTTCAGAATTAACAAGCTGCACACACATTAACACATATACTCAAACATGGCACACATATGATATAAATCCTTATCATATCAGAGATGTGTTCAGAAATAGCTCGCACTAAAGCACTAGGGATATGAGAAGAAGTTTAATATATTGAAAATAATGCACAAATAAAACAAAAAACATGTAGGATGACTTTCTTTAATTAAAAAGCATTAAGAAAGTGATAATCCACAAACATTGTGCATTACAGTGTTTTCATCCATTTATATTGCAGATGCCCTTGAATGAGGCTCATTGTCTTATGCAGAAGTGGAATTTTGCAAAAAATTAGCTACTGGCCAACAGGACTAGTGAAATTACAAATCTATGCATCCTCCTTTATGTTTATGGGTCAGAAACACTAGAATTTGTTTGTCCATTGGCTTTATCAGCTCGCCAGCAAGCGGACTTGTTCTCGACTTTTTACTCATCAGGGGACGAGTGTTAATCTCCATCCCCACTTACGCATATGGCTTAGCAACAAAACTATTAAAGGTCAGCAATCGTACTCAGTTTCAGACCTTTACAGACACTCCCCGACTTACGTTTTTAATTGGTTCTGGACGGCCGAACGTAAGTTGAAAGTGAATGTAAGTTGTTACAGTGACGTATTACGTATGACGTGTGACGTATGACGCTCATACTGTACTATACATCCATAAATACCATTACCGTATCTCATAAAACACCCCTAAATCAATTATTATAAACATAACATTGTAAAATAATATCAAGTATATCAAATAATATCAACATTAATTTCAAATAAATTAAATTCAATCAAAATAATTTCAAATTGATAAATTTTAATCAAATTCACTCATCAAATATCAAATACAGTATCAAATATAACCTTTAACGTTCTCTATGATGCGATCTTTCTGCTGGTAAATGGTTCTGATGGTCGACGGATGATCACTTTACATGAAGCTGAGCCGACTCACTTTACATGAAGCTTAAAACAGCCAATTAATGCTTACAATATGTGAGGCGCTCAATACCGAAAGTAGTGCACTTGCTGTGCTTGAAGGCGGGTTATGCGGACTTCCGGTCGTTCAAGTGAGCAAGGGTCCGTTGAACTCGTTTAGTACTCAGCCTGCACTGATGTGAATCACCAGCAGAGCAGAAAGTTCTCTTTCATTTTACAACTCTCTTTGCTCAACTGAGTATGTATCGTAGATTGCGCTGATCCGAGCAGATAGTTAATTCATCTCTCTGTATGAGACTTGCACCCATGCTAGTCGGCTTACACTTCTGACCAACCATATTTCCTTTGGGTTATAAAAGTCCACAAAACAGTGTAAACACAAAGATCACAGAGACGACGTCTTAACACAAGGGTAACACGCTATATAACTGATATGCATAACTGAACTGGGAAAAAGGAGGGGCACGTTCAGTCTGTCGTTTGTAAACAATGGACGCAGCGTCATTACGTCATTGCGTTATTACGTCAGCGTACTACGTAGGTACGTCTAAACTCAAAATTTGACTATTTTTTTACACGTAAAATTGAAAAAAACAAAAAAACAAAACGTAAAACGGATGAACGTAAGTCGGGGAGCATCTGTATTTTTCATTTTGGACACCAGTGGAGCACCAAAGTATAATTCCTAATACAAAAAACCTCACAGTTCTCAAGAGAGCTGCTGTTGGACTTCCTCCTCCAATTCATCTCTCAACTCTCTGCACCTATTCGGCTCTGATTGGCCTTTCCTTTCAGTGTAGTGCCTGCATTCATATGTGTACATATTACTTAAATCGCCTTTGAACCTGATATGGAGTGGCTGGAAATAAAATTAAATAAAGGCTTTCTGACATTTTGTTGAGTTGGGATGAACTGACTGAAAAAGACTGAAATCATGTAAACTCAAGATATGAACCCAATTCATGTCTAGTGAACCAAATTTCCATCTCTGTGAACGATTGTCTTGTTTCATAAAACTGTTTATGATATTCAGCCTAGTTTCCTCAAACAACCCTGACACCACCTTGTTCATCAAGTATAATTTCAACTGTACTGTAACAGGATAAACTACAACTTATAGTGTACAGTATATTACTGGTACATGATCTGGTCCATTGGACCAGAATTCAATTACTGTGATTTTTCAGTTTCCACGGTTAATGGGGACCGAACCCCCCCCCCCCCCACACACACACACACACACAACTTCTGAATTCCGCGAAGTAGGATCCCTCCTCTGACTGACGTATACGTACATGTATATGTGTATATAATATCAATAAATACATATTCAATGCTATAAATGCCATAAAAATGTTGGGGGGGGGGGTTGTTTTTTGTTTTTGTTTGTTTTTTTTTGTTTTTTTTTTCACAGTTGGCCTTGTTTTGCTGCATTTTCCCTAACTTTCCCCCTATTTTTCCTAAATATCCTTATTTTTTTATTTTTCGATGAATATTTTTGAAAAACACGCGATGCACTGAAGCCGTAGAAACTGAAGCATGAAGTGGCGAGGGATCACTGTGTGTGCATTTATTGAGTATTTCACGTCAGTTTTTTTTTTTTTTTTTTTTTAAACAAAACATTAATACTGTTTTGCTTGTGCTGCTGTTGTTTTTAAATGAACTTTGATGGCATGTTCACACAACCCTACAACTGATTATTTTCCTATAACATTTATATTTATGGCATTCGGCAGATGCCTTATCCGCGACTTTATCTTTTTGTATAAGTGAGCCAATGCGAGTTAAGGACCTTGCTCAAGGGCCCAACATCAGGTTGAGGGGACTGAGAATTGAACCCCCAACTTCATGAGTAGTAACCCACAGCCTTAATCAACGAGCTACCACCGCCCAGAAAGTCACTGCAGGGCAGTATGGTGGTACAGAGGGTAGTACATATGCCTTACAGCAAAGAAGGTTCTGGGTTTGAACCCCGGGCCTGGTGAAGGTGTTTTGCATTTTTTCCTGCTGTGCTTGTGTGTGCTATCCTCCCACAGTCCAAAGAAATGCACATTCACTTAATTGTTTTATGCATTAACCTGTCTCTAACTGTGAGTGTAAGTGAATAGTTGTGTGTTGGTTTGGCAATGGTCTGGTGGTGAGCTGTTCAGGATTTACTCCAATGGGATAAAAAGGTTTCGGCAAATGAGTGAGGGAGATCACTGTGTTTTATTCCTGTCTTAGATCAGTACTCTCTGAGACTCCCTGTGGCATTTAAACCCAGTCAAGTAGAGCACTGGGGAACTGCAGATTATGTCATCCACTCAAGACAGCCAGGATTAAGTTTTGCGTGGATTACGGTATGTATAACATGACCAATTAAAATGTGATCTCTGGCACACAAATCTTATACCAGAGATCTCAGATAACATTGTCTGTCTGTCTTCCTTTCAGCTTTTTCCCTTTTACTCGGGAGTCGCCACAGCGAATCATCTGATTCGCACGTTTGATATGGCAGAGGTTTTTACGTCGGATGCCCTTCCTGTCACAACCCTTTTTAGCAAGGGACGGAAACACGCTGACGACTTTGCAGCTACTCTTTACGAAAGTCAGCAATGGTTCTTTTACATGAACCTCTCACCATAGACAGTGACAGACATGGCCCGCCTTTGATAACCCAGTTAGCTGCACCCTTGGGGGATGGGGGGGGGCAGTGACAACCTTGTGGAGAGTGGGACTCCAACCGCCAACCTTTGGATCAGCGATCCAGCGCCCTATACCACTAGACCACCACTGGTCTCATCACTGATCTCAGATACAGTATACAGCATTGATACAGCATTGATATAGTTTGATGTGGGTGATAAAAGGAACGATGCATTTACATGAACAGCACTGGGCAGACACCCTTATCCAGAACAATTTATACCTTATTTCTTTCTTTTTTTTTTTTTTTTTCAACTGAGCAACTGAGGGTTAAGGGCCTTGCTCAATGGCCCAACAGTGGCAGCATGGTGATACTGGGGCTTGAACCCTCATCCTTTGGATCAGTAAGCTGGAGTCATAACCACTGAGTGTCCACTGCCCTGTGCCAAAACGATGGTGTAATGCCTACCAGAAATAGCAACGCCAACGCAAAAACAGGCGTGACACGAAGGAGATGGATTATATTTGTACTTATAATCTCACAGCTTGTTTCCCCACATGCTGTCAAATCGATTCAGGGACGATCCAGCATATGACATCCGTTCCCGAGTAGTCAGCGTAATTTCTCTATAAAGCCTGTTTCACATGAGCAACTGAACAAACAGATGATAAATTCACTATCAACAAACCTAAAAACAGTCTGTTAAAGAGGCTAAAAGGTGAAAGGAAGGAAAGAAAGCTTTCAGAGGTTCAGGGGTAGCAGGAACTGCGAGGTATTGTGTTTGGCTTGAAATAATCAGAGGTTGCTGTCTTTGAACCTGCTTAGTGTGTGACTTGTGATTCTCTCAAAGGTCCATAAAGACAAACAGAAACAAAAAGGCTGTAGATAATGTAGAATGCCCAAACTAGCACATGTTCCGTTCACTCCATTATGTTTATGATTATATAGTTATTATTTTGTATTCAAACCATCTTCAAATGGATATCAGTTTTATTTCCTGGGCAGTTTTTCACTTGGACGGCGCAGAGGTGTAGTGGTTAGCACATCCACCTCACGGCAAGAAGCTGCTGGGTTCAACATCCCAGGCTCGGAAAGGGCGTCTCTGTGTGAGGTTTGCATGTGTCCCCTGTGCTTATGTAGGTTTCCTCCAGGTACTCCAATTCCCTCCCATAGTCCAAAGTAATGCACATTAGTCTAAATGGCTGTTTCAAATTGCACCTGGATGCGAGTGTGAATGGTTATGTGTGTTGGCCCTGCAAAGGTCTAGCTACGTAGCTGTTTAGGGTGTACCCCACCTCCACCCAGTGCAGGCTGAGTTGGTTCAGAAAATACAAATAAGTGTAACATTTTCAATTTGGGTGTAGTTCAGAGCTTCTCAATTATTTTCTGTGCCCCCCCCCCCCTCCCATGGAAGAAAAAAAGCATTTTATGCCCCTCCCCCACGGGCAACTATAAATAGTACTATTTGTCTATAAAATTGTTATTAGTACATATCTGCGTAACATGGTATCGTTATTAACATTAAAAACTTCATTAACATTGTTTTTTTAATCTGTAATTGAAAAGATTTAAAGTGCACCAATGTGCCTGAAATAATAATAAAAAAAAATCATTATTTAAACTCATTCAACTTATTTATGTCTTAACATCGCCCTCTCTCTCCACCGCTCCTTCTCTCTGTTTCTCTCAGAAATCTTTCCATGTTATTTCTTGAAGGGTTGTTTACTGCACTTTATATCGTTTGCTCGTGTGAAAAACCGCTCCACTATAGCACAACAATGAGAGTGTTACTGCCAACTACTGGACTGGAGGTACAATTACACTTAATTCTCATACACAATTCCGGAAACGCATGTTCCCCAGGGTTATACGCACGCCCCGGCATCACTTCCCCCCCCCCTCCAAGGGGGGGCATGCCCCACTCTTTGAGAAGCAGTGGTGTAGTTAGAACGTCGGCTGTGTAGCAAAGTCATGGGTTTGAGTCCCAGGTTTGAGCCCCCACTGCCAATGGTTGTTACTGCTGTCCCCCCCATTGCAGCTAACTGGGTTATCAAAGGCCGGCCATGTCTCTCATTGTCTTTGGTGAGAGGTATGTAAAAAAGCCATTGCTGACTTTCATCAAGAGTAGCTGCATAGCGGTCAGCGTGTTTCTGTTTTGCGAAGGCCTGGAAAGCTGTCCAGGGTGTACTCTGCCCTCACCCAGAGCAGGCTAGGCTAAGATTGGCACCAGCATTCTTGTGACCCTAATTAGGATTAAGCAGCTCAGAAAAGGCACCAGTACAAAACAGCACAAAATGAATAAGATCCTGTTAGGATACACAACAACAGCCTCACAGCGGATGAACAATTATGAATACGCTATGATGCAATATGTATTTTTTGTTTTAATTCAATGAAAATTGTTGCACTTGCAGGTGTATAAGGAATCAGCACAATTGAGCAGGATGCATCACAAACAGGTTTGTGATGTTGTTACGAAGTGGGAAATGAATCCATTGTGCTATAATAAAAATATGTGCAAATGGCGGCTCCGGCCCTTCAGGCATTTACGCATAACGGAGTCATTCGATCACCTGATGATCACTGATACTGAAAATCCATTCAGCCCAGACTGATGCGTGTCCAGTGTGTATCTGAGAGTTGCATGAGAGTTGAGCTGAGCATGAGAGTTGGTTTTCAGAAAAAAAAAAAATGGTTTGCATAATTTCTGCTCTTGTTATTGGGCCACCTCTGCACCGGTCGATAATGTGTTATGCTACACGGGCCCAATGAGTTCACATCACTGCCACACTGGAACAGCCAATCAGAAAGGCACCTACTGTCTCTAAGCATGCCTTGAGTAATATTACTCACATGGGCATGAACTAATGCAGCTAGAAGAACCGCCTGATGATATACATGATTGTTTTAAATGGCTAGTAACTCTAATTCACCACAGGTACACTTTAAATGTACCGGACACGTTCTATATTAATGCTATAACTCAGCAATAGTAATACAGACATACAGACATGTAGATCCATAGTGGAAATTTTAAAATATGTACAGAAAAAAAATCAAGGTTAAAAAGTCTTGAACTGTAGACAAACAATCCAAAACATACATATAGGTGGACATCAACTTATGACCTGCGCGACTTACGACCATTCGACTTTACGACCACATCTTCTTCTTTTTCTTTCGCCTGTTCCCTTCAGGGGTCGCCACAGCGAATCATCTGCCTCCATCTCACCCTATCCTTTGCATCTTCTTCTCTTACACCAACAACCTTCATGTCCTCCTTCACCACATCCATGAATCGTCTCTTTGGTCTTCCTCTAGGCCTTTTGCCTGGTAGTTCCAACCTCAGCATCCTATTACCAATATACTCACTATCCCTCCTCTGTACATGTCCAAACCATCTCAATCTAGCCTCTCTGACTTTGTCTCCAAAACATCTTACATGTGCTGTCCCTCTGATGTGCTCATTCCTGATCCTATCCATCCTCGTTACTCCCAAAGAGAACCTCAACATTTTCATCTCTGCTACCTCCAGCTCTGCCTCCTGTCTTTTCCCCAGGGCCACTGTTTCTAACCCATACAACATTGTTGGCCTCAACACCGTCTTGTACACTTTTCCTTTCATTTTTGCCGATACCCTCCTATCACACATCACACCGGACACTTTTCTCCAACCATTCCAACCTGCCTGCACACGCTTCT
Organism: Plotosus lineatus; assembly: GCA_024760905.1. Classification (NCBI taxonomy): domain Eukaryota; kingdom Metazoa; phylum Chordata; class Actinopteri; order Siluriformes; family Plotosidae; genus Plotosus; species Plotosus lineatus. Next base: position 8,190,250 of record CM045750.1, on the reverse strand, counting down.
TCACCTCTTTTCCACACTCTCCATTGCTCTGGATTGTTGAGCCTAAGTACTTAAAATCCTCCACCTTTCTTATCTCTGCTCTCTGTAACATCACCGTTCCTCTTGGGTCCTTGACTTTACGACCACCCATAACTAAAAAAAAAAAATACTGTATGTAATAAGTAGTTTATGTACTTGGGTATCATGTATGTGAATATCACCAGCTAAACGATATATTCACACACACACACACACACACACACACACACACACACACACACACACACACACACACACACGTCCTGTACTCTCCCTCTTTCCATCGTCTGAGCCGAACAATGACTCCGATGCTCTGGAGTCGATTCTTGATTCTTTTAACCACGAACTGATTCACAAGAAGTGACTCTTTCCCCATGTCCTTTATAAGGCGAAAATACATGGACACTAGTCCTCCTCCTCAATATGTTAAATGTCTTAAAAAAGGTAAAAAGATTGCAAACAAAATATTGACATGAACTTGTAGAAAGGTACATTACATACATAATAGTAATGCATGTACAGACCCGACTTACGTCCAAACCGTCTTACGACCTGTTGGTCAGAGCCAAATGTGGTCGTAAGTCGAACACAACCTGTAAAATCAAAACGTGGTGTAATAGAAATACAGTACTGATATGGAGAGGCAGGAGCTCTACTGCCATATTAGTATAATGTGGACCTCCACTGGGGGAAAGTAAAACTCAGGAGCTGCTGAGACAAGGCTGTGAGGTTCAGTGTGTATTATGTGTTGAGTTATTTTAGTCTGGCTGCTTGATTTTTTTTTTTTTTTTTTTTTTTTGGAGGGGAAGGCACTTATTTGATGGCAACTTGAATTCAACTATTTCCTGTACAAGTGAGCATGTACATGGTAACTCGGTCAGAATGCATGAGTAGCTCAAGTCATGCCATGGACACGACATACTGGGGCTAAAACATACAACACACTTTTATTGGATCAGATTTCATCATAGTCAACTGTGTGTACACAAAACATGAGAGATGATGACAACAGCATGTGGGAGATTCCTTCTTTCCTGCTTTTCTTTCGTGTATATGCAGACGGATGGCACACTGGTATAGTGCTGAGAACAGCTCAGGCAGTATTTCCTCTGGTGTACTCTGGTTTCCTCTATCAGTTCAAAGACGAATACAATACACATTCAATTTGCCTCTAAGTGTGAGAGTGAATATGAGCGGTTGTGTGTGCGTTGCCATGTGATGGTCTTGGCGAGCTGTTCAGGACGTAACTTGTCTTCATAATCTGTTGGCTGTGATCAGCACCAGCCTCCATTTTGTCAGCAGATTTCCTCAAAAGTGCACAATAGTGAGTACTGAGGCAGTTTTAAATGCAAACCTATGATGTGCTTAATGATACAAAGCTATCATCTGCTCAATGCGTTTGGTATATTTTATATTTTTCATTAACGGTTTAAACAGAACTAAATGCACCCGATAATCTTCTAAACTGTTCTCTGTTTTTCTGTCATCAGCACATGAGTTTAAAACCCCCTGCTCATGTTAACAAACTCTATTTGAAGCTCTGGAGATGGAAGCCACTGACCCTGGAACCTTTACTACTGTGACTTATCTCTGACCACTAACTTCAGTGTGTTACAGGATCCACATCCTTCTCTCTCATAAGAGCCAAAGGAAGTGACTAAAGACAGTAAAAGGAAGTGGCTGGGTCACACATTTCAAGAAGTCGCTTACTTTATCATATGTACAATCTCCTTTATCATTTAATGTTAAGTTTACTTGTTTCCCAAGGATTTTGCAGTACTCTCATCTCACTTGATCATTAGTCAAACCACTTAATCTTACCAGGGTTTCAGGGAGGCTACAGCCTATCTCAGCCAACATTAGGCAAAGGTGGCGTGCACCCAGAACAGCTCGCCAGACAATCGCAGGGCTAACACACACATAACCATTAACACTCACACCTAAAAGCAATTTAAAACAGCCAGTTAGCCTAATGTGCATCTCTTTTGACTGAAGGAGGAAACTGGAGTACCCAGAGGAAACACATGGAAATACAGTACAGGGATGACATGCAAACTCCATACACAAACACCCTTGTGGAGCAATTCCTCAAATGATTAAAACTATCAAATGAAAAACACCCACATACATTTGTCCAAAAGCTTAATCCTATTGGAGTTGTGGTGAGGCTGGAGACTATGCTAGCTGACACTGGGGGGTAGTCAGGGTGCACCTTGAACAGCTTGCCTGATCATCACAGGGCTTTAAAACAAACAGACAACTATTCACACTCAAACTTGCATGTAGGGCAGTGCTTCTCAAATAGTGGGGTATGATGTCAGGGGAGGCGTGGTGTAATGCCGGAACACGTATGACCCAGGGGAACATTCTTTTCTGGAATAGTGTACGAGAATAAAGTGTAATTGTACCTCCCCTCCAGTAGTTGGCAGTGGTGCTCTCATTGTCGCGCTATGGTGTACCAGTTTTTCGCACGAGCAAACGATATGAAGTGCAGCCCTATGATGTGCCCCCCAACCCGTCAAGAAACAACACGGGGAAATTTCTAACAGGAACGAAGAGAAAGGTGGAGAGACACGGAGATATTAAGACATAAATAAGTTGAATGAGTTTAAATAAGGATGTATTTTTTTTTTTTTTATTTCAGGCACATTGGTGCACTTTAAATCTTTTCTATTGCAGATTAAAAAACAATGTTAATGACCTTTTTCTTTATTGTAAGTTGAATCATATTCCTTTCTTTTTTGTTTTTAATGTTAATAAATACACAATATTATGCAGAGGTGAAATAATAATTTTATAGGTAAAAGGGAAAAAGCTGAAAGGAAAAGAAGAAGAAGAAGTAGAAGAAGAATACAGTACTATTTATATTCACTCGCGGGGTGGTGCTGGGGAGGATCGTGATTTTTTTTTCTTCCTAAAGGGGGCGCCACAGAAAATAATTGAGAAGCACTGCTCTAGGCGCAATTTGGAACAGCCAGTTAGTAATGTGGATGGTTTTGGACTGTGGGAGAAAACCAGAGTACCCGGAGGAAACACACGTAAGCATATGGGAAAGCATGCAAACGATCATAGAAACATCCTTGATGAGCCTGGGACTCAAACTCAGGACAGTCTTGCTATAACCACTACATCACCGCGTTGCCTCAAATGAGGAATATTATTTTAAAACGATTGTGTCTGTGTGTGTCTGTGTGTGTGTGTGTGTGTGTGTGTGTGTGTGTGTGTGTGTGTGTGGGTGGATACGATCCTTTGTTTGTCCTTCTCCAAATTAATTTTACTATTAATTCCCCAACACATTATTTAATATGTATCACTAACTAAAACGCATTGGTCAACTTGTAACACTTGTCTTTATAACACTGAGTCCCTTGAGGCCAGTACAATAGTCCAAGTCTGCCGGTCCCGACAAAGCACCTCTTTACTGTTCTGTCTACCCAGGATCCAATAACAGGAAAAATGGGTGTAGGCCAGGCTGAGAGTCATGTTTCCCCTCTGTAACATAGAGATTACACCACAGACTAACTTAACACTGACCATAAGAAATGGTAAGTCTATTTTTTTTTTAGTAAACAAACAGAACTGATACAGACAAAAATAACTCTTAACAATAAAAACTATATTTGAAGGTTCAAATCACTTTCGGAGCGTCACAAAGGGGCCAAAAATAACGGTTTTTAATTTGCTATTTTTAAGTAGTAATTTTCTTAAACGTTCAAGATCATAAAAAACTTTTTTTTTTTAATTTTGCTTTAATTTTATTTATTTATTTGTTTTGGAAGTTATGGCCTTTGAAAGTACGCATGTCCAAAACAATCACCAAACTTTTTGGCACATTCTCAGTATCGTCTTTTGTTCAAATAAGCAGCCTGTAAGATTCTAAATGTACGTATAATATAAAATATGTAGCCAATGGATCTTTTTTCTGAGCTTTTATTTCATTTCATCATTTCATTTTCTATAACCGCTTAATCCTAGTTAGGGTTGCGGGGAGGCTGACGCCCATCCCAGCCTACTCCGATCGAGGGCAGAGTACACCCTGAACAGCTCGCCAGGCCATCGCAGGGCGGAACCACGCTGACGGCTTTGACGAAAGTCAGCAATGGCTCTTTTACATGAACCTCACACCATAGACAGTGAGAGACATGGCCAGCCTTTGATAACCCAGTTAGCTGCACCGGGGGGACAGTGGCAACCTTGTGGAGAGTGGGACTCGAACCCCCAACCTTAGGATCAGCGATCCAGCCGCCCTACACCACTAGGCCACCACTGACTGCCTTTGAGCTTTTATTGGTAGAAGTATTTTTTTGTTTTGTTTTAATTTACTGATGGCATAAACCTAGATTTCAGAGTGGACACTTTCGGACAGACACATTCACATGCTTGCGTAATCAACATTTCAGAGTCTGGTTCAGATATGTTTTGCTCTAGAGTTACATACCTAGATGTACTTCATTAAAAGTGCATCCGACTGAAAAAAAGATATATTTCTGATTGTGACAAGAGACACAGAAAATTCAAAGTGGACATTTTGGACGGACACATCCTCGCATGTATTCAGATCTGCCCTGTGCAGAACCAGTCGGGGATATTCACACCAATGCATTGAGTTAAACGACATGCTTATCAAATTTTTAATGTTCATGAAAAACATCTTATTTGAAAATGATTTCAGTTGGAATCCTGAGTATTTTTTAAGTGGGAAACACAAATTTGTCCAAAATTTTACTTCATTCATTCATTCATTCATTCAGTTCAGTTCATTTTCTGTAACCGCTTCATCCTAATTAGGGTCGCGGGGAGGCTGGTGCCCATCCCAGCCAACTCAGGGCGAGGGCAGAGTACACCCTGGACAGCTCGCCAGGCCATCGCATGGCGGAAACACGCTGACGGCTTTGCAGCCTCCTCTTTCCGAAAGTCAGCAATGGTTCTTTTACATGCCTCACACCATAGACAGTGAGAGACATGGTCGGCCTTTGATAACCCAGTTAGCTGCACTGGGGGGGAGGCAGTGACAATCTTGTGGAGAGTGGGACTCGAACTCCCAACCTTTGGATCAGCGATCCGGTGCCTTATACCACTAGACCACCACTGCCCCGAAATTTTACTTCCGTGTATATTTTCAAGACATTTTGAAGTGTGTGCAGGCAGGTTGGAATGGTTGGAGAAAAGGTGTCCGGTGTGATGTGTGATAGGAAGGTATCTGCAAGAATGAAAGGAAACGTGTACAAGACGGTGATGCGGCCAGTGATGTTGTATGGTTTAGAAACAGTGGCCCTGGGGAAAAGACAGGAGGCAGAGCTGGAGGTAGCAGAGATGAAAATGTTGAGGTTCTCTTTGGGAGTAACGAGGATGGATAGGATCAGGAATGAGCACATCAGAGGGACAGCACATGTAAGATGTTTTGGAGACAAAGTCAGAGAGGCTAGATTGAGATGGTTTGGACATGTACAGAGGAGGGATAGTGAGTATATTGGAAATAGGATGCTGAGGTTGGAACTACCAGGCAGAAGGTCTAGAGGAAGACCAAAGAGACGATTCATGGATGTGGTGAAGGAGGACATGAAGGTGTTTGGTGTAAGAGAAGAAGATGCAAAGGATAGGATGAGATGGAGGCAGATGATTCGCTGTGGTGACCCCTGAAGGGAACAGCCGAAAGGAAAAGAAGAAGAAGAAGAAGTATATTATCAAGACAAGCTGATACTCATTGTTTATTATTTTATAATTGAGGGCACTCTGTACTATTGTGTATTTATTCACATATGAAATTTTACATATTATGTACATATTGTGGAAGAATAACCCTCAGTTTATGTATTCCTGGTGCTCTAGAAGACTGTGAAAAGGCTCCAAACCACTTCATCCTATTAGGATGCCTATTTCAGCCAATAGTGGGAGAAGGAGGGGCACACCCTGAAACACTCGCCAGACCATCACAGGACAACATAAATAACCATTCACACTCACACCTAGGGGCAATTTGAATGCACAATGTGTATATCTATGAAAAGTTGGAGGGCACCAGAGTACCTGGAGAAAACCTATAAAAACATGGGGAGAACATGCAAACGCCACAGAGAAACACCCAAGCACACGACTAAAACACAGGACCTTCATGGTCTGAAGTGGATGATTAAATTCGGACTATAAAATTATGAAGACATTAAGTCGAGTACCAAAGATTTCTCTACAATATGTATTCAATACAATCTCTCTCTCTCTCTCTCTCTCTCTCTCTCTCTCTCTCTCTCTCTCTCTCTTTATAATTTCAAACCCAATCCATCAATGTCTGAACATTTATATGAATATATCAGTACTTTGCCTGCTTTTTCTCTCTCTCCAGATAGATTACCCGGCCCCTGGAGAGACAGACTAGTTTGTATTTATTTGTTTTGTGACATTATCGAGGTGATCTGGAAGCAGAGGAATTGCTGTGTGCATGAAGGCTGGAGCTTATCAGGGAGTGGCAGGCAGCTTGGAGAGGAAGTGAGGAGGAAAGAAGAGGAAAGGCACAAATGGACACATTTCCTGAAGATACACAAACCCAGCGATCCTCTGCAGCCTTTTAACAAGCTGAGCTTTACACTCATTTCCAACACTCTGAGTTCAGAAGAAAACACACAAAATTGTACAAAACTGCTGCCAAAATAATGTGATTAAACAAAGAATGGAGTCACACTGTCTCTTTCATGTCCTTTCAGCAGGTACAATTATAAGTGGCCTATTTATTTCTCTCAACTTCAGCACTTAACTGTATGTTTGTATCATTCTTCCGAGCTTTCTATCTCTCTTTGTATGTATCTCTCTATATCTCTTACATACGCACACACCCACACACACACACACACACACACACACACACACACACACACACACACACACACACACACACACACACACACACGTAAGCTCCACACCCAAATTTGTGAACCGAGGACTTGTATCCAGTATATTTTTGCTGTGAGGTGGACATACAAGCCACCACACACACACACACACACACACACACACACACACACACACACACACACACACACACACACACACACAAAGTATTTTCTCCGTCACCGAACTTCTGACACGTTCACTTTATTAATCTGAACTAGCCGTATTTCACATTATTAAACAGCTCACCAATACTTCATAGTATAGACTTTTCAAAAAAAATTCAAACTGATTCCGCAGAAATATTATGAACACCATAATATCTGTACTATGGTGCCTGGGAGAAATACATGATAACCTACATTATTCATATTAAAATAATTTTGCTCATGAGTGCACAAGATCACAACCAATCCTATTTACTCCATAGTGCCAGTGCGTCATATAGGAAACATGCCTAATGAGGTAATATTCATATGTTCATTACTAACATGCAAATACATGTAATATATTGCTATGAATACGCTTGAATAATTTTCATACTGGTTGGGGGAGTGAAAGGAATGAAAAGAATGAAAGGAAAAGTGTACAAGACAGTGTTGAGTCCTGCGATGTTGTATGGTTTAGAAACAGTGGCGCTGGGGAAAAGACAGGGGGCAGAGCTGGAGGTAGCAGAGATGAAAATATTGAGGTTCTCTTAGGGAGTAACGAGGATGGATAGGATCAGGAATGAGCACATCAGAGGGACAGCACATGTGAGAGGTTTTGGAGACAAAGTCAGAGAGGCGAGATTGAGATGGTTTGGACATGTACAGAGGAGGGATAGTGAATATATTGGTACAGGTACAACCTCCCCAGTCCGGCACCCCTGTGGTCTGGTATAATTTTAATGTGCAGAAGGTTGGAATTGTTGAAGAAGTTGGACAAAAGGTGGGTCACTGCGGACCCTATGCGAACATTACAACATCAGGTCGTCAACTGTGTATGATATTAAGAAGCAGAAAAATCTAATTCTGAAGTTTTACAATGAGTCTGACATCAAAAAGTACATGGAAGTCCGTAAAACATTTAAGGAGGGGAAAAGTGCTGATTTAGACAGTGCTCGCATTCAGTGGTTTAAACTTCGGCGAAGTGGTAACGTTCCTGTGTCCAGTGAGAAGTTAATGGTGCAGGCAAAAATCTTCCATGAAGAACTTAACTGCTGACATTACAGGTAAAGACAATGGAAGTTAAAAGTGACGATGATGAAGTGAAAGTTCAAGAACGAATATCGATCGACAAATGCATCCAGATGACAGTCGCACATCATCCTGTACCCAGTTCGTCCGCTACCCCAGACGCCTCCCCAGATGACCACCGAGCCGAGACACCAGATGACATACCACCTGAAAGTTCTGCAACTCCGGATCTCACCCCAGTCAAGAGCACAGATATAACTCCAGTATAGTGTAACTTGAAGTTATCTGAACGTACATTACCTGTACCGGGCTCCGAAGCCGTAATAGTATAATACGCAAGTGTACCGTACATATATTTGTCAATTTTCATTTTTATTTAATTTTGTTTCCGTATTTTCTTTACTTTTGTATTTTTACTTAAATTTACCTGTATGTAGTATTGTTTTCTTGTCTTGCTGTAACATTAAACTTGTATTCTTTTAACACGTGTTTTTCTGTATCCTTCTGCATGCAGATTTACTTGTACAGCTATCATATATCACATTAAAACAATGCTACAGTCAAAATCCAGGCTGACTAAGACTATGCAGGGTGTTTTAGGGTGTTTATTTAAGTACCACCTGTGGTTCGGAATTTTCTGTGGTGCGGCAAGCCTCAGGCCCCGAAGATGCCGGACTGGGGAGGTTGTACCTGTAGTAGGATGTTGAGGTTGGAACTATCAGGCAGAAGGCCTAGAGGAAGACCAAAGAGAAGATTTATGGATGTGGTGAACAAGGACATGAAGGTAGTTGGCATAAGAGAAGATGCAGAGGATATGGTGAGATGGAGACAGACGATTTGCTGTGCCGACCCCTGAAGGGAACAGCCGAAATGAAAAGAAGAAGACAGGTTGGAGTGTGTGACAAAAACAACTGCAGTGTGGATGACACAGCGCCAGATATCAGGTGACATAAAGCAGAGTTACACTGTAGACAGCTCATGAGGAGACAGAAAAACTTTATACCCCCATTTCACTGGAGCGCGGCAAACTCGCGGAAGCAAAAATTTAGTCATCCTTCAAAGTTCCTCAGTCATTCCGTCATCTTCCGTGTCCTTCCGTATGATTCCAAATGTGTTCCTTAACTTCCGGCAGACCAAAATCTTCCGCAAACGTGCTTTTGAACATGTTCAAAAGCACGTTCGCGGAAACATCTTCCGACGGTGTTCCCTTTGGTTCCGCAGTCCTTCCGCAAACATTCCGTCATTTCCGCAAACGTTCTGACATCTTTCCTTTTATTCCGCAAGTGTTCCGAGACTTTTCCGCGAGCATCCCCCCCTCTTCCAGATAGTCATAAGCAGCCACGGAACGTTTACGTTCATCTACGGATCCCCACGGAATACTCTTGGAAGGCGCGGAATACATACGGAACAATAGAGAAACACTGCATAATTACCGTAGACAGTACACGGAACAAAGCAGACCGTTTGCGGAATAAGCAGCGATGAAAATAAAGGCATATGTGGACCTTTGCACTCTCTGTTTAGTACTACATCCTAACAGTAATTCAACATTGAATGGGTTTATCGAATTTCTTCCCAACTCATATTACACATGGGGCATTAAAAGTAAATCAGGAAAACAGAACACAAATCTCAGTAAATAAAATTGACAGAAAAGTAATAAAATGACTTGTTTTGTATTCAAACTGCAAGGAAGTGCGAGTTGTTTAATTACAAAAGACACACCTCTATCAGCACCAGTGTCCATATCCATACCCACTCACACTGCCAAAACACTGAATCCCACTAAGGTCGCAGGTAGCCTGAAGCCTATCTCAGCCAACATTGGGTGAAGGCGTGGTACAGTCTGAACAACTTGCAGGCCATCACAAAGCAAAACACACACAATCATTCACACTCACAAACCTTTAGGAAATTTGGATCAGCCAGTTAGCCTAATGAACATATCTTTGGGCTGTGGAAAGAAACTGGAATACCTAGAGGAAAACTGGAGCATGCACAGAAAGAACATGACAGGTCCATACAGAAAAGTCCAGGTCTCAAACACAGGACCTATTTGCATTTCGCACCCCCCACCACCACCACCCCGCGAGAGACTATAAATACCGGTAGTATTATTTGTCTATAAAATTGTTATTAGGACACCTCTGAATAACATTGTATCTTTATTAACATTAAAAACAAAAAAGAAATAAATATTGTTCAACTTACAACAAAGAAAAACTTCATTAACATTGTTTTTAAATCTGTAACAGAAAAAATTTAAAGTGCACAAATGTGCCTGAAATTTAAAAAAATACATGCTTATTTAAACTCATTCAACTTATTTATATCTTAATGTCTCCATCTCTCTCTCTCTCTCTCTCTCTCTCTCTCTCTCTCTCTCTCTCTCCACCTTTCTCTTTGTTCCAGTTATAAATTTTCCGTGTTGTATCTTGAGGGATTGTTTACTGCACTTCATATCATTTGCTCGTGCAAAAAACTGCTACACCATAGCCAAAGCACCACTGCCAACTAGTGGAGTGGAGGTGTAATTACACTTAATTCTCGTACACTATTCCAGAAAAGCATGTTCCCTCGGGTCATACACGCTTTACCAGGCATCACACCTTGCCCCTCTGGCATCATACCATACCCCCCAAGCGGGGCACACCCCACTATTTGAGAAGCACTGCACTATGCCTTTGCACCACCCTAGAATATTATTATTACTCTTTGTGTTTCGAATACACGTTCTGCAGTCATATTACCTGCATAAATAATTAACATTTAGCCTTACAGTATCAGGACTGTTTAGATTAATTAGATGGAAAAAAAATAAACCAAACAATACAACCCATTGAATATATACTGACAACAAAACAGTTGCCACAGCGTTGATTCTCTGAGTTGTTAATATTTAGCCCACCACTTGTTCATTTCATTTGGGTCTCAGATTTATATCTGAAGACTGATGTCTGCTCTTCGACTGTTTGTCTTGAATGTAATCCCCATAATAAGCACCGTGTGACCACACAGCTTAAGCCTTTGATGGGTGAGGGTAATTATGGAAGTGATAGGGTGTGTTTATATGGAAAAGAGAAGTCTTTCAGCAACCCTATCCTTCATCTCCAACTATTACAAATGTTCAGCATTCCTCTGAACAATACATGCATCATCAAAACTGAAGAAGGTCGGTGGCAAAACAGAGGTCGCACTGCTTGATACTGGATTGTAGAAATTAAAAGAATATAGCCTGAATATGAAACATCCATGCATCCATTTGCTGAACCTACTAGAGTCATGAGGAGACTGGAACCTATCTCAGCCTACTCTGTGCAAAGACGGGGTACACCCAAACAGTTCGCCAGACCATCACAGCCAACCAGCCAACACCCACACAACCATTCTCACTCATGCCTAGGGACAATTTGGAATGGCCTATTAGTCTAATATACATGTTTATGGACTGTGGGAGGAAACCAGAGGACTCAGAGGAAGCCCACACAAATATGCCCTTGCCAAGCCTCGCATACAAACTCAGGAACTTGTGGCTGTGAGGTAGTCATGCAACTTACTACACACCACTGTGCCACCCAGTTCAGAATCAATAGAATAGAACTCCTTATGTCATCGAGGAAAGGGTATTTGTGATTGTGTATACAAAGGTGCTTTGTTGCAAATTGGAAAGCTCTTACAATTACGAAGAATGCATGGATTCCTTCCTATGCAAAACATAGGTAGATAACCTTGTCTGAGCCCGAACAATTTCAAAAGCGCTTAAAAACATTTCAGAGGTTCAGTGCCTTCTCCACAGTGTACAGTACCGAAAACTCAAAATGCACAAACAAGTGCAGGATCGAAATTTGATGTGCTCACTACAGTCTTGTAACCTCACCCACCTCCTTCCGAGGGACCTGTCTCTAAATGCAACACCATTTTTCCTAATTTTTCATATCATGCTGATTTGAGATGACAAATGAAGACACTAACATGGGTGCTGGTCTGAAAGAACGAAGAAACATAAACTACAGTAAAATAGGCATTACATAATAGCTTCTGCAACCTCATTCACTTGCACTCATTCGCTTAATCCTACTTGGGTTGTGCTGAGGCTAAAGCCTAGCACAGCCGACACTGGGTGAAGGCGGGGTACACACTGAAACTCTCACCAGACCATTGCAGGATTAATACAGACGCTCCCCAACTTACGTTCATCCATTTTACTTTTTTTTTCAAAAAAAACACTCAAATTTTGAGTTTAGACATACCTACGTAGTATGCTGACGTATTTACTGTATAATTGTTAAATTGTTTACAAACAACAGACTGAACATGCCCTTCCTTCTTCCCAGTTCAGTCATATATATATATATACAGTGATACCTCAGCTCACAAACATAATATATATATATATGTCTTCCTTTCGGCTTTTTCCCTTTTACTCGGAAGTCACCACAGCGAATCATATGATTCGCACATTTGATTTGGCAGAGGTTTTTACGTCGGATGCCCTTCCTCTCACAACCCTTTTTAGCAAGGGACAGAAACACGCTGACGACTTTGCAGCCTACTCTTTACGAAAGTCAGCAATGGTTCTTTTACATGCCTCTCACCATAGACAGTGAGGGGCATGGCCCGCCTTTGATAACCCAGTTAGCTGCACTGGGGGGGCCAGTGACAACCTTGTAGAGAGTGGGACTCGAACCCCCAACCTTTGGATCAGCGATTCAGCACCCTATACCACTAGACCACCACTGCCCCTGTATATATATATATATATATATATATATATATATATATATATATATATATATATATATATACATACATATATATATATATATATATATATATATATATACATATATATATATATATATATACACATATATATATATATATATACACACACACATATATATATATATATATATATATATATATATATATATATATATATGTGCGAGGGTGGTGTGCACCCTGGACAGCTCACCAGGCCATCGCAGATTAGGCAAATTCGCTATTTCAAATTACCTCTATATATGAGTGTGAGTTCCAGATGTACCCCACTTCACCCAGTGTCAGTTGAGGTAGGCTCCAGTCTCCCCACGACACTAATAGGATTGAGTGAGTAGAGATAATATATATATATATATATATATATATATATATATATATATATATATATATAGAGAGAGAGAGAGAGAGAGAGAGAGTACTGAAACACATTGTGTGTGTGTGTGTGTGTGTGTGTGTGTGTGTGTGTGTGTGTGTGTGTGTGTGTGTGTGTGTGTGTATCTTTTTCAGTAAATTCAACACGACTGTAAAGAACGGAGATTAAAATGTTCTTTCCCAAAACACTAAAGGATATGGGAAACACAGGGGGAAGGGAGGACAAGTATGTAAAAAAAAACAAAAAAACAAGCAAACAGACCAAGAGACACACACTGATGCACACACTCTTCATAACGCACCTAAAGCATTTTTCTTTTACTGATACGTTTCCATGGTTTAATAATCCCCGAAGTTATCCTGGCCTGTCTGATTAAGTAGACAATTCTCGAGCAAAGAAGTCACACAACTCATACAGCATATTTAATAAAATATATTAATCAAAACAATGTTCTACAGATTTTATATACAGCGGGTTCCATAGGATTTGGACAGCAACAAATTCTAAACTTAGCCTCTGTACACCGCCCCAAGCAACCTCCAGCAACCAAGATAACGGCTGAATCTCAGATTGAAATAGATTAAAGCGTCTTTAATCCATATATCTATAAACAGCTTCCTGTTAATCTGCTGATCTCCATGGGTGTTTGTGAGCTTGTTCGTACATGGGGGGAATAGTGCTTTCCCTCAAAGTGTGTGAGCCACCTCCAAATATGCATGCGCAGCAGTTCGAAAAGAGGAGACTCCACCCATGGTTGGTGGTGGCCATATGTGATGGGGTGGGGGTGGGGGAATAACACCTGACGGTTTTCCATTAGGTATAAGGTTATAGGTATACAGGGATCCCTCGCTACTTCGTGCTTCAATTCATGTAGCTTCAGCACATCGTTTTTTGTTTTTTTAAGAATATTCATCAAATTAAAAATAAGGAAATTAAGGGCGAATAGGGGGGGAAAGTTAAGGAAAATGCCGCAAAACAAAACCAATTATGAAAAAACCTCCAAACAAACAGAAACAAAAAACAACCCAAAACCCCCCAACAAAACTACTTACAGTATATTTTTATATGAGGTGTGCGTCTGTTTGCGCACACGTATCTGTGTGTGTGTGTATTTATATTTTATTTACATCTTATGCATTATTTTTTGAATGTTTAATTGATATTATAAGTATTTATAGTGTTGAATATCTATTTATTGATATTATATACAGTCCACATATACATGTCAGTCGGGGGGGGGGGGGGGGGGGTGATCCTAATTTGCTGAATTCGGCGGTTGTGTGGGGATCTCGGTCCCAATTAATCGCGGAAAGTGAGGGATCCCTGTATAAAGACAGATATAAGGTAATTTGCAAGGTACAGGGTTACATGAAAAAACAGGAACTTTTTAACAATCCAATAAAACCAAATGTGATGGAAGAAAAATATGATTCGCAGTATTTGAAACCTTAAAACACGCCATTCAAGAAACAATGATGGAATTTTCAATTTTGGAAAATTACTTCCTGTAGATGGCGTCCTCCTGTAAGAATGCATTCTTGAAATCTGCTGTTAGATTCCTCATTTGCCGCTGACAGAATTCTAATCGCAGCTGGTAATCGTTTTCCCTCAGTTGTTGCACTATCTGCAGCTTCGACGAATGAAATTTCAAATCTAAAGTCAGAATTCTGCGAATACTCTCCCGGGACATTTCAACCACAGCTACTTGTTCACGAATTGAACGCCGTGGACTCCGTAAGACAGACTCGCGTACAACTTCAATGTTCTGTGGAGTACGAGCACTTCTTGGTTGTCCTGTTGGTTTCTTCTTTAGGGCAGGTCCAGTCTCTTCAAAGTTATGAATCCAACATTTTATCGCGTGTTTCGATGGAACAGCACCATGACGTCATAATTTGTAAAAACGTCGGAACTCCCTCTGTGCAGCTGTCAAACTATCACTGTTTTTAGAAACATTTTTTATGGCTAACGCACACTGTTGCCTGTTCCACTGATCCATGGTTACTAAAGTGGCGGAGTGTTTACTTGCTCAAGGTCACCGTCTCGCAGTGCTACCACTTGCTCATGTCTGCCAATATGCACTTCAAAAATTCTCGTTTTTTTTGGGTCTCCCTGTATAAGGTATGAGATAGTTTACATGAATGCTATAGCTTAATGCAACGGCCATTTAATGGGCAGTGCCATGGTGCTTGTGTAGGTTTTTTCACTTCAGTTTCCTCCTTCAGTCCAAACACATGGACATTAGGATAACTCTCTGTTTCAAATTTCCTCTTGGTGGGAGTGTAAGTGTGAATGGTTGTGTCCTGCCCTGCAATGGTCTGTCAGGCTCTTTAGTGTGTACCCCACCTTCACCCAGTTTCATTTGAGATAGATTCCAGCCTTACTATGACCCTAGTGGTAGGATTAAATGGTTCAGCAAATGAGTGAGTGAAAACCTGAGCTCCATCCTTATTATTATTATTATTATTATTATGATAGTGACACACACTCACAATAAAGGGCATTGATACTCATTTACTCATTGGCTGAACCAGTTAATCCTACTAGGGATGAGTAGAGGCTGGAACTCATCCCAGCTAACTCTGAGAAAGTAGGGCACACCCTGAACAACTCTCCATAGGGACGAGCAATCAAGAGAATCCAAGTACTGTATCCTAATACGCACGCCTTTTGACTGCGAGAGCAAACCGGAGTACGTGGAGAGTGCATGAGAAAGTAGAGGGAGAACATTCAAACTTCACACTGAAACACAAGTCGTCGAGCTCAAGGTCTTCTTGCTCTGAGGCGAATGTTCTGACTTCCTATACTACAGCGAAGCCCCTCAAATTGATAAAAAATCTTGCTTTAGTTTGCTTTTCGAAAGTTTCAGTGTTGTATATACAAAAACAATGACCTCAGGCTCGGCCAACATCACTGAGTATTCCCCTAGACCAGTGGTTCTTAACCTGGGTTCGATCGAACCCTAGGGGTTCGGTGAGTCAGTCTTGGGGGTTCATCGGAGGTCAAAACACACACCCAACTCATATTCATGACGACACGCCCGCTTGGCCATCACTGGCTACAGGTGATCACACTAAATTGCTTGGCCAATCTGAACTGCAGGAAATTTGGTGCACTCAGTAGTCGAATTGTGACCGTTGTGATGGTACATCGTGTGATGTCTTTCTTAATGTTTTCAATCATACTATGTTGAGCAAAAAAAGAAAGTGGTTGGACGAATATGTACAACATGGATTCACACATATAACGGAATGTGATGTGTCCTATCTGCATGATTTGTGAAGTAGGATCAACAACTCGACTGACGTATACGTACATATATATGCGTATATAATATCAATAAATACATATTCAATGCTATAAATGCTTATAATAATAATTAAACATTCAGCACATAAGTTGTAAATAAAATATAAATACATACACATACAGACACACACAGATTGCACGTGCACACACTAAGATATGCAACTCACATAAAAATGTAAGTAGTTTTGATGGGGGGAGTTCATGCATTGTATTAGTTTTGTTCTTTAAACACAGTGATGTTAATGCACGGTTCATTTTGGTTCCCCAGTAAAAACATATACCTATGTCTTGAATTTGAAAAAAAAAAAAATCATGTTTTATTTTTCAATAAAGAAGGGTTCGGTGAATGAGCATATGAAACTGGTGGGGTTCAGTACCGCCGCCAAAAAGGTTAAGAACCACTGCCCTAGACATTCTGTCCCAGTGCCTATTCAATGATGTCCGCCTCACCGGCAAATTGTTGTTATTTATCTTGGAATAGCAATACATGTATCAAAAAGGATATAATGCAACTTCAAACCAAAGGATTAAAAGCTTTGGCATTCCACTGGAAATGATTTCAGTGGGGGGAGATGATTTTCTGAGACTCTAGGTCTCATTATCATAACTGTGCTGCCAGGCTTCTCAGCTAGAACAGGTTAAGATTGAAACTATTCAAACGAACATTTCACAGATTTTTCATCAAGTGTTTAATTATATATAACACAGTAATTACAGCCTGAATTATCGATAGTGTCAGGAGAGAGAGAGAGAGAGAGAGAGAGAGAGAGAGAGAGAGAGAGAGAGAGAGAGAGAGAGAGAGAGTGCAGCCTGATCCTGACAGCCGGGGCTATTTTAAATGAGACAGGAGAAAATGAGCTCCCTGCTGCCGCTTCCTGCAGATTATTCCAGATCACAGTGTGGAAATGAACAAGCAGTGACAGGTAGTGACAGCCAGGAAATACTCACCAATCTTACAGCTTTAATATGGGTCTGTATGAAGTCCTACATTAAGGAACTTTGGGATTATTGTTTTCTTGAGTATCTCTGCAAGTGTCAAAAAAAAGAAGGGAGACAGAGGTGGAAGGATGGCGGGAGGGTGGGAGGGCAGGGCGCCACTTACTGGCATTCCAGTGACGAAATGTTGGAAAGGCACGTAAAGGAATGGAAACTGACAGCAGAGATTGCACAGTGGGAGGAAAGGTGTTCGAATTGATAAATGGAATCAAAGGCACCATTCAATTGTGAAATATGAGTTTTGAAATAGAATCCAATCTGGAAGTGCTATGTGGTCCCTGCAGTAGCTCCCAAATGAGTGTAAAAGCAGCAGTGTGTTGTGTGAAGGATGTGTGCTCTTGCAGAACTGCTGGAAAAAATAAAGTGACGAGTTCAAGTAGCTGCTTTAGGAACAAACTAAGCTTCCAGTTGCAAATAAAATCAACTCATACGCACTTGCTCATATTGAAGCCGACCAGCATTTTTAGAAGCGGTTTTGGCCTCTTCTATCAAATACAGTAATTACTATGAGCTTGATTATCCAAAGCATGGACGTTGGAAAAAAAAACGCAGAACTACATGGTTTTTATTCTCCAAAATCAGGGCATGTTTTATGGGTTTTTCTTATTTATTTATTTTAGGATGTTTTTCTTGTAAATTTTTTCAAACTTTATTCTTCACCCCCCATTTTCTTTCTAATTTTGTCATATCTCATTCCTACTTATCAGGTATTGCCTTCCCTCTCACAAATACAGCACTGGGGGAGGGTGAAAGCATGCACACATCCCCTCCGTGACATGCAGTGCTAGCCACCCACCTCTTTTCTCTCTGCGGAACATGCGCATTTGGGGATGGTCTAACATACTCGGAGGGAAAGTGTTATCCACCTTCTGGTATAATTGTGCTCACAGACGCTCATGATTGGCTGGTATCGCTGTGAGTGACAGGAAATTGAGCATATGCTATCATTCCCTCCAGTGAGAGCTCAGCCAGTTAGATTCCATGAACCTCTGGCCACGGACAGCTGTGGCATTAAACCAAATTCGAATTTGCAATCCCTGGGTTAGTAATCATGCACCTTAATGATGCGCCAGTCGGGTGCCTTCAAACTTTATTTGATTCTTATTGTACTGTATAATGTAAAAGCCTTCTTCCTTTTGTAAGCCTCAGTTGCTTTGAATGTGCTATACAAATAAAGTTGACTTGATCTCACAGGTAAATTCTGTCACCACAGATCCTGCTCTTAACTTAGTTGCTTTTTAAAATAAAACGCAGGTATTCTGACCTTCGTCCTACTAATTAAGGTCAAAAGGGATGGGAAATTTAAGGTAAATTCCCTAAAATTTCTCTAGAACTTCAGTTGGCGAATCTTGGAAATACTACAAGTTGGAAATGGGAATTTTCATGGGAGTTAACCTGAAATTTGGGATATTACCAAACCTTCATTAAAATTGTACACTTTAAACTTATGTAAACTCTTTCATAATCATTACATGTTTTGTTTTATGAGAAGTAGACATACATATAAATATTTATATGTTTACTTGATTTAAAAAAAATATTCACGCACAGTGCAAAGTAGAACTTCAATTGATTTTGCATTAAATCTGGTCATTTAAAACAAGATTACACTGCAAAATATTTTTGTTCAACTACATACAAGTTCTCTGTAATATGCTAACCTGTAATTTCACTAATTTCCAGTTTATTCACATTAATTCTCATACCATATACAGGGATCCCTCACTTTTTTTTTCATTAATTGGGACCGAGATCCCCACACAACCACCGAAATCCGCAAATTAGGATCAACCCCCCCCCCCCCCTACCTGACTGACGTACACGTACATGTATATGTGTATATAATATCAATAAATACATATTAAATGCTATAAATGCTTACAATAATAATAATTAAACATTTAAAAAATAATGCATAAAATGTAAATAAAATATAAATGCACACACATACAGCCACGCGCGCATGCAAATGCACACAGATGCACGTGCATACATTCAGATGCAACAATGTAAGTAGTTTTGATGGGAGGTTTCGGGTTGTTTTTTGTGTTGTGCTTGTTTAGGTTTTTTTTTTTTTTTTTTTTCATAATTGGCCTTGTTTTTGTGGCATTTTCCGTAACCTTTTCTCTTATTCTTCCTTAATTTCCTTATTTTTTAATTCGATTAATATTAAAAAAACAAAACAAAAAAAAACGTGATGCACTGAAGCCACATGAATTGAAGTGCGAAGTAGTGCGGGATTCCTGTATTCCCATTAATTCTCATGAAAGATTTCCAATTTTGATAATTCCGGAGACTTTGCAGCCCTAATCTGGATACACTCAAGATCACTGTACTTCCAGTAATCCAACCACATAAAACATGGTAATATACAACAGCACTGCACATCCAATCTCACTGTCAAGATCTTTCATTTGCATTAGATATTTTTATGGTTGTTTATGGATATTATGAATTTCAGTGACATTCCCATTTCATTTATTCATTTTCTGAACTGCTTAATCCTAATTCGAAGAAACTGGCGCCCATCTCAGCTGACTCTGATTGAAGGCGGGGTACACCCTGTACAGCTCACTAGGCCACTGCATTGTAAATAAGAAAACTCATGTGCAATGTTTTCCCAACATTCAAAACACATGAGGGTGTTCTTCAGTGTACTTCCATTATACAATATATCATACCTTCCTTCATAAGGTCACCTTCATTTTAAACTTAAGGGCTTGATCTGGGCATGTTGGAGAGAGTGCAAGTAGCTGAAATGTGATTAGAGTGGAAAATTTGATTTATATGCACATAATAAGTGTGCAACAGAGTGTGTTTATAAGTGGATAGACCTCACAAAAACAAATGTTTTTTTAAATATCCAAAAATAGAAAGAGACATATATAACTTACAGGGTGGAAAGAACCAGAGTCAGAAGAGGCACATGGCACTGCCTTAATGGCTGGATGGTAAAAGTGAGACAATCAATAAAATTAATGATCAGTCACTAATGATCTAAGCACCGTGCATTCGAAATGTCAATGAGATTGAGAGAAAGAGGACCGATAAGTTACTGAGGGTCAGTTACTAGGCGGAAATAACATCATCATGCCACAAGTCTCACACACACACACACACACACACACACACACACACACACACACACACACACACACACACACACGCACAATGTACATGAGGTGTTACGAAAACAAAATAAATGTTTAAGAAAGATTAAACAATTTAACAGTAATGCCTGAAGCATAGGATCCTATTTGAAGTGGGATGAAATGGTGAGAGGTGGTTTACATAATTTCTTAACAAAAAATATTTCTGAGCTTGACTGCTTTAAATCCGGATATAATCCGCACAGAACCTGCTTTGAATTGACTGCCTCTTGGCATTTTGAGAAAGTGTGTGGTCATTAATACATGGAGAATGTGTTGTACACTATAAGGTTTATACTTATCTATAGTATATGTGTATACTTGACCAACGGGAATGGAATAACTGTTTAATTTTGTGTGTGTGTGTGTGTGTGTGTGTGTGTGTGTGTGTGTGTGTGTGTGTGTGTGTGTGTGTGTGTGTGTGTGTGTGTGTGTTTTCTCTTTATTTATTATTTATTTGCTTGCTTGCTATATTGTATTAAACTTGCATGGGAAATTATGGCCTCTGTATTTAGCACATCCAAAGTGAGCACACACGCACATAAAGAGTGAACACACACACACACACACACACACACACACACACACACACACACACACACACACACACACACACTGGAGCAGTGGGCTGTCATACACTGGGACACTTGGAGAGCAGTTGGGGGTTAGGGACCTTGCTCATGGGCACTTCCGCCATGATGGTGTAGGAAAGGAAGCGGCATCTCACTCCTACTGCCACAGATTTTTTCTGCTGGCTCAGGAATCAAACTGGCAATCTTAAAGTCCCAAAGCCAGTTCTCTATCCATTAGGTTATAGCCATATAACATTTTTATTACTGTATTCCAATTTTTTTATTAAATATATATATAACTTTTTTTAATCATAAAATGCTTTATAAGAGAGCTGGTTAACACAGAGCTAGCTGGTTAGCTGAAAGCCTGTTCCGCTAGCAAGCCAATAATGTTGCGTTTAGTGAAAAAACTGTCTAATTCTGAAAAGGGAAACACTTTCTCAATATAAAATACACTTTTTGTTGCTTTCCGTGGCAAGCCGGTTAAAAACAGATCTAGATGATAAGCATGGAGCTAGCTAGCTAACTAATCACCGTTAATCCAGTAGTGACCCTTGAAAATGACTAAATATAATTATCAAATATTTTCATGCCGAATGTAGCTCATTGTTACGGAATCAGTCTTAAATGGTTGAAAAAAACTGGATTGTGTTAGCTTTAGCTGAGAATAATTTCTATGTTTTTTCTGTAGTGACATTTGAAGTGATACCCTAAGCATAGATTTGCTAATCAGAGGACACAATTACTAATGTCTAGCGATCTAGGCCAGATTAAACACAGAGACAAAGACAGATAAATTAACAATAAATGCGATAACAATAAACAGTTTTCCTTATGTAACATCCTCCTGTGGCTGTCTTCTCTCGTCTGTGACTGAGTGCTTGGAAAAATCACTAATGCAAGCTGCCTCTGTGCAGGGCATTGTTGCTTGGGATAGCATTATAGCTAGCGCTAGCTGTTGGCAGCAGGGTATTTCATTAGATTAGATTAGATTAGATTAGATTAGTCAACTTCATTGTCATTATATATGTACAAATACAAGGTAACGAAATAAAGTTTAATATCCAATCAGAAATGCAGAAAGCAGCAAGTGCAATACTGTATATACAGAATGTGCAGTATGTACAGTTAGAATCAGTTATGTACAGATAAGGGCAGCGTAAAAGTTGGAAATAGTTAATTTTCTGTAACCGCTTAATCCTAATTAGGGTCACGGGGAGGCTGGTGCCCATCCCAGCCAATTCTGAGCGAGGGCAGAGGACACCCTGGACAGCTCGCCAGGTCATCGCAGAGTGGAAGCACGCCAACGGCTTTGCAGCTGCTCTTGTTGAAAGTTAGCAATGGTTCTTCTGCATGAACCTCACACCATAAACAAGCTAAAGTGTACAACGAACAGGATTTTAAAAACAATAAATAATTCCAGTTTTAACATATTGATGTTTGGAGCATTCAATTCATTCCACTGACGAGACAAGGGTGTAAAAGGACAGCTCAGTGCCAGAGGCAAGCTTTAAAAATCGATGATTTTTAGCACCATTTTTCTCTTATAGGGCGTTGTTGGCTGACACGGTGACAAAAAAAGGATTTTGTGTGTTTTGGCAACGACAGTGGAAATCACATCTGTACAATAAATAAACCTCTGTGATTTTAGGGAAGAATTTGACCTTCCAAGTCTGTTGATTAAATTATCTTACGCATTTTCCCTCAGCAATGCCAAAAAGGGAATCATCCTCAATTATTACAAACTTGTCAGGGGGGGAGGTCAAGACAATATTACAACACTGATACTGAAATCATTGATTGTGGTTGTATTCCTCCTGGAACTATGAATCTCCTCGATGCAAGTGTGACATCATCTCATTGCATGCTTCTGGGAGAAATAATGGCTCTCATCAGCACCCATGGAACTGAGGCACTGCTATTATAAACACCAGGGTGTAATATAGAAGTGTCATAGCTGAGATCCAATAATTACAGTGCACCATGAAAATGAGACGCAAACAACTGGTTTAGAGACCAGAGCTCGGACCAGGATTCAGAAAGCTCTAGTCAGTACTGGTTTGTGTCTGTAATTATCTATGAAGATCTCGGTGGTGGTGGAGGTGTGGTGTGGTGTGTGGCATGTGTGTGTGTGTGTGTGTGTGTGTGTGTGTGTGTGTGTGTGTGTGTGTGTGTATGGTTAGTTTTGTAGACTGAAGGTATGATCTGCAGCTACACCTCTCTATTCCTTGAGCTTTAACACACGGGGATTGGCAAGTGAACTGATCGAACTAGTACACGGTGACTGTGCGCGCTGCTGACTCAGAATACCTTATGATTGGTGAAATAAGAAAATGGCATGGCAGGCTTTGATTTGAGTGAAACAGTGTCATTTTTCACGTTACTTACAGTGAAAAATCCCTCCGTATACAACCTCTATCCCACTACAAGCTTCTTCTTCTTCTTTTCCTTTTGGCTGTTCCCTTCAGGGTTCGCCACAGCGAATCATCTGCCTCCATCTCACCCTGTCCTCTGCATCTTCTTCTCTTACACCAACTGCCTTCATGTCCTCCTTCACCACGTCCATGAATCGTCTCTTTGGTCTTCCTCTAGGCCTTCTGCCTTGTAGCTTCAACCTCAGCATCCTACTACCAATACGTATACTCACTATACCTCCTCTGTACATGTCCAAACCATCTCAATCTAGCCTCTCTGACTTTGTCTCCAAAGCATCTTACATGTGCTGTCCCTCTGATGTGCTCATTCCTGATCCTGTCCAGCCTCGTTACTCCCAAAGAGAACCTCAACATTTTCATCTCTGCTACCTCCAGCTCTGCCTCCTGTCTTTTCCCCATCCCACTACAAGCATGAGAATTAATAAGACCGAGCATTAAAAATGGGGAAGCTGTGGTATAAAAAATTAGGAAAACATGTGACGGTAGGGGAAGTGAGCTGCACCACCCTCCACCATCATGACTTAAGTGCCCTTGAGCAAGGCACCTAAGTGCTCTCCGGGCATCACAATGCACTTTGGATGGGTAAAATGTAGACTTCGAAATTTCCCTTGCAGATTTAATACAGTAAATCAAAAATAGTGTCGTTAATTTATATTTATATTTATAAATTAACTATACACCAATCTGTTATAGAAATAATACCACCTGAATGGTCTGGGGCTTTGCAACTAAACACACAACAAGCTTCAACGCATTGTATGTTCTACCAACGTTGTGTCACAGCCGGCATTAATAGTTTGAGCAGTCTGTGCTATAGTAGATATTCAATGGGATCAGATCAGATGTACTATCCGGCGCTCCCTACACAAAGCAGTGGGACTTCGACACCCATGACACTCTTACCAATTCACTGGCTGTCCTTCCGTTGACCACCTTTTGGTAGGTATTTACCACTGCATACCAACAAAACTCCCAACAAGGCCTTCCATTTTGAAAACCTGACCGTATACTTTATGCCTAATACAACCCATGACTTTGGAAGGTTCCTATTCAATTCAGCGACATCAACTGATCCTGAAGCAAATAATTGCTCTAGTTAAGGATACATCGTTCAACAATTTCATTAATTAATCATTAAAATATTTGCATTTCATTATATGTTATTATTCTCTTATTAAAATATTACGTTAAAGTAGTATTAAAGTATTATACACATAAAGCATCACTCCCTTATTTATTCGAATAGCTGCTTAGGCCTACTAGGGTTATATAGAGCCTTTTTCAGCTCACCAGACAATCACAGGACAACACACACACACAACCATTCACAAAAACCAATTTGAAAAACACAAGGTGCTTGTCTTTAAAATGTGGGAGGAAACTGGAGAACCCAGGGTAACCTCAATGTCAGAACGGTGAGAACATTCAAAATCCACACAAAAATGCTCTCACCGAGCCCCGGACTCGAACTCAAGGCCATCTTGCTGTGAGGTGCAAGTGCTAACCACTATGAAAACCCCACCGGCCAAGATAAGACATTCTTTTACTATTTAAAAAGCAATTGTAAATACAGAACGGACATCTTAAAATGAACAGCTGACATATTTCCTTTTTAGAATAGTCTATTTATATTATATCATTACATATCAAATTTATTTCTTATCAATAGGAAGAAATACATTTTATGGCATTCGAAAGGGTCTTCATAATGAGTGAAATTATGTAAATCCAACCTCAAACAAGATTTCCAATTTAACATAATAATAATAATAATAATAATAATAATAATAATAATTATTTTTCATTTTCATTTTCTGTAACCGTTTCATCCTAATTAGGGTTGTGGGGAGGCTGGGGCCCATCCCAGCCAACTCAGGGTGAGGGCAGAGTACACCCTGGACAACTCGCCAGGCCATGGCAGGGCGGAAACAAGCTGACGGCTTTGACTCGAACCCCC
The DNA here is from genome assembly GCA_024760905.1 of Plotosus lineatus. Classification (NCBI taxonomy): domain Eukaryota; kingdom Metazoa; phylum Chordata; class Actinopteri; order Siluriformes; family Plotosidae; genus Plotosus; species Plotosus lineatus. The sequence goes on along the minus strand of CM045750.1, from coordinate 8,164,602 downwards.
AACCTTTGGATCAGCGATCCGGCGCCTTATACCACTAGACCACCACTGCCCCTAATAATAATAATAATAATAATAATAATAATAATAAATTTAATTATTATTATTATGGTTATAATTAGAATAAATATGTACAGTATTTTAAATTTATTATTATTATTATTATTATTATTATTATTATTATTAT
>CM045750.1:8064418-8159418 GCA_024760905.1 Plotosus lineatus | reverse complement strand
AAAGTTTGGACACGCCTTACTCAGTTAAAGTAAGTGGGTACATCCAGACTTATGGTACTGCATGTTATAGCAGCTGTTATAAACCCCAGGCTTAATTTTTTCCCGTTACCTGAAGATAAGTTACAATCCCCTGTACCCATTATTCCAAAAAAACATCCAACTCAACAAAGAACCTGGAACTTTGGCAGCATCATTAGTATAAACACCTGTCTGTATATCTAACTGTCTGTCTGTTTGTTTATCTGGGAGTTCAGTAATTTCAGTATACAAGTTCTGATATAGCAACTACCTGATGTTCACTCTTGCAAACATAAATATTAGCCACAAGTAATTGTGTCAAAACCTTTGACTATTACTGTATCTACATTCCTTCATCCCTGCATCCATTTACTGTATACAGACGCTCCCCGACTTATGTTTTTAATTGGTTCGGGACGACCAAACGTAAGTTGAAAGTGAACGTAAGTTGTTACAGTGACGTATGACGTATGACACTCATACTGTACTATACATCCATAAATACCATTACCGTATCTCATAAAACATCCTTAAATCAATTATTATAAACATAACAATGTAAAATGATATCAAATATATCAAATAATATCAACATTAACTTCAAATAAGTCTCTTATTTATACCGAGTCACTTTACATGAAGCTTAAAACAGCCAATCAACGCTTACAATAATTTTCGCTCAATACCGAAAGTAGTGTACTTGTGAAAGTAGTGTACTTGCTGTGGGTTATACAGACTTCCGGTCTTTCAAGTGCGCTAGGATGCTGTTGAACTCGTTTAGAACACAGCCTGCACTGATGTGAATCCCAGCAAAGCGGAGAGTTTTTTCTTTTGTGTATGTAAATAAGTAAACTTTATTCAAGAGATGCATACAAAGAACAAGTACAAATCCTAATGAATATTAATATAAAAATAAGTATACACTCTTAGGATTATGCTAAAAGATAATAAATATAAAGATTGTGTCGATCTGAGCAGATAGTTAATTCATCTCTGTGTATGAGACTTGCACCCATGCTAGTAGGCTTACACTTCTGACCAACCAGATTTGTTTAGGGTTACAAAAGTCCGCAAAACAGTGTAAACACAAAGATCACAGAGACGACGTCTTAACACAAGAGTAACACGCTATATATATATATATATATATATATATATATATATATATACAGCCAGTATATAATATACACACTCAGTCTGTAGTTTGTAAACGATGAGTGCAGCGTCATTGCGTCATCGCATCAGCGTACTACGTAGGTACGTCTAAACTCAAAACAAAAAACGTAAAATCGAAATAAACGTAAAACGGATGAACGTAAGTCGAGGAGCATCTGTATACAAAACTCTGTCTTACTCTGAGATGTATTTTGACACTAGTAAGAGAACTGAGCATAAAATAAGATGAGATGAGCTGGCCGGAGCTTAATACTACTCAGGTTTGTACTTATTCAGAGCTGGTTAACATTTAGAACAAACTAGCAATGCCTAACCCTATGAGAATGTATAACTCTCATAAAAATAACATGGACAAGCACAGACTTGCACTGATTTACATCAACATTTCAATTTCTTTCATTATTTCTATAAGTGCATAACTAGCCACCATATTGATTTATGTTTTTAATGTAAATGTATGGTTCCATGTAACCATAGCATTCATGTAAACTAGCAGATCATTGTTTTAATGGTACAGTATTTACACTTGCTTATATCTGCTCTGTGGACACACTGGACGTATTTTTTGTTTTTCTTAAACCTAAATGTTTCCAACCTTTGGAAGCTTGTGATCTCTGCACCATGTCATCAAATCATATTTTCCTGTCACAGGTCTACCGTGTAATCACATTTTCATGGTTTTCGCCCAGGTGGCTTTCGCCTAGATGGCTTTCGCCCGGGTGGTTTTTGTTTTTGTGAGGACATGTTCTTCACCCAACTTAAATAATAATAATAATAATAATAATAATAATAATAATAATAATAATAATTATTATTATTATTATTATTATTATTATTATTGTTATTATTATTATTATGTGGGTAGTGGTGGTCTAGTGGTATAGGGCACTGGATCGCTGATCCAAAGGTTGGGGGTTCGAGTCCCACTCTCCACAAGGTTGTCACTGTCCCCCAGTGCAGCTAACTGGGTCTTCAAAGGCCAGCCATGTCTCTCCCTGTCTATGGTGTGAGGTTCATGTAAAAGAACCATTGTTGACTTTCATAAAGAGTAGCTGCAAAGCCTTCAGCGTGTTTCTATCCCTTGCTAAAGGGTTGTGTCAGGAAGGGCATCCGACGTAAAAACCTCTGCCAAATCAAACGTGCGAATCATTGGCTGTGGCGACCCCTGATAAAGGGAAAAAACCAAAAGGATATATTATTATTATTATTATTATTATTATTATTATTATTATTATTATTATTATTAGATTCGCTTGTTAATAGTTATTTACAGATTTGTGACACTTTCCTTAAATGAGATAACAAAGGATAGTCTTAAAACACTGTACTCCACCAAAGTAACACATACTCCCTAACGCTAACCCAACCCTACTTCATATCCTCAATAAACTTTGTATACATGTGGATATATGTTTATGTTACTTATACGTTTCCAACCAAAAAATAAATAAAAAAATAAAAAAAACTTGGGCGAAAAACATGTCCCTATAATTTGGGTGAAAAACACCTGGGTGAAAACCATCTGGACGAAAACCAGCAGCAGCGTGTAATCACTGTGCTACGGGAATGATGTCCATACAGAACAAAGTGAGTGATTTATAAATATATACTTAATAAAAGTACGCACTCTAATTGAATTAATCAAATTACCCAGCACAGACAAACAACCAATAAAAGCTCGGAGCAATTCAGAACAGCCAGTTAACACGGAGCAGCCAGTTAGCTTGGTGTGCATGCATTCGGACTGTTGGAGGAAGTCCACAAAAGCATGGGAAGAGCAAACAAACTCCGCATAGAAACACCCTTGCTGTACGTGACTTAAGAACTCTTACTGTGATACAAAACTGGTGCTAAACACTTTGCCACTGTGTCACCTAACTCATCCGACACTGGACAAAGGCAGAGTACATCCAGAACAACTCACTAGATCAATCACAGTCACATTCATATTTAGAGGCAACTTTGAACAGCCAATTAGCGTGACGTGTATGTCTTCGAACTGTGGGAGGAAACCGGAGTACTCAGAGGAAACCCCAAGCACGACATGCAAACGCCACTCAGAAATGCTCTCAGCGAGCTCAAGATTCAAACTCATGACTTTCTTGCTATGAGGTGAACGTGCTAACCACTACACCACCGTGCTGTCCGAGTGTAACAGCGGATCAACTGAAATTTGTTAGCGATTACATGATAACATTTATGGCCACAAGTCACCACTGGAAATCCGCACACTAGGTACCATCTAACTGTGCAATCCTTCCTTATCAGGAGAACATCATAAAACACATCCCACTTTAATTGCCCGAATTTGACCACACCTAAAATGATTCTTTTCTCAATCTCAAAATCATCAGTGAAGTACTGTATCTGTTATGTCATTCTTGGCATCTTGTAGCCTCAACCTGTAGGCCAAATTCTATAAAGGAATGAGGAAAGAGGTTTACTGTAATTCTCTTTGTTACTGAGAAACCATTACTTCACATTTAGTCCAAAAGAGCCAACCATTATTTCTGCAATTTCCTGCATGCCAACAATCATCACAGTGACGTTGCTCTTCCTTCCTTTCTTTCATGATGCTATTATTCCTTTTTCCGTTCCAGAAGAATAAGAAGTGTATGGAAGGACACACCTGCAAGTTACTAAGTTTGTGTTTATACATTAAAAAGTCACGATTATCCAAGGACATGCTTCACTGCTCATTTACTAAAAATGAAAGAAAAGGAAAAAATACCGCTTGAATAAGTAAGGAATAAATAATATCAGGTGATATTATGAAATGTTATACACATATGAACATGAAATTTCATTTATCCCACTCTGTGGACTGTCTAGTATCTACCCACAGACTATGGAAATGAGTCCTTGAGTTATTCTTTCCCACCGTTGTTTTCATGAAACCAGCATGATAAGGTATTGTGGTCATGTTCACAGAGAAGTGTTTCCTTAACAGACTTTCATGAGGGTTCACACACTGCTCAGACTGCCAGCATGGGACAGAGGGAGACAGCACTGTGGTACCATTTTCTGTTATGCATGAAAAATATATATCTTTCAATGTGGGTGTAAATAAACGCCTTGGATGAAATTAATTAAGAGTATTTAAAAAATAATGTATCTAAATGACTGTTTTTTGACATGTTTTATTTTCTGATACTAAAACTATGAGCTGATATCAGTTCCCATTATTTATTTATGTCTTTATTTATTTATTTATTTTATAGTGAAGCTTAAATACTGTTGCATTTGAAAAAAAAAAAAAATATATATATATATATATATATATATATATATATATATATAGAGAGAGAGAGAGAGAGAGAGAGAGAGAGAGAGAGAGCCTGTATAGCCTGGCTATATGCAGGACCTTTACACAAAATCATATTTTTTATTATTCTAAATCCTGCACAATCATATACTGTATGTATATTCATTCATTCATCCATGTAGTCATTACTTCACCCAAACATATTAAGGCTGTGGGTCTCATCTGGCTTGGAGAAAGGCAGGAGTACACCCTGAACAACTCGTCAATCCACTGTAGGGCCAACAAGCACACAAGTATTCACACTCATACCTAGGGGCAACTTGGATTCTCCAATTAACCTTATGTGCATGTCTTTGAACTACAAGAGAAAAATTTAGAGAAAACCCACACAAGCATGGGGAGAACATGCAAATTCCACATAGAAGCACCCTTGCTATGCCTGGGACTCAAACACAGCAGAACCTTCTAAACATAAATATGTGCATTTTATGAAATAATAATATTAATAATAATAATAATAATAGTAGTAGTTTATAATAAAAGCCCTGTGATGGCCCGTTGAGCTGTCTGGGGTGTTCTCTGCCCTTGCCCAGAGTCGGCTGAGATAGGCGCTAGTCTCCCTGTGACCCTGGTTAGGATTAACTAATTAGCGGTATACACATACACACACACACACACACACACACACACACACACACACACACACACACACACACACACAAAATGTATAAATCTGATTTCACCAATTCTTACTGCTCAAGAAAATCCTTGGTATTGGATCAGTGCAATTTCTAATGAACACATGTTCAACAAGTAAACATGGATATAACAAGCCTTTAGAAAACTGGCAATAAAGCACCTCTTACACTGTATAACTTTAAATGTAAACTTCATATTAAAGATAACTAAACATACAAAAGGTGCACATGTGGTGTACCACCCAAGTGATAAGGAATGCTACATGTAAGTACTGCAGCTTTGAGTTATTATATTGTAGAACAGTTAAACCCTTGAAAGTGCTTATATGATGATCATTGATATTATTATTATAATCAAAATGAATTATTGTCCTTCATTCCATCTGACCAATATGATTGTATTCCGCCTGTAAATCCTCACTGTAAAATCACCAGATTATTATTATTATTATTATTATTATTATTATTACTACTATTATTATTATTATCATCATCATCATCATCATCATCATCAACAACATTACTATTATTATTATTATTATTATTATTATTATTATTATTATTATTATTATTATTGTTTTAGGTAACACCTACCTGGGGAAAAGAACAGGAGCGTCAGAATGGACAGCACCGGATTAAGTTTCTCTCGAGTTCGGATCTCCATTTCTCTCTTTTTTTTTTTTCTTTCTCTCTTTCCGTCTCTCGTTTCTTTCCCTCCTGGTATCTGCACGTACACTACTGTCCGTCACACTTTGTTTTGAGTTTCTCTCAAAGAACACCACGCACTTGAACAGCGCAAGTTCCGAGTGTACCGAGCGCGAGCGGAAAGGAAAGCCTCCACGGTGAAGTCGCCACGGAGACGCGATCCCACAATCCCACAATCCACGCGCTCGCAAACCAATCGACAGTACGGCCTGAAAGCTGAATTTTTTTTTTAACAGTGCACTTCGACCTCCCTCCAAATGCCTTGCGACACGGTTATAGCAGAGCTGATAAGAGAGGATTTGGTGCGTGGGAACCTTACTTTACCTCGTTGGACTAGAGAAAAGCGGCACCTGCGGACTGTAGCCACGCCCATATACAGATGACGTCATGCGCACTGCCGCTTCTACAGGTATCGCTTCTCCAGGTTAATAATAATAATAATAATAATAATAATAATAATAATAATAATAAAACAATCATCATCAACATCACTACTTTCTGAACTGCTTAATTCTTCTCGGGTTGTAGGGAAGCTGGAGTCTAGCACAGCCGACACTGTCCAAAGGTGGAGTGCGCTCTGAGCAACTCACCATACCACTGCGGGGCCAACACACAACCATTCACACTCACAGCCACATCTAGTGGTAACTTGGAACAATCAATTAGCCTAACATGCATGTCTTTAGACTTTGGAAGGAAACCGGGGTACCCTGAGGAAATCCACAAAAACACAGTGCATACTCTACACAGAAATGCTCTTGTCAATCCCAGGGCTCGAAACCAGAACTTTCTTCCTGTGAGGCAGACATGCTAACCACTATGAAACCTTGCTGCCCCATTAATATCAGCATCATCATCATCTTCTTTTCCTTTCGGCTGTTCCCTTCAGGGGTCATTATCTTCTGTGTCTGATTTGTAAAACAGTTTAACACTATTAGGTTCAAAAAGGAATTATCTTGTTTTAGTGGGCCTATCTCAGCCAACTTCTGGTACACCCTGAACAGCTCATCACAGTGTAAACAGACACACAATCATACATACTCATTCCTGAGGCAGTTCGGAAGAACTGGCTAGCCTGATGTGCATGTCTTTGCACCGTGGGAAGAAAACCAGAGTCTTCTTCTTTTTCTTCTTTTTCTTCTTCTTCTTCTTTTTCTTCTTCTTCTTCTTTTTCTTCTTCTTCTTTTCCTTTCGGCTTTTCCCTTCAGGGGTCGCCACAGCGAATCATCTGCCTCCATCTCACCCTATCCTCTGAATCTTCTATTCTTAATCCAACTACCTTCATGTCCTCCTTCACCATATCCATAAATCTTATTTTTGGTCTTCCTCTAGGCCTTCTGCCTGGTAATTCCAGCCTCAGCATCCTACTACCAATTTACTCACTATCCCTCCTCTGTACATGTCCAAACGATCTCAATCCCGCCTCTCTGACTTTGTCTCCAAAACCTCTTACATATGTTGTCCCTCTGATGTACTCATTCCTGATCCTGTCCATCCTCATTACTCCCAAAGAGAACCTCAACATTTTCATCTCTGCTACCTCAAGCTCTGCCTCCTGTCTTTTCCTCAGTGCCACTGTTTCTAAACCATACAACATCGCTGGCCTCAACACCGTCTTGTACACTTTTCCTTTTGTATCAGCACTTTTCTCCAGCCATTCCGACCTGCCTGCACATGCTTCTTCACCTCTTTTCCACACTCTCCATTGCACTGCACTGTTGAGCCTAAGTACTTAAAATCCTCCACCTTCATTATCTCTGCCCCCTGTAACCTCACCGTTGCTCTTGGGTCCTTGTCGTTCACACACATGTATTCTGTTTTACTGCGGCTAACCTTCATTCCTTTCCTTTCCAGGACATACCTCCACCTCTCCAGATTTTCCTGCACTTGTTCTCTGCTCTCACAAGCGATCACAATGTCATCTACAAACATCATAGTCCATGGAGATTCTTGCCTAACTTCGTCTGTCAGCCTGTCCATCACCATCGCAAACAAGAAGGGGCTCAGAGCTGACCCGTGATGCAGTCCTACCTCCACCTTGAACTCTCCTGTCACACCGACAGCACACCTCACCACTGCCTTACATCTCTCATACATGTTCTGCACCACTCTAACATACTTCTCTGCCACTCCAGACTTCCTCATGCAATACCACAGTTCCTCTCTCGGCACCCTGCCATATGCTTTCTCCAGATCCACAAAGGCACAATGCAGCTCCCTCTGGCCTTCTCTGTACTTCTCTATTAACATCCTCAAGGCAAACACTGCATCTGTGGTGCTCTTTCTTGGCATAAAACCAAACTGTTGTTCACAAATGCTGACCCATGCCCTTAGTCTAGCTTCCACTATTCTTTCCCATAACTTCATCGTATGGCTCATCAACTTTATCCCCTGTAGTTGCCACAACTCTGCATGTCTCCCTTGTTCTTAAAAATGGGCACAAGCACACTTCTCCTCCATTCCTCCATCATCCTCTCACTCTCTAAGACCTCGTCTAATGTTCTTGTCATAAAATCTACTGCTCCCTCGCCTAGACACTTCCATACCTCCACCGGTATGTCATCAGGACCAACTGCCTTTCCATTCGTCATCCTGTTCAATGCCCTCCTCACTTCACCCTTACTAATCTTTGCTACTTTCTGGTCCTCAATGGTCACCTCTTTTACTATTTTTTCTCTCTCATTTTCCTCATTCATCAGCTCTTCAAAGTACTCTTTCCATCTTCCCTGCACACTTGTGGTGTCAGTCAACACGTTTCTCACTCTGTCCTTAATCACTCTAACTTGCTACACATCCTTCCCATCAGGCTGTGCCAACCTGTATAAATCATTTTCTCCCTCTTTACTGTCCAACCTATCATACAAGTCATCATACGCCCTCTGTTTGGCCTTTGACACTGCTACCTTCGTCTTATGCTGTGTCTCCCTGTACTCCTGTTTACTCTCTTCGGTCCTCTCTATGTCCCACTTCTTCTTAGCTAACCTCTTCCTTTGTACACACTCCTGCACTTCCTCATTCCACTACCAAGTCTCCTTATCTACTGTCCTTCCAGAGGACACACCAAGTACTCTCCTACCTGTCTCCCTGATCACATTGGCTGTGGTTGTCCAGTCATCTGGAAGCACTTCCTGACCACCCAAAGCCTGTTTCAACTCCTCCTTGAAGGCAACATGACACTCTTCCTTTTTCAGCCCCCACCACTTTGTCTTCTGCTCTGCCTTTGCCTTCTTTACCTTTCTCACCATCAGCATCATCCTATGCTCTACCTGTACCTGGAGAAAATCTCATGCAAACACCAAGAGAACATGCAAACTCCACACAGAAACACCCTCACTGAGCCCAGAATTTGAACCCAGGACCTTCTTACTGTGTGGCAGAGAGAATAACTAGTGTAACTACACATTCGTTCGTCGTCTCTTCAAGAGAGATGACCATCTTCACTGATAGTTCATCCTAGGCATCTGGGTGGGTTTGAAGATGGCTGATGAGGCCAATCTGGGCCTGAAAGATTCTGGCACAGTAAGGGCAAGACAGCAGAGCTGGCGCCTGTGCTGGAGGGTTGGTGCAACGGGCCTTCCGGGCTGCTCGCTTGGTCTCGGCAGTCTTGGTGCGTTGTTGCTCATACGCTGCTGCTCCCTTGTGGAGTGCACTGAGCCATGCTGACCGATCTTGTGTAAGTGTCTCCCATGAGTTGTGATCCACTCCAAAGTCCTTCATGGAGGCTTTGAGTGTATCCTTGAAGCGTTATTTCTGGCCTCCGTGAGATCGCACTCCAGTCTGCAGCTCTCCGTAGAGGAGGCGCTTGGGTAGTCGTTCATCAGACATCCTGGTGACGGACCAGCCCAGCAGAGTTGGGACTTTCGGAGCATAGTGAAGACACTGGACATTCCTGTTTGCTTGAGAATCTCTGTGTTGGGCATTTTGTCCTGCCAATTTGCTTTCAGCAGTTTGCGAAGACAGTTGAGATGGAAGCGGTTGAGTTTCTTTGCATGCCTCTGGTAGACTGTCCAGGTCTTGGTGGCATACAGTAGAGTGGTGTGGACGATGGCTCTGTAGACACCCAGCTTTGTTGCGTGTCCCTCCCCTTGCGTTCCCACACTGATGAGCGCATCCGGCCAAAGGCCACACTAGCTTTAGCGATCCTTGCATCAGTCTCATCATCAATTTGCACACTGCCAGACAGCGTGCTGCCAAGGTATGTGAACTTGTCCACAGCTGCCAGTTTCTGTCCGTCACAGTCACTGTTGGTTCTTGTTACTGTTTCCCTGAAGCAGGTTGGTACATCACCTCAGTCTTTGTGCCTTTGATACCCCAGTTAGCTGTATTGGGGGAACAGCAGTAACAGCTCATTAATAGTAGAGCTTGAACCCTCCTCCGATCATGGGACCAGTAATCTAGCACATTACCACCAGGCCACCACTGCTCTGTGTAATATTTACTGTATACTAAAACAATTATTTGTCTCAGGCTTAGTGGATAACATAAAGTATTTCCCAAGTCAGAGCATCTACCTCACCTTTAGCAAATAATAATTATTTTGTAAAACTTAAGTAATGCCTATTAGTGAGAGTTCAGTTCTTGAATTCCTCAGAAATTTGTATGTATACATTAATAAGAACAAGCTAACCCAATCCGCACTTTAATATAAAGTTTTGTTTGAGTGAAGTCATAAATAATTATGATTAGGCAGGTATGTTACCATGTACATACACAGGATGGTATATATGGTTATGACTATTATATATGTCTTATTGAACACTCATTTTCACTCCTTTTCCAACATTCTGGCTAGTTGCCATAGTAACAGAGCTTAGGTTGATGCAGTACAATCCTTGGTTATTAGTGAAGGATGTGGTCTGGTTCGCTGTTATAAAGGGAGATACAGTAGTGTTGCTTCACCACTCGAGTTAAAAAAAAAGACACTCACTAGCTGTAACATCTCAAGAGAGCACAGACTGAAAATGGTGGAGCAATCAGCTCACGTAAATTTCCTAGATATAGTTTAGCTTTCTGGGAAGAAAGTATCCGAGACTTATGGGCTTCGTTTTTTCATTCACTTTCCCACTTATTTGCCAAACTAATTACAGTAATCCCCCTAATGGGGACCAGCCCCCCACCCGCAAAATGCGAAAAACCGCGAAATTACTTCTGCCACTTCTTAAGGACACCCACCCAACTATTATATAAAATTTATATAGAAGTTAATTTTAAAGTGTTCTATGCATGTTAATGTGATACAGGCAATGTGTATTAATATATAAATAAATTATACACCTTATAAAGACAATAAGTATATATATAAATACTGTATAACAAACCTTATAAATAAAAAAATCCATGGCCACGTTGAGAAGGAGAATCACTGGCGCCTTCATAGCCTTTGCTTTAGTACGTATCATGTTAGTGTCCAAACTCACATTATTTTTATGGCAGTCCGTAATCCACAACGATAAGGCATTTTCCATTTTCATAACCGTTATGATCTGTGCTAGTTGGCGGCGTTTAACTCTCTTTCTCTCTCTCCTCATACACTGCATGTGCTGGTGAGGGGCGTGGCTGTTACCCGCAGGTGAAATCCAGAGAGCGCACCTGAATTCACTCAGAAATCAGCTATAAATAGCTCTGTGCTCGACCAGTTTCCATGTTGATACTCTCCTAGTGATTTTGGTTTTTGTTTTTCCCTCACCACTATGATGAACACGTATTTCCTGCACCTCAGTGCTTCCCCTGAGCTCAATAAAAGTCATTATTTCATGAGGGAGGAAAGGTGTGTTGGATACTGGGAAATATAATCTCGACCATTCAGCTTGCTGGATTCACAGCCGATCAGAGAATACTCAAGTCAAGCAGGAGAACGGAGCATGTTGGGTCGCGTAGTTCAATGTACATGTAGTGCATGTGAATTTTGAATAATCTTTAATTTTTTTAGTTTTCCGATGGAAATCCCGCAATATTGCAGGGACGCGAAGTAGGAAATGCAAAGCGGCGGGGCGGGGGATTACTGTAATCGTATTAGGGTTCTGGGAAGGCTGGATCCCATCTCAGCCTGGACGGCGTGAAGGTGGTGTACTGGTTAGCACGTCTGCCTCGCAACAAGAAAGTACTGGGTTTCTGTCCTGGGTTCAGATACTTCTGTGTGTATTTATATTTACAGAAGTCATCCAACCTAAAACAAGTCCTTACTAATCTAAAGTTATGGAATATAACATAAGTGACAGTAAAAATTACACTAAACATATAAAAGAGAGTGAATATCACAAATGCCTTTTGGAAGAGAGTTCTTGAGATGAGTGGCAACACAACTGAAATCTCCGAACCTCATATTTGTGAAACAGGCCAGAGTGAAATTAATTTAAGAAGATGCAAGATAACAAGCAGATGTGTAGATGTGGGGAAGATCGGAACGATACAGGCAAGCTAGCTTATGACAAGCTTTGAAAGTGAATAGTTGAATGCACAGTCATGTTCAAAATAATAGAGTCAGACATCACTAATCTGATCACTGCTTTTTGTAGAAATGATATTTCTACACAGCAAAAAATTTACATGCAGTTGAAGTAGCGTAATAGAATTCAACAGACCCAACAGTCATGACCTGCATGCTGCTGATTCAATGCATACAGCGTGGAATTCAATTAGTGACGCCATTCATTCTTTGATGAACAGGGGAGAATTCTTGTTCTTATTTAAGGAAGGAAGGCAGTAAATGTTATTTCTGCTGGTTATAAAACATTTCTCTCTGAAATTCTGAGAAAAATGGGTCGCTCCAGACATTGTTTAGAAGAATCGTGTACCTTGATTAAAAAGTTGATTGTAGAGGCGAAAACATATAAAAGTGCAAAAAATGAATGGCTGCTCAGCCAAAATGATCACAAATGCTTTAAAATGGCAACAAAAACTGAAAGATGTGGAACAAAGTAAAAAACGACCATTCGAATGGATTGAAGGAGCAAAATGGCAAGAACTCAGCAACCAATCAGCTCCAGGAAGATCAAAGAAGGTCTACAGTGACCTGTGTGTCCTGTTACAATTAGAAGACGCCTATGTGAAGCTGAGCTATCGGCAAGAAGCCCCGCAACGTCCCACTGCTGAAAAAAAAAAAGACGCGCTGAAGAGATTACAATTTACCAAAGAGCACACTGACTGGCATAAAGAGAAACAGAGCAACATTCTGTGGACTGATGAAAGTAAGATTGTGCTTTTTGGATCTAGTGCCCCCATCCTAGACGACTCCCAAAGACTGAATTCAAGCCACAGTACACTATGACGACAGTGAAGCCTGGTGGCGCAAGCATCATGATACAGGGATGTTTCTCGTGCTACGATGTCGGGCCTATTTATCACATCCCAGAGATCATGGATCAGTTCGAATACATCAGAACACTTGAAGAGTTCATGTTGCTTTATGCTGAAGAGGAAATGACCTTCAAAGGGGTTCCAACAAGACAACGACCCCAAACATACCAGTAAACGGGCAACATCTTGGTTCCAGACAAACATGATTGACATTATGGAGCGGTGGCCCGATCACCGGACCTTAATCCAATAGAAAACTTGTTGGGAGTGACTTAAAAAAGCAGCTTTTGAAGAGAAACCAAGAAATACAGAAGATCCGTGGAATGTAGTCCAATCATCCTGGGCTGGAACACCTGCTCACAGGTACCAGAAGTTGGTGGACTCCACAACACAGATGTGCAGCAGTCCTCAGAAACTGTGGTTATACAAATATTAGTTCAGTGATTCAAAGGAAAACAAAACTACATTTTTCAGTTTATACAGTGAATTGTTGAGTTTGTGAAGAATAAAGCAGAAACTGATGTTTTTTTTTAAACAGTCTAATATTCACTTCTCTTCATTTTCTGTAAAGGAATAACACAAATGTGATATATTTATCTTCATGTTTTGATTTGGAATGGAATGTGTAATGTTCTAGATGCATTTGTGTGTATGGAAAAAAAAGTGATAAGAATTCTGAGCATCATTCACTTTTTTAAAAGCACTGCTATCGGTTTGAACACATCTGTATTTCTGTATTTTTTCGTTTTACAAAAGAAGTTGAGCTGTGTATTCAACCCCACCACAGTTAGCACATACAAATGGAAGCCACATTACGGCACTTGGAGTGCAGTTGGGGGCTAGGTGCCTTGCTGAAGGCTATTTTGGCCTTCCACCACCACCACACATTTTCCTGCTGATCCAGGAATCGAACCACTGACCATTCAGTACCAAACCCAGTTCTCTAACATCAGGACATGTTTGCCCCAAAGACATACCATCTCATCAGGGAACTGTACCCTGGACAACAGGAGTGATTGCTTCTATTGAAGGGGTTCTGAGAATATCACGCAAACAGGTATCGTCTGAACCGTTTAAAGTTTACAGAGGAAGTTTGTGAAGGAAACAGGAGAGGATAGAATTCTAAAAGCTATTTATATACTGTACTGTATTTGGTTTATCGCAAACATCTCCACTTTAGTCCAGTGCTTCTCAATTATTTTCTGCCCCCCCCCAAAAAAAGAAAAAATATTTCATGCCCCCCACCGTCCTGCGAGCAACTATAAATAGTATTATTTGTCTATAAAATTGTTATTTGTACACCTCTGCCTAAAATTGTATCTTTATTAGCATCAAAACCAAAAATAAAAGAAATATAGTTCAACTTATAATAAAGAAAAACTTCATTAACATTGTTTATTAATCTGTAACAGAAAAGATTTAAATTGCACCAATGTGCCTGAAATAAAAAAAAAATACATCCTTATTTAAAGTCATTCAACTTATTTATATCTTTAGCTCCCCCCCCCCTTCTCTCTCTCCACCTTTCTCTTCATTCCTGTTGGAAAGTTTTCCATGTTGTTCACTGCACTTCGTATCGTTTGCTCAAGCGTAAAACCGCTACACCATAGCCCGACAATGAGAGCGCCACTGCCAACTGGTGTAGTGGAGGTGCAATTACACTTAATCCTCGTACACAATTTCAGAAAAGCATGTTCCCCAGGGTTATACGCCCCCCCCCCCCAACATTATACCGTGAACCCTAAGGGGGGCGCGCCCCACTATTGCTTTGGTCGTGCCTGTCTGTAGTGTATTAATTAGAATAGAGAGAGATTTTCGGATTTTTTCCCTTTATCAGGGGTCGCCACAGGGAATAATTCGCACATTTGATTTGGCATAGGTTTTTACGTCGGATGCCTTTTCTGACACAACCCTTTAGGCAAGGCACAGAAACATGCTCACGGCTTTGCAGCTACTTTTTACGAAAGTCAGCAATGGTTCTTTTACATGAACCTCTCACCATAGACAGTGAGAGACACGGTCGGCCTTTGATAACCCAGTTAGCTGCACTGGGGCAACCTGTAGTGAGTTGGGCTTGAACCCCCAACCTCAGGATCAGCGAGCTGGCGCCCTATACCACTAGACTACCACTGGCTGTTAGAATAGAATTAACTAATTACACTTTTATTCTGTTTATTGCTTCTAATATGCATTAAAGCGGCGGCACGGTGGCGTAGTGGTTAGCACGTCCGGCTCACAGCAAGAAGGCCTGGGTTCGATTCCCGACCTGGGCGTTTCTGTGTGGAGTTTGCATGTTCTCCCTGTACTTGCGTGGGTTTCCTCCGCGTGCTCCAGTTTCCTCCCACAATCCAAAGACATGCACAGTAGGCTGATTGGCTGTTCTAAATAGGTTCGCATCGTGCAGAAGGCAATGGCAAACCACTGCATTAATCCTGCCAAGAAAACCTCCATGAAGATGATAACCAGGGTGTTGTCCTTCATTGCGGGTCACCAATGGTTGTCCTACGACTCAGGCACTAGATAGATAGATGCATTAAAGCATAACCAATTACAGAAACTGGAAGTACTCGGAGAAGTCTCATGCAATAACAGAAAATGTGCAGACTCCATCTAGAAACACCCTCCCTAAACCTAGGACTCAAACTCAGTACTCACTCAGTCACTCATTTTCTGACCTGCTTAATCCTACTAGGGCCGCATAGCGGTTGGAGCCTATCTCAGCCGTGTTTGGGTGAAATCATGGTACACTTTGAACAGCTCGCCAATCCAGCGCAGGGCAACACACACACACACACAAGGGCAATTTGGAGCAACCAATGAGCCAAATGTGCATGTCTTTGGAGTGTGGAAGAAAACCAAAGTACATGGAGAAAACCCACACAAGCACAGGGAGAACATGCGAACTCCACACAGGAACGTCCTCACTGAAACCAGGACTCAGACCCAGGACCTTCTTGCTATAAGGTGAACGTCCTAACCACTGTCCTCCACATTAATACAGGGCAGCAACAAACTAGTCTTAAGGACATAAAATAATTAAGATAATGTAACATGATCATCATCATAATTTGAGCCTCTCTCCAAAACAATGAAGCCTCTCTCAAACCGAACTGCCTCGCTGCACACTTAGAGGAAACAGGCAACGAGGATTCTGGGTATTAATAATTCATTCTCAATGTGTACATTTAAAGCCACACTTCTTTTACCTAAATTATGTTTTTCTTTATAATTTTTCAATCAGATTTTTCAGACATAACCTCTCAATTTCAATAGACTCTTTATCCACATTCTTGTTTGGGCTCAAAGTACATTAAACATACAGTATATTTGTGTCATATATCAGCTTTAAACTTGCATAAAGACATGTGGACAGTGAAATTAATTTAAAAATCATACATAATTCAGGATTTATTCAGGAATGCACTACCAGGAAATGAAACACCGTGTGTGCTTTCTTAGGTTTCTACTGCCCTCTGCTGGACATGCATAATATTTATTTTCCGATAGAAAATACATTCGGGTAAATAAAAAGAAATTGAGAAAATGAGTGACGTCAGATAAATAATTATTAGTAATAATTTGACAATTAAATACTATTGGTTTGATAAAATCAAAAATTTTATTTCCTTGCTGGGAAACAAAGTCCTCACACCAAGATGGTCCTGGGTTTGGCAAGGATGTTTTTGGGTGGACTTTGCATGTTCTCCCTGTTTGAGTGAATTTCCTCTGGGTACTTCGGCTTCTTCCACAGTCCAAAGTCATGCACTAACTGACTGTTCCAAATTTCCCCAGGTGAGTGTATATAGTTATATGTGTGTGTGTGTGTGTGTGTATGTTGCCCTGCGATGGACTGATGAGCAGTGGCTGAGATAGGCTCCAGCCTCCCTTGTTTGCTGAAATACTCAATTGTAAAGTATTTGCACAAAACTATTCTACAATAATAGCTGAATACCAACTATTTAGTCACATTTCAGCCAACTGTGGGTCTGTGCAGAATACACCCTGAACAGCTCACCAGGCCATCACAAACCTACTAAACACATCGATGTGAATTTAGGATTAAGATTAAGAGAATGAGACACATAAATGAATGAATGTATTAAAGATCCACGTTGTCTATCTCTGCCGACTTGGAGTAAAGGTGGCATACACCTTAAACAACTCGCCAGGCCATCACAGGGCCAAAAAACACACACATGCATACAAAATTCACACTCACAAGCAATCAGCCTAATGTGTACATCTTTGGACTACAGGAAAACGCACACTCCCATGCAAGCACAGGGAGAACATGCAAACTCCACACAGAAAGACCCTCACGGAGACAACAAATCATACCCAGAACCTTCTTGCTGTGAAGAGGACATGACAGCTACTACGCCATGGTACCACAGATACGTGACCACTATTATTGGTAAGTGAGTGTCATATTTGAACTGCCAGTTTATAGTTCAGTTCATTTTTTGTAACCACTTAATCCTAATTAGGGTCACGGGGAGGCTAGCGTCCATCCCAGCCGACTCCAGGCTAGGGCAGAGTTAACCCTGGACAGCTTGCCAGGCCATCGCAGGGCGGAAACACGCTGATGGCTTTGCAGATACTCTTGTTGAAAGTCAGCAATGGTTGTTTTACATGAACCTCTCACCATAGACAGTGAGAGACATGGTCGGCCTGATAACCCAGTTAGCTGCACTGGGGGGGGGGGGGGGGGGGGCGGTGCTAACCTTGTGGAGAGTGGGACTCAAACCCCCAACCTTAGGATCAGCGATCCAGCACCCTATACCACTAGGCCACCACTGCCCATCAGCTAATAGTTGTTAATGATATAAAATGGGAAAAAAGAAACATAGGGACAGATGGGCATACAATAATAAAATCATTAAGAAAAGCTAAATGAGTATAAATAGTGGCCCATTTATTTATTTTTTCTTTCATTCATGTAAACAATACTGCGATCTGGAAACAGTTATACATAAAGACACTGTGTGTGTTCACAAGAACAAGAAATATAAACAAATACTGATATACTTAAAACATCTGAATGCAATTTCCTGAAAATGCTGGAATGCTTAACATCAATATTCATAAATATATATATATATATATTATATATATAGACCTCTACAGCAATAAAATTTAATTTCTCCCTCATTTTTCTCTGATGGGAAATTTAAAAAGTGCCATGTCTTCACATACACTTGAATCATTTGAAGCACTGACAGGATGATAAAAATAAAGGCAGTTTCGAAATGATCATGGCGTCGTCTAGACGCCATTGGGTCCGACGTTTTAACTTCGACGGTTCCACAGGTTCCTGATTAAATCTACTGTACGGGAGGAACATGAACCCTCCTGAAAATGTTAAACTGCTGTTCCAACCACACTGAAAAGATCTAGACACTGTCCAGTTTAAAATCTAGGTCAGGGGTGTCAAACACATTTCCACTGAGGGCCACACCACTAAATTTAAAGGTGAACGAGGGCCGAATAATCAGTGAGCAGTTATTCTAAAAGGGCACCCATTAAAATCAACCATGACAAGCATACTTGAAGTAGGCTGTTGCCACCTAGTGGAAGGATAATGAATTGTGTTTCAGGGTAATGGTCGATGCAGAGTGTACGATAATCATATCCTTTGAATGTGCTTGCCACATAAAATGACTGGATTTGGCCCACGGGCTTTGAGTTTGACACCTATGCTCGAGGATTATTCTCTGCATGCAGAAAAATCTAGACTGAAAGCTGAGCTGTACAGAAGCATACTAGAGCCACCTATGAGTGGGGAGGGGTGGTGGTGGTGGTGGTGGTGGTGGTGATGGTTTGAGTTTCAAGGGAGAATTTCAGAAGAAGAAAATAAGTCAAAAATCACTTCTAAAATTAAAGTTGGAGTTGAGATTAAAGCCAAAAATATCAAAATGTAGAACATGATTGTGTGTATGAAGCACATATTCACCACATCATAAATAGTTTTGGTACTCTGAAGAGATATTGTTTCTGGATCTCTAATGAAGCAGAAATTCAGACTTCTCAGAAGTCATTTCTGAATATTTTTCTCAGAAATACAACGGCAACATCACACCCCACCACACATTCTCGCGATAATCGTAGGTAGCCCTAAAATTCTTCCATAGACCTGTGTAAAGATCTCTACAATACAGTCATACAAATCCACCCGTCACAACACGTCCTTCTTGTTGAACTTCAAGGCATATCCCACTGCTGTTTCTAAACATTCCACCAAAGATCCAGCCGAGAGAAAGTCCAGCTCCACTTCAATAAATTTAATGAACACAGAAGAGGAACCTACATCTCTGGAGCAGTTTTTCTGCAGGAACCTGGTGATGGCGGAGTCGGGACGACTACAACACTTCCCTGAAGTCTGAAAGTGCTGAAAGAGACATTGCTGAAGTGTGCAATCTTCCGCTATGCCGAGGTAGCAGTACGTTACTTTGGATGACGTCCTCCTTTGCTTATTCTCAGTCTTCACAAGTTCTAGTTCTCTTTCTTGTTCACCAGCTAAAGAACCACTGTTTTCTGAACTAGAGTTACAATTTTCTTCATCCTCCTCGAAGCCAATAGCGTAGAGGCCGTAGGTTTTTGGAATGCCACCTGGAAGCAGGTACTGCGACCCATTGTTGTAACCCGAAGCACTTGTTTTCGCAATAGAAATCCAATCCACCTCCATATGGAGCTCCAAGCAGCGCGCCTCACTAATTGTGATGTCCAGAAATTTATAATACACATTCTTCCAGTTCATCTTCTGCACCTTAGTCATGATCTCCCTGCCCTCTGCCTTCTCTGGGTTGAAATACTCGCGTAGTCGCTTCCCGAGAGGCACCTGGGAGCTGATCTCGGCATAGTGGTAGCGGATTTCCTCTCGCCACCGTGTGTTATAGCCCACACCAAAGATGGCCAGCTTGTTGGAGAGGTGCAAGCGTGAGAATTCTGTCCACGTCTGGAAGTGCTCCCATTTGACGTCTACTGATTCCAGGATACGTATCACGTTCTGCATCACTTCCTGACGCCTGCAGGGAATCACAGCATGATGTGGGCTTTGAAAAAAAAACAAAAATAAACAAAGAAGCGTCATTATCCAGCCATCTGACACAAAATACATATACTTCTGGCTCCAATTGACTGTGAAAAAGCATTAATGTCAATCACACTTTGACTGAAGCATTATTCATGCACAAGAATGTCTTTTAAATTCCCTGACAGCAGAGCAATCAGATCGTGCGATTTCAATGTAGTATATATTGAAAATTATTCACCGAATGAGGCTACTCTTGTTGAAAGTCAGCAATGGTTGTTTTACATGAACCTCTCACCATAGATAGTGAGCGACATGGCCGGCCTTTGATAACCCAGTTAGCTGCACTGGGGAAGGGGGACAGTGACAACCTTGCAGGGAGCGGGACTTGAACCCCCAACCTTAGGATCAGTGATCCAGCGCCCTTTACCACCAGGCCACCACTGCCCTTGGCTTTAAAACATGATGTACAAAATCTGTAATGAATGAAGTTTCATGTATAAATATTATAATTTAATAATCTTTCACAAATTTTCATTCTTTGAAATGTGAGAGGTTTTATTGGGTCGCCCTGTACAAGCCAACTTACTATTTTACACTCACGATTCACATTGCATTAATTTAAAAAAACAACAACATATATATATATACTTATTGTAGAGCACAGGTGTCAAAGTTATGCCAAAGGGCCATGTGGCTGCAGGATTCGTTTCAACCAAGCAGCCGCACACCTGACTTGGGTTCATTTAAGCAACTGAACTGAGTCTTCAGGCAGCTGATTGGTCAGTCTCTGCATAGAGCACACAGATTGACCAATCAACCACCTGAAGACTCAAACTATTTGTTTAAATGAGCTCAAGTCAGGTGTGCTGCTGCTTGGTTGAAACAAAATCCTGCAGCCACATGGCCCTTTGGCATGAGTTTGACGCGCCTGTTGGAGAGGACTTATACTAAGTACTACTTACTGGGTATGCTCAGAACCCTCTGGTTTTAATTGTAGAACTCTGTTCTTTGGAAGTTGGATTTCCTCTGTGCAGAACACCAGAGACACAATAATTAACAAAAATCTACACAGCTTTTAGTAGTTTTAATTTCAGTTGTTTTGATTTTATAGTTGAAATCGGTCATATACTGTTCAAATAAATCATTTCATGACTCTACGAAAGTTCTCAGGTATATCATGACATACAGGCTTGTAAAAAAAAAAAGTACCAACAACAGAGCTGCAACACTGTTGAAAGATTTATATTGACCTCCAAAAATATTTTAACACTGGCTTAGAATTAAGAAAAAGCAAATAAATAAATAAATAAATAAAATATAATTTTAATTTAATTTTCTATTATACTCTACTAATCCTGCAAGGGAAATTATTGCCTCTGCATTTAACCCATCCAAAGTGAGCACACACAAGTCAGCAGTGAGCGCGTGCTCGCACACACACACACACACTCAAGACGCACACTCGTGCACACACACACACACACACACTGCACACACACACACACTCGTACACACACACACACACACACACACACACTCGTACACACACACACACACACACTCGTACACACACACACACACACACACACTCGTTCGCGCACACACTCGCGCACACACACACACGCACGCGCACACACTCGCGCACGCGCACACACTCGCGCACACACACACACTCGCGCACACACACACACTCGCGCACACACACACACAGACACACACACAGCAGTGGGCAGCCACACTCTGGGATGCCCAGAGATTATTTGGGGATTATGTGCCTTGTTCAAGGGCACTTCAGCCATAAATGTGAAGGAAGGGAAGGTGCCACTTACTCCCCCTCCACCACCACACATTTTTCCTGCTGGTTCGGGAATTGAAACAGTGACCTTTCAGTCCCAAAGCCACTTCTCTACCCTTTAGACCACGGCTGCCCCCTTTAGGCACTGCCTCGAGGCAAAGCGCTGAAAATGTTTGCATGTGTAAGTTTCCAGGGACATGCATATGAAAAGTATGAGAGTAAACAGCAAAGTGCACGTGCACTCAGCACTTACAATTGTGACTTAAATGCATGTGATATAATAAGAGTGCCTGTGTGGGGCATGTTAGCACAGATGCAACAACAAAATCCGGATCATGGCTTTTCAACATTGCTCCAGAGTTCCATTTGAAATAACCATAAAAAAAAACAAAAAAACCTGTATGTTCCTTTTTAAAAATAAATAAATTAGGCATTTTGCCAGTTTATTATAATATTAATATTATACTGTAACACCGCCCAGTCAATACATCATTTACAAAGCAAAGCGTATTTCCAGCTTATCTTACAAAGTGCACAGATTACAGTTTACTCACCAGCTTCTATCTCACCCTCCTGGAAAGCAACAGAAAGCTCTTGGCTGCACCAGTCTTCCTGGGGGTAGTCCTCCATTGTACTGCTGTCCGACTCCATCTCCTGATAGAGACCACTGCTATTAATCAGTACAGGCTGGCAGCTTTGTGAGTCCCAGCCACCCTGACCGAACACCTTCTCCAGCTGCTCGATGGAGTAACTGCTCTTCCTTTTCCCAATCCCATGCTCCTTCACTCGACTGTAGCATCGTCGTAGTGTCTGTAAACAAACAACACAACATTTTCTGGTATACAGATTTCTTAGTCACGTGACATGCAGAGTAGCAACTCTGTTTATGTCGCCATATTGGAGTGAAAACAAACGTATGCTTTGCAATCGAGTTGCCTGTTTTTAGTTTGGTAGATTATATAAATATGAATGTTGACAGCCGTAATACAATCCCAGTGCTTTCCGAGCTCCCTGATAATTATGATAACCATCATAAACAACAGTATATTCAAAAACTACGGTTATCAGGGCTAACAAATGACCCATACGTTTTGCCCGATGGTTTGTTGGTTAACTGCATGGATGAAGCAACGCACATGATACCTGGTTTAACATACCCAGATATCTATAATTATTTGATTAATTGCACATCTGATTATTCTCACGAAAAACTGAAAAGTTTCAAAGGCCTTAGAGTGTATGAGTATTTTTTTTATCTGGATGGGTTTCAGCACTTCGTGAGCATATTATACCCAGGAAAGCTTCTAATATCGCCCATGGCAAGCTGTGTGAGGACACCAAAGTATTAATCATGGCAAAGGTAATTATGACTCACATTATTTTTAATAATTTTGCCTACATTATATATTAAGCACAAACATGTGGATCTAAATCTATAAAGTATTATAATAGTTATATTCTATATACTGTACATGTTATAATAAAGACCCTGAAATTTTATTTTTTATTTATGGATATACTTTCTAAGTCAATTCATTTAAAGATGTAGAAGGGCTTCACTTTTTATTAAATTTTGTTTTAGCTGTCAACGGCTACAATGTAGAGATCTATCTAATTTTTTTGGTTCCAGCATTTTCACTTAGGACTTTTAGATCTATTATCTAGACCGCTCATAATAATATTATTTTTCTACACATTTCAACTATTTTTTCCAGGTAAAACATTCACAGAGGGTAAACGAAATACCATTGAAGCCGTGGGTGGTTGTGAAGATGGATGGCACTGTAATTTGTGCTCACTGCAACTGTACGGCCTGACTGGGGGAAGCTTGTTCCCATACTGGGGCTTTTCTATTTGCCTTAGAGGCCACAGTACAAGTAAGCATTTACCTACAGCACGTACCTCCCTGCCATGTTCCTGGAAGATGGCTGCATATAATGATAAAATGTCAATTGTGTAAATATGGCGGTATAAACAAAACCCGCATTGGGATAATATATGCATGAGAAAGGTCTATAGGACAATTCAGTTCGGGGGGGGGGGGGGGGGGGGTTGTTGTTGTTGTTGTTGTTGATTTAAAACAGTGCTCTCAAATTTAATCCATCCACAAAGCTGCCAAACTGCTTAATCCCATTAGACATGCACTTTGGACAGATGCCAGTTCATTGCAAAGCCAACACATACACTCACATTCAGACCTAGGGGCAAGCTGCAGTGACTGATTAAGCCGGGTTAACGCAGGGAGTGACACTTAACTCTCCTGGTGAGAAAAGCGATTCGCTTCACTGCTTCGTTCTAACTACCTAGGTAACTCCTTCACAAGTTTCCTTTGTGAAAATCTTTCCAAAAGGATCTGTGAGTGGAACCACGCTACGCTAAAACAGGTCCACAATGGCTTTTATTATTATTATTATTATTATTATTATTATTATTATTAATTTTATTACTACTACTACCTTATATTATGAAGGCAGTGGTGGCCTAGTGGTATAGGGTGCTGGATTGCTGATCCTAAGGTTGGGGGTTCGAGTTCCACTATCCACAAGGTTGTCACTGTCCCCCCAGTGCAGCTAACTGGGTTATCAAAAGCCGGCCGTGTCTCTCACTGTCTATGGTGTGAGGTTCATGCATTCTGCATGCTGCATAGCTGTCAGCGTGTTTCTGCCCTGTGATGGCCTGGCGAGCTGTCCAGGGTGTACTCTGCCCTCGCCCGGAGTCGGCTGGGATGGGCGCCAGCCTCACCGTGACCCTAATTAGGATTAAGCAGTTACAGAGAATGAACTGAACTGAACCTTATATTATTTCAATTTATTTTAACCCAAATTATTAAAATTAATTAAAAACAAAAAAGAAAGCCATAGTGCAACTTAGAATAAAGAAAAACTTAACATTTTTAATCTGTAACAGAAAAAGATTTAAAGTGCACCAATGTGCCCAAAATTAAAAAAAAAAAAAAATACATCCTTATTTAAACTCATTCAACTTATCTATGTCTTAATATCTTTGTCTCTCTAAACCTTTCTCTTCGTTCCTGTGCGAAATTTTTCCAGGTTGTTTCTTGAGGGGTTGATTCAATGACATATAGAAAAAATAGACTCTGCACAGGCACATTTTGCGTGGTAATTCGGCTTCAACTTCCGGTTAGGGCAAAACGTTGCTTTGGGTACTATTTCACTTGAAAGTTGGCATCCTTACAATTATACTTTATGAAACATAACATCAAATTTAATTGGAATATGTTATATTGAGCTTTTTTTTGGTGTCAATATGGTTAATTCATGTTGCGCTGTTGGCTGTCAAAACCATGCAGACGGTCGCAAAGAAGTAACTTTTCACCGGTAAGTGTGTTTCAGTTTAACCTTCATTAGGCAGTAGGCTTGAAGCTTGAGTAACATTACTTACCCTGAAAGTTGTGAATGAATACTTTTTATTATTAGCCCCAATGTAACAAGCATGTATGTAACTGGTCTGTTATTGTGTATATCTGTAATCAATACAAAATATATCATGTTGCTACTGCGCATTTATATGATGTAATATTACGTGTGTAGCTTAACTGTAAGTGTTTGTGGTTATAAATGTGTAGTGCCGTTTTGTATATTTTCATCTCTCAAGTTCTGGGGACAGGCTGCAGGTTCTGATTCCCCTTGGGAGCTCTTTGTTCTAACATTAAGCGAATAGAACTAACGTACATGCCTCAGATGATTGATTTCTAAACGTGAGAGCAATACTTGTGTGGAATATATTGATAACATTTCCGAGATTGTTCATTTTCTTGTACAAAAAGTGTTCGAAAAATTCCTTGTAATTTTGGAATATATCAATTAAAATCCCTGCTACACTATACTAAGACACGAGAGGTGGGCGTGGCAGTTGACATGTTTGGCATGAGGAATACTGTATTAATAACGTCCGTACCTTCCTATTATGTGTCAATGTATCTTCTAAACTTTCCTGGGCATGCTGCAAATGTTTAGATTATATTCATGTCTCTTGGGATCCAAAACAGCCAATGTATTTAGATTTATTGTATCGTTTTCCATATCAATGTGTGTATGTTTACCATGCTTTTTGCCCTTACCGGAAGCCAGAGCCTGTTGACCATAGCGACATACATAATGTGTGCAGAGTGCGAAGTCTAGTTTTACTTCTATGTTATTGGGTTGTTTACTGCACTTCATATCGTTTGCTCGTGCGAAAAACCACTACACTATAGCGCGACAATGAGAGCGCCACTGCCAACTACTGGAGTGGAGGTACAATTACACTTAATTCTAGTACACTATTCCAGAAAAGCATGTGCCCCAGGGTCATACACGCTCCCTCGGCGTTACACCGCATCCCTCAAGGGGGGCGCAACCCACTATTTGAGAAGCACTGTTATAGACCCCTTATTCAGGCTTTGACGCCTTCATCAACAATCTGATTGCAAATATTTCATTTTATATTTGGTTAAGGGTGGCACATTAGTGATTAGCACTTCTGTCTGACAGCAAGAAGCTCCTGGGTTTGAGTCCTGGGCTTGGGAGTATCTGTGTGAAGTTTGTATGTTTTCATCCTGCGTATGTATTCATTGTGTAGGGTTTTATTAGGATTAGGCTAATTATTGCATTGTACATGAATAACTATTATGCATAACTATAACTACACTCATTCTATCGCTTTTACGGACTTCGCTTTAACGGATTTTAGATGCAACAGACAAAATCTGTAGCTTCCGACTAGTCGGATTGTCCGAATGCGGGCCGTTGTTTCTGAAAGTGACCGCCAGATGACCAGACTGGCTTGAAGAAATCTCGCGCATTGAAATCTATTCATCTATTTTCAATGCCATGTCACTGTGGCGCAAAGCGGAGAGCCAATCTTTTGGGTATGTGGGCGGGTCTGATACCGTGAAACTCTAATTTTATTGGACTCACACGATGCAGTGTTTATGTGACCCAAGTGGGTCCCAAGTTTTGGCAATCAGCTGGTGTGTGGGTTGAAGTTTTTCCATGTCTGTCCATTTGTGTTTGCTTGCCAGCTGTGCTTGGCTTCGTGGAAATGAGATGATCAAAACGAGAGAAATTTATCTGTTTACTCAAAAACAACACCCGCAGTTTGTGACTGTTGTTATAATCCAATAAAATTAGAGTTTGAAGGTATCGGACCCGCCCACACATTGGTGTGCAGAAAGGATTGGCTCTCCACTGCGCGCCACAGTGACATGGCATTGAAAATAGATGTATAGATTTAAATGCTCAAGATTTATTCATCCGTTTTTGTTTTATTTGATGGCTTTTTCGTATTTTTATTTAAATGACAGTGAAATTATGTATTCGTTATTCGGTTAAGAAAGACCACCTGATTTATCTGAGAGCCAGATACAGTCATCAAAACAGCCACATCTGAGCCATAGGTCCCCGACCCCTGATATATATATATATATATATATATATATATATATATATATACACACACACACACATGCATATCACTCTCAGAGGATTAGATTTTAAAATATGTCTTTTTTTGGCTTTCTTAGTCAACCGACCCCTGATCTTATGGTGTACCTTCACAGAGTATACAGTATTTACATTTGCAAATTACATAGTGTGCTTAAGTAAAAGTTTTTCGTGACATAATCGTTGAACTATATTGAATCAGAAACTTCAGACAATTGGGTATTTCAGACCAGTGTTCGCCCTTATTTGTCTATTAAACCGAGGCATAGGTGTATTGCATTATTCATGCATAATTATTGCATCATTCATGTAGTAGGATAACTGGCTGTTCCAAATTGCTCCAGATGTGCTTGTGAATAGTTGGGTGTGAGTCTGGGCCATATGATGGTATGGCGAGTTGTTCTGGGTGTACCCTGTCTTCACACAATGTCAGCTGAGACTGGCTCCAGCCTCTTATTCCAGGAGACCCTAACTGAAAGAAAAGGTCTGGTGGGAAATGACCAAGATATGTTTTTGAAACATGTAGATTTCTGTTTGACACTGGACCCTGAGTGCTGCTGGAACCTACTCGCCGTGTGACATTACAGTACCTTCATCCTCTCCCTGCACTGAGACGGAGTCCTGTCATAGCCGAGCTCTGACAAGGCTCTAGACACCCTTTCATACATGGCTGGTCCGGGCGCCTTGCCGGAAAACACCGTCCCTGCGACTTCCAGCTGCTGCATGCGAGCCTCGGCGAGTCGTTCATTACCCCAGACGGCGATAAGAGCGTTGGTCTCGGATGGAGTCCATGACATGCCGCGACACACCGTGAAACCGCCACCAGCGACGCCGCTGTTGTTGGAGGCAGAGGCCGGGCCGCCTTCGGTCCCCAGCGCTGACATGGATACATTCAGAGAAGAGAATCTGCTGGGTGCCGATAGGTCGGAATGGTACTGGTTGCCATCACTCAATTCGTCAGATTCGGGAGATGGGAGCTCTGTTTTCGGCGTCTTCAGCAGTACCGACCTCTCAGGAGAGCCCTCAGCGTTACTGGGGGCAGCCATCTTTGCTGCTGCTCTGTTGCTAAGAGGAGGGGTGGGGGGAGGGGGATTAGTGCGCATGCGCACTCCAAGTTTCGTGTTTATTCTTCCAAAAATCTCTTATTGTGCATATAAAGTAATGTGTAAATATTTACATTATATGTGACATTAATCGAGTGTTTTTGTGCCTTTTAATTTCAGAAATAACCCAGACAGAATTATTCCCGACGGGGCAAATATCACATAAATCAAATAAATTTGTACAGGTGGGACAGTCGTGTCAAAGATTTTGGACTGTCACCCTTTAAGCAACATGAGGCTGTAGGTTCGAACCTGCAACATTTCAGAACTCAAGTTAAACCCATTTCATTTTTATTAGCGCTTTCAGTAGCTCAGAAGATTTTCGTGAAGATTGCTGTCACTGTTCAGTGAGCGTCCGAACCTCTGTACTGTACATCTAAACTAAATATAAATGTAAATAATAAATAAACTTTAACACTCTTACTTTTACTAACACTTTTACTAGTGGTGATTTTCGGACTGTATACTCAGTGTGGGAAGATAAGGCCGGTAATATCAGACACACTGCCACGGCCTGACGAGCTGTCCAGGGTGTACTCTGCCCTAGCCTGGAATCGGCTGAGATGGGTGCCAGTCTCCCCGTGGCCTTAATTAGGATTAAGCGGTTGAATGAATGAGTATATCAGACAGAAAACAACAAATACAACATAACTGCATCCAGTTCTTTTTTAAGTAAGCTTTTTATTGAATCAATAATCAAACATGCTGTCTGTCTGTCTTCCTTTCGGCTTTTTCCCTTTTACTCGGGAGTCGCCACAGCGAATCATCTGATTCACACGTTTGATTTGGCAGAGGTTTTTACGTCGGATGCCCTTCCTGTCACAACCCTTTTTTAGCAAGGGACAGAAACACGCTGACGGCTTTGCAGCCTACTCTTTACGAAAGTCAGCAATGGTTCTTTTACATGAACCTCTCACCATAGACAGTGAGAGACATGGCCCGCCTTTGATAACCCAGTTAGCTGCACTGGGGGAATAATCAAACATGCTAAAAATCTCAATATATATATATATATATATATATATATATATATATATATATATATATATATATATATATATATATATATATATAAAACTTACAGAGACGGATATGAAAAGAAAAAAGTAAAAAGAAAAAAAAATAATACCATAAAAACTACACTCAGAGGTACCACATAAAACAGTTATGCATGAATAAATATGTTTAGTTCTTTACAAATTTCTATTGTTTTGATTGCCTTAATCTTCTTTGATCCATATTAAGTTTGAAAATGTTCCATTTCAATCTTAAGTTGTATGTAAAAACTCTTTTTTAGTCTATTTGCATTTATGAATATCATATATTATTTTTCATATAAAATAAAAATATTAATTCTTAAAAGCCTTTTTGAATCCACTACCTCATGTCGTAAAAAATATAACGTTTCTTTTTTCTAAACAAACAACTGAACGAGACAACTTTTTAAAAAGACGTTGTAAATCCAACCCAAAAAAATAGTGCGTATGCATTTGGTCTTACTGGTGGGACAGTGCGTGCTCCGTGATGTCATGACATCACAACAGCCACGTTTTGCAGTGTTTTAATTTACATTTTGGATTGTATCTAATAACAACTATTAATGATGATGATGATGATGATGATGATGATGATAGTGGGTAGTGGTGGTCTAGTGGTATAGGGCGCTGGATCGCTGATCCAAAGGTTGGGGGTTCGAGTCCCACTCTCCACAAGGTTGTCACTGTCCTCTCCAGTGCAGCTAACTGGCTTATCAAAGGCCGGCCATGTCTCTCACTATCTATGGTGTGAGGCATGTAAAAGAACCATTGCTGACTTTCGACAAGAGTAGCTGCAAAGCCGTAAGCGTGTTTCCGCCCTGCGATGGCCTGGCGAGCTGTCCAGGGTGTACTCTGCCCTCGCCCAAAGTTGGCTGGGATGGGCACCAACCTCCCCGCGACCCTAATTAGGATTAAGTGGTTACAGAAAATGATGATGATAATAATAATAATAATAATAATAATAAATCTCACTCTCGTAAAGATTTTGGGTGACGTAGAAACATTCCAAAATACAGAACAAACCAAATCATTAAGTGTCATTGTGAGAGGAGTCCACATTTGCCAAATGTCACATATAAAAACAGAGTTGAGTTCTAGAACGTTCACCCAGCTCAGGGTTAATGAGTGCTGTATAATACAGCGGTCACAACGGTTATGTTATTTGATGAAATTAGAAAATGGATATCACCATTGATATCACATGACAAATGTCAGTCAACGGGCCCTCTAGGTGTTTAATGATCGCAGGTTCAAAATCACACAGATTTTACGATGCAGCCATTCAGAGACCATTCCAAAGCATCTAACCCTGAACCATCTTGTGCAATCAAACCTACGGATCAGGGATGTGTTCGACCAGCGGTTTGGGGATTAAATTCTCCAGCGGCTCAGAGTTCAAGTTCTCCAGAACTGGAATCTATTCAATCTGTGGTATTTATACCTCCAGCGGCTCAGAGATTAAATGCTCCATCCCAACGGGAAGCTATTCCTCCCTTTCATGGCTGTATCGCTCCAACTGCTGCTCAGAGGGTTATTCTTCTGTCACGGGGATTCATTCCTGCCCAGAACCAGAGTTTAAGTCTTCCAGACGCTCAGGATAAGTTTATTTCTCCAGCTTATGGATGCATTCGCTCAGTGAATCAGGGATGTAATCATCCAGCTCATGGATTTATTCCTCCAACTCATGGATGTATTCATTTTGCGGTTCATGGATGCATTCATTCAGAGAATCAGGGGGGATGTAATCGTACAACTCATGGATTTATTCCTCCAGAATTTATTCACCCAGCTCATGGATTTATTTTTCTGCCTCTGGTGTTTAGTCCTCAAGAATTTATTCCTCCAGCTAAGGGATTTTCCCCTCAGGTTCAGGAGTTTATTCCTTCCTCTCATGAATATATCCTTCCAACTGCTCAGACGGCTATGCTTCAGTCACAGAGACCCACTTCTCCTCCGGCCCAGGGGTTCAGTTCTCCAGCTGCTCAGACATGTATTCTTTCATTCCAGGAATCTCCTCCTCCACCAGCCAAGAGGTGCAAAGGTCAACTTTCTAACTGTACTATTTCAACTCAGCGATCCCCGCCTCCACCGGCCAAGGGAATCAATCCTGGTGGAGTCTTCACTCTGACCAAGGGCATCAATCCTGTGGCCTCTCAGAGATTTATTCCTTCTCCATCACAATTAATTGGTTCATCACCCTCGGCATGTGTTTCTCCATTACCCCAGGAAGATACTCTTACAGCCGTTCAGGAATCCGCCTCTGCATCGTTGAGGGTGATCAGAGCCATTGAAGGCTTGCTCCAACTCAAGGATGCAGAACCTCAGCCCTCAACCAGCGGACTGCGGGAGACACTGAATGGTCAGTCATAGAGTTTCTTCCAAGTGCACTATTAAAATAAGCCTCAGTAGTCAGAACGGAGGTCAGAAATATATACTGTACTGGGAACAGAGAGGGTTTTGGTTAAAGTGAAATATTTGATATTCTTTGGTTAATTGGTTTACATTTAGAGGTTTCTCAAAAAAGTTGAAGAAAGTTAAGTAAAGTCAAATAATTGTGCTTACTTTTAGATAAATTAACTAACTGGCAGTGTGAACGCCCGCTGATTCAGTATTAAATTTTGAACACTTATAATATTGCACACAATTCTGAGAGATATCAGCAAAGCTATAATTAGTTGTTATGTTTATATGTGCTACCTATCAACAAATTTTGTTAAGTAAACATGCCTATAATAAGATGACATGTGGGGTATCTTATTATTTCAAGCTGTATTCTGAATCTTCACTTTCCCACTTCCTCTCTATATAGTGCTCACTACCTTAAACACTCATTAGTGGATAAGGACAGACAGCTGCTGATCCATTTTGTACAGTGGAGAGATGTTCGTCTTCTTTTCCTGCTCCCTTCAGGGGTCGCCACAGCGAATCATCTGCCTCCATCTCATCCTATCCTCTGCATCTTCTTCTCTTACACCAAGTACCATCATGTCCTCCTTCACCACACCCATAAATTTTCTCTTTTGTCTTCCTCTAGGCCTTCTGCCTGGTAGTTCCAACCTCAGCATCCTACTACCAATATATTCACTATCCCTATTCTGTACATGTCCAAACCATCTTAATCTAGCCTCTCTGACCATCTTACATGGGTTGTCCCTCTGATGTACTCATTTGTCCCTCTGATGGACTCATTAGTGGAGAGATGTTCGTAATAATCAAGAACGTTTTATGGGCATGAATGTGACAGAACCATTGCTGCCAACAACATAAACAGTACATACACACATAACAGGGAAACATGCGCTGTAATTATGTTCAACAGAAGTGACATATGGGGTGTCACGGTGGTTTTATGGTTAGCACGTCTGCCTCACAAGAAAGTCCTGTGTGAAGTTTGCATGTTCTCTCTGTAGATGTGTGGGTTTTTTTTTCCAGGGAATCTTCTCACAGTCCAAGGAAATGCACATTAAGGTAATTGGATGTTCCGAATTGCTCCTGTGTCTGAGTGTGAGTGCAAATGGTTGTCTGTGTGTTGAACTGTGATTGTCTGCTGAGAGGTTCTGGGTGCATTCCACCTTGGCCCAGTGTCGGATGAGATAGGCTTCAGCCTTCCCTCGACCCTAATTGGATCAAGTGATTCAGCAAAAATGTGAGTGAGATATTATCATTAAATAGAGCAAATGGAAGCCCTGCAATGGAGAGCTGTACACGGTGTACTCTGCCCTCGCCCAGAGTCGGCTGAGATGCGCACCAGCACCCCATTCCCGCTCAACCCTAATTAGGATTAAGTGGTTCATGAATGAATGATACAAATTTTTGCTGCCGCGAATTCATTTATTTTCTAACCTGTTTAATCGTAATTAGGGTCTTGGGAAGGCGGGCGCCCATCTCAGAGAAAAGGTGGGGGATACAATGGACAGCTCGCCAGGCCATTGTAGGGCCAACACCCACACAATCATTCACACTCACACCAAGGGGCAATTTGCTAATGAGCCTACTGTGCATATTTTTGGACTGTGGGAGGACACCGGAGTACCTAGAGGAAACCCAAGCATGCATGGGGAGAACATGCAGACTCCACACAGAAACGCCCAAATATCTAGCTCAGGCGTTTTAGCTGTCATGCGGAAGCGCGAATAACTGCACCACCTTGTTACCGATTTTTGTTGTCAGAGAGGCCAAATCTTTGTTCCCATAAATCTTAGCATTGTTTATTTAGATAAAACAGATAATGCAAGATTTGGGGGCAGTGGTGGTCTAGTGGTATAGGGCGCTGGATCGCTGATCCAAAGGTTGGGGGTTCGAGTCCCACTCTCCACAAGGTTGTCACTGTCCCCCCCAGTGCAGCTAACTGGGTTATCAAAGGCGGGCCATGTCTGTCACTGTCTATGGTGAGAGGCATGTAAAAGAACCATTGCTGACTTTCGTAAAGAGTAGGCTGCAAAGTCGTCAGCGTGTTTCTGTCCCTTGCTAAAAGGGTTGTGACAGGAAGGGCATCCGACGTAAAAACCTCTGCCAAAATCAAACGTGCGAATCAAATGGTTCGCTGTGGCGACTCCCGAGTAAAAGGGGAAAAAAGCCGAAAGGAAGACAGACAGATAATGCAAGATTTGGTAGTGAAATAACTATCACTTCACTTCTCTTAAAAATGCAAGTCCATTTAATGAATGAATGCCTGGATTTTTTTTTTTTTTTTTTTTTATGTTTTGGTATTTTTTAAATTATTATTATCAGACTGCAAAGATGAAGACCACAAGGCTGATCATCATGAGGAAAGAAGCAAGATGATGACAATAAAGTGCGGACCTCAAGGTACACATCCTCTTCAAGCCCATGCTTTTTAAGGATCCAAACCTCTTCAGATAGTTTGTCCCCTTACAATTCCCCTTATGTCCCCTTACAGGAAGCCGTCCCATTTCAGGAGCTCATTCTCCTCCATGCATACAGAGCAAGAGACATACAGACATACTCACACATAAAAACAGAGCGAGAGACAGGCAGACAGATGGATAAACAGAACAAGTGGCTCGCAGATTAACAGAGCAAAAGAAAAACTGATAAACAGAAAAAGAGACAGATGTATTATTACAAATGTATTATTTAGAAAATAAAACAGAGATGCTGTACAGAGCTATACTGGATGTAACACAGATTTCTCAGTGTTTAAATAAATAAAAGCTTGATAGTATTCGTCCTCTGTTGTATCGTCCCGTATAGTCATAGAAAGCCGAAAATTTTCCTGTAATTTATTCATTTGCATTCTATAGCACTTATCTAGTAAAACCCAGAGTCGGAAGAACAGATTCCTGGGCTAGAGAAATAAATCCCTGAACAGGAGTACTAAACCCAAAGCTGGCAGAATAAATCCCTAAACTGTAGGAATAAACCCCAGAGCCAGAGGAGTGAATCTCTATCTTCAGGTGAGTATACAAAACGTGTTTTAGGATTCTGCCAGAGCGCTTTCTAAAAGGCTGTATTGTGAAATCCGTGCAATCTTTAAAGGGGGTGATTTTATTCATCACTTTTCAACATTGAGCAATATTTCATATCAATAATAAATAAGTTTCCAGATATGACCCTATGATAAATGGTGGTACCTTAAAGTTTTGGAGCAGAATGTATTAATTTACAATGCCTACAGCCAATTATGGGGCAGCCATTCTTCTTCTTGTTCTTCTTCTTTTCCTTTCGGCTGTTCCCTTCAGGGGTCACCACAGCGAATCATCTGCTTCAATCTTCATGGAAGTCATATTAATGATTCACATGTTTGAATTTAAAGCGCTATATATACTAGTATATAAACACCAAAGTCACTATAATCACACTCGATAGAAAAATAGATTTTCTTGATATTGGAGTACTTCAAGGAGACACTTTGGCTCTGTTTCTATTTATAATCATATTAGATTATATCCCCGTGCATCCCTCGACCAGCACAACGAAAAGTGACCCCAACTACACCCTTGACAAAGTCGAAGACATCCGGTACAACATCTCACAGACCTAGACTATGCAGATGATTTTGCAATTGTTTAAGAACATGTCAGAGATGTGGAAATTCTCCATCTCCTTGAAACATCAGCTTCACTAGTTTGGCTGTATTGTAATGACCTCAAGACAGTATATCTCTACGTCCTGAGACCTCTCAGAACTCACATCCCTGTACGGGAAGAACATCAAGCGAGTCGATGATTTCAAGTACCTGGGCTCCCTGCAAGGACTTTAAGGTCTGGAAGGCACTGGCTTTGCAAGCATGCAATTACTTCTCTTGACAAGATATGACACTCAAACCTCAACAACAGGTAAGGTAGGTAAAGTCTGTTGGGTTTTTACACCCGAGCCATAGTAGCTCATCAGGCCAGTGCTTATTTTCTGTAGCGTGAAGCGACCAGGAGTTCAACTCCTCCTGGATGGGACGCTAGTCCATCGCAGGTTACCTTCCCAGTATATTTTTACTGGTACCCATTTACTGTATACTGCTGGGTGAACAGAGGCACACTTGTGATTGAGACCTTGCCCAGGGGTCTTAGCACAGTGATAGTCTCAGTGGGATTCGAACTCACAACCTCCCAATCAGATTTTATTTTAAATTCAAACACACCAACATTGTCATAAAATTCTCAAATCTTTGAAGGTCAGATTGCAACTGTGATTCAATAGCCGTGTTAATGTCCTATATTCTGTGTTCAACAGTGTGGCGGGACAGTTGGACGTCTAATACCACGCTTTTTAGTTTGTCGTTTACAGGAGATAATATTTCAACAACATCACTGAGGCATTTTTTAACTAACTCTCCTTCATTGTATGGCGTTTTGGCACATGTAATGTTCCAAGCCAGTTGATATGATGTAAGCGTTACAGTCTCTTAGCTCTTCGTAAATTTTTGTAAAAAAACTCAATGTGCTTTTCTGCCTGTCTTTTCAAAGCGAACAACTTATGCTTGCAAAGTTTAGTCCCTTTTGTAAATTCCTGGTCGAAGTTAGCATGCAGTGAGCTGAAGTGGCGTTGATGATTTGAAGTGTTGAAATGCGCTAATGACGTCTGACATATAAGACAGAATGGCTTTCCATTACAGTCAAGAACAACAAAAATATAAACTCTCCCACTCTGTTAAAGATGTCCTGTCCTGGGCAGTGAGGGCCTGGTGGTAAAAGGTGCTGAATCGCTGATCCTAAGTTTGGGGGTTCGAGTCCCACTCTCCACAAGGTTGTCACTGTCACCCCCCCCCCCCCCCAGTGCAGCTAACTGGGTTATCAAAGGCGGGCCATGTCTCTCACTGTCTATGGTGAGAGGCATGTAAAAGAACCATTGCTGACTTCCGTAAAGAGTAGCTGCAAAGTCGTCAGCGTGTTTCTGTCCCTTGTTAAAAAGGGTTGTGACAGGAAGGGCATCCGACGTAAAAACCTCTGCCAAAAAAAAAAAAATGTGCGAATCAGATGATTTGCTGTGGCGACTCCCGAGTAAAAGGGAAAAAGCCGAAAGGAAGACAGACAGAGTATCAGGGAGGCTGGAGCCTATCTCAGCCAACTCTAAGTGAAGACTCTGTACACCCTGAGCAGCTCACCAGTTCATTGCAACACACACACACACACACACA
This sequence comes from Plotosus lineatus, assembly GCA_024760905.1. Classification (NCBI taxonomy): domain Eukaryota; kingdom Metazoa; phylum Chordata; class Actinopteri; order Siluriformes; family Plotosidae; genus Plotosus; species Plotosus lineatus. The sequence goes on along the minus strand of CM045750.1, from coordinate 8,122,254 downwards.
CACACACACACAAAACTATTAATATTCACATTCACATCTATGGGTTACATGAAGCAGCCTATCAGCTTAATGTGCATGTCTGTGGGAGGAAACTGGAGTACCCGGAGAAAACCCATCATTGGAAGAACATGCAAACTTTACACAGAAATGCCCTCATGAAATTCGGGACTTGGCCCAGGACCTCCCTGCTGTGAGGTGGACGTGCTATCTACGTATTATATCACCGGATCAAAATGATTTAAATCTTCCACATTAATAGAATAGAAAACAATTTATTTTATAAATTGTGCTTTAGTAAGTTCAAGGCAGTTCCGGGGGGGGGGGGGGGGGGGGAGACCACAGAAAACTTTTTTTTTTTTTAGGATAAAGTGTAATTCTACATCCACTTCAGCAGGTGGCAATGGCTTCCTCGCTGTCAGAGTGTGCCCAGAGGTAAAATAAGCAGTGAAGTTAATAAACCCACCATGGAAATTTTTAACAGGGACGGAAAGAGACGGAGACAGTGAGAGAGACGAAAGTCTCCCGGAAGCTAAAGTTGAGGTGTTGTGATGAAGCGGATGTAGCGCTCGGCTTCACTGTGCTGCGCTGAGAAACGAGTAAAGCCCACTGTGTTTACTGTGTCTGAAAACATTGGCAGCGGACAGTATGAACCCAAATAAATTCAGATGTCTCTTAAAGATGTCACACCCCGATAACGTGATGAGCCACGTGAGTTTTTTCAGCGAAAACGTGCCGAATATTGCCAAAAACCATCCTCCTTTGTGAATGATATTCCAGCAAACCAGCGAGCTCTGTTAGCGACAGATAAGGAGGAGTACCAAACTGCACAGTGCAGAAAACCCCACAGAACAGCAGAGGAACTGATCCGACCTGCAGCAGACACGGCTTTGTCATGCTGGGCGACGTCACTGCTGTGGAAAGAGGTCCAGGTCCCAGTTCAGCATTAAGCAGGAGCTGAGAGTTCAGTCTGTCTGTCTTCCTTTCGGCTTTTTCCCCTTTTTTACTCAGGAGTCACCACAGCGAATCATCTGATTCGCACGTTTGATTTGGCAGAGTTTTTACGTCGGATGCCCTTCCTGTCACAACCCTTTTTAGTAAGGGACAGAAACACACTGACGACTTTGCAGCCTAATCTTTACGAAAGTCAGCAATGGTTCTTTTACATGAACCTCTCACCATAGACAGTGAGAGACATGGCCGGCCTTTGATAACCCAATTAGCTGCACTGGGGGGGGACAGTGACAACCTTGTGGACAGTGGGACTCGAACCCCAAACCTTTGGATCAGCGATCCAGCGCCCTATACCACTAGACCACCACTGCCCCCACAACAAGCTGAGAGTTCAGTATCGGGCTTTAAACCCGGCTTGAAAAGCTGCGCAGTGAGAAATGTTCTCATTATAGCCATTAATCCAAACTTAATCATTTTGACAATAATAATAATAATAATAATAATAATAATAATAATAATAATAATAAATACAAATACTTTTATTCATTTTTGTTTTGTAGGTTAAAGTGTTTTATATATGCTCCTTAGTTAATATTGCTGATCAATTTGAATTTATTATTTATTAATTTTTTTGAATTTTAGTTTTCAGTATAAAACGGTTCAGATTGTTGGTCCAAAATGTTTACAGTTTAAATAAGGATACTTTTTTATTTCAGGCAAATTGATGCACTTTAAATCTTTTTTTTTAAAGACTAAAAAATAGTTAATAAAGTTATTCTTTGTTGGAAGTTGATCTATATATTTTTTTCTTTTTTTTTTTTTTGCATTCAATAATGATAATAAGGATTTATTATGTTAATAAGGACACAGTGTTATGCAGAGGATTACTTATAACAATTTTTAGACAAATAACTACTGTATTTATATTGGGGGGGGGGGGGGGCAGTGGTGGTCTAGTGGTAGGGTGCAGGATCGCTGATCCTAAGGTTGGGGGTTCGAGTCCCCACAAGGTTGTCATTGTCCCCCCAGTGCAGCTAACTGGGTTATGAAAGGCCGGCCATGTCCCTCACTGTCTATGGTGTGAGGCATGTAAAAGAACCATTGCTGACTTTCGTAAAGAGTAGCTGCAAAGTTGTCTGCGTGTTTCTGTCCCTTGCTAAAAGGGTTGTGACAGGAAGGGCATCCGACGTAAAAACCTCTGCCAAATCAAACGTGCGAATAAAATTATTCGCTGTGGCGACTTCCGAGTAAAAGGGAAAAAGCCGAAATAAAAGAAGATTTATATTGGGGCGGGGGGTGTTTTCCTCTTCCTGGGGGGGCAGAAAATAATTGAGAATCTCTGGTTTATGGTAACATTCTGTTCTACCAAAATATATTTACTGTTCATTCTTTTGGGTGGTGCAGTGGTTTACACATCTGCCTCACAGCACAGAGAGTGTCTTGATTCCTCGATTCTGCCACCTTTATATGAAGTCTGCATGTTCTCCTCATGGTTGTGTGAGTTTCCTCTGGGTAGTCCAGTTTCTCTCTCCAGTCCAAACACGTGCACTTGAGGCAAATTAGCCAATCCAAATTGGTTAGGTGTGAGTTTGGATGGTTGTATGGGTGTGTTTCACTACAATGATCTGGTGAGATGTTGAAGGTGTATCTAGTCTTCAAGAGGTGTTGGCTGAGATATGCTCCAGCCTCTCCTAGTAGGATTAGGCACCTCAGTAAATGAGTAAGGTTTTTTTGGTAGTTTTCTTTCTTTCTTATTTTTTTTCAATCAGTGCTATGAAGAAAACATTCAGGTCACATTACACATACATGATATTTCTGCTTTATATGACATCAGCTTTAAACTTGCATAGAGACATGTCAACATTGCAATTATTAAAAAAAGCAAAATCACATATAATGATTTACAGTATTCAGGATTTATTCAGGAATTTACTCCATGAAATTAAACCCTTTATATAGCTTTTTGGGTTTCTACTGCCATCTGCTGGACATGAATAATATTTATTTTCCGATAGAAAATACATTCGGGTGAGTGAAAAGAAAATAAGAAAAATGTTTGATGTAAGATAAATAAACAATATTAATAATTTAACCATTAAATATTATTGGTTTGATACAATTTTTTATTTGTTTGCTGAATGGTATTGGAAGTGTCACCTTAGGAACAAGGCCCTTGACTTGAGTCCCGTGCCTGGCAAAGATGTTTTTGTGTGGAGTTTGCATATTCTCCCTGTGTTTGCGTGGGTTTCCTCTGGGTACTTCAGTTTCCCTCCACAGTCCAAAGACATGCACTTTAGACTCAGTGGCATTTTCGAATTGCTCCCAAAGAATAATAAATAATTGTGCATGTGTTGCCCTACAAAGGACCGGTGAGATATTCAATGTGGACCCCACGTTTGCCCAGAGATTGTCTGAGATTGGCTTGAGCCTCCATCTAGGATTAAATAGGATTAAGCATTTCAGCAAATGCATAGATGGCGAACTGGATGGGTGGATGTTTGCATACTGAAGTGCTCCTTGTAAAGTATTTACACAAACGATTATTCGGTGATATCTAAATATATACGACAGTATTTGTCTTCGTTTCGGCTTTTTTTTCCCCTTTTACTCGGGAGTCGCCACAGTGAATCATCTGATTCGCACGTTTGATTTGGCAGAGGTTTTTACGTCGGATGCCCTTCCTGTCACAACCCTTTTTTAGCAAGGGACAGAAACACGCTGACGACTTTGCAACTACTCTTTACGAAAGTCAGCAATGGTTCTTTTACATGCCTCTCACCATAGACAGTGAGAGACATGGCCCGCCTTTGATAACCCAGTTAGCTGCACTGGGCGGGACAGTGACAACCTTGTGGAGAGTGGGACTCGAACCCCCAATCTTTGGATCAGCGATCCAGCGCCCTATACCACAAGACCATCACTGCCCCCATATACGACAGTATTTAGCCAATGAAAAATGATTTCCTTGTCTAGCTGAGTGATTCCAGAGTTGCGGTGCTATTTAACACTTAGAACATAAACCTAGGGCGGCATGGCGGCGTAGTGGTTAGCACGTCTGCCTCACAGCAAGAAGGCCTGGGTTTGATTCCCGGCCTGGGCGTTTCTGTGTGGAGTTTGCATGTTCTCCCCATGCTTGTGTGGGTTTCCTCTGGGTTCTCCGGTTTCCTCCCACAGTCCAAAAACATGCACAGTAACTTAAAATTGCCTGTAGGTGTGAATGAGTCTGTATGTGGCCTGGTGAACCATACGGTAAGATCATTGTGATCACAGCCATGACAATCCCTGTATGTGCATCATTCAAGCTTCAGGGATCGACATCCATTCCTCGTGATTGGATGTAGACATAGATAGAACATAAAACTAAAAAAAATGAAGGAGATTAAGCACTGAAAATGGGTTAACGTACATTATACAGTATAAAATATGCAACGCCTGACATAACCACTAGTATATGGATCTTCTCCATACTGTTGCTGAAGATAGAACTATATAATTGTCTAGAAGTCTTCATAAGTACAGTAATAGTATTAACATTTCCATCCGTTGGAATTAAGGGCTCAAACCATGTTCCACCATGTCATTGCTTCAGTGCCAAGAGGAAGCCAAAACCTCAACCTCAGTGAACCCCGAATGCTCATATAAGTCATCCATCCATAAGACAGCCCAATGTTTTGACTTGCATATATTCCACTATAAATAAAAACAAAATATAGTCTTATGAGTTGGTTCAGGCGCTTTGTTCAAGTCCCAGGCTCGGGCGTGTCTGTGTGGAGTCTACATGTTCTTCCATGCAGTTCCTCTGCGTTATCCTATTTCCTCCCATAGTCCAAAAACATGAACATTAGGATCATTAGCTGTTGCAAGTTGCCTGTAGGTGCGAGTGTGAGTTGCCCTGCAATACAGTCACAAATTGTATATTACTAATTTAACCCCATAACCCCAACATAACCCTACTTCCACAGGCCACACCAGCCCCGAAAATATAACCCTGTGCTCACATTTATACAACACTAAGTAAATTAACCTATTGATTAATCAGTATAATTTTTATCATGATAAAACAATCCAATCAACCAACTAATAAATAAATAAATAAATAAATAAATACATCTGCAAATGAGCCTGTACACCTCTTGTATCATCACAAGGTTAACATCATGACGATAAATTTAAGCTTCTTGGTAAGTAGAACTTAGTGAGACAGCCAGTGTTTCTGCTGCCAGCAGGGAACGCTATACCAGAGTATCACTCTGGACATGTGGACATCATCAAAATCTCCATAACCAACACTGTCCAAGAAGAATGTATCCAAAATGAGTAAGGAAGTCTCGCTCTGTCGCCAGATGGTGGTGCTATAGCAGCTTCACACTGGGCAGTAGGGAGATATCATTATAACCATCATAACCAATAACTAAGTCAGAACACTTCAGGAGAATTATAATTCAGATGATGGATGTCATTTTCTTTGTGGCCAGGAGGTGGCACCATACTAAAGTGTCAGTATGGTCATGTAGATATCATTCATTCATCTGGAAAACATTCATTTCACAAACTATATACTGTAATCCTAAATATCAAGGTTCCAGGGAGGCCAGAGCCCTATCTCAGCTGATATTGAAAGCAAAGATGAGGTAAACCCTGAATGACTTACCCATCTATCGCAGGACAACACACACACACACACACACACACACATGTATTTTGATAGCTGTAGGAAACCCATGATCATGCCAATGTGCAATCTCCATACAGAATACTCAAATCAAGTCCAGGACTCGCCGACTCTTGGAACAGCCAATTAGCCTAATGTGTATGTCTTTGGACTGCGGGAGGAAACTGGAATCCTCTGGGGAAACCTTCAAAAACATAAGGACAACATGCACACAGAAACTCCACACAGAAATGCTCTCGCTGAGCTGAAGAATCAAACCCAGGACTTTCTTCCTATGGGACGGATGCTAACTACTACAGCACCGTCCCACCTTCACCATGACCATTATAAAATAAGCCTGAGCCGGAAAAGAGCAATCAATGCATGATATTATGATGCACTTCCTATTTGCACGGCAAGACATTTAAATTCATCATGTCACCTTCTCCAGCCCATCCTAGACATAAAATCCTTTTTACGTTTACCATCAGAAACACATCAAGTCCAAAGAACCATCTAGAACAATTACATTCAAATATGACGTGTCAGAATGCACAAAGTCCAAAATAGACCACTTCCTTTAAGTACAATACAAACTTGGTGTGGGTAAACTAGAACAGTCAGTTCGCCGAAGAAGCCAAGCATGTTTTTTAGACTGTGGGAGGATACACATCCAGTAGGTCCTGGGCTCGAGTCCGAGGCTTCTGTCTATAGTTTGCATGTTCTCGCAGTGGTTGTGTGGGTTTCCTCCAGGAATATAGGGTTTCCTTCTGCAGTCCAAAAGCATGCACATTAGGCTAACTACTGTTCCAAATAGTCCCTAGGTGTGAGATTGAAAGGTTGTGGGGGTCTGTTGGCTCTGAGATGGTCTGGCGACCTGTTCAGAGTGTACCCCACCTTCGCTAATGTTCACTGAGATAGGCTTCAGCCTTTGTGTGACCCTAGTAGGCGTAAGGGGTTCAGCACACAAGTGAGTAAGAAAATAGTTCTCTTCTAGCACCTGATGGTGAGACTCAAAAATGATCTGAGATACATAAGCCTTTCTTACCCTGGGTTCACACGGGGGCTCAATGTTTATGATCTCTGCGATTCAAACAAACCGTAGAGCTCCATGAATTATGAGCACACTGGGCGTATGATTGTGGTATGAAAAGCGAGCTTTCAAGAGATGAAACTTTATGGAATCATGTTTCCAAGTTGGTAGCACAGTGGCGTAGTGGTTAGCAGGTCCGCCTCACAGCAAGAATTACTGGGTTTGATTCCCAGCCTGGGCGGTGTTTGCATGTTCTCCCCGTGCTTGTGTGGGTTTCCTCTGGGTGCTTCAGATTCCTCCTTCACTCCAAAAACATGCACAGTAGGCAAACTGGCTGTTCCAAATCTCCTCTAGGTGCGAGTGTGAATGTGAATGGTTGTGTGAGTGTTGGCCCTGCAATGGCCTCATGAGCTGTCTATGGTGTACCCTGCCCTTGTCTGGAGTCGGCTGAGATGGGCGCTAGCCTCCGTGTGACCATAATTATGATATTAAGTGATTCAGAAAATTAATGAATAATGAATGTTTAAATGTTCATCAAGATCCCCTATGATATTCCATCAGGATATGTTCCGCTCTGTTAAGCTCTACTGCGCCCTACTACGATTCTGATGGTCTGTCATGATTGGAATCAAACCGTAATACATTAGAATAATCATGGCAAAATTTGTAACAGTCAAAGATTTTGCCACAATCAGTGTGAACATAATCCAGCAAGTTCCCTCAAATCATCATGATTCAGTCCTACAACCCACCACGCTCATCATGAAGCCCATGTAGATAATATTAATCAGCCTTTTATTAGGTAAAGGAGCAGATCTGGGGGTCTCAGCCAGAGAAAGTTCTGGTAAACTCTGATGTTGGGATGCTGTCGCTCCCCAACTCTACATGCTCACCCAGGTTCGTTTGACGATGGGGTAGCTTATTGCCTGGTGGCACAGGGTGCCTTCATGTCTGTCTTCCTTCTGGTCCTCCTTCCTGTTGATGAAGATCTATATCTACCCAGATGTGCACTAATAGACAGTGAAGATGACTTTTCACTGCTGGTGATATAAACTTTATTCCCCACAATTATTTAGAACTTAAAGTTGTTATATAACCAACTGGAATACATTCTTGGCCCGCATTGGTAACAACTGGTCAAATTTGTTTCTGGTGAGAGTTGGAGTCCGCCAAGGTTGTCCTTTGTCATTGAGTCTGTGCGTAATTTTATGGACAGAATTTCTAGGCACAGCCAAGGCTTTGAGGGGTTCTGGGTTGGTGGCCATTGGATCTCGTTTCTGCTTTTTTTGCAAATGATGTCCTTTTGACCTCATCAATCCAGGACCTCCAGCTCTCATTGGAGCGATTCGCAGTCGAGTGCTGAGCAGCCAGGATAGGAACCAGCACCTCCAGGTCGGAGGCCATGGTTCTCATCCAGAAAACGGTGGAATGCTCCCTCCGGGTCTGCAATAAGGTCCTACCCCAAGTGGATGAGTTCAAGTATCTCGGGGTCTTGTTCATGAGTGAGGGAAGGATGGAGCGGGAGATCGACAGGCGGATTGCTGCAGCCTCTGCTGTAAAGCAGAGCTTGTACCAGTCCGTCGTGGTGAAGAGGGAGCTGAGCCGCAAGGCAAAGCTCTCAATTTACCAGTCAATATATGTTCCAACCCACAGCGGGCAGTGGTGGTCTAGTGGATAGGGCACAGGATCGCTGATCCTAAGGTTGGGGGTTCGAGTCCCCACAAGGTTGTCACTGTCCCCCCAGTGCAGCTAACTGGGTTATCAATGGCGGGCCATGTCTCTCACTGTCTATTGTGTGAGGCATGTAAAAGAATCATTGCCGTCTTTTGTAAAGAGTAGCTGCAAAGCCGTTGGCGTGTTTCTGTCCCTTGCTAAAGGGTTGTGACAGGAAGGGCATCCGACATAAAAACCTATGCCAAATCAAATGTGCGAATCAGATGATTCGGCGACTCCCGAGAAAGGGAAAAAGCCAAAAGAGAAGAAGATATGTTCCAACCCTCAACTATGGTCACGAGCTTTAGGTAGTGACTGTGAAAGAACAAGATCTGGAATACAACCGGCTGAAATGAGCTAGCTTTGCCAGGTGACGGGGCTTTACCTTAGCGATAGATGAGAAGCTCAGACATCTGGGGGAGCTCAGAGTAGAACCACTGCTCCTCCGCACTGAGAGGTGTCAGTTGAGATGGCTCAGGCATGTGGTTCAAGTGCCTCCCGAACCTGGTGTGGTGTTTCAGACATGTCCAACCTGGAAGAGACCTTGAGGTTGACCTAGAACATGCTAAAGTTACTATGTCCCTTGACTGGTCTGGGAACGCCACGATGTCCTCCCAGAAGAGCTGGAGGAAATGTGTCGTGAGAGGGACCTCATTGCTTAGGCTGCTGTGATCAGCATAATCAGCAAGAATCCACCAATTCCTTCAACATCATCACTATTCAATTATGTCAGGTCAGGCTTTATGTCTGGTGAAATGGGTGGGATGTCACCTAGCGGGACAACAAAAAAACTGTCAAAGGGCGGATGAGTTGCTCGTGAGTCAATGGCCAACATGCACACTGGGCTGGGAGTGCCCAATAGCCCTGAATGGCAAGTCCTCTTGGAGATCGAAAGTCTGAATGGAAACTCGAATGCAGGTGTTTTGCGAACCACATTACGACAAAGCGGTGAACATGTCATTCAGGTAATATAACATAACCTAACGCTAGGCCCTATTATACAACAATAATTTTTTAAATTTAAACTAAATTATCATTTTTGCTTAAATAGCAGTTAATGACAATAAACTAAAATAAAAACAATGCTTAGTTTTCCCATGTGGCTGGTTGGTGCCACACAAGAGGTCGATAAATGCTAGCATTCGCTGCATTAGTCATTTTTTTAAGGTGGATGTGAACGAACCTGAGAGACATGCACAGACCCCTGATCGCAGCGGCACCGAACAAATTGGGGAAGAATTAGAATTATGGGTGTGCATCAAGCCTCTTGCATTTAAGTAGAAATGAATAAACGTTGACATTGTTGTATTTTCTTTCTTTCTTTTTTGTGATGTATATCTCATTGCAGTTCATGGTCTTTACTCAGCTGGCTACTCTGGTTTCCTCCCACAGTTAAAAAAAAAAATGCACATTTGGCTAGTTGGCTGTTCCAAATTGCCTCTAGGTTAGTGTGTGTGTGTGTGTATTATTATTGGCAGTGCACTGGTGTGGTAAGTTGTTCAAGGTGTACCCCACTTTTCTCTAGTGTAGCCTAAGATACCTCAAGTCTCTCCATAACCCTAAAGGTTTATGCAGTTTGGCAAATGAGTAGTGAGTCATAAAATACTGTACACTCATCCATTTGCTAAACTATCTAATTCAACTGGGGTTTCTGGCAGGCTGAAGCCTATCTCAGCCAACTCTGATTGAAGGTGGAGTACACTTTGAACAGCTCACTCATTCATCCCACTATCAAAACACACACACACACACACACACACACACACACACACACACACACACACACACTCTCAGTCAAGGCAGTCTGGAACACCCACCTCGCCCAATTTGCATGCCTTTGGCCTGTAAGAGGAAACCAATGCAAACTTAAGGAATACAGGCAAAGTTCACATAGAAACACACCTTGTAGAGCTGGGGACCTGAACCTTCTTGCTGTGTGAGGCGGTCATGTTTAACACTACTGCCATGCCACCCGTCATAAAATTCAGTATTTCAGAAGTTGTCTCAGTTTGTCAGTCCAAATGCAGTGCTCCAGAACTAATCACTGACAGCACACACACACACACACACACACTCATGTGGTACACTAAGTCATCAATATTACCTTTTGCTCCTCCCACATATCGATGAACAGGCAGTGCTGTGTACGTTTGCTAATCCAATATGTAACGCATTATAAAATAAAAGGAATCTGGAAAGTAAGGAAAGAGATAATCAACAAATATGTCCTCCTTACAGGAAGGAGAGTGGTGTCGCATCACAGGGGTGAAAGGGCATGTGGTCACTTGGTGGACTTGAGAATGGTCCTTCTGAGTCTCAATTTCGTCCTTGCTCTGAGATGTTTTGTTTTTCTCTGGAATGGTATACGGTGTGTATATATGGAGTTATTTGCAAATTACAAATTGTGAGCAGCTGTAGCCTAACGCTTACAGAAGTGGATTCAGGACCGAAAGGTTAGGGGCTTGATTCCCAGACCAGCAGGAAAAAAAAATGTAGTGGTGGTGAGTGGGATTCAGGAGCAGCTTCCCTCTCTCCACTTTCATGGCTGAAGTGCCCTTGATCAAGGCATCCGACTGCTCTCTGGGTGTCCCCGGTGGGTGGGGCAGCCCACTGCCTCTAGTGTGTGTGTGCTTCTTTGGATGGACGAACTGCGGAGGTAATAATTTCCCTTGTGGGATTAATACAGTATATATAAAATCAATACGTATAAATGAGGCGACACGCTTGCCTGGTAGTAGTTGTTAGCATGTGAGCCGCACAACAGGAGAGTTCTGGGTTCAAGACCTTGACTTGGAAAGGGTGTTTCTGTATGGAGAATCATGTTCTTCCTCTGCTTGCATGGGTAATCTGGTTTCCTCCCACAGTTCAAAGTAATGCATATTAGGCTTATTCCAAACTGCCCCTAGGTGAGAGTGTATGTTAATTGTTGTGTGTTTTGGGCCTGCAGTGGTCTGGTGAGCTGTTCACGGTGTAACCAAACATCACGAGCTCCAGCCTCTCTACAACCCTAATAACATTTATACCATATTCTCATCAATGCAACTTTTACGCAGATACCCGCGGTATCTCGAGGAGGAACGCCCTGCAGTGAATACATGTGGAAAACAATATTTTCCCCTCTTTCTTGTCCTCTTCCCTTTAAGGGCATGGTTTGGATGAGGTCAAGATTCACAGCCCTTTTTCTATTGGAAAAAAAACGTATGATCGCTGCGAGCACATGTGGTATCACTAGCGCTTGTCCATGTTCACACGTTGATCACGGTGGTCATACAATGCTGGCGGTCACAGTGGTGTCACAGTGTTGTGTTCTTGTTTTTTTGTTAGTTTTTTATCACCATCTCTGACGTGTATTTTATTATCATGCTAAGCTTGATTGATTTGCTTCTGTATAGATTTTTTTTTGTTGTTTGCGGCAAATTATTAGACTCACCATCTGACTGATGTGTTGTAGTGATCCGTTTGCCACTGCATTTCCCTTAAGTGGCCACTAAGGAGAGAAGTGATGCTTTTGAGTTCATTTTTTTGTGCTGAAGAGCTGTCATTTGTCATCCTACAGGGACTACAGCTCAATTCATGAGCAGCCTCACCAGCTGCCCACCACAGCGCCGTTATCTCTTATGAGGTCAGGGGGTGTGACCTGTCTCAATCAGATGAAGTTATCCTGTGTGTGTGTGTGTGTGTGTGTGTGTGTGTGTGTGTGTGTGTGTGTGTGTGTGTGTGTTTTCAGGGGTGTATATGTTTTTGACACCCTCCATGTGGTTTATGTCTCCTAAAGGTTAGATATGAAGAATACAACCTTTAAATATTAAATGTCGTTCCTGGTCAGGCAGTTGTGATGAGAATAATGATTTTTATAGGTCTTGCAGTTCCTGATCTGGGGTTTATCAATGTGCATAAAAAAAACATTAACACTATCACATGTCTGCAATGGCCCGGCTAGCTGTCCAGGGTGTACTCTGCCCTCATTTAGAGTTGGATGAGATGGGCGCCAGCCTCCTTGGGTCCCTAATTAGGATTAAGCGGTTCAGAAAATGAATGAATGAGTGACTATTTACAGTATATGCAAAGTGGAAATACACAGCGGCAAATATCACTTCATGATTTAAAAACACAGTTGGTCATTGTATAGAAAATAAACTAGAAAATATACACCCGTGAACAGCACGAAGGAAGAGGCTTCTGAGTTTGATTCGTGGACTCAGGTGTTTCCATATGGAGTTTGCATGTCCTCTTTGTACTTGTTTGGGTTTGTTGAGATATTCCAGTTTCCTCCCACAGTCCAAAGACATACACATCAGGCTAATTGTTTGCTTCTAGCTGTGAGTATAAGTGTGAATGATTGTGTGTGTGTGTGTTGCGATGTGATGGCCTGGCGAGCTGTTCAGGGTGTACCCCACCTTCACTCAGTGTCAGCTGAGATAGACTCCAGTCTCCCCATACCCCAGAAGGATTAAGGGCTTCGCCAGATAAGTGAGCACAATGAATAAATAAAAGCTATAGTATTCAGTTCATTTACAACGTCTAGACAACATGCTCAGTTTGTCCCAATACCCTCACACGTTCTCTGACTTATTCATTTTCCACACTTCTTAAACCTATTAGGGATGCAGTGAGGCTGAAGCCCATCCCAGCCAACACCCAGTGAAAGCAGGGCACACAACATGCAGCTCACCAGACCATTCATGGACAATTTGTAACAGTCAATAGTCTAATGTGCAAGTCTTTCGACTGTGGAAAGAAACCAGGGTACCCAGAGGAAGCCCATGCAAGCTCAAGAAGAATATTGAACATCCACATACAAATTTCCAAGCCTGGGACTTGAACTGAGGACCTTCTTGCTGAGGTGGACATGCAAACCATTACATCACTGTGCCTTCCCAGAAAGAATCTCAATAATGCAAATCTACCGCCAGCTCTTTAATACAACATCATATGCACTATTTGTGAATGCAAATCGGTGATGTGAGTCACTGATCATGCTCATATTATACTCCGCTGATATGCATGGCCACACATACACAATAATGAGGTTGGGTTTATGCTTGCTCATGCTGAAGAACGAGGCAGTGTGATCTCCTTCATTGCTGAGGCACTTCACTCTCTTTTTTTTTTTTTTTTTTTTGCTGCAATTTAACTGCTGTTATTCTTAGTCTGGTCACATAGATTGCAAAGATCAGACAATTCCTCTCATAGTGAAACCATGGCATTACCTTTACAAAATCAGGCTACTCATATTACATTTTTTTTAATGGTAATATCAAGAGAAAAGATAATGTCTGAAAAATTACCAGGAAATTAAATGAGTTTTGTATTATTATTATTATTATTATTATTATTATTATTATTATTATTCATTCATCCATTCATTTTCTGAACTGTTTACTCCTAATTGGGGTTGCGGGGAGGCTGGTGCCCATCCCAGCCGACTCTGGGTGAGGGCAGTGTACACATGGCAGTGTAGGCCATCGCAGGGCAGAAATATGCTGACGGCTATGCAGTTACTCTTGATTATAGTCAGCAATGGTTCTTTACATGAACCTCTCACCACAGACAGTGAGAGACATGGCCGGCCTTTGATAACCTAGTTAGTGGCACTTGGGAGGACAGTGACAACCCGTTGAGAGTGGGGCTTGAACCCCCAACCTTGGGATCAGTGATCCAACACCTTATCATCAGGCCACCTCTGCCAGTTTTATTATTATTATTATTATTATTATTATTATTATTATTATTAATTATTATTATTATTATATAATTTTGTTATTTATTAAATTTAGCATGTTATCTATTTATAAGAACATCTGAGCTTGAAATGCTTTTATTATGTTTTATTCCTAATCAAAAATTAATTTCTTCATTTGCTTACTTGGGTTACAGGGAGCCCGGAGCCTATTTTAGCTGACGCTGGGTGATGGTGTTGTACACACTGAACAACTTCCCAGACCATTGCATGTCCAACATGCTTGCAACCATTCAAACTCACACCTAGGGGTAATTTGCACTATCCAATTAGCCTAATGCGGCTGGCATAATGTTTAACATGTCTGCCCCACAGCACCAAGGTACTGGGTCTAAGTCCTTTGCTCAGACGTTTCTATGTGGAATTTATATGTTCTCCCTGTGCTTGCATCGGTTTCATCTGAGTACTCTGGTTTTCTCCCACAATCCAAAGACATGAACGTTAAGTTAATAGGATGTTTTAAATTGCAAAGAAATATGAGTGTGAATGGTTGTGAGTGTTGGCCCTGTCATGGTGTGGGCAGATGTTAAGGGTGTACCCTGCCTTTGATGAGATAGGCTCTAGGCTTCTCACGACCCAAGTACAATGAAGTGGTTCATCAAATAAATAAATGAAGGAATGTGCTGTTGAACACTAGAAAATCAAATTTTCTCCCTATTCTGGTGAGGGTATATTTTGGAGTGTCCAAACTGCCTGACCTCCCCATGGTCTCACAGACATGCTGCCTTTGGTATTGTTGGCAGAGTTCTGCAAATGATCGAAGATACAATAATAAATTCTTAAGTTCCCACACACAATATTACATCAAATCAAATTATATTAAAAACTAAAAACCTACTGAGAAATGTGAGAAACATGCAAGAGAATAAGTGGGGCTGTTGCCTATGCTGTCCTCAGTGTCAAAGGGTCATCATCAGCAAGTAATTATTGTCGGTGCTTTTTTACACCTGCCTTCAAAATTTGTTTCATTTCAGTGCTCTTAACTGGCTCCAGGTCAGATCATTATCATAGCAACGAGAATCATCATCACACCCACTTATTGCTGTAGTTGATTGTCGATCAGATTATTATTCCACCAGTGTAAATAATTTTTAAATGCATTCAGGATCACGGCTGATTACGGCAGCTGCAGGCGGCCATGCACAGCTTTTAGACTGCAGTCTCTCATATTATGATACCACTTGAATCCTAGATTTTAATTTTAATTAAATCATTATATATAATGACAACATAGTATAGGGCTAATTGCTGTACAGTGGTACCTCACCTTACAATCGACCTAGCAAACGAAAAATCCAGGTTACGAAAAACATTTTCCAAAACTTTTTGTCTCTTTGTGTACAAAACAAGTTCTCCTTACGAAACACACCAAATACCATTCAAACATTCAAACGCGCCATTCAAATATTCAAATGCGCCATTCAAATATTCAAACAATGCACGAGCTGTTTTCCCATCAATGACGTTCAAACATCTCGGCCCACTGGCCTCCCATTGGCTAGGAGGGATGAAGCAGGTACCTCCCATTGCCATTCTCTCAACATCCCACCCTCGCTGGCCTCCCATTGGCTAGGAGAGATGACACAGCTCCCTCTTATTGGCTATCTCCCAACAATCTGCCCCACTGGCCTCCCATTGGCTAGGAGGGAAGACGCAGATCCCTCCCATTGGCTATTATGGAGCTCCATTTACCATGATGCTTTTCGTGTAAAGGACAGAGTTACTGTTGTTTCATGCTTTATTTCTTGATTCAGGCTTTTAACCTTCCATAAACATTTGAAAGATTATAACCCTGCTGACAAGACATGGTCAACACATGCTCGCACGTGTGATTTCCGGTGCGAGTGAGAAGAAGAAACGGGCTCGAGTGATATTGCAAAGGAATATGGCCAAACCCGTCTACCATCGGTACGATATTGAAGCAGAAGGAAGTCTTAAAAGATATAATTTTATACCTTTTAAAGGGTTTATGAGGTAGTATTGGGAGCCTTGGTAAGAATCACACGTTTTACATGTAAACTGCGGTTCAATTTACGAAAAATCCAGGTTAAGAAAAAGGCAACTTTTAAAATATAACTCAGATACATGTTCATTCATTTGCCAAATCAACTAATCCTACTAGGATCATAGAAAGGCCCGTGCCTATCTAAGCTGGCATGGAGTGTACATCCTGAATAGCTCGCCAGTTCATTGCAGGTCCAATATACACACAATCATTTACACTCACACCTAGGGGCAATTTGCAACAGCCAGTTAACCTAATGGGTATATTTTTGGACTGTTGGAGGAAACCAGAGTTCCCAGAAGAAACCCACACATGCACAGAGAGAACATGCAAGCCCCACACAGAAATATTCTCGCCGGAGCATTATGTCACCATAAAGTCCCACATGATTTTTGATTAATCTACTGTATGTTCTAACTTATTATATAGCATGGATACTTTTTTTTAAATACATGAAATAACAGAGAGAATCTATAATCATCATCTATATTCATATTTCTAGAAAAAGAGCAGTCAAATACAAAACTCAGAAGATAAATTAAAATGGCACCACATACCAGACAAATTCATATAGGCAGCATCTTTTATCTCATTAACTACCATTCTGTCCTACTGGATACTCCCGCATGTCTTCAAACAAAAGCCACTCATCCTCATCAAAGCACACCAGAAAATCCCCATCACAACCACCCACTGTCCCAAGGTGGATTTACTTTTGTGCCTTTCGCAGCTGAGACCTGGTCTCCAAGGAGCTCCCTGCCTGTAGTTTACCCCTCCAGCGGTGAGGCCCAGGTGTCTCTCCTTCATCAGACGTCAGGCTAATTCAGCCAAGTCTCCTGGACCACACGTGCCCCCTCATCAGTAGGCTGCAGCACATTACATTAGAGCCTGCTCTCATTAGAGTGATGTGGACATGGATGTAGTTAATGAGAGGGGCTGTAATAAAGAAAAGTGTCTGCTCTGTTTGGGCATATTGGTAACAGGGTCAGGGCCAAAGCCATGCCATCCCTCTGAGGATATACATGGAGGTCACACGGGGACTGGCAGTGAGGGAATCCAAGTTCAGGCCCCATGAGCACTTGGTTTGTGTTGGCATTAGAACAGTGTACGCTGTGTACTGCAATTTCAAATGTAATCCTGGGTTGTAAAATCTTTACAGCAATTACTGTCTGGATATTTAAAAAAAAAAAATCAAAATGTAGATACCTTAAAATGACTGATATGCATTTATCCTTTCAATGACCCACTTAATCCTACTAGGTTCTACTAGATCTCAGCCGACTCTGACGTTTGGGTAGAATTCTGAACTGCTCAAAAAGTCCATTACAGAGCCAACAAACGCATACACAACCATTTACACTCACACCTAAAGACAAACAGGAGGAGACAATTAGCTTAATGTGCATGTCTTTGATCTGCAGTAGAAAACCAAAGTACGTAGACGAAACCCATGTAAGCACAGAGAGAAATTGCTAAATCCACACATCAACCCAGGGATTTGAATCCCATATATTCTAGCCATGAGGCAGATGCATTATTTGGGTTTGAGCCTGGGGCTTGGTGAGGGCACTTCTGTGTGGAATTTGAATGTTCTCCCCACACTTGCATGGGCTTCCTCCAAGTACTTTGGTTCCCTCCATAGTCCAAAAATATGCACATTAGGCCAAATGACTGTTACCAATTGATCATAGGTGTGTGAGTGTAAATGGTTGTGTGTATGCTACCCTGTGATGGGTGTGTGCTATAGCCTGTGATGGTCTGCTTTGCTGTTCAGGGTGTGTGTGTATATATATATATATATATATATATATATATATATATATATATATATATATATATATATATATATATATATATATATACAGCTCATGAAAACCCAAAATTCCTATCTCAAAAAATTAGCATATTTCATCCGACCAATAAAAAAAGTGTTTTTAATACAAAAAAAGTCAACCTTCAAATAATTATGTTCAATTATGCACTCAATACTTGATCGGGAATCCTTTTGCAGAAATGACTGCTTCAATGCGGTGTGGCATGGAGGCAATCAGCCTGTGGCACTGCTGAGGTGTTACGGAGGCCCAGGATGCTTCGATAGCGGCCTTAACCTCATCCACAGTGTTGGGCTGGTGCCTCTCAACTTTCTCTTCACAATATCCCATAGATTCTCTATGGGGTTCAGGTCAGGAGAGTTGGCAGGCCAATTGAGCACAGTAATACCATGGTCAGTAAACCATTTAGCAGTGGTTTTGGCACTGTGAGCAGGTGCCAGGTCGTGCTGAAAAATGAAATCTTCATCTCCATAAAGCTTTTCAGCAGATGGAAGCATGAAGTGCTCCAAAATCTCCTGATAGCTAGCTGCATTGACCCCGCCCTTGATAAAACACAGTGGACCAACACCAGCAGCTGACATGGCACCCCAGACTATCACTGCCTGTGGATACTTGACACTGGACTTCAGGCATTTTGGCATTTCCTTCTCCCCAGTCTTCCTCCAGACTCTGGCACCTTGATTTCAGAATGACATGCAAAATTTGCTTTCATCCGAAAAAAGTACTTTGGACCACTGAGCAACAGTCCAGTGCTGCTTCTCTGTGGCCCAGGTCAGGCGCTTCTGCTGCTGTTTCTGGTTCAAAAGTGGCTTGACCTGGGGAATGCGGCACCTGTAGCCCAGTCCACTGCTTCCACAGGTCCCCCAAGGTCTGGAATCGGCCCTTCTCCACAATCTCCCTCAGGGTCCGGTCACCTCTTCTGGTTGTGCAGCATTTTCTGCCACACTTTTTCCTTCCCACAGACGTCCCACTGAGGTGGCTTGATACAGCACTCTGGGAACAGCCTATTCGCTCAGAGATTTCTTTCTGTGTCTTACCCTCTTGCTTGAGGGTGTCAATGATGGCCTTCTGGACAGCAGTCAGGTCAGCAGTCTTACCCATGATTGTGGATTTGAGTAATGAACCAGGCTGGGAGTTTTTAAAAGCCTCAGGAATCTTTTGCAGGTGTTTAGAGTTAATTGGTTGATTCAGATGATTAGGTTAATAGCTCGTTTACAGTACCTGAACATGATATGCTAATTTTTTGAGATTTTGGGTTTTTATGAGCTGTATGCCAAAATCATCAGAATTAAAACAATAAAAGACCTGAAATATTTCAGTTGGTGTGCAATGAATCTAAAATATATGACAATTTAATTTTTATCAGTACATTACAGAAAATAATGACCTTTATCACAATATGCTAATTTTTTGAGAAGGACTAGTATATATATATATATATATATATATATATATATATATATATATATATATATATATATATATATATATATATAATGCAGCCATGAGGCGGGGGCACTAACCAGTGTCTCTCCCCTTATGCCGGTCCCAAGCCGGATAAATGCAGAGGGTTGCGACAGGAAGGGCATCCGGCGTAAAACTTCTGCCACATTTAAAAATGCAAATGATCAAAACAAAATTCATACCGGATCGGTCGAGGCCGGGTTAACAACGACCGCCATCAGTGCTGTCAACCAACAGGGTGCTGATGGAAATTGGACTACTGTTGGTCGAAGACGTCGAAGAAGGAGAGGCGGGAGGCGTGTCCGTAGGCAGAGAGAGAAGAGGAAATGCGTGAGCCTCGGACTGAGAGTAGGGACTTTGAATGTTGGAACTATGCAAGGAAAAGATAGGAGCTGGCTGACATGATGCAGAGGAGGAAGGTGGACATACTGTGTGTTCAGGAGACAAGGTGGAAAGGTAGAAAGGCTAAAAGCTTAGGAGCAGGGTTTAAACTGTTTTATAATGGTGTGGATGGGAAGAGAAATGGAGTAGGAGTCATCTTGAAGGAGGGGTTTGTCAGGAATGTTCTAGAAGTGAAAAGAGTGTCAGACAGAGTGATGAGTCTCAAGTTAGAAATTGAAGGCGTGATAGTCAATGTTGTTAGTGCTTATGCCCCACAGGCAGGATGTAAGCTAGAAGAGAAGGAGAGATTCTGGAGTGAGTTAGATGAAGTGATGCAGAGTACCCCCAGAGGTGAAAGAGTGGTCATTGGAGCAGACTTCAATGGACATGTTGGTGCAGGCAACAGAGGGGACGAGGAAGTGATGGGCAGGTTTGGTATCCAGGACAGGAACACAGAAGGACAGATGTTGATCGATTTTGCAAAAAGGATGGAAATGGCTGTGGTGAATACTTTCTTCCAGAAGAAACAGAAGCATAGGGTGACTTATGAAAGCGGAGGTAAGAGCACACAGGTAGACTACATCTTGTGTAGGCGAGGTAATTTGAAGGAAGTCAGTGACTGCAAAGTAGTAGTGGGTGAGAATGTTGCCAAACAGCATAGGATGGTGGTGTGCAGGATGACACTGATGGTGAGAAAGGTGAAACAGGCAAAGGTAGAGCAGAAGACAAAGTGGTGGAAGCTGAAAAAGGAAGAGTGTCGTGTTGTCTTCAAGGAGGAGTTGAAACAGGCTTTGGGTAGTCAGGAAGTGCTTCCAGGGGACTGGACAACCACAGCCAATGTGATCAGGGAGACCGGTAGGAGAGTATTTGGTGTGTCCTCTGGAAGGAAAGTAGATAAGGAAACTTGGTGGTGGAATGAGGAAGTGCAGGAGTGTGTACAAAAGAAGAGGTTAGCCAAGAAGAAGTGGGACATTGAGAGGACCGAAGAGAGTAAACAGGAGTACAGGGAGACACAGACACAGCGTAAGGCGAAGGTAGCAGTGTCAAAGGCCAAACAGAGGGCGTATGATGACTTGTATGATAGGTTGAACAGTAAGGAGGGAGAAAATGATCTATACAGGTTAGCACAGCAGAGAAATAGAGATGGGAAAGACGTGCAGCAAGTTAGAGTGATAAAGGACAGAGAGGGAAATGTATTGACTGATGACAGAAGTGTGCTGGGAAGATGGAAAGAGTACTTTGAAGAGCTGATGAATGAGGAAAATGAGAGAGAAAAAAGAGTAGAAGGGGTGACCGTTGAGGAGCAGGAAGTAGCAAAGATTAGTAAGGGAGAAGTGAGGAGGGCATTGAAGAGGATGAAGAGTGGAAAGGCAGTTGGCCCTGATGACATACCAGTTGAGGTATGGAAGTGTCTAGGGAGGTAGCAGTAGATTCTCTGACAACAATATTCAACAAGGTCTTAGAAAGTGAGCAGATGCCAGAGGAATGGAGGAGAAGTGTGCTTGTGCCCATTTTTAAGAACAAGGGCGATGTACAGAGTTGTGGCAACTACAGAGGGATAAAGTTGATGAGCCATACAATGAAACTATGGGAAAGAATAGTGGAAGCAAGACTAAGGGCAGAGGTCAGCATTTGTGAACAACAGTTTGGTTTCATGCCAAGAAAGAGCACCACAGATGCAGTGTTTGCTTTGAGGATGTTAATAGAGAAGTACAGAGAAGGTCAGAAGGAGCTGCATTGTGCCTTTGTGGATCTGGAGAAAGCATATGACAGGGTGCCGAGAGAAGAACTGTGGTATTGTATGAGGAAGTCTGGAGTGACAGAGAAGTATGTTAGAGTGGTGCAGGACATGTATGATAGATGTAAGACAGTGGTGAGGTGTGCTGTCGGTGTGACAGAAGAGTTCAAGGTGGAGGTGGGACTACATCAAGGGTCAGCTCTCAGCCCCTTCTTGTTTGCTATGGTGATAGACAGGCTAACAGATGAGGTTAGACAAGAATCTCCATGGACTATGATGTTTGCAGATGACATTGTGATCTGTAGTGAGAGCAGAGACCAAGTGGAGGAAAATCTAGAGAGGTGGAGGTATGCCCTGGAAAGGAGGGGATTGAAGGTTAGTCTTAGTAAGACAGAATACATGTGTGTGAACGACAAGGACCCAAGAGGAAGGGTAATGTTACACAGAGCAGAGCTGAGGAAGGTGGAGGATTTTAAGTACGTAGGCTCAACAATCCAGAGCAATGGAGAGTGTGGAAAAGAGGTGAAGAAGCGCGTGCAGGCAGGTTGGAATGGATGGAGAAAAGTGTCCGTGTGATGTGTGATAGGAGAGTATCGGCAAGAATGAAGGGAAAAGTGTACAAGACGGTGATGAGGCCAGCAATGTTGTATGGTTTAGAGACAGTGGCCCTGGGGAAAAGACAGGAGTCAGAGTTGGAGGTAGCAGAGATGAAAATGTTGAGGTTCTCTTTGGGAGTAACGAGGATGGATAGGATCAGAAATGAGTACATCAGAGGGACAGCACATGTTAGATGTTTTGGAGACAAAGTCAGAGAGGCTAGATTGAGATGGTTTGGACATGTACAGAGGAGGGATAGTGAGTATATTGGTCGTAGGATGCTGAGGTTGGAACTACCAGGCAAAAGGCCCAGAGGAAGACCAAAGAGAAGATTTATGGATGCAGTGAAGGCGGACATGAAGGTCGTTGGAGTAAGAGTAGAAGATGCAGAGGATAGGGAGAGATGGAGGCAGATCATTTGCTGTGGCGACCCCTGAAGGGAACAGCCGAAAGGAAAAGAAGAAAGAAGAAGATATATATATATATATATATATATATATATATATATATTTCATGCAACGTCAGCTAAAATTTCTTTTGGTGGAGAGGACTTCTTATCAGCTATATGTACAGTATAATGAGCATTGCATTACATTGACATTAAAGTCCTCATGAGAATGCTAACTGTGGTAATTTACATTATAATGAAATGTCTTTTGATTAACCTAATTAAAGCAGTTAATTGAAAATAATCTCAGGCTATACTTTCAAATGAAAATGAGAGCATCAAGGCACGCAAAGGAAATGTGACAGCATCTTCAGATGGGAATTGCACAACATGGAGATGGTGTTAGATATCTTTTGGGTGTTTGTTTTTTCTTTAAACAGCCTGGCGAGCTGTTCCCCTCCTTCGCCGAGAGTCGACTGAGATAACCGACAGCCTCCCCGCGACCCTAATTAGGATTAAGTAGTTTAGAAAATGAATGAATGAATTTTATTACTTGGAGATTATTATGGTTCAATAATACTCAATCGCTGACACTGATTTGTCAGGCCACTTAATCCTAGAAGGATCACTTGAACTGTCTCAACTGACACTGGGTGAAAGCATGGTATACCCTGAATAGTTTACCAAACCATCACAGGGCAGCACACACACAGCCATTCACACTCGCACCTAGGAACAATTTTGAACAACCAACTTGCCTAATGTGCATGTCTTTGGACTATGGGAGGAAACCAGAGTATCCAATGAAAAGCCAGTCAAGAATGACGCAAAGTTACAAACTCCACACAGAAATACATAGGACGTGAACCCGGGGATTTCTTATTATAAGGCAGGAGTGGTAATAGTGGAAAGTCTGTAATGGTTATGTTATATGCCTCTCACCATAGACAGTGAAAGACGAGAACAGTTTTTGATAACTCGGTTAGCTGGGGGGACGGCAGTAACAAACCATTGATAGTGGGCCTTGAAAACCCAACCGTTAATCCAGTAATCCAGCACCCTACCACCGGGCCAATACTGCTTTCTAAAATGATCATTTATTTTATTTGAATTATCTTTGATTTTTATCTTCAGTCTTGTTAAGATCATAATCTCTTTTGCAAAGGGGCTTTGGAATTCTAGGTGCATGACACTATTGATCACACGATTCTCCTTGACAGATTAGAAAATGTTATTGGAATTAAGGGAATGGTCCTCTCCTGGTTTAAATCTTATTTAAAGACCATTATCAGTTTGAAATGGTGATTTCGCTGTGCATTCTAATGTTAAGTATTGTGTTCCACAAGGTTCTGTCCTAGGCCTCCTTTTAAACTCTGATAAGACAGAATACTTAAAATCAAATCTCAGGCAGCAGTAAGGTTTCTGAGTTTGGATGGTGTTTAAGACTCATCGTGTGTAGCAGTAAAGGACCTTGGAGTGATTATTGACGCTGGTCTTTCATTTGAAGCACCTAACTGGGTTCTCAAGCTTGAACAATTATATCAGCTTAAAAATGATGCACTAAGCTCATATTTTGCTCACAGAGTATGCAAAGCTCACTAGTTTGCTTTTCATTACATTTCCACATACAGACGCTCATGTACCCGAGTACCCGACCGACTTTCCTTCATTCGTTTTACGTTTTTTCGATTTAAGTTTTTTTTAAAAAAAAAAGATTGTCAAATTTTGAACTTAGACATACCTATGTAGTACGCTGACGTATATGGGGCAGTGGTGGTCTAGTGGATAGGGTGCAGGATCGCTGATCCTAAGGTTGGGGGTTCGAGTCCCCACAAAGATTGTCACTGTCCCCCCAGTGCAGCTAACTGGGTTATCAAAGGTGGGCCATGTCTCTCCCTGTCTATGGTGTGAGGCATGTAAAAGAACCATTGCTAACTATCGTAAAGAATAGCTGCAAAGCTGTCAGTGTGTTTCTGTCCCTAGCTAAAGGGTTGTGACAGGAAGGGCATATGACATAAAAACCTATGCCAAATCAAATGTGCGAATCAGATGATTCGCTGTGGTGACTCCTGAGAGAAGGGAAAAAGCTGAAAAGAGAAGACGATCTATATATAGCGTGTTACCATTGTGTTAAGAAGTCGTCTTATCTTTGATCACATCTGTGATCTTTGTGTTTACACTGTTTTGCGGACTTTTGTAACCCTAAGCAAATATGGTTGGTCAGAAGCGTAAGCCTACTAGCATGGGTACAAGTTTTCCGGCATATTTTCGGTTTTCCCAAGACTGAATTAACTATCTGCTCGGATTGGCGCAATCTACTATGCATACTCAGTTAAGCAAAGAGAGTTGTAAAATGAATGAAAACCGAATCCAGAAAAGAACGAGAACTCTCCGCTCTGCTGGTGATTCACATCAGTGCAGGCTGAATACTCAGCGAGTATTCAACGGCACCCTTGCTCACTTGAAAGACCAGAAGTCCGTATAACCCACGCTTTGTCTCAAGCACAAGCAAGTAAACTACTTTCGGCGTTGAACGCCTCACATATTGTAAGCGTTGATTGGCTGTTTTAAGATTCATGTAAAGTGACTTGACTCAGCTTCACGTAAAGTGACTTGGCTCAGCTTCATATAAAGTGACCATTCGTCGGCCATCGGAACCATTTACAAGCAGAAAGATTGCATCATAGAGAATGTTAAATCTTATATTTGATACTGTATTTGATATTTGATGAGTGAATTTGATTACAATTTATCCATTTGAAATTATTTTGCTTGAATTTAATTTATTTGAAATTAATGTTGATATTATTTGATATATTTGATATTATTTTACAATGTTATGTTTATAATAATTGATTTTAAGGTGTTTTATGAGATACGGTAATGGTATTTATGGATGTATAGTACAGTATGAGCGTCATATGTCACTGGAACATACAGTAACAACTTACTTTTTTTTTTTTTCAACTTACGTTTGGCCGTCCGGAACCTAACAAAAACGTAAGTTGGGGAGAGTCTGTAGTAAATGAAAAATCTATAGGTCGCTATAGTTTACACAATGCTTGTGCTCTGTTCATAGAGTGTGTGAAGTCACCTGCCTATTATGGTTGTGGAGTGGTTGGAGCCTATCTCAGCTGACACTGGGCCAAGGCAAAGTACACCCTGAACAGCTCACCAGACCATTATGGGATCAACACATACACAACCATTCACACTCATATACATCATATAAATCACAGCCAATTATCCAAATATACATGTGTTTGCAGTACTCAGAGGAAATCCATGCAACCAGGTGAAGAACATGCATACTTTTCAAAGAAACATCCAAGTCCCAGACAAGTGCTTAGCACTATGTCACCCTCCCTTCAATATGTAAAAATACATTTTTAGCTTAGCGTGAAATTTATATCAAGAGAATTTGCATTTGCAATGACATTCCATATCAGAGACTATTCAGTGACATCCACATTACTTTTGGTGAATATCAGTAATTATTAAATATAAAAATGTAAAAAGACATTTTGTTTGTCAAAAAAATCATAATGATTATTCCGAACCAATGAAATTTGACTCGTCCAGATCCTGACTTGTGAATGCAGTGATACTCCATCATTGTTTAACAGGATATTGGTGTTGGATTGAATGTGGGAGTAAACGAATGCTTCGTAATGAGGTTTCACCGGAGTGTGGTGAGTGGGAATAAAGCACTGTGGCACAGATTGATGTGCCATGTGAGCGATATCCAAATGATGAACTGGTCAGTCTGGATCGTGTGGGTGGTGGGATGTTTTGAGGTGGACTGAAGCAGGCCTATGGCCCATGTTGGTCCAGCTGTATTTTGGCCCCTGAAGCATTGGGATCAGTCACTGACCCCAGCACTGTCCACAACTCAATACACCATTAGCCCCGGCAGCTGCTCTTACTGACCAGCACACTTATCCTCGAAGTTGTCACTGCTCATTACCATGTGGGCTGTCACAAAAAGCTGGGTGGGGGCCATCAAACCAAGAAGTTTGAATATGATAAATGCAAAAGAAGCAAAATCTATTTAATTTCCTGCATTTACTAATTGGGAAGGCATGTGTACAATTGGGGTGGCACGATGGTGTGGTGATTAGCACATCCTCCTCATAGCAAGAAGGTCCTGGGTTTGAGTTCTGGGCTTGGAGAGGGTGTTTTTGTATGGTGTTTGCATGTTCTCCTTGTTTCTTTGTGGATTATCTCTGGGGACACCAGTTTTCTTCTGCAGTATGAAGACATTCATGCTAGGCTAATTAGCTGTTTCAAATTGCCCCTATGTGTGAGTGTGGTGTCATCCCTGCGATGTTCTAGTGAACTGTTCAGGGTGTATCCAACCATCATTCAGTGTTGGTTGAGATAGTCGCCAGCCTCCATGTGACCCGAGTAGGATGAAGTGGTTTGACATATGAATGAATGAATGAGTGTAAAATAAAACTTTCAAACTATTCCAGTTTAAATACAGCCTGCAACAAGATGAGATACTGCAATATAAGGTTATCTGTCACTCTGGCTTTAACAGGACTCCTAGCTGGAACGAGCTGCTGGCCATCTGCACACTCCCAATTGCACTGACATTTGGCTTGAGACCTTTAACCCTGCAGGAAAATGTCATACTATAGAATTTCTGCCCAGGATAAAACCTCCTGAACTCCATACAAGTTAGAGCTGACAAGCAGATCAACCCACAAACTAACATGATTCATTAGTAAGGAGTTTTAATAAGAAATTGTCCCAGATGGTTAACTTAAAAATGGAATTTCTTTTGTACTTCTTTTTCACCCCCTACAACTGGCACAGCCTCAACTGCCTATATTAGATCTCAACTTATCAGGGAGCCCATCATACCAGTTTCAGAAACTTCAAACTTAAATTTTATCTCATTATTAGCAGAGGGTTACATGTATCCTGGAACAGTCCCAACAGACTCCGGGCAGGACTTTAGAAGCGTACACAAATGCAGACTCACCATGAAGCAGTTCTAGCGTTTAATGCGGTAATCAATCAGTAGTGTACAAAGTGAGGCGACAGCCAAGCCAATTTCCACACTCCGATCCCACTCATTACAAGCCACTTGAAAGTTGTCGACTGAATGAGTCACCATGCGAGATTTAGAGCCCCTAGAAGTGCATGCACATGCTGGGATCTTTGTTTTTTTTTTATTATTATTATAAAAAATGTATTTTAAGATTTTTAGGAGAATAACAATATTCCTCCTCACCGAACAGTTTATAAGAGATCATTCGAAAAACTTTACACTGATATAAGTGGGGTATATTGATATGCAGGATCCCTCGCTACTTTGTGCTTCAATTCATGCGGCTTCAGTGCATCGTGTTTTTTTTTTTTAAATATTCATCGAATCAAAAAATAAGGAAATTAAGGAAGAATAGGGGAGAAAGTTAAGGAAAATGCTGCAAAACAAGGCCAATTATGCAAAAGAACCCTGAACAAACAAAAACAAAAAACAACCCAAAACCTCACATCAGAACTCCTTACATTTTTGTGAGGTGCACAACTGAGCGCACGTGCGCGTCTGTATGTGTGTGTATTCATATTTTATTTAAATATTATGCATTATTTTTTAATGTGTAATTGTTATTGTAAGCATTTATAGCTTTGAATATGTATTTATTGATATTATATACACATATACATATACGCATACGTCAGTCGGGGGGGGGGGGGGGGGGGGTTTGCGTGTGTTTATGACCCTACTTCACTGAACTGCGGAAAGTGAGGATAATTATTCAGTGGATGGAACTATAAGACTGAGTCATACTGCATCATAAATTGTTAGCATTATGTGCTGGAGCAGTTTTTCCACTTTATCTTTTTTCCGCATCATGGGGAGGCTCAAACCCATCCCAGCCATCTCTGGGTGAAGGTGGGGTATATTATGAACAGCTTGCCAAACCACTGCAGGGCAACACACACACAAACTTTCACTCTCACATTCACTTCTAGGGGTAATTGAGAATATTTAGTTTGCCGTATATGCTTATCTTCAGACTGTGAGAGGAAACGTGAACTTGGAGCATCCCCATGCAAGTACAGGAGCAACATGCAAACTCCACAGAGAAATGCCCAGGACTTGAACCCAAGGCCTTCTTACTGTAAAATAAAAGTGCTATTCATTATGCTATCATGTCACTCCGGTGCCAAGGGCTGTTTTTTGTAAAATTTGTGAACAAGCAAAATGTTTCAATTAAATGGATTACTATGTTTGACAGTTATATATTTGCACATCTGCGAAACTTAAACTTATTCATTTGTTGCCTGGATACAGTATGAAGATAGATAGACAGACAGACAGACAGACAGACAGAGAGACAGACAGAGAGACAGACAGACAGATAGCTAGATAGCTAGATAGCTAGCTAGCTAGATAGATAGATAGATAGATAGATAGACAGATAGAAACTTTATCAATATATAACTATTAAAATTGCATTTTCCACCAGCATTACAGTAAAACAGCACACACGTAATTTATAATATATTATTGTATAAAAACATAAACTTATATTAAGCTAAATTTAGTGATACATGTGCAGAAAATGAACTGACGTGTATGTCAGTACACTTTACGTACACTTTACGTGTATGTCAGTCAGGGGGGTCGATCCTACTTCACAGAAATCGGTGGTCGCGCGAGGAGGGGTCCTGGTCCCCATTAACCGTGGAAAGTGAGGGATCCCTGTACAACGATACCTCAGCTAACGAATTTAATCCGTTCCGAGGGCAAGCTCGTAAGCCGAAAAGTTTGTTAGATGAAACAAGTATTCCTTTCAGAAATAATAGATAACCAATTAATCCATTCCAACCCCCTCCCCAACTCATATAACCTGCCACAAACACGTATATTTGACCTAATATATTAAAGATAAACATGTAAAAATAAAAAATATTTCATAATAATACATGTACATTAACATTAATCATATTAATAATAAATAATAATAAAACAACAATCAACAAATAGTTGACTATTAAGTATATTAAGTATATATAACTAAACCTTCTGATCATTGACTGCGGCAAAGATGTCATGTGGGCAGGCAGGAGGTGGTGCGTAACAGAGAAGGAGTAGAAAGAGAATTTTTCATGTGCGCGTGCTATGGATGCCAGCAAGGAAAGGCTGATGGTGAGCTGCGGTGTAATGCCGCGCGTGGGGGGTGGGGGCATATGACCCTGGGGAACATGCTTTTTTTGCCATCCTGTACTAGAATTAAGTGTAATTGTGCATCCACTACAGTAGTTGGCAGTGGCGCTCTCATTGTCAGCTATAGTGTTGGAAAAAAACACCGAGCAAATGATATTAAACACAGTATGCAGTAAACACTATTTATTGTCACTCATGGGGCACTGGGGGTGTGTGAATTGTTTTTTTTTTTTCTTCCTATGGGGCGTAACAGAAAATAATTGCGAAGCACTGCACAAGGTGTTCTCGGAGTGTGAAGGAATAGACGCGGAAGAATGCGAGGCTAATCGGCCTGGAAAAACCATTTCGAGGAAGGCTCATAATGTGAATTTTTGCTCATTGGATGGAGCAGATTTTTGGCGAGTTTAAAGCTCGTATCATGGAAAACTCGTTATAAGGGACACTCTTTGGACGAGGTATCAATATATATATATATATGGTGGCCTAGCAGTATGGGCGCTGAATCGCAGATCCTAAGGTCGGGGGTTTGAGTCCCACTTTCCACAAGATTGTCACTGTCCCCCCTGTGCAGCTAACTGGGTTATCAAAGGCGGGCCATGTCTCTCACTGTCTATGGTGTGGGGCATGTAAAAGAACCATTGCTGACTTTTGTAAAGAATAGCTGCAAAGTCGTCATTGTGTTTCTGTCCCTTGCTAAAGGGTTGTGTCAGGAAGGGCATCCGATGTAAAAACTTATGCCAAATCAAACATGCGAATCATTCGCTCTGGCGCTGTGGCGCTGTTCCCTGATAAAGGGAAAAAGCCGAAAGGAAATCTCACATGCACATTCGGATAATTGTTCCAAATTGCCGATGGGTTGTGTGCGTGTTGCCCTGTGATGCTCTTGAGAGCTTTTCAGGGTGTACCCAGTCTTTGCTTAATGTTGGCTGAGATAGCCCTGGGCTGTAATAGAATTAAGCGGTTTGGTAAATGAGTGAGTGATTGAGAGAGTGAGTGAGTGAGTGAGTGAGAGAGTGAGTGAGTGAGTGAGGCCAGATACAGAGTTCTGGGTGATTTTTTAAGGCTGTGGTTTACTGTGCTTTGGGAACCTGGGAATAGCTCATGTAGCCTTGCTGGTTGTGAAGAATGGATCATTGGATAATAGAGTGTGAGAAAATGGAAAAGATAACAAAGGTAAGACAGAGGCACTGAGGCACTTGTGTGTGTGTGTGTGTGTGTGTGTGTGTGTGTGTGTGTGTGTGTGTGTGTGTGTGTGTGTGTGTGTGTGTGTGTGAAAGAGGCTTCCCTGCTGTGAGCCTGATTAAGCGGTGTTTGGAAGAGAGGGTCTTCGGAGATGCGCAGCAGGGCCTTACCTCTTTCTTCTTCTTTAGTTAATGCTGAGCAGTACTTAGTACTTTACAGAGCTCTTCTCTTCCATTTGCTTCTCTCTTCTTCCATAGTAAACCAATCCATGTACTTATCTGTCACTGTTCATTTTGTGAATTTTAAATCATGGTAATCTTGTCTGGAATCGCATTATGATTGGTAGGTTGTAGAGTGGTGTATTAACTCCTCTCAGGACCTGGCGGACTGTTTCGTATTCAGCTAAAGGTCAGGTCACTCTTTAAGGCCTTTAAACATTTCCTTTTTTATGGTACACTTGTAAATTTATATTGAAAGTTTACGATAAAAATAAAAGAAAAAAATCCACTTCTCTAAGAATTTTTGATTTGTTATGAACTACACAGAAAGACAACGCAGCAGTGTTTAGCACATCTATCTCATGGCAGGAATGTCATGGGTTCAAGTCAACAAAGGTGTTTCTGTATGGACTTTGCATTTTCCCCTCTGGGTAGTCCAGTTTTGTTCCCCTGTCCAAAGACCCCATAACGCAGGCTAATTGGCTTTCCCAAATTGCCTCTATGTGTGGGTGTAAATGGTTGTGTGTTGTCCTGCAATGGTCTGGCAAGCTGTAAAGGTGTACCTTGCCTTCACAAAGTGTTGGCTGAGATAGGCTCCAGCCTCCCTACGATGCACGATTAAATGGTTCAGTAAGTGAGTGAGTGTTTGTCACTTTTTTGTGGAGATAGAGAACCTAAGACTCACCACGCCATTTCAGGGACCGAAATTGGAGCAAAAAATGTGTGTGTGTGTGTGTGTGTGTGTGTGTGTGTGTGTGTGTGTGTGTTTTTTTTTTTGGGGGGTTGGAAAATGAAAGGACTAAAAAAGCGGTATACTGAAATCTATTCAACTCATTTAAGTCCTCTGTCTATGATTTGACTCTGAAGTGAATTCTGTTCAAGAAAATGGTTCACTTTTATCATGCCCTAATGAGTTACACTCTTACTCACTTACTCATTCACTTGCTGAACCACTTAATCCTTTAGAGTCATGGGAAGGCTGAAGTCTATCTCAGCTGACACTGGCTGCCAGACCATTGTAGGGCTTATATAGACACATAAAACCCTAGGGGCAAATAAAATCAGACAATTAGCCTAATGTGCATGTCTTTGGACTGTTGGAGGAAACGGGAGCACCCACAGGATACCCACACAACAATGGGGTGAACGTGCAAACTCCACACAGAAACGGTTCGGGACATTTGCTCACAGGACAAATGCTCACAACCTTAATGAAAAATGGACATTTGCCCACAACATGAAAAATTTTGTTAACCCTAACCCTAAACCCTAACCCTAAACCTAAACCTAAGTCCTAATCCTAATCCTAACCCTAACCCCGAACCAGTACTCTAAACCCTAACCCTAATCCTAGCCCTAAACCTAAACCCAAACCCTAACACGAACCCAAACCCAAATTCTAAACCCTAATCCTAACCCCTAACCCTAAACCCTAACCCTAACCCTAAATGTTAACCCTAAACCCTAACCATAACCCTAACCCTAACCCTAATGTATAATGAGTTAATTTAGCATTATGTATTATATACATATTATGTATTTATATGAATAAAGAATTTTTATAACACATTTTGATCTTTTTGTAATTTGTATTTATTAGAACAAAGACAAAAGCTGTTGTGAGCAAATGTCTGTTTTTTCATTAAGGTTGTGAGCATTTGTCCTGTGAGCAAATGTCCGCGCACCACAGAAACATGCAAACCTGGGATTCAACCCAAGGACTTTTTTAATGTGAGATGGACGTTCTAAATATTACACCACTGTACAGCCCTATGAGTTGCTCTGTAATCTAAAGCACTTAACCTCTCGTCCGCGACACACTTCCTCTTGACTCGAACACCTTCTGAAACCTTGTTCTGAGCTAACTAACCTGAGTTAATCTAAGATTCGCCTCACTTCTGCAGGACTCATGGCGGGTCAAGGGATTCCTTCCCTAGGCGTTGGAACTCCGTCGCCAGTGCTGGTATGTCTCTCATTCGCATGGGACCTTCCTTATCCGTGTTAAAGACGGGGGTACTAGAGAAAGCTTTTCTTTGTTCCCAAAAAATCTACCCCCAGATAATGCCAGGCCTGTTCGTCCATCAAGCTGTCATGGCACAAGGCTCTTGGGGACTGGGCCATATCAGCCCATGCATATTCAACCAGCCGACACCCCACATGCCCCTTGAAGCAGGACAAATGTGGCTCAGGTATGGCGGTCAGTCGCATGGGTCCCCACCAATATTAATACACTAATAAAGAGACAGCAGATTCCTCCTCAGTGATATGTCCCATAGGACAAGAAGGATAATTAAAGGGCTCATGCGGTATATGAATAACAATCACTCACTTCAACAAAAGACATGGTCATGCAAAACCAAACATAATACCTCCACAGGAAAAAATCATTTCTTTATGGAATTCATTCCTGTCTTATGCTAATGTATATGGTAAGTGTTTTTATTGCAATAGCAGTTTCAGGACAAAACACCCCATCCTTTTTATTTTTTTTTAGGTACTTTGCTTTTACATCAGGATTTATTTATTTTTGCAATTATTTTGTATATTCTGTCCATGTCAAGAGAATTTCAAGTTTATTTTTCTTTTGGTCATTATGTGCAATGTGGTTTACATAAATATTCATCAATATTTCATACAGTGCATGTGCAATGGCTACACATGTATAAATAAATAAGTATAAATAAGTGTGTGTTTGGTGGGTGTGTGTATATATATATATATATATATATATATATATATATATATATATATATATAAAATTTTATTTATTTATTTATTCATGTGTAGGCATTGTACATGCACTGTATGAAAAATTGATAAACAAACATTATGTATGTCTGCTTCACAGCAAGAAGGTCCTGGGTTCGATTCCCAGTTCGGGGGGTTTTTGTGGGGAGTCTGCATGTTCTGTCTGTGCTTGCGTGGGTTTCCTCCCACAGTCCAAAAACATGCACAATAGGTTAATTGGATGTTCCAAATTGCCTCTAAGTGTGAGTATTGGCACTGTGGTGGTCTGGCGAGCTATCCATGGTGTACCCCACAGTCGGCTAAGATGGGCGCTAGCCTCCTCGTGACCCTAATTAGGATTAAGCAGTACAGAAAATGAAATGAGATGAAATGACTATATAAATATATATATATATATATGATTTTCTGAGTAGATCCTTCCGTAGGAGAGTGCTCAATACTTTTTGGTAGAGCAAATAACAATAAAAATAAAAGGACAGGACAAAGACTTTCTATTGAAACTCCATTTATCACTACAGATCTGTTTCGAGGGGTGGTGAAACAATCCTCTCTCTTCAGGTGATTATAGAAGAACTTTCTATAATCACCTGAAGAGAGAGGATGGTTTCACCACCCCTCGAAACAGATCTGTAGTGATAAATGGAGCTTCAATAGAAAGTGTTTGTCCAGTCCTTTATTTTTATTTTTAGTATATATATATATATATATATATATATATATATATATATATATATATATATATATATATATATATATATATAGGTATGTTGTTTGTTCTGTTTATTAATTACAAAAATATATATTTATTTATATTTATTGATATATACAGTGAAGATTAACTTCAAGCAAATAATTCTAAAACAACTTCAAATTCTATTACTTCCAATCGAGCATTAAATGGTGATGAGAATGTGATAATTAGACAAATGAAAAGATTCGAGGGTAATTACGAGCCATGCTCATTATATGTATTTTCAAGTGAGGGTAAGTTGGCTTTTTGTTTGGCGAAAGAGGGAGATCTCAGGGGAGTCAGGCACACTCTTGCCATCTACTTATACAATAATCAGCTTGTCAGATGGGGGTGGGGGTGGGGGGTGGGGGTTAGCGGACATACTGACTCTCCCAGATTCAGGATAATCCCCACTTTAACACGTTTGTTCCATTTATTATCACCTGCTTGTTTAAAAGTGATGTTCTTTTCTTCATTTGCTAATTTGCATATTCATTTTAGGGCCATATTAAGGGCTTTAGCCTATTTCAGCCAGCTCTGGTTGAAGGCAGAGTACAAATTGAACAGTTCACTCAAACGTCTGAGTGCCAACACAAACAACCATTCACAGTCACATCTATGCACATTTCCTCCTGCTGACCCTCAACATGCTGCTGCCAGCCCTTCAGGTGATTCCTCCATGAATTACGATCTGTTTCAAGTAGTCTAGCTTTTTGTAAGGCTGATTGAGACCAGTGGCATACATACATACATATATATATATATATATATACAGTGGTATGAAAAAGTATCTGAACCTTTTGGAATTTTTCACATTCCGGCATAAAATCACCATCAAATGTGATCTGATCTTTGTCAAAATCACACAGATGAAAAAACAGTGTCTGCTTTAACTAAAACCACCCAAACATTTATAGGTTTTCATATTTTAATGAGGATAGCATGCAAACAATTACAGAAGGGGGAGGAATAAGTAACTGAACCCACTGCCTAAGCAGACTTAAAGAGCAATTGAAACCAATTTTTACCAAAGTCAGGTGTGTGCCCAATCACTGATGAGTGGCTTAAAGCTGCCCTGCCCACGAAAAAACAGACATGTGGTAAGAATTGTCTTGATGAGAAGCATTGTCTGATGTGCACCATGGCTCGCTCAAAAGAGCTGTCTGAAGACCTGCGATCAAGAATTGTTGATTTGTATAAAGCTGGGAATGGATACAAAACCATCTCTAAAAGTCTGGATGTTCATCAATCGACAGTCAGAGAAGTTGTCTACAAATGGAAAGAGTTTGGCACTGTTGCTTCTCTCCCAAGGAGTGGCCGTCCACCAAAGATGACACCAATAGTTCAGCGCAGAATACTCAGAGAGGTAAAAAAAAAAAAAAAAAAAACCCTATAGTGTCTGCTAAAGACTTACAGAAATCACTGGCACAGTCCAATATCTCTGTGCACACATCAACTATATGTAAAACAATGGCCAAGAATGGTGTTCATGGGAGGACTCCAAGGAGGAAGCCACTGCTGTCTAAAAAAAAACATTGTGGCTTGTTTAATGTTCACAAAAAGGCACTTGGACACATATATACACACAGTGGTACCTCACTTTACAAAATTAATCCGTTCCAGCGCCTTTTTTGTAAACTGCATTTTTCGTAAGTTGAACCGTATTTTACATGTAAAATGCGTGATTTGTTCCAAGGCTCCCTATGTATGTGTGTGTGTGTGTGTATATACATATATATATATAAAATAAGCACTACATATTTTTCAATAGCTGAAATAAAATTGGTTGGGAAGTAGAGCTTGAACTTTTCTAAAAAAACAAAAAAAAAACAGGTGATGGTGCACCAGGTGGGAGAATGAAGGCTCAGGCTCAGTCTCACCCAAAATCCCCACTATTGTTTGAAACATGTCCAACTTGCCTCTGTTCATGTACCGTCTCCTTGTGGGTTACATCTTAGCGCTCAAATGACCGACATGTAACCGAGCGAATCCGATCATTTTTCAAAATAAAAGATTTTTCAAAAATAAAGATTGTTCAGACTCAGATAATAAATAAAACGGAAGCACTGTAATTAATTATTTCTTCCTCAGACTGGTGCCAATTGACCCACGGACCGGTACCAGTCCACGGACCGGCAGTTGGGGACCCCTGGTTTCAAAGACCCTTGTCAGTCAGGTGTGCTGTTGCTTAGTTGAAACAAAAACTTGCAGCCACGTGGCCCTTTGTGGCATGAGTTTGACACTTGTGCTCTAACCAGTCTACAGTATATGATACCATTATCCATGCCAGAATTACAGTCACAGCAATCTTACTTTTTCTTAATTTTGATGAGGGATTAAATGAAGCTCTTGACCTGTATCAACATGGTTTTTTTTTTTCATTGCCCTGTTGCCACATGAATTAGTGATCACAAGGCAAAGAGCTTTCAGATAATTATAAATCCAATCTAAAAGCTAGACTGCAGAGATAATGGAAAGTTAATTTTAAACTGCCTTGCCAAAAAAAAAAAAAAAAAAAGCACTTTAATATACAATATTCTTGGAGAGCCTTTTGCTCTGATCTCAGAACATAATCTCCATGGCGCTGTTTCAACAAACACATTATTTACTTTCAATAATGCCAATACATATGTGCAAATGATTTCTTACGCTCCCTGAACCATTCATTCATTTTCCGCTTAATCCGAGTTAGGGTCGTGAGGAGGCTTTTGCCCATCTCAGCTGACTCTGGATGAGGGCAGAGTACACCCTGGACAGCTCACGAGGCTATTGCAGAGCAGAAACATGTACAATATATGGCTCTAGAAAATGCAAATACTGAGAGAATTTTTTTGGTCATGTGGTGTTTTGTTCAGACATGTTAATGTCTGTACAGCAATATATGAACATATGAACAGTTTCAATTTCTTGGATATTAAGTACAACTTGTACTCTATGGATCATCTCAAAATATTTAGCTCTTGTGAGTATAAAGTTCTCTGGTACAGGTATACCTCACCCTACATCGTTAATTGGTTCCAGGAGAGACGACTTAAGTTGAAAAATGACTTAAATCGAATTAGCTTGTCTCTATGCTAGCCTAGGCTAGGCTATGCCAAATTTACTTGTCTAGACGAAACAGAAAATAACCATTCCTAGCTCTGTACTTTATTCATGAATGCAATTTTCAATATGGTTAATAATGTTGCGCCTGGAGCATATGTGTCTGACCCAAAGATGCAGGAGACCATGTAAGAAGATTCAACGATTTTATTTTGCACTTTGGAAAATCTAAATCACTGGAAATAATTAATCGATGAAAACTGGTCAAGCACGAAGCAGGATACCAGGAGTCAGAGAGATACAGTAGCAGGGAAACGGAATCACTGGGAAGGACAATCATCTGACGTCGGAGGGAAGCGTGCCGCTCCTATTTATAGCTCGCTGATTGCTGAATGGAAATAGGTGCGCTCTCTGGATGGACTTCGCCTGCAGGTAGCAGCCACGTCCCTCGCCAGCGTTTGCAATGAATGAAAAGAGTTAACAGCTCCAGCCAGCACAGACCATAACAAATAAGATCTATTTTATGAAACTTTATTTATTAAACTTTGTTTATTAAACTTTATTTTTATTTTTATTTTTTAATTTTTCTATACTTTTTTGAAAACCGACGTATATCCGGTCTCAAGCTCGGATAAATGCAGAGGGTTGCAACAGGAAGGGCATCCGGCGTAAAACTTCTGCCACACTTCTCATGCAAATGATCAAAACAAAATTCATACTGGATCGGTCGAGGCCCGGGTTAACAACGACCGCCATCAGTGAGGTCAACCAACAGGGTGCTGATGGAAATTGGACTACTCTTGGTCGAAGACGTTGAAGAAGGAGAGGCGGTAGGCGTGTCCATCGGCAGAGAGAGAAGAGGAAATGCATGAGCCTAGGACTGAGAGTAGGGACTTTGAATGTTGGAACTATGCAAGGAAAAGGCTGACAAGCTGGCTGACATGATGCAGAGGAGGAAGGTGGACATACTGTGTGTTCAGGAGACCAGGTGGAAAGGTAGCAAGGCTCGAAGCTTAGGAGCAGGGTTTAAGCTGTTTTATCACAGTGTGGATGGGAAGAGAAATGGAGTAGGAGTCATCTTGAAGGAGGGGTTTGTCAGGAATGTTCTAGAAGTGAAAAGAGTGTCAGACAGAGTGATGAGTCTCAAGTTAGAAATTGAAGGCGTGATGGTCAATGTTGTTAGTGCTTATGCCCCACAGGCAGGATGTGAGCTAGAAGAGGAGAGATTCTGGAGTGAGTTAGATGAAGTGATGAGGAATACCCCCAGAGGTGAAAGAGTGGTCATTGGGGCAGACTACAATGGACATGTTGGTGCAGGCAACAGAGGGGACGAGGAAGTGATGGGCAGGGTTGGTATCCAGGACACAGAAGGACAGATGTTGATTGATTTTGCAAAAAGGATGGAAATGGCTGTGGTGAATACTTTCTTCAAGAAGAAACAGGAGCATAGGGTGACTTATGAAAGCGGAGGTAAGAGTACACAGGTAGACTACATCTTGTGTAGGCGATGTAATTTGAAGGAAGTCAGTGACTGCAAAGTAGTAGTGGGTGAGAGTGTTGCCAAACAGCATAGGATGGTAGTGTGCAGTATGATGCTGATGGTGAGGAAGGTGAAAAAGGCAAAGGCAGAGCAGAAGACAAGTGGTGGAAGCTGAAAAAGGAAGAGTGTCGTGTTGTCTTCAAGGAGGAGTTGAAACAGGCTTTGGGTAGTCAGGAAGTTCTTCCAGATGACTGGACAACCACAGCCAATGTGATCAGGGAGACCGGTAGGAGAGTACTTCGTGTGTCCTCTGGAAGAAAAGTAGAAAAGGAAACTTGGTGGTGGAATGAGGAAGTGCAGGAGTGTGTACAAAAGAAGAGGTTAGCTAAGAAGAAGTGGGACACAGAGAGGACCAAAGAGAGTAAACAGGAGTACAGGGAGACACAGCGTAAGGCGAAAGTAGCAGTGTCAAAGGCCAAACAGAGGGCGTATGATGACTTGTATGATAGGTTGGACAGTAAGGAGGGAGAAAATGATTTATACAGGTTAGCACAGCAGAGAAATAGAGATGGGAAAGACATGCAGCAAGTTAGAGTGAGAAAGGACAGAGAGGGAAATGTATTGACTGATGACAGAAGTGTGCTGGGAAGATGGAAAGAGTACTTTGAAGAGATGATG
The DNA here is from genome assembly GCA_024760905.1 of Plotosus lineatus. NCBI lineage: Eukaryota > Metazoa > Chordata > Actinopteri > Siluriformes > Plotosidae > Plotosus > Plotosus lineatus. The sequence continues at coordinate 8,082,497 of CM045750.1, read as the reverse complement.
ATTGAGGAAAATGAAAGAGAAAAAAGAGTAGAATGGGTGACCGTTGAGGACCAGGAAGTAGCAAAGATTAGTAAGAGTGAAGTGAGGAGGGCATTGAAGAGGATGAAGAGTGGAAAGGCAGTTGGTCCTGATGACATACCGGTTGAGGTATGGAAGTGTCTAGGGGAGGTAGCAGTAGATTTTCTGACAAGAATATTCAACAATGTCTTACAAAGTGAGCAGATGCCGGAGGAATGGAGGAGAAGTGTGCTTGTGCCCATTTTTAAGAACAAGGGAGATGTACAGAGTTGTGGCAACTACAGAGGGATAAAGTTGATGAGCCATACAATAAAGTTATGAGAAAGAATAGTAGAAACTACACTAATGGCAGAGGTCAGCATTTGTGAACAACAGTTTGGTTTCATGCCAAGAAAGAGCACCACAGATGCAGTGTTTGCTTTGAGGATGTTAATAGAGAAGTACAGAGAAGGTCAGAAGGAGCTGCATTGTGCCTTTGTGGATCTGGAGAAAGCATATGACAGGGTGCCGAGAGAAGAACTGTGGTATTGTATGAGGAAGTCTGGAGTGGCAGAGAAGTATGTTAGAGTGGTGCAGGACATGTATGAGAGATGTAAGACAGTGGTGAGGTGTGCTGTCGGTGTGACAGAAGAGTTCAAGGTGGAGGTGGGACTGCATCAAGGGTCAGCTCTCAGCCCCTTCTTGTTTGCTATGGTGATGGACAGGCTGACAGACGAGGTTAGACAAGAATCTCCATGGACTATGATGTTTACAGATGACATTGTGATCTGTAGTGAGAGCAGAGAACAAGTGGAGGAAAATCTAGAGAGGTGGAGGTATGCCCTGGAAAGGAGGAGAATGAAGGTTGGTCTCAGTAAGACAGAATACATGTGTGTGAACGACAAGGACCCAAGAGGAATGGTGAGGTTACATGGGGCAGAGATAAAGAAGGTGGAGGATTTTAAATACTTAGGCTCAACAATCCAGAGCAATGGAGAGTGTGGAAAAGAGGTGAAGAAGCACATGCAGGCAGGTTGCAATGGATGGAGAAAAGTGTCCGGTGTGATGTGTGATAGGAGAGTATCGGCAACAATGAAGGGAAAAGTGTACAAGACGGTGATGAGGCCAGCGATGTTGTATGGTTTAGAGACAGTGGCCCCGGGGGAAAAGACAGGAGTCAGAGTTGGAGGTAGCAGAGATGAAAATGTTCAGGTTCTCTTTGGGAGGAACGAGGATGGATAGAATCAGGAATGAGTACATCAGAGGGACAGCCCATGTTAGATGTTTTAGACAAAGTCAGAGAGGCTAGATTGAGATGGTTTGGACATGTACAGAGGAGGGATATTGAGTATATTGGCAGTAGGATGCTGAGGTTGGAACTACCAGGCAGAAGGCCCAGAGGAAGACCAAAGAGAAGATTTATGGATGTGGTGAAGGCAGACATGAAGGTCGTTGGAGTAAGAGTAGAAGATGCAGAGGATAGGGTGAGATGGAGGTAGACAAATTTGCTGTGGCGACCCCTGAAGGGAACAGCCGAAAGGAAAAGAAGAAGAAGAATTGAGAATGACTTAACTCGAAACGACTTAAGCTGAGGTATACCTGTATTTTACTTTTGAAGATAATCTACGGTTGCAAGTACAATAAATACTGTCCATATAATGTACAAACGTTCCACGCCATTCAACAAGATGGCTATGTAAGAAATAAATATAGATGTACAACTGTACCAGTGTATTACTGCAAATGTACCAGTGCTTCCAGGAAAGAAGACAGTTCGTGTAAAATCAGGACATTGCTTAGCATGCTTAGCATGTATGCTCCTGCACCTTATTTTGGTTTTTAGAATTGCCCCTAAGTGTGGATGTGAGTGTGAATGGCTGAGTGTGCATTGATCAGCATTGGTCTGGTGAGCTGTTCATGTGTCCTCCACCTTCGCCCAGTTGCAAGTGAGTGACAGACTGAGTGAAATGATGCTAATATGTGTAACACAAGGAGGCGTGGTGGTGTAACAGTCAGTAGGTGAGCCTCCACGGGAAGATTGGCCTGGGTTGAAGTTCTGTATTTCTGTATAAAATTTACATACGCTCCAGGTGCTTACATGGGTTTCCATTGGCTACTCCCATGGACCAAAAACTGGCTGTTCCAAATTGCCCCAGCTGTGAATGTAAGTGTAAAGGTTGAGTGTGCTGGCCCAGTGACGGACTAGTCAACTGTTCTAGGTGTGCCCCACCTTCGCCCAGAGTCTACTGAGAAATGCTCCAGCCTCCCCAAAGCCTAGGAAGGTGTGAGTGCCATTTGGAATGGCTTAAAGGTATTTCAATAATTTTCCTGTGTAATATTTTGACACTGTATAATATATTGACATAGTATATAGACACTGTATAAACAAAAAATAAAGACATATATACTGTATATACTTATACTAATATGCTTTAAAAAGTTTGTTGAAATATTGAAATGGGATATCATTACAAAAGATATTACAGTAGGTTGAGAAGAATTCATGCAATCAGTAGTAACCACAGTGAAGGTAATGGAGCATCAACAGGTTCTCCGAGTCAACAATACTCCACAACGCTCGCAGTTCCGGATCTCGAAAATCTACTCAGACAGAGGATACTCACTCAAAGTACAGTACAATTGCCTTGTACTGTACCTGGAACTATTGTTCCCCTCCCCTCCCCACTAGCCTAGTGGTGTGCTCCCACATTGCACTTACTCATTCTGGTTCCAGGTGCTCTCAATTCATTACAGTGCAGATTTTTTGGGGGAAGAAAAATGCTCTTGCATAGCTTGAAGACTATTTTTACATTAAGTGTGAATGGGATTGGCAGTGATCATACAGTTGTTAAGGCTCTGGGTTACTTGATTAGAGGACTGAGAGTTCAAGTTGCCACTTTTGGGCTCCTAAGCAAGGAGAGCCCTTAACTCTCAATCACTCGGTTATATAATAATAACAAAATTAAGTCACTCTGGATAAGGGTGTCTGCCAAATCCCATAAATGTAATATGTAATGGAAATGTGTGCTCTGGCCCTGTAATGGTCTGGCGAGCTATTCAGGGTGTACTCTCCTTTATCAGTCATCAACTGGGATGTCTCTGCCCCAGCCTTCCCGAGACATGAGTAGGATTAGGCATTTCCTCAAAAACGGATGAATAAAAAGCCTCATTTGATGACAATGTCTTTATTATCAATAAAAGTAAAAAAGTGAGCATGTAAAAAAAAAAAAAAAAACCCAAAACAAACAAACAACAAAAAAAAAAAAAACAGCAGCAAAACAAAGTTACAATGCTGCTATTTCTACTGAGTGCCATTACTTCTGATCTTCATCCCAGCCTCTTAATGACTTTAGTGCAGATGATCTGGATGAGACGTGATGGCAGCTTCCAGGTCTTACCCTGAGGAAACTCAGCAGGACGTTGAGCACAAACCACCCTCTGCCTCATTTATTTAACTAATAAAGGAGCCTCTTGCTTTTTCCCTAATGACCACTGAGCTCTTAGAATGAGGTATTAAGGGGCAAGTATGAGGTGAATGGAGCATATTGTTAAGCTGGTTCTCTTCAATCTTCCTCTAAAAGAGCATCAGAAGGGCAGTGAAATGACTATCACAGGAAAACAGGAAATACTAAACAAAGAACAGGCGGGACCATATGATTTTTTATTTACATGCTACTGCTGCATGTAGAGCTATTATTAGTTTAGTTTATTTTAAACAATAACTGACTGAAATGTGAGATGTTATTATTGTTTATTATACGGTGGTGTAGTGGCTAGCACATCCGCCTCTTGATTCCCAGGCTTGGGCATTTCTGTATGGAGTTTGCATGTGTTCCATGTGCTTATGTGGGCTTCCTCAGGGTAGTCTGGTTTCTTTCCACAGTCCAAAGACATGCACATGAGGCTAACTGGTTGTTAATATTACCTCTAGGGGTGAGTGGGAGTGTGAATGGTTGTGTGTTGCCGTGTGATTATCTGGCATGCTGTTCAGAGTGTTCACCACATGTCAGCTGAGATAGGCTCCAGCCTCCCAGTGACCATAGTAAGATAAAGCAGTTCAGCAAATGAGTGTATATAGCATGCAGTGTTCAGTTCTGATGTAAAATTTCATCATCTTCCGCTAAGTCCAGGGTCGGGTCGCGGGGGCAGCAACCTAAGCAAAGAGGTCCAGACATCCCTCTCCTCAGCCACTTCCTCCAACGGGGGAGGGGGGGGCACTGAAGCGGTCCCAAACAAGCCAAGAGACATAGTTCCTCCAGGGTGTTCTAGGTCGGCCCCGGGGTCTCTTCCCGGTTAGACATTGGTGTCCCGAGGGTCAGAGTAAGTAGCCGAGGATCGGTCCGACAGAACCCATGCCTTTGGCTGCCACCCAATTCACATTGCACCCGACCCCTAAAACTCCTCTCACGGGTGGTGGATCCATGGGAGGGTGGACCCAGGTCTTCTTTTCGGGCAAGGCCCGGCCAGGCTCCATGGGCAGAAGCCCAACCACCAGGCGCTCGCCTTCGAGCCCCTCCCCCGGGCCTGGCTCCAGGGGGGGGAACCTCGGTGACCACGTCCGGGCAAGGGAGACTGCTTCCTTGTATGTCTCTCAGTCATAAGGGTTCTCTTGTAAAATTTTGGTTTTCTTTGCAGTATGAATTGTTATTTAAAAGACATCTGTAAATGCTAGCAGTTTAATTTTCTTAATTACGTACCATACAATGTAAGTTCTTACTGTACTCACTGAAAACCATATGGGTTAAAACACACATATAATTTGTTAATATCACTGTAGGGTTGTCTTTATCATCTGGGATACCTAATTTTCCAGAGCGTATTCTCTGTGGACGTAGTTAACCAGGCGACTCTCGATTCGGCTTTGGCATGGGGGGGGCTTCAAAAAAAGGACAGAAAATAAATTGAGAAGGAAAGACAGACAATGTGATCAGCTCATTGTGCAGTCTGTTAATCATTTCCTTGCCCCTCTGGCTTCAATAAAAAGAGTATAAAAGAGAATAAAAGAACAATTTGGGTTGCCCCAGCTGTGAATGCCCAGCCTATCAGCCACACAATGACTGAATGACTGCTGCCGTAATTCAGTGTGTGATCTCGGAAACGCCCCCCTTTTCTCTTCATCTTTGTTTAGCTGACTCTTGGCCGAGCACCCGTCAGAGAGACAGATGGGGAAATCCATAATGCAGAATAGGAATGAGCGAACCTCCCTACTCCCTTCTTCTTTCCTTCTAGTTACCCCATTCTGGCTTCACAAACTGGCCTATTACAAACCAATAGGAGCTCCCTTTTGGCTAATTAAGCTCAGCTTTGCTAGTGCCAAGCGCAATGGGATAGCGACCCCCAATAAGCCTCTAGCACCTGGGGATGCTACCTGTTACTCAGACGAGTCATCAGCCCTGAGGAGGGCTCAGCTGCCATGGGACTGGACTGGCCAAGCCTGGCTGGTGATGCATGGTATCTGTTTGTGGTTTGTCTACACTATCTTAACAGACTCTGTGGGCGGTTTGATGTCTTTGTATTTGTAGATAAACATCCCGCCTTTGTTTGTTTATTATAATTCTCTTGGAGTCTCTGACCTTCTTTAGTGATGTTTTGTAATACGAGAATAAATTATTGTTGTTATTATTATTTAGTTGAAATGATAGGTAGTATACTGGAGTAGTAGTGTTAGCACGTCCAACTCGCAGCAAAAAGGTTCTTGGTTCAAGTCCTGGGCTTGGGCATTTTTGTGTGGAGTTTTCATGCTCTCTCTGTGCTAGGGTGGGTTTCCTCTAGGTACTCCTGTGTCCTCTCATAACTCAAAAACATGCCCATTAGGATAATTGACTGATCCAGATTGATCCAAGGTGCGAATGTGAATGGTTGTGTGCGTGTATTTGTTGCCCTCCGATGGTCTGGTGAGCTGTTTCATGTGTAACCTGCCTTTTCCCAGTGTTGGTTGAGATGGGCACCAGCCTTCCTGCAATCCTAATAGTATATTAGCATAATAATAGCATATTAGCAAATGAGTGAGTGAATTATAATGACTTTTTTTCACATTTCAATTGTGAAATTGAATTCTTTGATGCGCATGCCATCCTGATGCTATCGTCCAGAGTTTCATATTTGTCAAGGGTCTGTATGGTGTGCTGTTGATAGAAAAAAAATGACCGGTGCCAGAGTAATTAAGGAATTGAAAAGCAGTCAATGCAGCAGTGTATGCAGAGAAAATAGCTTTGTAAGTAGTTGTACTGAAGACTAAAACCTACACTACTGTCAGGTCAGTGTGAGAATGAGTTAGGATTCTTTACTTTCTTTTCTTTTTTTTTTTTGAAAGATTCTTTTCTGGTCGACTTCATCAGTCTTACATTGATTTTCCACAAGGTCAGATGACCTGCAGAACATGTCTATGTGTTTTTGCAAGTTGCTGAATGTCATGTTCCCTTGAGCAAAGCTGATCATGCAACTCTTCTTCTCTTTCTCAAATGGCAGAGCGAGCATATAATTCATCTCCCTGTAACAATCAATACAGAACACTCTTTCCTCACCCCAATATATATCTGTATTGCTGATTGAGATGAACTGTGCTGTGGTCAGGTCCAGACACTCTGGTTGTCAGAAAGTGCATCTCATGGTACATTGTACAATCGGTATACTACATTCAAGTGTACCTGATCAAAGTTCACTGAGATGAGTAAAATCCTTGCATATGTGTAGACATGAATATGTCTCACACTCATCATGCATGCATTTTTAAAATTCATCACCCTATCTTAGTCATGCTTTATGCATATTTAAATGATTGCTTTGCAAATTTTTCTAGATTAGCTCTTTATGTACAAGATGAATCTCAAGGTGAAAAATGCATGAGCATGCAAATTTCGAAAGGAAAGGAAAGGAATGGTGGAGGCATGTGTATAGAGTTAATATGCATGGAGTTGCGGCTAATTGTGGCTTTGTTGTGCGATTACACTGTGTTTGCTCTGGCATTATGGAAAGTTGACAAAAGCTGGGGGTTTGTTTGACATCGTAGCCCTTGGCCCCAAGCGTATCCCTAGTCTGAAGATGCTGCTTAGTCCCTTGGCACCCCGACATATTGCCCCTGTCAGCTCGGCCTGCCTCCCCAATTTCCTGTTCACAAAAGAGAGAATTAAAACATGGACGTTTTGGCATTAGGGCATAATTGTGAAATTGTGATATTGTGTTTACTTTGTCTCCCAAACCAGCAGCATGGAAATGATTTGAGGGCTGCATGAAGGCACAGTGTTTAGCATGTCCACCTCACAGCATGAAGGTCCTGGGTTCGAGTCCTGGGCTCTGGCGTTTCCGTTTGGAATTTGCATGTTCCCCTTGTGCTGGTTGGTATTCCAATTTCTTCCCACTGACAAAAACATGCACAGTAGGCTAACAGGCTATTCCAAATTGCCCCTAGGTGGGAGTCTGAATGGTTGTATGTGTTGGTCTGCGACGGACTAACAAGTTGTTCAAAACGTCCCCTTCCTTTGACCTGTGTGGGCTGAGGTAGGTTTTAACCTCTCTGCAATCCTAGTTTTTTACGATTAAGCAGTGTGGCAGATGAGCAAAGGTGCATGATTGAAGCAGTGTGACGTCCTCTCTTAAAAATGAACAGGGTAAACTACAGTACTGTACCTGGAGGAAACCCACAGAAACTCCAGAAAGCGTGGGGAGAACAGACAAACTCCACACAGAATCGTCCTTGCTGAGCCCATGAATCAAACCCAGGGCCTTCTTATATTGAGGCAGGCTTGGTAACCACTATGCCACCTCTGATCAAGTTAAAAAGACTCAAATTATGCAGCTTGGCATATGGGCTGTGCAGCCTAATGACAAAAGAGACCAAATGCTTAAAGAAGCAAAGGTCAAATTCAGTTTGTGGCAGTGCCAAAAGGAGCCCAATTACAGGAAGGCTTTCACTCTACTGGAAACTCCAGATCCAGCTGTGGGAGCACGACTCTGCACCTGCAAAGCCTGCTGGCTTGATGACACACACACACACACACACACACACACACACACACACACACACACACACACACACACACACACACACACACACACACACACACACACACACACACACACACACACACACACACAGACTCACACCTGGATTTTGCCATCCTGGGACCACCAGGCTGTCGTTCAACTACAAGCTGCTGTCTATGGACAGACAGAAATACAGACACCGCATACATGACACTCTTCCAGACTCCATGAGGACACAGAGCATCAGCATCGCAGCACATTGTAGGAAAAAAAAGGCCCTTGCACAGCTTGGTATGCTGGCACTGATTGGTCCCATCTCAGCTGCAGGTCTTTTGAGACTAACACTCCCCATTACCTTGTGCCAAACACACCACATCTCTACATATGGCACCATGTCCGGGATGGCATGTGACTGTGCGCGCATGTGTTTATTTTGGCTTCCTGTGTGTGTGTGTGTGTGTGTGTGTGTGTGTGTGTGTGTGTGTGTGTGTGTGTGTGTGTGTTTGTGTGCTAATATGTCAGTTTTGCCACCTATTGTTTCTTATCCAAAATGAGTGTGCGCATGAAAAACGTTAAAGAATTCCTTATGAGGTTACATATAGAGTGTTTCACCGCGGCTGTCAGAGATGGAGAATCACAGCTCAGAGCAAAGTTCAATGCAATCAGTCTCTCGCAACAAACCACAAATTACTATTTCTGTCAGTTTCATTATATAGGACAAGTCAAACACTTCTGCAAAATAAACAAAGATCTTTCGCCAATTGCTTTGTGGCAAAGTTTGGTCAGCGAGGTGATTCTTTCTATCTTTGTCATTTAATTGAATCAGACTAATTGTTGTGGTTTCAGGGGACGAAGTGAAGGAGTGCAGTGATGAAAGTTTGATTTGGGGACTGCTCGCTCGCTGATAAATAGAAAACACTGGAGTCTCCCGTGTCATATCAGTTTGATGCTCTTTGAGAATACGCTTGAAATATAGTCAGAAATAAAGAATAACGTTTATTTGGTTTCGTGTTTGTGTGTACTGTACATAATTTAGCTGTGTGCGGCTTATTGTATCAACCAAACTCTGTGATATGTCTCCTGGTTCTTATTCATGTCAAATATGTTTTATTGACATTCTTTCTTATACATTAGTTTGTATACACATCAACAGACTGTGATATTTCTATACACTGTTATTTCATCAGAACCACAGTGTGGTATTAAAATACAATATACTGTATAATACAAATAAAAATGACAACAGTACTGTATGGAGTAATGCAATACAATATATCTACTATAGTAATATCATTTTCTCTGAAATGATAGATTGTGACATTGTGGCGGGTGGCACTGAGGCGGCGTGGTTAGCATGCCCGCATCAAAACAAGAAGGTCCTGGGATTGAATTCAGGGCTTGGCTTGAGCATTTCTGTATGGAGTTCTCTGAGCATGTTCTACCCAGGCTTGGTTGGCTTTCTATGAGTACTCTGGTTTCCTTCCATAGTCCAAAGACATACACGTGGGCTAATTGGCTGTTCCAAATTGCATTGCATGAGTGAGAGTGTGATTGATTGTGTGCTGCATGTGTGATGGACGCTACCTTCGTAACACAGTAGGATTAAACTGTGTGGCAAATAAGTGAGAGAGTAAGTGTTGTTGATATGATGCTGAAATCTAAAAGTACTTGTGTGTAACACGGTGGTGTACTGGTTAGCAGGCGAGCCTCACAGGAAGAAGGGGCTGAGTTTGGGTCACGGGTCTGGCGAGTGTTACTGTATGCAGTTTGCACATACGTCATGTGCTCGCAGGGATTTCCTCTGATTACCCCCACAGACCAAAAACTGGTTTTTCCAAATTGCCCCAAGACATGAGTGTAAGTCAGTGCTTCTCAATTATTTTCTTTGGCGCCCCCTCAGGGAAGAAAAAAAAAAACCCACCACCACCGCCCCATGAGCAACTATAAATAGTATTATTTGTCTATAAAATCATTACCTCTGCATAACATTTAAAAACAAAAAAAGAAATATAGTTCAACTTACAATAAAGAAAAACTTCATTAACATTGTTTTTTAATCCACTACAGAAAAGATTTAAAGTGCACCAATGTGTCTGGAAAAAAAAAAAACATCCTTATTTAAACATATTCAACTTATTTATGTCTTAATATCTCTGTCTCTCTCCACCTTTCTCCTTTTTCCTGTTAGAAATTTTTCCATGTTATTTGAGGGGTTGTTTACTGCACTTCATATCATTTGCTTGTGCAAAAAAACGCTACTACACCATAGCACAACAATGGGAGCGCCACTGCCAACTACTGGAGTGGAGGTGCAATTACACTTAATTCCCATACATTATTCCATAAAAGCATGTTCCCCAGGGTCATACGTGCTCCCCCGGCATCCCCCCCCCCAACCCCGGCATCATACCATGCCCCCCACTCTTTGAAAAGTGTACTGGTGTAAGTATAAACGGTTGTGTGTTGGCCCTTTGAAGAGCTAGCAAGATGTTCAAGGTGTACCCAACCTTCACGCAAAGTCTACTCAAATAGACTCTATCCTCATAACCATTTTAGTGCAATTAAGCAGTTTGGCAAATGAATAAACGTGTCTGTCTGTCTGTCTTCCTTTCGGCTTTTTTCCTTTTACTCGGGAGTCGCCACAGCGAATCATCTGATTCGCACGTTTGATTTGGCAGAGGGTTTTACGTCGGATGCCCTTCCTGTCACAACCCTTTTTTAACAAGGGACAGAAACACGCTGACGACTTTGCAGTTACTCTTTACGAAAGTCAGCAATGGTTCTTTTACATGCCTCTCACCATAGACAGTGAGAGACATGGCTCGCCTTTGATAACCCAGTTAGCTGCACTGGGGGGACAGTGACAACCTTGTGGAGAGTGGGACTTGAACCCCCAACCTTTGGATCAGCGATCCAGCGCCCTATACCACTAGACCACCACTGTCTCTGGCAAATGAATAAACGTGTGTAATACATTAAACATACTCTACAGTAGCATCAGCAAGGGTGGTCTGTATGCGGGGCTTCATTCAAGAATATTAAAGGGAATAAAATTATGATGTGTAATCATTGAATTGAAAGCGCTATTCCTGCAGAATTATTGTGTTGTATCAGAAACATATGTACCGCCGGAGAATCATTTCTCATTCCACCAGAGACTGCATTACTGCAATAAGAACATAATGTTCTGTCAACCACTGCGTTTTTATTCTTGACTAGTTTTATTATTTCTGCTTTATACCTCAGACAGATTGTTATTATTTGCTATTAAAAATTAGTTCAAGCACACCATTGGCTGATTTTGTCTTTCAACTCTTTATATTCCATTGTAAATACCAAGCGCAGTATGTCATTTCTGAGTCCCTTGTGCCGCATAGTCATGTTGGTTTTGAAGAGGGTTTATTGATGACAGACACTTGAGAGTCTGAGCTGTTTTGTAGAGGTTATGAACCAAATCACAAACAGACTAGTATTGATGTGTTCAAGTACAATCTAATGTAAATACGTAGGCTCTCCTAAAGTGGAGCTTTGAAAATGTTTGGATTTCTTTTCAGGAAAGAAATAACCATAATGTAACTTATTGTCTTTTCAATGGCATTCCCAAAGTTATTTTTCCACAAAAGGGAGGGGAAAAAAAACAGACTAAACAAAAAACTCAGCACAAACAGTGATGGCCAATATTTACTGGGCTGCCTCTGTGGACTCATGGCTTTACAATACTGTATTTGCATAAGTTTGGAGCTCAGCCATTAGAGTTGTTCAAAAACAGGTAAGCTTATGTCATTGCTTCTATTAAATAAACCTGGGATGAGCCCTGAGTATTTCTGTGTGGAGTTTGTACTGTGGGAGGAAAACAGAATATAAAGAGAACATGCAAAGATATTCCCATGAAGCTTATTTAATGCAATGATCTTGCGAGTTGTTCTGGGTGTACTGTGACTTTGTGAATGTCAGCTAAAATAGGCTGCAGCCTATTATCCTCATAAGATCACGTGGTTCTGTAAATGAGTGAGTGGCTGAAGATACTTCTATTTTTCTGATTATTCAGCAGTCTGATATTTGTCTCTAATAGATGCTTACTGCTAACAGTTCATGATGAAGTGATATCATCTATGTAATGTATCTTTGTATGAAAACAATCAGATATTCTTCGGAGTTTTTCTTATATTCTTCTCACAGTTCATTTTCTGAAACATTCAGTTCAGTTCATTTTCTGTAATCACTTAATCCTAATTTGGGTCGCAGGGAGGCTGGTCCCCATCCCAGCCAACTTCGGGCGAGGGCAGACAGCTCGCCAGGCCATTGCAGGGTGGAAACACGCCGACGGCTTTGCCGCCTACTCTTTACGAAAGTCAGTAATGGTTCTTTTACATGCCTCTCACCATAGACAGTGAGAGACATGGCCGGCCTTTGAGAACCAAGTTTGCTGCACTGGGTGGGGGACAGTGACAACCTTGTGGAGAGTGGGACTCGAACCCCCAACCTTTGGATCAGCGATCCAGCGCCCTATACCACTAGACCAACAATGCCCTGTAGTCACATTCACTTGTGTCTCAATATCATGCTTACTTTTTCAAAACATCTAACACTTTCAGCAATCCATTTACAGGGATTCCTCGCTACTTCGCGCTTCTATTAATACGGCTTCAAGTGCATCGTGGTTTTTAAAAATGAATAAATAAATATTCATGGAATTATAAATAAGGAAATTAAGGAAGAATAGGGGAAAAAGTTAAGGAAAGTGCCACAAAAACAAGGCCAATTATGCAAAAAAAAAAAAAAAAAAAAAAAAAAAAAAACCCTAAACCAACACAAAACAACCCAAAATCTCCCATCAAAACCATCTGGAGATACAGACAGGGCTGTCCCAGGGTGAAAGTGAAAGTGAAATGAAATTGAAATAGAAATAGAAATGGAATAAAATCTATAGAAAGCTCTATCATAAATATAAGTATTACATATGATTGAACATTATCCCCAGGTACACTTAATACGAGGCTCAGGCAGAGGGGCGTGGCTGACACATCCATAGTCCGGGAAGAGAAGCAGAACTAATACATTTCTGAACTCGCACCAAAACTTTCAAAGAAAAAACAAATTGACTGCAGTATTATAATGAACTGGATAAGGGTGAAACCGCTGTGCTGTGCTTGAGAGGAACCAGGAGTTTAAACATGGGACATAATAATATTGATAATGTACAGATGATTATGTAGAGAGAGAGAGAGAGAGAGAGAGAGAGAGAGAGAGAGAGAGAGAGAGAAATTGTATACAGTACAAACTCGTATAGGTTACTTATAGAAGGTTTAAACATACGTTCCCCTCTAAAGAATGCCCTGTAACGACTTACAAACATCAAAGTCATAACCGCCTGGAATCTAACTCGTTTGTAAGCTGGGGAGTGTCTGTACTTACTTTTCTGCATCTGTGTGTGCACACACATCTGCGCACATGTGGGCACGCGCGTGTATGTACAGGTCCTTCTCAAAAAATTGGCATATTGTGATAAAGTTCATTATTTTCTGTAATGTACTGATCAACTTTAGACTTTCAAATATTTTAGATTCATTACACACAACTGAAGTAGTTCAAGCCTTTTATTGTTTTAATATTGATAATTTTGGCAAAAAAAGTAAAGAAAAAACAAAAATCCATATCTCAAAAAATTAGCATATTTTATCCGACCAATAAAAAGTGTTTTTAATACAAAAAAAGTCAACCTTCAAATAATTATGTTCAGTTATGCACTTGGTCGGGAATCGTTTTGCAGAAATGACTGCTTCAATGCGGCGTGGCATGGAGGCAATCAGCCTGTGGCACTACTGAGGTGTTATGGAGGCCCAGGATGCTTCGATAGCGACCTTAAGCTCATCCACAGTGTTGGGTCTGGAGTCTCTCAACTTTCTCTTCACAATATCCCATAGATTCTCTATGGGGTTCAGGTCAAGAGAGTTGGCAGGCCAATTGAGCACAGTAATACCATGGTCAGTAAACCATTTAGCAGTGGTTTTGGCACTGTGAGCAGGTGCCAGGTCGTGCTGAAAAATGAAATATTCATCTCCATAAAGCTTTTCAGCAGATGGAAGCATGAAGTGCTCCAAAATCTCCTGATAGCTAGCTGCATTGACCCCGCCCTTGATAAAACACAGTGGACCAACACCAGCAGCTGACATGGCACCCCCAGACCATCACTGACTGTGGGCACTTGACACTGGACTTCAGGCATTTTGGCATTTCCTTCTCCCCAGTCTTCCTCCAGACTCTGGCACCTTGATTTCGAAATGACATGCAAAATTTGCTTTCATCCACAAAAAGTGCTTTCTTCTGCCACTGTTTCTGGTTCAAAAGTGGCTTGACCTGCAGAATGCGGCACCTGTAGCCCATTTCCTGAACACGCCTGTGCACAGTGGCTCTGAATGTTTCTACTCCAGACTCAGTCCACTGCTTCCACAGGTCCCCCAAGGACTGGAATCGGAAGCCTTGATACAGCACTCTGGGAACAGCCTATTCGCTCAGAGATTTCTTTCTGTGTCTTACCCTCTTGCTTGAGGGCGTCAATGATGGCCTTCTGGACAGCAGGCAGGTCGGCAGTCTTACCCATGATTGCGGTTTTGAGTAATGAACCAGGCTGGGAGTTTTTAAAAGCCTCAGGAATCTTTTGCAGGTGTTTAGAGTTAATTGGTTGATTCAGATGATTAGGTTAATAGCTCGTTTAGACTACCTGAACATGATATGCTAATTTTTTGAGATAGGAATTTTGAGTTTTCATGAGCTGTATGCCAAAATCATCAGTATTAAAACAATAAAATAGCTGAAATATTTCAGTTGGTGTGCAATGAATATAAAATATATTAAAGTTTAATTTTTATCAGTACATTACAGAAAATAATGACCTTTATCACAATATGCTAATTTTTTGAGAAGGACTAGTGTATGTATATATGTATGTGTGTTGTCTTCTTCTCATGCAGTTCCATCTGTATGTGTGTATATTTAAATTTTATTTACATCTTATGTTTTTTTTTTTTTTTTACGTTTAATTGTTATTATAAGAATTTATAGCATTGAATATGCATTTATTGATTTTATATACCCATATAAATGTATGTGGTCCTACTTCTCGGATTTCGATGGTCGTGTAGGGATCTCGGTCCTAATTAACTGGATTCAGTTAAAATTAAATTATATACAGTATCTTCTTCTTTTCCTTTCGGCGGTTCCCTTCAGGGGTCACCACAGCGAATCATCTGCCTTTACGAATTAATGATCCACAGTAGCAACAGCAGTGAAAATTTTCTCAGCCAAACAAAAAGTACTACACAACATTCTGACTGATTGATATGTGTAAATATTTACATTAATAGTAATGTGATTTTTACAGTGTCTTTGGTTCACTATTGCAGAATACAGCAGTTACAGTAACTTCTTCAGCACGAACGGGAAGAATATTTACACATCAACAGGATGAGTGGTTGCAATAGTTATTAATAAGTAAGACTTCTTCAGAGAAATCATGAGAAGCAAGTTTTAACATATACCACTGGAAAGAAAATCTGACTGGGAAGAGGGAAACTGTAGACGTCCCGGGCAAGAGGCGGGGAAACAGTTCGATGTGTGCAGGAATATCTAATGATGGCATGCAGCCGTAGGCCCTGATGGACCATGCACTCACTTTCTCATTCATTTGTCAAGATACTTAATCCTTTTAGGGTGGTGAGAGGGCTGGTGCCTACCTCAGCAGACACTGGGTGAATTTGCTGTACACCCTGAACAGCTTGTCAGACCAGTGCAGGGCCAACACACACACACACACACACACACACACACACACACACACACACACACACACACACACACACACACACACACACACACACCTGTGGTCAATTTGGAACAGTCAATTATCTTAATATACTGTGCATGTCTTTGGACTGTGGGAGGAAAACTCAGGTACCCAGAGGAAGCCCATGTGAGAACAGTGAGAACATGTAAAATCCACACAGAAATGCCCGAGCCTGGGAGTCAAAACCCAATAAGTTTATGCTGTGAGGCAGACATGATAATCGCTACTCCACTGTGCAACTGGGACCATACAAGACAGCAAAACATTTTTCAATACATTAAATGTATTTGTAAATATTTTAGCCTTTAATCAGTCTCAACAGGTCACAAAGTGATTTACTGCTCATCTCAATATATTATCATTATTACTTTCGCTAGACTCTCCTTTTCTGAACACCTTCTCTCAACACCATTGAATAATAACAATAATAATATTATTATTAATAATAATTATTATTATTATTATTTATATTATTATTATTATTATTGATCTTGACAGTGGCACGGTGGCATTGTGGTTAGCATGTCCACCACACAGCAAGAAGGTCTTGGGTTCAATTTCCAGCTCGGGCGTTTCTGTGTGGAGTTTGCATGTTCTCCCCGTGCTTGTATAACTTTCCTCCAGGTTCTCCGGTTTCCTCCAACAGTCCAAAAAAACATGCACAGTAAATTAGTTGGCTCTTCCAAATCACCCATTGGTGTGAGTGTGAGTATGAATGGTTGTGTTATTGTTGGCCCTGTGATGGCCTGGCAAGCTGTCCAGGGTGTACCTCACCCAGCGTCTGCTGAGATGAGCACCAGCCTACCAGCCTCCCTGCAACCCTAATTAGGATTAAGCGGTTCAGAAAATGAATGAATGAATACATACTGAATGTATATGGAACTGCCCATGCTGAGGTCAAGACAAGTTTTTATGATCAGCACCATTTGCTTGGGGAAAAAAAAAAAGGCGAATGATGTATGTACCAATCCTCTGGAATACTGTCCTTCTGGGGACCAGTTCCATTGCAATATTCAAGTCATATTTAAAAACATATCTTTAAGACCTAGATTTTAGTACAGATCAGATTGGTGGGGACCATAATTTAATTTTTTTTTTGTCTGTTCTATGTGAGTCATTCTATTTTGCGTCATTGTGCTGCGTCATTGTCAAAGCGTCATCAACGAAAGAGACGATTCATGGATGTGGTGAAGGAGGACATGAAGGTCCTTGGTGTAGGAGAAGAAGATGCAAAGGATAGGTTGAGATGGAGGCAGATGATTCGCTGTGGCGACCCCTGAAGGGAAAAGCGAAAGGAAAAGAAGTGCTGCGTCATTGTCTACTTTTAAATTTCAGACCCTGCCATTGTGCAACTACAATTATCGCCAAACAATTTATTGGAGACATTAGATTGCACATGGAATTAACTTTGAACAGTTTACTGAAATGGTTTTTAAACTGTTTGCTTTCATAAAGACAAGTGTTCAATAGTTTATATAAGTAGTACGGTTTGATAGTTTTATTCTTAAATATTTATTAAAATGTTTTGTTAATACGTTCTATTTCCAATGCTGCTGATACACAGCAATTTGATCTAAATAAAGATGTGATGTTTTACAATAGATTATTCGCATGATTTCATTACAATTTAGTTGCTATTCATTACCATTCCTACTCTGCGTTTACACTGGGCCACGACATCCACAGTCTCCACGAGTCAATAAAAGCATGGTGCTCTAGATTTCTGAGGACGCTTGAAGAATGATTGGGTTGTAAAAAGAAGGCAGGATGAAACATGAAAGAATCATGTGTCCAAGTTCATCAACATCCCTTACAATGGCACATCAAGGTCTGTTACATTCTGTTAATGCCTGTTGAGGTCTAATAAACTCTACTAGTATCCTCACGTTCTATCACAATTGGTGTCAATTCATAATAAATCAGAATAATCGTGGCAAAATATTTACCAGTCAAAGATATTGGTACAATCAGCACGATGATCACAAATCCAAAAAGTTCCCTCAAGATCAGCTTGATACCACCAAGTTTTCTCAAGATCAACAAGACCCCAGCAAGTTCACTCAAGATCAAGATTCTACCTAGTTTCATCAAGATCACATTACACCACCAAGTTCCCTGAAAACTATCATGACACCACCAAGTTCCCTCAAAGTCATCTTGATTCCACCAAGATCTTTCAAAATCATTGCCATTCCACCAAGTTCCCTGATCATTGCAATTCTACAAAGTTTCCTCAGGATCATCACAATACCACCA
>CM045750.1:8021918-8059418 GCA_024760905.1 Plotosus lineatus | reverse complement strand
TGAAGGTAATTAAAATGAATTTTTAAAATTAATTTGGCAATGTTCATGTGAAGGGACTGAATCAATACCACATGCTCTTAAATTCACAAACAGCACTGAGACTCGAACCTGTAATTATATCATCTTGAATCGGAGACACTTCAATACACATATGAAGCATATAGAAGATGGAGTGTGAACATGATTTCTTCCTTTCTGTGTTTTTGATTTCCTTTCATTTCTCTGTAGATTCAATGAAAAACCAGTTCAGGGTTTGTGTGTGTGTGTGTGTGTGTGTGTGTGTGTGTGTGTGTGTGTGTGTGTGTGTGTGTGTGTGTGTGTGTGTGTGAGTGAGGGGGCACAACCACATTTTTACATGCAGCTCAGACAAACAGCTTATCTTCAAGGTGTTGAAGTATTGATAATACAGAAGAAGATGACACACAACACACAACACACTCACACACACACACACACACACACACACACACACACACACACACACACACACACACACACACACACACTGTTTTCCCTGTGCTCTTAGCACCCTGTCTGTGTTGGCTGATTGATAGTAAAGGATAATTTTGTCCCATGCTGTGTGTGTATTGTACACAAATTCTTGGCTGTTGCTTTTGTATTATCTGAACATGCTGTGAATGTAATGAATGCTAACTCTCTCTCTCTCTCTCTCTCTCTCTCTCTCTCTCTCTCTCTCTCTCTCACACACACACACACACACACACGCGCGCACACACACACACAGAGGGATCTATATGACCACTAGCACCCCAGGATGGCCAAAGACATGAATGGATGGATGGAAGGATGGATATCTATCTATCTATCTATCTATCTATCTATCTATCTATAAAAATAACTATACAATTCATACAGATTATTATGATTATGATTATTATTATTTATTATTATTATTATTATTATTATTATTATTATTTATTTTATTTTATTTTAATATATATTTTTTTGGTTTGATGGATTCAGCTCATAAAGTTACTTAGGAGTGAAAATGGGATATGTTTTAATAAGATTGTATGAGCACATAAAGTTCACATAAAAAAAAAAAAAAAAGAATTCTCTGATTCTCACATGCAAATGTTCCATCAGGACATGCAGCTGTGATGAGTTTCACAGTAGTTATGATGGAACAAAGTTTTCTGATATTTAAAGGATTAACATGTTGTAATCTGATTGGTGGCAGAATGATTGGTGTATAAAACAGGTTCCGTTGTGCTCTGGTTGATATGGTGCATGATGAGTGAGGTAGAGAAGCCGATCTAGTGCCAGTAAATGTTTACTGGATCTGAAGGACAAGTGTAGATTAGCAGTGTGGAGGACAGTACTCTCTCTCTCTCTCTCTCTCTCTCTCTCTCTCTCCCTCTCTCTGTGTCTGCGCTTGCGCGGGCGCTTGCACATCTGTGTCCATGTGCACATGTGTGCATATCTATGTGCATGTGCACGCATGCATGCGTGAAGAGGGTTCTGAGTGATATATTATGACATCATCCAGACTTCCTTTGCTCTTTAGGGCATCTCATCTTATCTATTGTCCTTCTTCACCTTCCTATTTGCATTTCTCTGGCTGGTCTCTGTCTCTGTCTGCTTCATGGCTCATTTTATTTATTTCTGTCCATCCTTTTCTATCTTCATACTTCCACTGTTTCTCTGCTCCTGTATATTCTTTCCTCTCTGCCCTGTTTCATCGCTACTGGGCCTCTTGTGATGTTGCCTTTATATGCCTCTCGCAAATACCTATTTCATCTGCTTTTCCTGTCTCTGTAATCCAGTCCTTCGACAATTCTCGAACCACTTTCTATTTCTATTCCACTATTTTTCTATTTCTAGTTCATTAAGTCTGTAAAAATGGCCGGTTTATTTAATACAGTTTATAGCATGCAGACTCAGACATCATTGAAATGTCGGTTTTGAAGCTTCAGCAGTGTGAGAGAATGATTCAGTCTGCTGGACTCCTGCTGGAGTTAATCGAAAGTGGAGAAAATCAATATTGTCCAATAAGTAATGAAATTGTAGTGAATTTACACAGGCAAGGAGCAGAACCCTCCGATGGGGATCATGTGGTTAATATGTGGTTTGTCCGGTGTCGTGTTTCCACATGCCAGTCTTCATAAAACTACGAACAGAGACTACAAACAAAGTCTATTTGTTGGGCTGGAATGAGATGGCTGTCTGGCTATTTATTTATTTATTTAGTGCGGATAATTTTCTCAACTTTGCCAAATTGTGGTCAGACCTGAACAAATTGAATTTCTTTTGGTTGAATAGGCTATTATGATTACACATTATTTTGAAATAATTTATTTTCAAAAAGTACCTCATAGTCACTTCTGCAAGCTTGGCTTTGTTTTTTTTTTTGTTTTTTTTTTTGTGAAGTTCCCATATCATCCTTCTGATGTGCAGAAACTGAAATCTTAACACCTTTCAAATTTTAGGTGTGTGTGTGTGAGTGTGTGTGTGTGTGTGTGTGTGTGTGTTACTGTAATTGACTTGGATCTAGAAAATCAAATTTGTGAGTTGTCTTGACAGCTTATTCCGCCGACTAATGTGACAGTGAATACGAATTCATGAATTTACAATGAATAGTAACAATAAATTACTTTAGTCACGTGCACCGCAGTCATCCATCTGGGGTCGTCTGCATGTTTTTGTGGCATAAAGTGGGCTGACAATACTGTGTGTGCTTGTGGATGTGTGGATGTCTCGGAAATAAGATATCCATATGTGACACGATGGCAGACCAGGCCAAGTGTACTGCATATTTATATGTTCTTTTCCTCTCGTTTCCTTTATATTCATACTTACACAGTACAGTACACACTCAGGTATACCAATTTAATCAATGACTGATAAATGTAAACAGATTATATCCTGTTATAATACTTTAATTAAAAGGACAGCTATGTACTATGATTTAGATTTTTAAAAAATATTATCTTCCATCAAGCTCATCATTTTAATTAGTACACTGATTGGTAATATTGTCCTAGAGGTAATGAGCCATTGTTCGCGTCTCATGCTGTTCTCATGGGTCAAGTGTCTCATTATTATCAGGCCTATCCTTGCTGTGGCTTTGATACTGTCACTTAGAGTGCTGCACTCTAAAATTTGAAATTTTATAGACTTGCAAGTCATTAATTTAGAGAATTCATCAATTAACATTAGGTGGCATGGTGGCGTATTGGTTATCATGGCTGGCTCACAGCAATAGATTTGACTGTTGAAATTTGCATGAGTTTCCACTGGGTATAATGGTTTCTTCCCACAGTCCAAAAACATGCACATTAGGCAAATTGGGTGTTCTAAATTGTGTGTGTGTGTGTGTGTGTGTGTGTGTGTGTGTGTGTGTGTGTGTAAGTTGATCCTACAATGGACTGACAAGATATTCAGGGTGTACCCCGCTTTTGCCCACAGTCATCTGAGATAGGATAGGCTCCACCGTTCATTTCTTCTTATTTTCCTTCCAGCTCTTTCCTTTTTTTCTCAAGGCTCACCACAGCGAATCATCGCATGTTAGATTTGGCATAGGTTATTACGTCGGATGCCCTTCCTGACACAACCCTTTAGCAAGGGGCAGAAACACGCTGACAGCTTTGCAGCTCCTCTTTACGAAAGTCAGCCATAGACAGTGAGAGACATGGACGGCCTTTGATTACCCAGTTAGGGGGACAGTGACAACCATGTGAAGGGTGGGACTTGAACCCCCAACCATAAGAGCAGCGATCCAGCACCTTTAAACACCAGGCCACCACTGCGTCTTCATTTATTCAGAATAAATTAATTAATTAGCAGGTAAATACAGAGTGGTACAATGGTAACATTGTTCGCATCACTTTAGATACTCTTCAGAATAAATTATATATCCTAATTAGACTAAATCAGTCTAAATAGACAAGTACAATATTTGTGTAACAAAACCAGATAATGCAATCATAGGAAATAGCATACTAATACAGTCTGGCCCTCTACTTACGAAATTAAGCAGTTGCAGTGCCTTTTTCGTAACCTGGAGTTTTCGTAAGTAGAGGTGCATTTTACATGTAAAATGTGTGATTCGTTCTAAGGCTCCCAAGACTACCCCATAAACCTTTTTAAAATTATAAAAGTACACCAATTTTGTATGAAATATGTATTAAAAGTAAAAGAAAATTATTTACCTTTTTTTAAATATCTCGAACCATCCATGCGACACTGTAAAGTCCGGGAGTTGCCTTTTCCGAAATAATCGCCTCCTCCACTGTATCTCCACTTTTAATGCCTCCTTCTGCTTCAATATCGTCCCGAAATAATCGGCTACGTCACTGTATCTCCGCTTTTAAGGTCTCCTTATGCTTCAGTATCGTCCTGATTGTAGAGGGGTTTCGGCCATACTCTTTTGCGATTTCGCTCAACCGTATCCCATTTTCGAATTTTATCTTTTCGTATTATTTTATTATCTAGCTTCACTTCAATTGATAACGGAGCACGCTTCTTCTTTTCGGTGTCACCGGGAATCACTTTCTTGGGGTCTATGATGGTTAACGAAATATAATGCTGCAATGATCAGTCTAAAAAAAAACTCACGAGCCAGTCCTGTTCAACTCACCTTCACGAACAAACAGGAAGTGACAAACAGGAAGTGACAAACAGGAAGTATGAGTACAGTTCAGCTCCCTCCTGGCCAATGGGAGGCCAGCGGGGCGGGATGTTCGGGGACAGCCAATGAGAAAGCAACTCGCGCATTGTTTGGATGTTTTAATGGCGCTTTTGAATTTTTGAATGGCGCTTTTGTTGCTTTTCATAAAAAGAGGTTGTTTTCGTAACAAGAGGACGAAAATTTAGGAAAATGTTTTTCGTAACCTGGATTTTTCGTATTCAGAGGTTTTTGTAAGTAGAGGCCCAACTGTACAATTAATCATACTGATTACAAGTAAAAATAATTCCCAAATGCTTTCAGTAAAAAAAATCACTTGGCTAATAATCATGCAAGGTTTCACTTAATGATACAGTCTGTCTTCCTTTCGTCTTTTTCCCTTTTACTCAGGAGTCGCCACAGCAAATCATCTGATTCGCACGTTTGATTAGGCAGAGGTTTTTACATCGGATGCCCTTCCTGTCACAACCCTTTTAGCAAGGGACAGAAACACGCTGACGACTTTGCAGCTACTCTTTACGAAAGTCAGCAATGGTTCTTTTACATGAACCTCTCACCATAGACAGTGAGAGACATGGCCCGCCTTTGATAACCCAGTTAGCTGCACTGGGGGGCTTAATGATACAGTAACAAGGTTTATTAATATATCCATTGATCCATTAGCTGAACCACTTAATCCTACTAGGGTAGTGGAAAGGCTGGAGCCTATCTCAGCCAACTCTAGGAGAAGGCATGGTACACCCTGAACAGCTTGCCAGACATTCACAGGTCAATACACACAACCATTCACACTCACACTTTGAGCACTTTGAGACATTCAATTAGCCTAACGTACATGTCCTTGAACTGTGAGAGGAAACTGGATTACCCAGAGAAAACCTACCCAAGCACAGGGAGAACAAGCAAACTGTAAGATGGATACATGCAGGACAAAATCCTCTCAGTCTTTTTTCTTTTATTTTCTTTTCTTTTTTTTTTTCTTCTGCTAGATATTTTTTGTTGTTGTTCTTTCCCTTGTTTTGCATATACACTTCAAAAGTTATTGTATATGAAAATCCCTGGATATCAAGAGTTTCTAAAAATTCTCAAAGCAGCCCTTCGGTCACCAACAACTGTGCAACAGTCAAAGTCAGTCAGATTACCATTTTTTATTCTAATGTTTTTCTGAACTTCTTGACCTGTATCTTCATGATTTCATGCCCTACTCTGCTGCAACATGATTGGATAATTACATGAATACACATGTATCTTAATCAAGTAGATAGTACTGTAAGATAGATGCCTATATACAGGTAAGGTAGGATAATATATATGAGTACTGGTAAATATGAGTAATATTAAAAGCAGTTCAGTATATTAATGGTATTTGACAGAAGTACCGTAATTTCCGGACTATTGAGTGCACCTGAATACAATAAATTTAAAAAGAATACAGAATTTCTACATATATGGACCGCACTTCTTTATAAGCCGCAGGTGTCTGTCCCACTCTTGCGCTTCCTGCGAGAGCACCCCCTGGAGGCCATTAGCTCGTAAAAAAAATCTATTATTACCCGCATCGTTGTTTCGGCTGCAGGGTTCAAAGCATGTGAAAAAAGTAGCGGCTTATAGTCCGGAAATTACGGTACCTTTAAGCATGATGCATTTTCAGTGTCAGTTCAATTAAAAATGTTTTTCACACAAAAGAATCAGCATTTAAATCTATGATTCTGTTTAGTAGACTGTCTTGTTTATCTATTCATCATATTATATCCGAAACCCTGCGAGGGGAAAAAATAAGTAGCCTGTGACATAATTAACTTGTTAATGCTTTCTGATGAAGCTCTTTGTAATTAAAAGACCCATTTCAAATCTGATTAGTGGGGTTCTCTTCTGAGGTGAGAGGATGGTACTGCACACACACACACACACACACACACACGCACATTTAGTGTTATTTCAGAAAGAGCAAGAAGAGAAAAAGTTGTGTCCTTGGTGCAGTCATTTCTTTAGGTTATTATTTGGGAACATCATCTCTCCCGAGGACATTTATTTTATCTTTAAGGGGGTGTGGTCAAATATGCATTATTAATGAAACAGTGGGGACGCCTATCAAAATCCAAATATGTTTATTCATAACCAGCTGAATAATTTGGAATAAAAAGTAGTCCCCAGCTGTCCATGTGTTTTGTTTGTACACTACAATCTTGCTGTCTGGTACCATTTCCAGCCTCATAGAATAAAATCTGATGAGATTTCCCTGTAGGACAGCAAACAATCTACGTTATTTGTATTTTAGAATTTTATTTCACAAAAAAATCCCTCTGAATACAGCTCAACTTTACACAAAAAATGTGATGTACGACTCAATATACTAGTACAGTATGTTTAAACCAGTGTACTTTTATGACTGAATGACAAATTCTCCCATATGATAGGCAAATTAAAAACAAAATTACGTATTCAACAAGATATAAGGCATCCAAATGCTTACTTTGGAACACACACACACACACACACACACACACACACACACACACACACACACACACACACACTCACACACACACACACACACACACACACACCCGTCAGTGGAGCTAACTGGGTTATCAAAGGCCGGCCATGTCTCTCACTGTCTATGGTGAGAGGTTTATGCAAAAGAACTATTGGTGGCTTTCTACAAGAATAGGCTGCAAAGCCATTAGCGTGTTTTCGCTCTGTGATGGCCTTGCGAGCTGTCCAGGGCGTACTCTGTCCTCACCCTGAATCGGCTAAGATTGGCGCCAGCCTCCCCTATGACCCAAATTAGGATTAAGCGTTTACAGAAAATGAACTGAACAATACCATTTTAGATTATTTTTGGCAGGTGAATCCGTAGCGGAATCCATAGCGTAAGGTGAAAGTAGCGATGTCAAAGGGCAAACAGAGGGCATATGATGACTTGTATGCTAGGTTGGACAGTAAGGAGGGAGAAAATGATTTATACAGGTTGGCACAGCAGAGAGATAGAGATGGGAAGGACGTGCAGCAAGTTAGAGTGATAAAGAACAGAGAGGGAAATGTATTGACTGATGACAGAAGTGTGCTGGGAAGATGGAAAGAGTACTTTGAAGAGCTGATGAATGAGGAAAATGAGAGAGTGAGAATGATGCTGGAGGAATGGAGGAGAAGTGTGCTTGTGCCCATTTTTAACAACAAGGGAAATGTGCAGAGTTGTGGCATCTACAGAGGGATAAAGTTGATGAGCCATACGATGAAGTTATGGGAAAGAATAGTGGAAGCTAGACTAAGGGCAGAGATCAGCATTTGTAAACAACAGTTTGGTTTCATGCCAAGAAAGAGCACAAGAGATCAGGAGAACACATATGACAGGGTGCCGAGAGAGGAACTGTGGTATTGTATGAGGAAGTCTGGAGTGGCAGAGAAGTAATGTTAGAGTGGTGCAGGACATGTATGAGAGATGTAAGACAATGGTGAGGTGTGCTGTCGGTGTGACAGAAGAGTTCAAGGTGGAGGTGGGACTGCATCAAGGGTCAGCTCTGAGCCCCTTCTTGTTTGCTATGGTGATGGACAGGCTGACAGACGAGGTTATACAAGAATCTCCATGGACTATGATGTTTGCAGATGACATTGTGATCTGTAGTGAGAGCAGAGAACAAGTGGAGGAAAATATAGAGAGGTCTAAAATCTAAAATCTATGCCCTGGAAAGGAGAGGA
This sequence comes from Plotosus lineatus, assembly GCA_024760905.1. Taxonomy (NCBI): domain Eukaryota; kingdom Metazoa; phylum Chordata; class Actinopteri; order Siluriformes; family Plotosidae; genus Plotosus; species Plotosus lineatus. The sequence continues at coordinate 8,051,071 of CM045750.1, read as the reverse complement.
ATGAAGGTTAGCCGCAGTAAAACAGAATACATGTGTGTAAACGACAAGGACCCAAGAGGAACGGTGAGGTTACACGGAGCAGAGATAAAGAAGGTGGAGGATTTTAAGTACTTAGGCTCAACAATCCAGAGCAATGGAGAGTGTGGAAAAGTGGTGACGAAGCGTGTGCAGGCAGATTGGAATGGTTGGAGAAAAGTATCCGGTGTGATGTGTGATAGGAAGGTACCTGTAAAAATGAAAGGAAAAGTGTACAAGACGGTGTTGAGGCCAGCGATGTTGTATGGTTTAGAAACAGTGGCGCTGGGGAAAAGACAGGAGGCAGAGCTGGCGGTAGCAGAGATAAAAATGTTCAGGTTCTCTTTGGGAGTAATGAGGATGGATAGGATCAGGAATGAGCACATCAGAGGGACAGCACATGTTAGATGTTTTGGAGACAAAGTCAGAGAGGCTAGATTGAGATGGTTTGGACATGTACAGAGGAGGGATAGTGAGTATATTGGTAGTAGAATGCTGAGGTTGGAACTACCAAGCAGGAGACAGAGAGGAAGACCAAAGAGAAGATTTATGGATGTGGTGGAGGAGGACATGATGGTAGTTGAAGTAAGAGTAGAAGATGCACAGAATAGGGTGAGATGGAGGTGGATGGATTGCTGTGGCGACCCCTGAAAGGGAAAAGCTGAAAGGAAAAGAAGAAGATATATATATATATATATATACACACATATATAAGTGTCATGTCCAGTACAAGTGTGGCGAAATCTATCCAGTTCATGATGTTCTGAGAGAAAAGTTTCTGACACCGTTTACAGTTCTGCACTGGCTTATTTAGTGCCCATTCCACTCTGATTGGTCTATCATAACATCAAGTGTCAGCCTGACCTTGTTCTCATTCGTCCCTCATGACATCATGTCTCAACTTAACCCAACATATCTCAACATGCCTTGGGTTGACCTTGAAGGGTGACCCCCATCACTGCAAATCCTGTACAGTGTGAAATGGCAAAAATAAAATAGTCTTACATTCACTTCAGTAAATAAACACATCATACGAAAGTCACATAAATAAATCATCCAATAAATCAATGGTGCAGTAAATCATATAATTAAACAGTGTTCCAAAACACACCAGCGTCGTCGATACCCTGATCTTCGTCCACTTCAGAAGCTTAATTCATTTTGGCTTTAATTGGCTCTGTGATCTCAGGAGAGAGATTATTGTTGCAGAATGTGGTATAATTTTCTATATTGCCTGCTAGTTTGTGCCCAATTCTTTGAATCATTTATTAAAATCTCATTTATTCAGCTGTCAACGTGTTCGGCCATTCGAAAACCTTTCATTTTCTCTGTCTGTCATCCTTTTCTCATCCAGAGTGGCAGCTGGTAAATACAGATTGAGTAGAGATAGATGTGTGTGCAGCAGCAGATGATTGTTATTTCTTTTTCTCTGGCTGAAATGAGCTCTTTTCTAGCTTAATCAGACACATGGAAACTCATAAAAGATTCTATATGGCTCTATACTACACGCTGCCACTTACACACCCTCCGTGTGTGTGTGTGTGTGTGTGTGTGTGTGTGTGTGTGTGTGTGTGTGTGTGTCAGTCACATACAGTTACCGATCCTTTATATCCTCCCCAGTGTGCAACCACATACATACATATCAATCCATATCTGAGCACCATAAACACAGACAAAAGCACAACCTCAGTAACTGCACCAGAATGCTGCATATTAAAAGCCTTCTGCTTTGAATATTATGCAGAATTATGTAGATGACAATCAAAAAAAGCAAAAGGATTAAACCATAGTCTGCAACTATATCTATGTATTTAATGAGCCAAGTTAATCAGGCCTGGCGTAATCTTACTGCACAGATGCAGATTCCATATCCCCTCAACTTTTTCAATTACTCATATGATTCTGTGGATACAGATTGGACCATGGTGTAACAGAGACTCAGACGGATTTATTTATTTCTACACATGATCATATAATGCTATATGACAGCTGTGCAACCGCCAATATTTCATTCTGTCTCTCGGTAATTATTGTCAGGCTACACTTGGTGGGTCTCTTTTGGGAAAAAAAAAATAATGATGATTGAAAGTAATGTAATTGTTCTTCCATTAGGTGAAGATTATTAATGTAGATACTGTGTAGAATGTAATACTGTGTTTGCCCAATCTATCCACATGTGCTTTGTGGACATGGTGAAGGCTTTCAACCGTGTCCCTTGAGATTTCTTGAGGGGTGTGCTCCGGAAATATGGTATACCAAACCCATTTGGTTTCTATATTGCTGGAGCCAGAGATCCGCATTGGTAACAACATGTTGAAGTTGTTTCCTGTTGAAATTGGACTCTGTCAAGGCTGTCCTTTGTCACTGGTTCTGTTCATAATATTTATGGATCGAATTTCTAGGTGCAGTCAAGGAATTAAGATGTTCTGGTTTAATGGTCAAAGGATCACGTCTCTGCTTTTTGTAGACGATGTTGTCATTCTGTCTTCATCAGGTTGAGACCTCCTACACTCATTGGAGCCATTTGCAGCTGAGAGTGAAGTGGTCTGGTTGAGAAGGTCTGAGGCCATGGGTCTGAGCTGGAAAAGGGTGGAATGCACCCAATGACTCTGGAATAAGGTCCTGCCCCAAATGAAGGAGTTCAAGTATCTTGGCATCTTGTTCACGACTGAGGAAAGAAAGGAGTATGAGTTTGACAAGCGGATCAGTGTGGCCTTTAGTTTAAAGTAAAGCTTGTTCTGCTCCCTCGTGGTGAAGAGGGAGCGAAGCCAGAAGGCAAAGCCCTCAGTTTATCGGTTGATTTAGGTTCCTACCTGCACTTATGTCCATAAGCTTTGGGAATTGACAGAAAGAACAAGAATATGAATACAAGCTTCTGAAATGAGCTTCTTCTCGATATAGCAGGGGAGAGATAGGGTGAGAAATTGTGTAATTTTGGAGTGGCTCGGAGTAGACCGTTAATAGGAGTAGGTTGAGGTGGCTCGGGCATCTGAAAAGAATGCCTCCTGAATGCTTCCTTGATGTGGTGTTTCGGGCATGTCTAACCAGAAAGAGACCATGGGGTTGACCCGGAACATGCTGGAGGGATGACATGTCTCTCTACTGGTCTGGGAACTCCTCAGTATCCCCTCAGAGAAGCTGTAGGAAGCGGCTGAGGGAGATAGATGTCTGGACCTCATTGCGTAGGCTGCTGCCCGCGCAACCGAACCCTGGATCAACAGAAAGGTGATGAAGATAAAGTTATAATACCGTGTATTTCTCGTTATAGTTTTAAGATTCTGCATCATTCAGAAAGCATTCACATATTTTTCCATGCTTCATTATATCTCCTTCATTATTAATTAAAATATTGGTCATGCCACAGATATGTTATCCTAACAGTAATTTAATATCCACTAGGGAAAACATGTGAAGAAGCATAAAGTCAGTAGGATGGCAGGGTTAAGTGTGCTGACGATATGGGGATAAGGTAACAGGGTCGTGCCCCTGAAGCCTCCTCCTCATGAGCCGACGCTACTGCTGAGTTCATTAATTTCTCGCTGTCAGATACGCATGGATACTCATTGCCCCGGGTGGCCTATAGGCAAGCAGTCCACTCAATTGTTCTCTAGCATCTGCCCTGTGCTTTCTTACTATAATAAGCATGATCCCCTTTTCTCTGCCCACAAAAGTGTTTGCACATAAATGCACAATCTGGTTATTCAGATCTTTCAGACCAAAAAATACTCTGGAATGTTTCAGTCACCTAACAAATACATATATTGGCTGAATACTCCTCATGAATAACGGAATTTAAATAAAACTGAACTAACAGCATTACACTAGATTTTTGAACAGTATTTATCAGAAGTTAAAGTTCAAATGGGATTTGTGTGGGTGTATATCTATCTATTATTATTGTGGATACTTATATAGCGCAATTTCATACACGCGTATGCTCAATGCGCATAATTCTATCTATGTATCTATCTATCTATCTATCTATCTATCTAGCTCTCTATCTATCTATCTGAGATTTTGAGATTTCCTTTCGGCTTTTTCCCTTCTTCAGGGGCACCACAGCGAATGATTCGCATGTTTGATTTGGCATAGGTTTTTACGTCAGATGCCCTTCCTGACACAACCCTTTTAGCAAGGGATCACGCTGATGGCTTTGCAACCGGCTCTTTACGAAAGTCAGCAATGGTTCTTTTACATGTCTCTCACCATAGAAGTTAGATGGGGGGGGGGGGGTAGTGACAACCATGTGGGGACTCGATCCCCCAACTTTAGGATCAGTGATCCAGCACCCTATACCACGAGACCACCAGTGGTGGAAATCATCTGCCTCCATCTCACCCTGTCCTCTACATCTTCTTCTCTTATGCCAACAACCTTCATGTCTTCCATCACCACATCCATAAATCTCTTCTTCCTCTAGGCCTTCTGCCTGGTAGTTCCAACCTCAGCATTCTACTGCCAATATATTCACTATCCCTCCTCTGTACATGTCTAAACCATCTCAACCGAGCCTCTTTGACTTTGTCTCCAAAACATCTTGCATGTACTGTCCCTCTGGTGTACTCATTTCTGATCCTATCCTTCCTCGTTACTCCCAAAGAGAACATCAACATTTTCATCTCGGCTACCTCCAGCTCTGCCTCCTGCCTTTTCCTCAGCCCCACTGTTTCTAAACCATACAACATCGTTGGCCTCATCACCATCTTGTACACTTTTCCTTTTGTTCTTGCTGATACTCTCCTATCACACATCACACCGGACACTTTTCTCCAACCATTCCAACCTGCCTGCACTCGCTTCTTCACCACTTTTACACACTCTCCATTGCTCTGGATTGTTGAGCCTTAAGTACTTAAAATCTTCCACCTTCTTTATCTCTGCTCCGTGTAACCTCACCGTTCCTCTTGGGTCCTTGTCATTTACACACATGTATTCTGTTTTACTGCAGCTAACCTTCATTCCTCTCCTTTCCAGGGCATACCTCCACCTCTCTAGATTTTCCTCCACTTGTTCTCTGCTCTCACTACAGATCACAATGTCATCTGCGAACATCATAGTCCACGGAGATTCTTGTCTAACCTCGTCTCACTCTCTAAGACCTTGTTGAATGCTCTTGTCAGAAAATCTACTGCTACCTCTCCTAGACACTTCCATACCTCCATGGATATATCATCAGGACCAACTGCCTTTCCACTCTTCATCCTCTTCAGTGCCTTCCTCACTTCACTCTTTGCTACTTCCTGCTCCTCAACAGTTACCTCTTCTACCTGTTTTTCTCTCTCATTTTCCTCATTCATCAGCTCTTCAAAGTACTCTTTCCATCTTCCCAGCACACTTCTGTCATTAGTCTATACATTTCCCTCTCTGTTCTTTATCACTCTAACTTGCTGCACGTCCTTCCCATCTCTATCTCTCTGCTGTGCCAACCTGTATAAATCATTTTCTCCCTCCTTACTGTCCAACCTAGCATACAAGTCATCATATGCCCTCTGTTTGGCCTTTAACACCACTATGTTTGCCTTATGCTGTGTCTCCCTGTACTCCTGTTTACTCTCTTCAGTCCTCTCAATGTCCCACTTCTCCTTAGCTAACCTCTTCCTTTGTACACACTCCTGCACTTCCTCATTCCACCACCATGTCGTCTTATCTACTTTCCTTCCAGAGAACACACCAAGTACTCTTCTCCCTGATCACATTAGCTGTAGTTGTCTAGTCATCTGGAAGCACTTCCTGACCACCCAAAGCCTGTTTCAACTCCTCCTTGTAGACAATCGAACACTCTTCCTTTTTCAGCTTCCACCACTTATCTTCTGCTCTGCCTTTGCCTACTTTACCTTCCTCACTATCAGCGTCATCATGCACACTACCATCCTATGCTGTTTGGCAACACTCTCACACACTACTACTTTGCAGTCACTGACTTATTTCAAATTGCATCGCCTACACAAGATGTAGTCTACGTAAGTGCTCCTACCTCCGCTTTTATAAGTCACCCTATGCTCCTGTCTCTTCTGGAAGAAAGTATTCACCACAGCCATTTCCATCCTTTTTGCAAATTCTATCAACATCTGTCCTTCTGTGTTTTTGTTCTGGATTCGAAACCTGCCCATCACTTTCTTGTCCCCTCTGTTTTCTGCACCGACATGTCTATTGAAGTCTGCACCAATAACCACTCTTTCAACTCTGGGGGTACTCTGCATCACTTCATCTAGCATACAAGTCATCATACGCCCTCTGTTTGGCATTTGTCACCGCTACTTTTGCCTTACACTGTGTTTCCCTGTACTCCTGTTTACTCTCTTCGGTCCTCTCAGTGTCTCAATGTATATATATATATATATATATATATATATATATATATATATTGTCTTCCTTTCGGCTTTTTCCCTTTTACTTGGGAGTCGCCACAGCGAATCATCTGATTCGCACATTTGATTTGGCAGAGCTTTTTTTATGTCGGATGCCCTTCCTGTCACAACCCTTTTTAGCAAGGGACAGAAACACGCTGACGACTTTGCAGCCTACTCTTTACGAAAGTCAGCAATGGTTCTTTTACATGCTTCTCACCATAGACAGTGAGAGACATGGACCACCTTGGATAACCCAGTTAGTTGCACTGGGGGGGACAGTGACAACCTTGTGGAGAGTGGGACTCGAACCCCCAACCTTTGGATCAGCGATCCAGCGCCCTATACCACTGGACCACCACTGCCCCAGATATATATATATATATATATACACACACACACACACAACAGTCATTGAATTGAGAGCAACCATTGAATGCAACAATCATTGAATTGAGAGCAATCATTGAATGTGAATGTATGCACATACCAAGGGAATTGTTTCATGATGTGTGCTATTCCATCTCTTCACGTTGTCGGCAGTGTCTGGACTAGAACAGACATCAGTTTTAGAAGGCGGTGACAAAACAATAGAATTATGTTTGTAAATTATTTTACATGTTGAAAGTTAAACGAATAAACATCTAGTTTACAATTATTTAAAGTGTGTACTGTATTCATTTTGGGGGGGGGGGACACCCTGTGTATATAAAATCATGGTGGTGTAATGTAATGTTGGTGAACTATTCATGGTGTACCTCGCTGTCACACAGAGTTAGCTGTGATAGACTCAGCTTTCCTGCAACCCTAAAAGGGATGAATGAATTAATAAATGAATAATCCTTTGACTTTTTAGGCTATTTTAGAGTTGACTTTTTGGTGCTTTTTTTTTTTTTTTCAAAGTACTAACTGGTCTCTTTTATATTTAGTTATTCATCCCTCTCAATGCAATTCGACTCCTCACTGATACTGTTGCCTTTGGAAATGATCCCTCATGTCATCTCTATTGAATGAAAGTAAATCCTTTACTCTGTCCATCTCTAGCCATTTCTCATCTCCTCATCTGTATGCTCTGCTCAAACAGATCAGCTTCCAAAGCTTGATACCAGTATTAGTGCCATCACACTTGTATCATCTAGATCACAATGCCAAATCTCTGCTGTAACTCAGCACAACTGCATCATATACAGCAGTGGTCCCCAACCACTGGTCTGTGGGCCGGTACCGGTCCGTGGCTCAATTGGTACTGGTCCACAGAAGAAATAATTCATTATTTCTGTTTTATTTGTTATCTGAGTCTGAACGATCTTTAATTTCGAAAAAGTATTTTATTTTGAAAAATGACTGGATTATCTCGGTTATATATCGGTTATTTGAGCGCTAAAATGTAACCCACAAGGGGACGGCACATGAACAGAGGCATGCTGGACATGTTTCAAACAATAGCGGGGATTTTGGGTGACACTGAGTTTGAGCTTTCATTCTCCCAGCTGGTGCATGATCACCGTATTTTTTTTTTTTAAAGAAAAGTTCAAGCTGTACTTCGCAACCAACTTTATATCAGTTGTTGAAAAATAACATTCATGGAGTATTGTATAATAATAACAATATTTTATATAAATGTTATATTTACAATACAAACAATGTATGGACACCCCCCACCCAGTCCGGGGTAAATTCGTCAAGCGTTGACTGGTCCGTGGTGATAAAAAGATTGGGGACCACTGATCTACAGTAGGAGATGAATCAGTTTGTTGTTTCCATTATTTCGTGATTTCTCCTTAAAACTATACCTACTTGTTGAAAATTTGTAAAAAAAAAAAATAAAATAAATAAATAAATAAATAAATAAGCAGCTGTGTTAGTCTCATAATTATTTATTTCATCACAAATACAGGGATCCCTAGCTATTTCGCGCTTAAATTCATGCGGCTTCATTACATAAGTTTTTTTTTTTTTTTTTAATATTCATCAAATTAAAAAATAAGGGTATTAAGGAAGAATAGGGGAAAAGTTAAGGAAAATGCTGCAAACGCAAGGCCAATTATGCAAAATAAAAACCCTTAAACAATCACTAAACAAAAAACAACCCAAAACCTTCCATTAAAACTACTTACATTGTTGTGAGGTGCGCATCTGTGTGCGTGTGCGCATGTCTGTATGTGTTTATTTATATTTAATTTACATCTTATGCATTATTTTTGAATGTTTAATTGTTATTATAAGTATTTATAACATTGAATATGTATTTATTGATATCATATACACATATACATGTACTTATTTCAGTTACAGGGGGGGGGGTTCGGGGTTTGATCCTACTTTGTGGAATTCGGTGGTCGCGGAGGGATCTGGGTCCCAATTAACTGTGGAAAGTGAGGGATCCCTGTATTTCATTATAAGCATATAAACTGTTTCAGGGAGGATATTTTCCCAATATGTGAAATAATAGTTTTTGTAATTTATTCAAGAAATGTTCTCATTCCTGATGGTGTAAAACCATTCAATAATTCTTGGTATTGTGTCACTGCCATGACATAATTTAATTATTGCACTCTCACTTAAATGATTAGAGCACAACTGGTGCATGCAGCAGAGTAATGTTGTCTACTCTTAATTATTACTTAAATAAATCATAAAGAATAAATAATAATAAAATAATAAATACTACTTAAATAAATAGAATTTGGATTTTGTCAAATTTGATTTAGATTCTTACATTTTATTTGGCCTCTGCAGATAACTCCTTGACTGAATGATTCTCTATTTCATGCTACATCAATCATTCAATAATTGCTTATTATTTTTTATTCTAAATAATTTCCACAGTGTGATTCCCTAACCTTCTGCTTCCTATTTTGTACAAATATTCACACATGTTTTTACTACTTTGTCCATCCTATATAATTAGTGGGTTTATTTTGTATTTTACTTCTTTAATTTGAATCCTATCATGGTAGAATAATACTGGTAAAGCATTTCAAAAATTAAAACAAACCTTAATTTCTTCACTGTATTGGAGGAAACAGACCAGAAGAGATTAATTTTACACTTTACACTTTATCTATATTTCCACCAAGAAAAGCAGGATATTTTGTTTGAAATTCTAGAATACAGAAAAGATTGGCTCTCCGCTGCACGCCACAGCAACAAGTGGTGTATGATAATAGATGCACAGACGCTTCCCGACTTATGTTCATCCGTTTTACGTTTTTTCAATTTTACATTTTCTTTTTTTTTTTCCAAAAAAAGTCAGATTTTGAGTTTAGACGTACCTACGTAGTACACTGACGTAATGACGCTGCATCCATTGTTTACAAACGATAGACTGAACGTGCCCCTCCTTCTTCCCAGTTCAGTTTTATATATAAATGCAATTCGTAACCTGTATTTTTTCGTTTGTTGGGACTTTTGTAAGGTGACGTACCATTGTATAGCCTGCTGCATGGTCAGGTGGTTGGTGACTAAACCAGCTCCCCCGTCACCTTTAAGGTGGCACAACACCCAGCAGGACAAAACCAAAGTTTTGTCAAAGGGCAGATGAGCGTCGTGTGAGCCATCAATCATGGTGAAACTCTTGGTTGAAGAGTTGCAACCTACCAAGTTTACATTATTGCACTGTGCAGCCAATGAGAGAATTGGTTCCGTTGTGAGTGACATGGTAATACAAGTAGCTACCGTCAGTGCAGTAAAGAGTAAGGGTACAAGCCGAAGCAGAACGCTTGTGATTTTCAATTCCTTAAAAACATTCATTCTTCTATAGCTGATATAATCATTTGGGATCAGGATTTGGCAAACTTTTTCAAGACTTATAAGTGCCATCAATTTTTCTGAGCTCAGAATTTGGCATCCGGGACAGACTATCTCACATTTAACTGTCTACTATTGTCAGACAGGTCAGCTCCAAGCCAAAGAGAAAAGATTGTAATGCAGACTGTTATCTACAACAAAAGTCCAAAATCCAGGGTATGTCATGGTAAAGGGTTGTAACAGTGATTTTTTAATCTGTGGTGGTAACATTAATGTAGAAAAGTACATTGGGATTTTGAAAAACAAAAATCAAGGGATGGGTGGCACAGCAACACGCCTCACAGAAAGAAAGTCCTGGGTTTGAGTCCTGGGCTTGGCAATGGCGTTTCTGTGTGTAGTTTTGATGTTGTCCTCATGCTTGCATGTGTTTCCTCTAGGTGGTTTCCTCCCACAGTCCAAAGATGTGTACGTTAGGTTAGTTGGCTGTGCCAGATTGAATGTGAATGATTGTATGTGTGTTGACCTGGGATGGTCTGGAGACATGTTCAGGGTGTACCCCACCTTTGCCCAGTGTCAGCTACGATAGGCTCTAGCCTCCATGGGAGCCAAGTGGGATTACGTGGTTCAGCAAATGAATGTGTAAATTAATAAAATTTACCTCAATCATGACGGTGTGATGTATTATGGGCTGTCCGGGGTGTTACACTCCTTCACCCAGCATTGGCTAAGAGAAGCTCCAGCCTTCCCATGACTGTAATAGGATTAGTCAGATTTGGAAGATAAGTGAGTGGAGACCTAGCTCAAAGGTAAGGTGCCCCCTACTGGAGACACGAATTCTTCACCTACACAAAAACAAAATAAATCAGGGAACATGAATGTGTCAGCGCAATATAAACTGAGCACGGAACATGAAAAAAGAGCAGTGTATAATATATAACAGAATGGTAGGGATTTTCTGTGTAATGTGTACAGTCCACATGTGAGACCGTCCTTTTTCAGGCTTCTGGTGCAGGAGGAGTCACTGAAGTGTCAAGGAGCCTGACTGCCTGGGGGATAAATAAGGTTGTTGTTTGGATTTACTGAAACCTTTTGCCAGACAACAAAGGGGTGAAAAGTCCACAGGAGGCATAGGAGGGGTCTTCCACAAAGCTGGCTGCATGACAAATGGATTTATTTTAAGTTCTTTCAGTGATGGGAGGGAGGCCTTGATTCTCCTCTCAGCAGTCCTTACAGTCCACTGCTGGGACTCTCGATCAGTGGCATTGCAATCCCCATACCAGACAGTCATGCATGTGCAGAAGATGCAGCTGCAAGTAGACCCCTGTGGAAGGTGGTAAGAAATGGGAGGGCGAGGCTAGCTTTTTTTTTTAGCCGAAGCAAGGCATGGAGAAGTTTTTTTTTTTTTTTTTTTTTTTTTTTTTGGTGCTGCAGTGCTTAGTGTCTGTTGTGTACAACCCCATGAAGTTCATGCTGCTTTTGACCGTCTCAACAGCAGAGCCTTTGAGGTGGAGTGCTATGTGGGTGTCAGGGCTCCTCCTGATAGCAGCAATCATCTCTGTTGTTTTTGTTTTTACATTTTGAAACAGGTTGCTGTCTTGACACCAGTCTTCATTCGCATTTTCAGTACAATCTCAATAGAAAGAATATGATTTCTAGGATCATTCATCCATTTATTTTCTGAACCACTAATTAGGGTCCCAAGGAAGCTGGCGCAACTTAGCTGAGTGCGGGTGAGGGCAGAATACATCCTAGACATCTCTACAGGCCATCGCAGATTTTTATGTATAGCTATCTTCTTATTCTATTACAATTACAACTCCATTAGTTATTGTTCCATACTTAACTATAATCATCGTCCCATTTATTCTTTCAGCTACGTGTTATCTTGTAGACCGAATCATTTGGAGCATGTGAAATGTATGACATCATGAATAGTATTATTTTTTTCATTTTTTAAGTCGCTTCTAATTAGGGTCACAGGGAGGCAAGTGTCCTTCTCAGTCGACTCTGGGCAAGAATGGAGTGCACCCTAGTAACTCATCAGGCCATCGCATGGCCAACACACACACACAACCATATACACCCACACTCACTCCTAGGGTCAGTTCGAAACAGCCAATTAGCCAAATATGCTTGTCTTTGGACTGTGAGAGGAAACTGAAGTGTCTAGAGGAAATCCACACAATCATGCAGAGGACATGCAAACTCTACACACAGATGCCCTCACCTAAGCCTGGAACTCAAAACTCAGGGACTTCTTGCTGTGAGGTGGACATGCTAACCGCTACACCACTATGCCACCCCGGAGAAAGATATGACGTTATCAAATGATAGCAAGCACAGGGAGAACATGCAGACTTCATCCAAAAACACCAGAGCTGGGAATCAAACCCATGCCTTACTTCAGGGGTGTCAAACTCGTGCCACAAAGGGCCACGTGGCTGCAGGTTTTTGTTTCAACCAAGCAGCAGCACACCTGACTTGGCTCATTCAAACAACTGCTAAGAGTCTTCAGGCATTTGATTGGTCAATCTGTGTGCTCTGTCCAGAGACTCCTGTCTGTCTTCCTTTCGGCTTTTTCCCTTTTACTTGGGAGTCGCCACAGCGAATCATCTGATTCGCACGTTTGATTTGGCAGAGGTTTTTACGTCGGATGCCCTTCCTGTCACAACCCTTTTTAGCAAGGGACAGAAACACGCTGACGACTTTGCAGTCTACTCTTTACGAAAGTCAGCAATGGTTCTTTTACATGCCTCTCACCATAGACAGTGAGAGACATGGCCCGCCTTTGATAACCCAGTTAGCCGCACTGGGGGGGACAGTGACAATCTTGTGGAGAGTGGGACTCGAACCCCCAACCTTTGGATCAGCGATCCAGCGCCCTATACCACTAGACCACCACTGCCCCTCTTGCTCTGTCCAGAGACTGACCAATCAAATGCCTGAAGACTCTTATCAGTTGTTTGAATGAGCCAAGTCAGGTGTGCTGCCGCTTGGTTGAAACATAAACCTGCAGCCACATGGCCCTTTGTGGCACGAGTTTGACATCCCTGCCTTACTTGCTGTCATTTGGATGTGCTAATCACTATGCCACTGTGCTGCCTGAATAGTATTATTTATTTATTTCACATTTTTAAGTCTTGCCTTTATTACTTTTTTTTAATGTGACCTCAGAGCAACAATGATTAATTAACTGTGGCTTTAACTACATGGGTGTTCAGAAAGAAAATGAGGTGGGGAAGTAATGATTTGCTCAGTCTGACATTGTATAGGGTCCTGCAATGAAGCGCTGCTTTGCCAATCAATGTGAATTTCACACTTTAACACTAATTAAGTTGTTATGAGCCCCCCCCCCCCCTCTCTCTCTCTGTCACACACACACACACACACACACACACACACACACACACAGGATTCCCTTAGGACGTGAGCTTGAACGGAGCAGGAAAGCAATTTAAAGTACTATATTACAACAACACATCACAAACAGAGATTGCTATAACTAATAATTTCTACAAATACACAAACCTCACATTCTACACATTTACATATTAATATATCTATAACCTCATATCCAGTTACAAGCACCCATTCATCATTGAGGCTGCTTATCCATCAGAATCAAAAGGAAAGGTGGAGACAATCCCAGCTGTCTTCATGCAGGCTGTGTGTGTGGTACATCCTGTTATGGAACTCAACAAATTAACTGAATAAAAATAAAAAAAGCAATTACTATCACTCAACACCAAATTAAAGTAAATTATATAATAGATGCAAATGAATTACTCACTCACCCTCACTCATTAACTCAACCGCCTAATCCTATTAGGGTTGTGGGGAAGCTGGAGCCCACCTCAGTTGACACCTGGTGAAGATGAAGTACACTCGGAACAACTCTCCAGACCACAACAGGGCAACACACACACACACACACACACACACAGACACACACACACACACACACACACACACAAACTAGAATAGTGGGAAGAAGCTCACTCATGCACTGGGTGAAAATGCTGCCTCCAGTCAGAAATGTTCCCACACAGCTCTGGATGTGAACCCAGGACCTTCTTACAGTGAGGAGGATGTACTAACCACTATGCCACTGTGCCACCATAAATAATTAAATATAAACTGATATCAATCATTCATTCATTCATTTGCCTAATCGTTCAATCTTACTCGGGTCACAGCAAGTTAGCTCATCAGTCCATTACAGGGCCAACACACACAACCAAGCACACTCACACCGAGTGTCAATTCGAAACAGCCAATTAGCCAAATATGCATGTCTTTGGATAGTGAGAGGAAACTGAAGTACCTAAACGAAACCCGCACAAGCATGGGGAGATCATGCAAACTCCATACAGAGATGTCATCACCTAAGCCTGAAACTCAAAACTTCTTTCTGTGAGGTGGACATGCTAACTGCTACACCACTGTACCACCCAGGAGAAATATATGATGTTATCATATGATAACAGTAGGGTCTCAAGAGGTTAAACAGCTCAGAATTCAGAATCTCTCCCTTGAAATTTGAACGATAAATGATTACAATTAGAAATTATGCTCAAACTTAGAAAATTAATGATGATATTTGAAGAATAAAGTTAGATTTTGAGAAATTTAGGTTAAAATTAAAATGAGAACCATCAACTCAGTATTCCAGTCTATAGTCTGAGATATAAACATTGACATCAGGATACAAATCATCAGAATTTATAGCTGTTTGCTCCTTTGTTTTCCAAATGGTGATGACATTATATTCTTCTATACTAACTTTCGTTATAGCCTGATATTTAATAGGGGTCTACTTACCTTTGTGTTTACCTTTATACGGTGCATAGCGCCAGTCATTACATTCATGTCACGTGATATGAGACGGCTAAAATCACACGGCCATTGCAAGACTTTAAATTAAATTAAACCTAAACTTAATAAAAGCTTGAATGCATACTTCTGTCGTTTTCTATTAAATCATGCTACATGTTACTCATTTGTCTACAAATACATTGCAGAGCATCTTTTTCTTTCATGTCTATGATGTCACCAGTGCAGCGAACTGGGTTATCAAAGGCCAGCCATGCCTCTTACTGTCTGTGGTGAAAGGCATATAAAAGAACTAATTCTGACTTTCAAAGAGAGTAGACGGCATGTATTTCCATCAGCATGTTTATGCCCTTTGATTGTCCAGGCTGTACTGTGTCCCCGCCAAAAGTCAGCTGAGATGAACAAAAGCCGCCCCTGTTACCCTAATTAGAATTCAAGCAGTTCAGAAAATGAATGAATGAATAAATGAATGAATGAATGATGAATTGTTTCTTTTTGATTTGTATGATGTATTCTTATTTAATGTATGTGAATGGAATTGTGTATGATATTTATTTATGCCAATTTTTATTTATTTAGAAGTTACCTAGGTTATCTTATTTTATTTTATCTTATCTTATTTATTAGTTTAATACATGTATACTGTTATTATTGCCATTATCTTGCCTTACATAAATTGGGGAATTCATACTCCTTTCTCACAATGACTCACACTTGCAAGAAATGATGCTATATGCAGCCTTTTTAAACGGGCTATGGCAAGACTATCAAATGGAATTTAACAGGTTGCAAGTTCAATACTATAAATAAAAAAACACTTGATGATTAAATTATACACATGTTCAAGTGTAACCTGAGAGTTTGGAAAGCTTGTCTTTCATTTCACTTTAAAGAGGACCATTCATCTCCCAGCTATCTGAAATAAACAAGAAATACGGTGTTATTCTTTGAAAATAAAATTGAATCAGCCACAACATTGTGAATGTAATCATGAAATAATTTGCTTACTCCTGTACACAACTGTCTATGACTCCTACACCAGCCCTTGACAAACATCGATGTCTCGTGCTGAGCAAGAGTGGAGAACACTTCATCACTGACTTTTACACTTTCTATTGATTGCTGCTACATGGCCAAGTAATCGATCTCCTCTGGGCACATGGTCTTGTTATTGTTATTATAAACAGATACAAGATGTGAAACAGGTAAGGAAGAGACACTAAGCCCTTGAGCTGGAGTGTTTATTTTTGGGGGAAACCTTTGTATTCAGTCAAAATGAACTGATAATGGAAGACTAGCTGGTTGGTTGGTTTGTTGTGCAATGGGTTTTACTGTGAGCAGAGAACTGAGGCACTGGATGTATTTTATTACTCAGTTTTACAGTTTAATCGTTGGTGCAGTGGTCAAAATGTTGTGTACAAGAACAAGGAATGTCTATTTTTTACTTCCTGTTATAGCACAGGTGGGAGATTATCATGATGAGTGGGTCATCTGAGGAGATCATTAGCTTGTGTAGCAGCTTGTTGAACCAGGCAATGTCTCTGAAACAGAAGGAGAAGATGCCCTTCTGGACATGAGATGATAACTGTTGTCTGTTCCTCTGTGCTTAGTGCTTAGTTAGTATGCAGAGTCTGTCTTTCAGGAAGGTACCTGTTGAACACAGAGCTACAACAGATGTGTGCAACTGTCTCAGCGGACCTCACTATTTATACAGAGGTTCATGAAAGGGCTGGGGGGTACTATGGCATGCTATCTGCAATACCAAGTGCAAATTATACATGTGGCAACAACTCCTCCACGCTCTGCTCTTGTGAGACTATCTGCACAGCACCACAGGTTGCCAATTGGGTGTGAAGAGTCCAAGAAGTAGAGATGGAGATAAAGAGAGCGAGGTGGAAATGAACGCGTGAAATGCAGAGTGCAGGGGGCCACCGAGTGGTCTGCTCTGTCTCTGCATGTGATGGAAATTTAATAAGTGTATGAGGATTGGCAGCTCCACTTGCCGCCTGCCTATGCATTTGCATAAAGCTATTTATGAGCATGATTTCCCAGGCTGAGTGCCACCCAGGCCAGGCGTATGCAGGGGGCACGCGTTACCATAGCTACTGTAGAATGGAGGGCCATAAGTGCAAGGAGACGAGCATGATGGTGAATTTCTTGCTATCATTTGGCAGGTGCAGAACGACTGTTAGGAAAAAAGTTAAACAAAAAAAAAAAAAAGGAAAAATGAAAAATGTCTGATTTCCCAGATCCTGAACCTCCAGCATACACAGCTGATAAATAAAGCTGGAGGGAACAAGTTTTTAGGGTTAATAAACTATCAGCACTTCACACAAATTTTTAAACACAGCAGTCATGCCATTAAACACTTCCTGGATTTTTTTATTTCTATATTTTTAATTTCTCTTTGCCTCTTGCAGCTAAAATTAAATCAATAGAATCAGTAGATCACAGAACATGTTAACAGGTAGTGTGTTTATAAGTGTGTGCCAATAAATTGAACAAGGTGCTTGCACTCAAGGTGAGAATAGTAGTACAGGAGTTAGCACATCCACCTCACAACAAGAAGATCCTGGGTTTGGTAGTAGTGATGGAAGTAGTGATAACAGTGGTGGTAATAGTAGTGGTGAAAGCAGTGGTTGTAGTAGTGGTGATTCTAGTGGTCATAGCAGCGGTAGTAGGTGTAGTGATGGAGGTACTGATGGTAGCAGTGGCAGTAGTGGAGGAAGTAGTGGTGGAAGCAGTGGTTGTAGTAGTGGTAGCAGAGGCGAAAGAAGTGGTAGTAGTGGTGATAGTATTGGTAGGAGTAGTGGTGGGAGTAGTGGTGGTAGTGGTCATAGTGGGGGAGTGGTAATGGTGGTAGAAGTATTGGAAGTAGTGGGAGTAGTGGTGGTAATAGTGGTATTAGTGGTGGTGGAAGGGGTAGTAGTGGTGGAAAAACTGGTAGTAGTGGTAGTGGTAGTTGTAGTGTTGGAAGTAGTGGAGCCATAGTGGTGGATGTAGCAGTAGAAACAACAGACATGTATGTAAATGTGTTAATATGATACTGCAGTTGTATGAACTTGAAGCTTCCATCTTTAACGGAAAAAATTGCAATTTTGAAAAAAAAAACAATAATACACTTTACAATAATTGTTCATCGCACTTCAATCCATTCCATTTTCTCCCACAGCCAGTCAGCACTATCTCTTAAAGTTTTATGATGAAAGTTCTGAAATGATCAGGAGATTTTTGAGGGTTACACCATCATCGGCAGAATGAGACCCCCGTCTTTGTGCTGAGGCTTATACCTGTTTATACCTTAGTTTAGCTTTTTCTCTATATTAAAATTCTTTTTTTTTTTTTTTTTTTTGCATCTCAGCGATATTGAGGCATAAATATTATTATCATGATTCACAGATGTGTAAAATGAGTCTGTCAAGCTGTGATGGATCATGTGCACTGAAGCATTTCAGGTAGCTTGCGGTTCTAAAAATTGCTTTAGTAGGTGAGGTAGATCAGCCAATCAGAGGCTTGGAATAATAATTACATTGGTATGAGGAGTAATAATGATGATGCAAGCATTAATAATTAATGAAAATGAAAATGAGATGTAATTAACTGGACAACAAACCAGAGCGAGAGAGAGCGAGTGAGAGAGAGAGAGAGAGAGAGAGAGAGAGAGAGAGAGAGAGAGAGAGAGAGAGAGAGAGGGTGAAAAGCAACATTAAAAAGTCTAAAATAATGATTTTGAAGTGACACTACTCTTATGTGCTATTGTACTGCTCTCAGGTCCTCCATGAGGGTATATATACAGTAAAAATAAGCTGCAAGCAACCCCCCCCACCCTCTCTCTCTCTCTCTCTCTCTCTCTCTCTCTCTCTCTCTCGACCCTCTCTTTCTCAGTTGACAGCAATGACGACTGACCTTTTCCATAGAGACAGTAATGTATGCCCTCACCACACATATTCAATCCACACAACACACAGTCTCTGCATAAAACTATCCTTTCTTTTTGAATACTGAGAAACCATCAATCAATTCTGCATCACACCAGACTCTGAAATGTAGTTTAACTCCTTCTTCCTCCTCATCCTCCTCACTGCATTGTCCTAACTGCTCCCTGCAAGGCTGAGTATTAAATACTTAATTCTCTAATAACCCAAGTTATAGTTATATAATAAGTATACAATTATATATAATTGTTGTATGGTTGCCGTGGGGTTGTTCAATGACAAAGGAAGAGACATACGAATTGCACAGACAATCTGTTTTATTCGGTCTATGAAGGCAAATAGGAAAAGATTTTGAGGCATTCTAGTGGTGTCTAGGCATTTGTCAGTCATCAGTGTCTTTGTGCCCTGACTGGTTATCACTTGAATTGTTCACGTGAAAGTTTAGTTGCACTCTACATTCGCCCACTTTGCGTTACTTGAGAAAATTTCGCCTGTTATCACTCTTTTCACTGGCATCCACTAACTTTGCATGGCTGCCTGTCACTTTTAGGTTCCAGTGTGAATTCATATTAAGACATCTTATAAGACATCTTAGCAGTTCATGATACTAGAAAATTGCTTCACACATGTTACTAGGTCTGGATGCCTAGGTAACCTTCTTGCATGTTTCCCGTAACAGTGCGTTCCCTACTTGAGCACACTCAACCATTCGCAGGGACAATTTGGAATAGCCAGTTAGCTGAATGTGCATGTCTGAACTATGAGAGGAATCTGGAGTACCCAGAAGAAACCCACCCTGGCATGAGGAAATTATGTATACTCTGTAATTTTGTATACAGATAATGAAGTACACGTATTTTTTTCTTCTTCATTATTATTCCTGCTTTACATAAACATTGCAGGACATCCTTTCACACACGTTCTTCGTTTCTATATATCTGTATAGTATACATTATATTTTATGCATTTATTCATGGTGTAGAGTTGCAGGATAAGGTTAATGGACCAATTAACATTTATATTTTTCAACTTTTAAATGTTATAAGAATGTGTGTCAATTATCTCCATTCAGGAAACCAGTCTTATACAAATGTTAAAGAGACATTGTGTCTTGGCCTTCTGGATTTAGACCCTGCATCATTCTAAGGAGCTTGTCATCTGCTTGCGTAATTATTATTCAAATAAAGTTTGACATTTATGGTCAGAGAACAAAGCAACTGCAGTTTTCATAAACCTTATTATACCGTTATGATCCTGTGTGCTTTTGATTATAAATGTTTGTTACCAGAAAACTGAGGTTGTCAAATAGGTTGATAGTTCAGTACAAGCAATTCTGCTATCGTAATATAAGGCAGAAAAAAAAAAAATACTGATTGATTGATGCTGGTTGACCATGTACCTGGTGCACACATTATGCATCACAATAAATACAGAAAGAATTGAACTGCATTTTTTTTTGAAGTCCAATAATTTGAAGAGTCATGAAATGACATGAGATGCGCAGATCTAAACCATCAGTGCAGTTGTACAGAAACACATCTGTAACTGATACTAAGTCACCCACTCACCTATATGTTGAACTTTTTAATCCTACTACGATTATGGGGAAAATGGTGCCTATCTCAGTTGAGATGCGGGGCACTAAGGGGCATGAAATGTTTTTTTCCTTCCTATAGGGGGCGTCGGAAAATACTTGAGAAGCACTGCACAAGGCGTTCTTGAAGCACGGAGGAATATACGCAGAAGAATACGAGGTTAATCGACCTGGAACAGCCATTTCCCCAGCAGAGCTTGTAAATCCAAATTTTGCTCGTTGGATGTGGCAGATTTTTGGTGGGATCGAGAGCTCATATCATTGTAAATTAGTTATAAAAGACACTCATAAAACAAGGTACCCTCTGATGTGTGTTAGACTGCCACTGAATATGGATGTGCAGTAGTGACGTGCATTCAGGGGAGGCAGGCGAGGCAGATCCTCCCCTGTCAGTCTTGAAAAGACAAAAATTTAATGATAAAATATAACAATTGTTCATATTTGTCATCTGGTATGCATTACAAACCATTTTATTGTTCAAATTTAATATATTTTTTTTCAATATTTTCCATATGTCCCATTCAAATACAGGGCAGAGCCGCGTGGTGAGGCAGCGCTTTGCTGTTCCACTCAGTGGATGTTGGAATCCCTCAAAACTGCGCTGAAATGCAATGCAAATAGTGTGTCGCTGTCCCTCTATATATCGCTATATGTCTGTCTTCCTTTCGGCTTTTTCCCTTTTACTCGGGAGTCGCCACAGCGAATCATCTGATTCACATGTTTGATTTGGCAGAGGTTTTAACGTCGGATGCCCTTCCTGTCACAACCCTTTTTCGCAAGGGACGGAAACACGCTGACGACTTTGCAGCTACTCTTTACGAAAGTCAGCAATGGTTCTTTTACATGTCTCCCACCATAGACAGTGACAGACATGACCCGCCTTTGATAACCCAGTTAGCCACACTGGGGGGGGGGGGGGGGGGACAGTGACAACCTTGTGGAGAGTGGGACTCGAACCCCCAACCTTTGGATCAGCGATCCGGCGCCCTATACCACTAGACCACCACTGCCCCCTCTATATATCGCTATATATGTTTCCAAAAAATCAGATTATATGTTGTGCCTTTTTCATAATGTGGATAATGTATAAAATTTATTTATGTAAGATGTTCAGGCTGCAGATTAATCAGAAACCCCCCCAAAAAGTTACTCGATGAGGTGAACTGTACCAGGGCTCATGGCAGAGGGCGCTTGTGAGCCCAAAGATTGTTGCAGAACCTGCAATCTTCTTTGTTTCTAATTTATATTTTCTTTACAATCTGCATTATCAGAATGGAAGATTACATTTAGAAATCGGAGAAAATTCACAACTCTGGACATTTAATCAAAACAAGATGTAATAACGGAATGAAGATCAATGCAGTTGGAATACATTTTAACCCCAAATGAAATATGTGTCACATGTTTGTGTAAAGAATGCTGATATGAGATATAAAGCACAACGCATTGTCTGTTTTCAATCAAACGATGAATAATATACTCTTTGGAGTCATTAGTATTTGTAAATCTGACTCTAACAGAGTCAGTGCCTCACCTGCTGTCAACTTCACCACACGTCACTGATGTGCACTGATGTTCATAAAGATATGGGTGGTATGTGCATGCTCTCAGCTCTCCCTGGTTGACAGTGATTGTGTTATAGGAAGGCAATACTTCTCAAATGGGTGGGAATCCGCTATGACTAAATTAGGGAAGAAAATTAGAGGGAAATAAACAAGAATGATAAAACAAAACAAAAATACCTGGGATATTTTTGGGGTTCCTTTTGTAATGTATTCTTTCTTTCTTTTTCTTTTTTTTTGGGGGGGGGAATACATTTCACCCTTTAAATTGGTTCCAGGACATTTGCTCACAGGACAAATGCTCACAAGGCAAATGCTCACTGAACAAATGCTCACAACCGTAATGAAAAAACGGACATCGGCTCACAACAGAAGAAAATTTAGTTCAATTTTAACCCTAAGCCTAACCCTAACCCAAACCCTAAACCTAAACCGAATCCTAACCCTAACCCCGAACCCTAACACTAACCCCAACCCTAACCCCAACCCGAACCCTAATCCTAGCCCTAAACCTAAACCTAAACCCTAACCCTAACCCATGGACCAGGGGCAATGTCCGTGACAGGCCTACAGGCTAATCCTTCGTGGACCTGGGGAGAAAGAATGAAAAAAGAGGCTGTATGAGTCAAAAAATTGGACACAACACATCCTACAGGACTCAATGAAATACACCAGACCTCCCTTTTTCCCTCTTCTCGATAAGTACTTACATCTCATAGAGGAAACCTCCCTAGGCTAAACCTCTGGGGCTGCTTCGTGGATGGTGGGTCCATGGGGCGATCTGAGTGATGTAGGGTGGGGACCGGGCATGGCGGGGCACGCGGGTGCACACCGGGAACCCTGACTCTCAGGCTAGCCTTTTGGCTCCCCGAACATCTCAGCCGAACTGAGACTGACCCAAGCCCCGAACCGGCAGCTCCAAACCTATACCCCGGCCCCAGCCCCGACCCTAACCTTAACCTCTAGCCTCTAACCCCAAACCCAAACCTTAACCTCGGCCCCTAACCCCAACCTCGGCCCCGGCCCCATTCCCCGTCTTCCGCGTGGCCTTAGCCTGCCCTCTGCTGGATAACCCTAGAGGAGCACACCCCATTATCCCCTTCTAGCAACCCAAAATACACTTCACTTCTCCTCATCGATAACCAAACTCAAAATTACCCCAAGCCTGACACAACCCCAACCTATGGCTGAGGGTCAACTTGCTTCGTGGATGGCTGGTTTCTGGGGGGATCTGAATGGCGTGGGGGAAGGACCGTGCATAACGGGGCGCACCGGTGCACACTGGGGACCCTGACTCTTAGGCTAGCCCCTTGGCTTCCCTAACATCTCATCCTAATCCTAAACCCTAACCCTAAACCCTAAACCCTAACCCTAATGTATAATGAGTTAATTTAGCATTATGTATTTATAACAATGAAGAATTTTTATAACACATTGTGATCTTTTTGGATTATGCATTTATTAGAACAAAGAAAAAAGATGTTGTGAGCAAATGTCTGGTTTTTTTTTCATTAAGGTTGTGAGCATTTATCCTGTGAGCAAATGTCCGCACACCTTTAAATCATATTTTCAAAAACACTAGGGCTCATACATCTCTTGTGGTTCTAATCCAAATTACCGGTAATTTAAAAATCCAATAAAGGACATCCAAACTTAATTTTATTTAATGTATTTTTTGTGTGTTCTGCAAAGGAGAATATAACAGTTGCATTTAGATTAACGTGTATGGCATCAGGAACACTCATCCAGCGCAACTTACATTTATCATTTACACAACTGAGCAACCCGCAGTGCAGCTAACTGGGTCATCAAAGGCCGGCCATGTGTCTCACTGTCAGTGGTGTGAGGTTCATGTAAAAGAAACATTGCTGATTTTCGACAAAAGTAGTTGCACAGTTTCCGCCCTGCAAAGGCCCGGCAAGTTGTTCAGGGTGTACTCTGCCCTCACCTGGAGTCGGCTGGGATGGGCACCAGTCTCCCCACGACTTTAATTAGGATAAAGTGGATCAGAAAATGAATGATGAATGAACAACTGGGCAATGGAAGGATATCAGCCTTTCCTCAAAGATCCTACAGTGGAAACTTGGTGATACGGACATCAGAAGATCAGGTTTAATGATAACATCGTCTTATCTAAAATTATTCAAGTGTTTTTGATATGACAGTTTTATTGATGAAGCCTTATTCTATTATAAGCAGGTCTAGAGTAAGGAGCATTTTCAAATAAATGTGTCAATCTCAATGTAAATCTGAGATTATTCCTTTCCTTTACTATTATCTTCATGAAGGACTTATTCAAGGTGTCAATACATCATGGACATGGATACAGAGCTAGAACCCAGCTTTTCTACAATCAGTTACTCATTCACTCATTGGCCAAACCGATTCATCCTAATACAGGGATCCCTCACTTTCCGCAGTTAATGGGAATCGAGATGCCCCCGTGACCGCCGATTTCCGCGAAGCAGGATTGACACCCCCACACCCACACCAAGTGACGTATACATACATGTATGTGTATATAATATCAATAAATACATATTTAACTTTATAAATGCTTATAATGACAATTAAACATTCAAAAATAATGCATAAGATGGAAATAAAATATAAATACACACATTTACAGACGCGCGAGCGCACACACTCAGCTGTGCACCTCACATATAAAAACGTAAGTAGTTTTGTTGTGGGTGGGGTGGGAGGATGGGTTGTTTTTTTTTTGTGTTTACTTGTTTGGGTTTTTTTTTGTTTTTGTTTTTGTTTAGCATAATTGGCCTTTTTGCAGCATTTTCCCTATTTTTTACATTTTTTTGATTACTATTTTTGAAAAACCTGTGATGCACTGAAGCTGCAGGAACCGAGGCACGAAGTAACGAGGGATCACTGTATTGCATGGAGGCCGCAGACTCTCTCAGCTCACAATGGGCGGAAATGGGATACACCCCGAACAGATCAACAGACCATAGCAGGGCCAAAACACACACACACACACGCACGCATGCACGCACGCATACGCACACACACACACACACACACACACACACACACACACACACACACACACACACACACACACAATCCCACCAAGGGGGCAACAGCCAGTTATCCTCATGTGTAAGTCTGTAGACTGGACAGAAACCAGAGTACCCAGAGGAAACCCACACAAGCAGAGGAAGAACATGCCACACAGAACTGCCTGAGCCCGGAACTCAAACCCAGGACCTTGTTGTGAGGCAAACATGCTAACCATTGCATCACCATGCCGTACAGTAGGCCCTTTACTACTCGCGGTTTTGCACCCACGGTTTGAGTATTCGCTGATTGCCGAGCAACTGGCACGTGATTCAAATTCAGCCAATGGCTGCCCTCCTTTCTCCTGATTGGTTGAGCTGATGCCCCGCCCCTTTTTCCTCATTTGTGCACAAGTTGTCAATGAGCCTTTTTTTCGTGTGTGTTTTAATTACCAGTTAAGCGCTACGATACCACTCAAACGCTGTGTCTTCCCTGGCTAAGCGGTAGAAAACGCTGGATGTCTCTTCTGAAGAAATAAGACTTTCTCCTGAGAAAAGATGGTTTTCTCTGAACTGTCGTATTAAAATATTTTTCAATTCCAGTACAGTACCTAAGTTCATGTTTATGCGTGAGATTTTATATTCTGTAGCATGTTTAACAAACGATACCAAAAGAATAAACTTTATTACAGTACTCTTCATGTCCTTTTACGTTGAAGTTGGCGTGATGTCTCCAAGATGGCGCTGCCCAGAGGGTGACGTCGTGTAGTTCTCAGAGTCAAATTGTTTCTTTGTTCGTTTTATTTGTTGTTTTGTTTGTTCATGTTTTGTACCATGCTCGTCTACGACCGGTCGACTGTACTACAGTAATAAGATTGGAGTATCTTCGGGCGTGTATAACTAAGTAAAGCTAACATGCTATTAGCGGAGCTAACATGCTATTAGCAGAGCTAGCATGCTATTATCAGAGCTAGAAACAACACATAAAACAAATTAAAACGAACAATAGCATGCTATTATCAGAGCTAGCATGCTATTGTTCGTTTTAATTTGTTTTATTTGTTGTTTTGTTTGTTCATCTTATTGGGTGTACTCTCCTCGAGCCATGTTTCACAGAAACACAGTCCTGTAGATCCCTCTGCGCTGCAATCTGTGCATGAAGCTCGTCCATCTTGTTTCGCAGGGACTGAACATTTTAAAGCAGTATGGCCGGAAGTGCTAACCAAGCGCCGGTGAATCTGAGAACTCCGCCAGGGCTTATTGTTAGCATTGAACTCCCATAGCATAGCATAGCATAGCATAGCAGCTCACGATAGGAGTTGTTGCGTGCTTAGTTGCTCGAAGCTGAAGCTGCTCATAGCTGCCGTAGGGCCGACCGATCGTAAACAAGCATAGTGCAAAACATGAACAAACAAATAAAACAAATTAAAACGAACAAAAACAATTTGATTCTGAGAACTCCGCGACGTTGCCCTCTAGGCAGCGTCATCTTGGAGATGTCACTCCAAGTTCAATGTAAAAGGACATGAAGCGTAATAAAGTTTATCCTTTTTGGTATCATTTGTTAAACATGCTACAGAACATAAAATCTCACGCATAAACATTCTCAGAATTAACTTTGGTACTGTACTGGAATAATAATTGAAAAAGACTTTAAACCGAGTGCTTTACAACAGTATATGCTGTATAATGTTTATATATTTTATTACTAAATATCACAGTACAAAATTGAAAAGTTTTTCTTAATCATGACTGTATTTTATTACATTAATTCTGTATTAATGAGTAAGTCTGTCTGGAGAATGTGTTTAAGAAGAATATTTTAGCGCATGTAATAGATACATAGTATTTTAATTCCGGCTGCTCATTTGCGCATGTGACGTCATACATGGGGTTTTACTTCTGCGAACAGAATTCGCGGATTATCTCGATTCACGGGAAGGCCTGGAACCGAACCCCCGCGAATGTCAAGGGCCTACTGTACTTCATGTATTTCAAGTCAATATTATTTTTTTCTCTTTTCCCCCCAAGAGACGGTGCATGTCACCGATAATGTTTAATAACCGATTAATGGCCTGTTATTCACATACAGGATATAAAACCAGCACCAGCTACCCTGGTAAAATACACAGTACAGCAGTTTACCAATGCACTCCATTATGCAGTTATAGTAAAGTAACTTATGCCAATTTGAGTTAAATCTCGGTATAAAGGGGTGGCATGGTACTGTAGATAGCACATTCCTGGTTCAAGTCCCACGCTTGGGCATTCTTTGTGGATTTGCATGTTCTCTTCGTTTTTGCGTGGGTTTTCTCGAGGTGCTTCCACAGTCCAAACACATGTGCATTGGATTAATTGGCTCTTTCAAATTGTCCCTTGGTGTGATTGTGAATAAGAGGTTGTGTGTGTTGGTGTGATGGTCTGGCAAGCTTTTCAGAGTGTAGCCTGCCTTCACACCGAGTAGGCTGAGATAGGCTCCATACTGTCCATGACCCTAATAGGAGTAAGAAGTTTAGCAAATTATTGAGTGAGTGTAGAAACAATAACAGTCATAGCTATGATTAAAAAATAATAATAATTAAAAAGTATTAATCCTGATGAGTACCTAGTACTGTTACTGTTGGGTTTATTAATATTCAGCCATATCAACACATGAAACTTTTTAAATTTTTAATGAACTTGCAGTCACATTTAATGAAGATGGAAAAGGATGAGTGTGTGTGTGTGTGTGTGTGTGTGTGTGTGTGTGTGTGTGTGTGTGTGTGTGAGAGAGAGAGAGAGAGAGAGAGAGAGAGAGAGAGAGAGAGAGAGAGAGATTTCTGGGTGTCTTCAAGCTCTAATCACTCTTTACATCCCCCCACATTAAAGGAAATATCAGGGTCAGAGCTCAGCTCAGATTGGAGAACCTCTCAGTGGGTGATGGTGGCTGACATTTAGGACTGTTTGCCCAGACAGAGACATGTGGGGACGTGATGAGCATTTACCCCTAATCAGCCTCCTGAGATATGAGGTATTAGAAATCAGTTAAAGATCTGGAAAAAAAAGAAAGAAAGAAAGAAAAAAACATGTGAATGAGATCAGCTCAGTTTCCTCTGCCAGGTTCGAATGAAAATATTTCTGGGGAATTGATTGTTGATTCAAAATGAAGCGTGGACTCTCGGTATGGATGTTGTTGTGTCTCCACCTTGTGGCTAAAGTTAGCAACAGCAGTTTTTTATTGTTGGTATTTTTCTCAGGTTTGTTGTGAATGACTATCAGATGAATGCAGCGTGCAGTGTGCAATAATAATAATAATAATAATAATAATAATAATAATAATAATAATAATAATAATAATAATTATTATTATTATTATCATAATAATAATAACATGAAGAAGAAGAAGAGTGGTGCTGGTGGTATAGTGGTTTGCACAGGTGCTTCACATTGAGAAGGTCCTAGTTCGAGTCTCCTGCTTGCGATTTCTGTGCGGAGGTTGCATGTTCTCTCCGTGTTTCTGTGGGTTTCCTCTGGGTACTCTGGTTTCCTCCCGCAGTCTAGACATGTGCATTAGGCTAATTGTTCCAATGTGAATAATTTAAGCATATGTTGCCTTTGATGGCCTGGCAAGCTGTTCATAGTGTATCCACCTTTAACCAGTGTAGGTTTGGATAAGTTAAGCCTCTCCATGACTCTAAGAGGAGTAATCAGAACAGCAGGTGAGTGAGATCAGTGAGTAACTTGGAACCTTTAAGAGAACTACAATGTAAAATAGTTTTCACGATAAACCATATCAAACAAAAATAATCCTAAAAGAAAAAGTCTATGTGCTATGAAATATAGTGGAAAAGAAATTGACAACGAACTCCCAGTGTACATTCACACATAAAACCATTCATACTCACACCTAGGGTCAATTTGTAATAGACAGAATGTTCTGTTTTTGACCTTTTAATGGTCACCTCTCCAATCCATATTTAATGCAAGGAAATAAAAGTAAATATTGTGCAGAAAGGATGTAAATATTGTGCAGAAAAGAAAGAAAGAAAGAAAGAAAGAAAGAAAGAAAGAAAGAAAGAAAGAAAGAAAGAAAGAAAGAAATGTAATAATAAATTCCCCAGAGA
>CM045750.1:8014418-8019418 GCA_024760905.1 Plotosus lineatus | reverse complement strand
ACTGGAGCAATTAGGAGCCAGTCAACACACTATTATACATTCTGATGGATGTGGTTTGGGGTTTTGCTGGGTGAAAGTGGCAGGAGAGGGGGTTTCGATCTGTGTGTGTGTGTGTGTGTGTGTGTGTGTGTGTGTGTGTGTGTGTGTGTGTGTGTGTGTGTGTTTTGGTTGACAGGTGAGAGGGCGGTTCTGGTTCGGTCCCCTGTGTTTTTCGAATCTGTCTTGTACAGAGATACGGCCTCTAATAATATGCTGGCACACACATGACCACACACACACACACACACACACACACACACACACACACACACACACACACACACACACACACACACACACACATTCAGAGAGAGAGAGAGAGAGAGAGAGAGAGAGAATGCAGTTATTTCTCTATTCCAGCCAAATTCTCAATGGACTGCCACTGTGCCAGCTATATTGTGATTGATTTGCCTTCTTCCTTTGTGTGAGTGTGTATCATTGTATTTTGATGTCTACCAATCTGTACAGATGGGCCATAAATTGTGGATTTTTTTTTTTTTTTTTTAACGACGCATGCACAGTTTTAATTGATTAGTGTTGTGACATTTCATGAATGATCAATGGGGCTCGCCATCATTTCACTTTCACATACAATTATACAATAAAAAGGCCACAATTTGGCATTGAAAGCCGAAGTGAATCGATGATATATATATATACCATAGTTTATCTTTCATTATCAGTTACCTATGGCTGTATACAAAGGTTTCCCGGAACACCCCCCACCCCCTTCCCCTGATTATGTGCTTAGCATTTGTTATTCATGTACATGTACTCTATATCCTGTTTTGGTTCTGTGTCTGTTTACAAAGTGTCTGCGTGATCGGAGGAACGATCTTGTGCATGTGTGATAACGTGGTAG
This sequence comes from Plotosus lineatus, assembly GCA_024760905.1. Taxonomy (NCBI): domain Eukaryota; kingdom Metazoa; phylum Chordata; class Actinopteri; order Siluriformes; family Plotosidae; genus Plotosus; species Plotosus lineatus. Next base: position 8,018,517 of record CM045750.1, on the reverse strand, counting down.
CTCGTAGAAAGTGTAAAAGTCAGATACCAAGGGTTAAGAAATAGAATAAGGCATACAATTTTAAAAAGAAGGAAAAAATGACCGTGTTTGCTAGTATCATGGCACCCAGCGCAGGAGAGTCATTGACACTCACATGCAAGAGGAAGGAAATGGATTCTCAAGAGATGACACTGTACAGTATATCATGTTTATTTAAAATGCCTGGTAAATAAATAGGCCCCTTTAATGCTAGGTATCTCCCTGATATGTCATTTTACATACCCAAGAACAAAAATGGCAGAACTTTGCTTTACAGTGCTAATATGCTTTAACTGCTAAATTAGCATACGGCTCGATGCTAAAGTCTGATGCTGAAGTTACCAACGCTATTAAAATGACTAAGACAAGAACATAAAACATTAAATCTTTATTAGATGCAAGCACAAAAGGATGCATTTAGTTCTTGGCTTAACATTCAGGGTTTTTAGCTCTGAGGTCTGCTTACTGTTAAAGCACAAGGGTAATGATCATGAGGAGTCTGCGAGTGCCAGAGCTGGTGAGCGAGATGGTGTAGTGGTTCGTAGTCTCTCCTCACAGCAGATATAATTGGCCGGGGTGTTTCTGTAGGGGTTTCTGCTGAGTACTCCAGTCTCCTCCCATAGTACAGGGATCCCTCGCTACTTCGAGCTTCAATTCATGCAGTTTCAGTGCATCACATTTTTTTTTTTTGGTTGTTGTTGTTGTTGTTGTTGTTTTTTAAATATTCATCGAATTAAAGAATAAGGAAAATAAGAAAGAATAAGGGGAAACATTAAGGAAAATGCCACAAAAACAAGGCCAATTATGCAAAAAAAAAAAAAAAACCCTCAAACAAACACAAAACAAAAAAACAACCCAAAACCTCCCATCAAAACTAGTTACATTTTTGTGAGGTGCACATTTGAGGGCATGCATGCACATCTGCGTATCTGCGTATCATCTGCGTGTATTTAAATTGTATTTACATCTTATGCATTATTTTTGAATGTTTAATTGTTATTATAAGCATTTATAGCATTGGTAAAAAATGTACAGTAAAGTCTGTTGGGCTTTTACACCCGAGCCTAGCGGCTCATCAGGCGGGTGCTAATCCCCGGTTTCCTTAGCGTGAAGCGACTAGGAGTTCAACTCCTCCTGGATGGGACGCTAGTCCATCGCAGGTTACCTTCCCAGTATATTTTTACTGGTACCCATTTATACTGCTGGGTGAACAGAGGCACACTTGTGGTTGAGACCTTGCCCAGGGGTCTTAGCACAGTGAGGGTCTCAATGGGATTCGAACTCACAACCTCCCGATCATGAGCACAGCACCCTAACCACTACGCCACCGGCCCCACTATTTATAGCATTGGATATGCATTTATTGATATTTTATACACAGATACACTTACTACGTGTATATCAGTGGGGGTGGGGGTGTGATTCTACTACGCAGAATTCGGTGGTCACGGGGGACCTCGGTCCCAATTAATCGGGGAAAATGAGTACAGTACTAAGACATTCATAGTAGGCTAATTGGCTGTTCCAATTTGCTCCTGAATATAAATGTGAGGGTGAATGGATGTTTGCAGCCCTCTCAGGGAGAAACATGCATTCCAACAGAAATCACAACAGTGGCCCAATACATCACGGGTACGAAATGTGTTATTCAGTGCCTATGGTGTTTCTTATTCTGATCCAGACTATTTCTTTTTCTGCATTTGCTAACGAGTCTATGACTCACTGAATTCTCTATTGGCGCAGAGTGTTTTTTCCTTCACATTCTCATTGGAAGTTATTGATTTCTCCCTAACTGTTATTGACCCTGGGATCAGGATTCCCTTGGGTCTCCCCGTGTGTGTGCGTGTGTGTGTGTGTGTGTGTGTGTGTGTGTGTGTGTGTGTGTGTGTAATGTGAGTTTGTGCCTGTGCATACATAACAAACGCCAACCTTTAAAACACATACAAAGCCAATTCGAATAACTGGGAGGCACTCTGTATAATAAGTTATTACATTTTTTTTGCTAATTACACGACTTAATTTGTGATGATCCAGTGGCCTTCGAGATTTTCTTTCATAAACATAAAAAAAAACACAGGTGCACACAACTTTACTCCAACCACTGTTCCAATGTCTTACTAGACAGATCATTCACAGAGACACACAGACACACAGACACAGACACACACACACACACACACACACACACACACACACACACACACACACACACACACACACACACACACACACACACACACAGACGTGCACGCGCATATCATTCTGTGCTTGCTGTAGTTCAGTACAAAGTACAAGGATATTAAATCAAAAGGTCAGTAGCTGTGGTAGACGGTGCATAACCATGCTTGGTTTTTACAGACTGGATTATATGCTTGGGGAGCGTGTGAGAAAATATGAATATAACCTAAAAAACTGAGTAACCTCTCTCCCTTACTTTTAAAAGCATATGTTTGTAAAAATGGTAACTAAACACACACACGCACACACACACACACACACACACGCGCACACACACATCCTTTCCTTTTGGCTGTTCCCTTCAGAGGTCGCCACAGTGAATCATCTGTCTCCATCTCACCACATCTTCTGCATCGCATCTTCTTCTTTGATACCAACTACCTTCATGTTCTCTTCATCACATCCATAAACACACACACACACACACACACACACACACACACACACACATATATATATATATATATATATAATATTATATATATATTACAGGGTGACCCAAAAAAAATGGGAACTTTTTAACAATACTATATTTTATTTATAGTAATTGAAACCTTAAAACATGCCATTTAAGAATAAATGACTAACCTTTCATGGTGAAGTATTTACTTGTTCAAGGTCACTGTCTCGCAGTGCTGCCACTTGCTCATGTCTAGCAATACGTAATTCAAAAATTACCATTTTTTTGGGTCACCCTGGGTGTATATATATATATACCCCTCGAAACAGATCTGTAGTGATAAATGGAGTTTCAATAGAAAGTCTTTGTCCTGTCCTTTTATTTTTGTGTATATATATATATATATATATATATATATATATATATATATATATATATATATATATATATATATATGAGGCATTGTATCTACAAATTTACGCAATATCACAACATTTATTTTCATTCAGAGCCAGGTTCTTTTTTTTACCAGACTTTAGCTGATCTTCAATCACAATCATTCAAGATATTTCCCCAACCACATTATTTCCTTGAAGGTGAAGCTTCACCCCTATCATTCCAGGATGTAATGATGCCTTGGACAATTTTGCACTCAATTTTAGTAATTTCAGCAATCTTTCTAGTTGTTTTCTTTGCTTGATGCAGGCCAATAATTTGATCCTTCAATAGCAGAGTTATGTCTTTTCTACAACCACAGGATATGTTTTCTATCAAGCCTGTTTCAGAAATAAGAAGCAATTCACTGCATCAGCTTGGTGCCAGCTGAGCTGAAATATATATATACAAAAGTACCTTGACTTGCAAAATTAATCCATTCCGAGGGCAAGCTCATAAGTCAAAATGTTCGTTAGATAAAACATAATAATAGAAAACCAATTAATCTGCTCCAATCCCTCCCAAACTCTTATAACCTGCCACAAACACATATATTTGACCTAATATATTAAAGATAAACAGGCACCAACAATAAATATTTAATAATAATAATAATAATAATAATAATAATAATAATAATAATGCATTCACATTAATAATAATTAACAATAAATAATAATAAAACAGGGCAGTGGTGGCCTAGTCATATAGGGTGCTGGATTGCTGATCCAAAGGTTGGGGGTTCGAGTCCCACTCTCCACAAGGTTGTCACTGTCCCCCCAGGGCAGCTAACTGGGTTAACAAAGGTCGGCCATGTCTCTCACTGTCTATGGTGTGAGGTTTATGTAAAAGAACCATTGCTGACTTTCGACAAAAGCCGTCAGCGTGTTTCCGCCCTGCGATGGCCTGGCGAGCTGTCAGTGGTTACAGAAAATGAACTAAACTGAATAATAAAACAAGAATAAACAATAAGTCAACTAACACTCCCGATCATCGACTGCGGCAAAG
>CM045750.1:7991918-8009418 GCA_024760905.1 Plotosus lineatus | reverse complement strand
CCAGTGACACCGAAAAGAAGAATTGGGCTCCGTTATCAATTGAAGTGAAGTAGGAGATAATAAAAAAATACGAAAGTGGGATGCGGTTGAGTGAAATCACAAAGGAGTATGGCTGAAACCCCTCTACAATCGGGACGATATTGAAGCAGAAGGAGATCTTAAAAGCGGAGATACATAGGCGATTATTTCGGAAAAGCAACCGCCATATTTAAGGACCACGTGAAGGAGGGTGGTGGTGAGGGTTCTTCAGACCAGCCATCCCCGGACTTTAAAGCGTCGCATGGGTGGTTCGAGAGATTTTTAAAAAGGTAAATAATTTCCTTTTACTTTTAACACATATTTCATACAAAATTGGTGTACTTTTATCATTTTTAAAGGATTTATAGGGTAGTCTTGGGAGCCTTGGAACGAATCATGCGTTTTACATGTAAAATGCACCTCTACTTACGAAAACTCCAGGTTACGAAATAGGCGCTGGAACGGATTAATTTCGTAAGTAGAGGGTCAACTGTATAAGTATTCACCCACTCACTCACTCATTTGACAAACAATTTAATCCCTTAAGGGTCATGGCGATGCTGGAGCCTATCTCAGCCAACACTGGACAAAAGCAGGGTACACCCGAAACAACTCGTGAGACCATTGCAGTGCAGCACACACATCAGCATTAAAACTCACATCCAGGAGCAGTTTGGAACAGCCAGTTAGCCTAATATGTACAACTTTGGACCTTGGGAGGTAACTGGAGTACCTGGAGGAACCCAACCTGAGCACAGGGAAACCATGCAAATGCTACACAGACAAGGCCACACCCAGGAATCAAATCCAGGACCTTCTTGTGTGTCTTCTGTGAGGCGGATGCGCTAACCACTGTGCCACCCTGTGCTGCCCTGAAATGCAGTCAGTGCAAGTTAAAAATACTTTAATTGCAAATATTCCTTTGTTTTTGTGCTGAGTGCAAAATACTTAATAACCAACAGGGTCTTGCCTTATACGGTACATACAGTATTTGCTCACGGCTTTATCTTTTATAACTGCTTTCATGGGCAGATTTTTATTATTCAGAATAACATGAATGTTTAAATATTTTAAATCTATAAAAATTGAAAGAACTATTGTGAATAATTTAGTTTCTCTGTTCAATGTGACTCCGTGCACTCCGAGCTGCTGAAACTGGCACAGAAACTGTAAAGTTAAGATTATATTAAACGTTGACCTAATTTTGACAAAATAGTTAGTGATATGGGCCAAAAAGTCATTTTAACTCATATGCCAAATCGCATAATCCTTCTTGGGTCACAGGAAACCTGAAGCCTATCTCAGCCAAAACTTGGAAAAACCACAAACACCAAAAACATCTATAAGAGGGCCAACTCACATGCACAAGCATTCAAACTCACATCTGGAGGCAATTTGGAATAGCTAATTAGCCTAGTTTGTCTGTCTTTGGACTGTGGAAGGAAACCAAGGAACCTAAAGGTTCTGACAAAGGCACAGAGAGAACATGCCAACTCCACACAGAAACATTCTTGCTGAGCCCAGAATTCAAACCTATGCCCCTCTTGCTGAGAGCTAGGACCTTCTTGCAACATTACTGTATCACCTGCAATTTTCAGGTCAGTTCTTCACTGATTATATACAGTGGTACATTCTGCTACCCTGATGTATGTATCTGGCTGCACTTTAATATGCTTTCATGTGTGTGGAAACATGATCCAGGATGGACAGAGCAGTTTAAGGTGATGATAGTCTTCAAACTTTTATTTATTTATTTATTTATTTTTTTTACATTTACAGCCTTTGGCAGATGCTCTTATCCAGAGCGACTTACAATTATCATTTTTATGCAATTGGTCAAGGGGCCAACAGTGGTGACAATGAGGATTGAACCGCTGACCTCCAGATAAGTCACCCATTGCATTAACCATGAAGGCACCACTGCCCTGAGCTTCATTATCAGCACCCAGGTGGAACATTTCAGGCTGGGAAAGGATGCAATGCTGTGTGAGCATGTGTGAGAATTTTACAAGCCCAGGTTTATACATGCTGATGGAGCAGGAATAGGAAGTGGTTCCTAGGACTTCCTGAAGCTGTTTGCTTGTTTCTTGGCATATTTACAGCAGAAGATAAATTGCATAATTTCCTGTTGGTTGTTCTATCCACTTCTTATTCTGTTCCCCACTCCTTATAAAAAAATGTATCTACCCTTATATCTCTCTGTTGCTCCATTGGCAGAGTCCCGTCCCCCTCCATGCCTCTTCTGATTCTTGATAGCAATACTATCTCAGGAATCTCCCAAAGAGAAAGCTGGCTCATGATGGATCCACTAGTCTTGTAACATGAAAGTCTCAAGTGAAATTAGAAGCTGGAAAGGTATCACATTATATAATATATTGTCTCCCTGTATCGGGGATTGGATAGGTAATCCATATAAATCAATTCAGAAAACAGTCGTGGAGGTTGGACACAGCACTGAAATATTAACTAAGCAATAATACAGCATAAGCCAAAACTTATTTGGAAGATAATCCAGTATGATACACATGCTGCTTGCATTTGAAGGAGAAATTGAATTTGGGAAGGAGAGTGGAGTACAGCAGGGCAGGTATGGAAGAATCGCTGTAGGAAGTAAGAAGCTGTCTAATCAATATAAAGGATGCACTGAGAGTGAAGGCAAAGGGGGAAAACAGAGTCAGCATAAGATTAGGGAGTCAGCTCTGTGATGATTGCTTATTTTACACTCATCTTTCCTGTCCCTCAGCCTGTCCATCTCCTGTAATACATTGTCATCTGCAGGAATATGTTGTATAACGGCACTCAGATTGCCTTGACGGAGGAGGAAAAATTTATTGTTAGAAATTTGGACAGTCAACAACAGTAAGTCATGACCATAGATTTGGGTGAGGCAATCTAAAAACATGGCCTTAAAGGCAGTGAAATTGAGAGGCTATCACTCTTGACCTATGTGATACTCTAATGTCCAGTTAAACCCAAAGTACACTTTTGCAGCTCGTTTTAAAAACATTTAGACATACCATTATTCGAATGTAAACAGTTTTTCTCCCATAATTTTAATCATATCCAATTTCTGTCCATCAAGTATTGCCTCCCCATCACATACAACCACCACCAACCAGGCAGGGTTGTAAGCATGCACACTCCCCCTCCATGATATGCGGTGGTGCCACCATTTTCTTTACAAACTTACGGAGTCAGCCTAACACACTCAAAGGGAAAACACTACCTGCACCTTTTGGATGAATGAGCTCACAGATGCCCATGAATTGGCTATTGAACAGTGTGAAACACAGGGAAGTGTTCAGCCAATTAGCTCCAACCTGGCATCAAGCTGGATTGGAACTCGCAATCTCCAAGTTGATAGTCACGCACCTTGTCAATGCATCACCCAGAAGCACTAACTCTACTTGATAAAGCAGATTTGCTTCCATTCATATGTATGTATGTATATATATATATATATATATATATATATATATATATATATATATATATATATATATATATATATATATATATATATATATATATATATAAATTAATCCGTTCCAGAAGTGGTTTCGTAACCTGATTTATTTCGTGTTTAGCCGTATTTTACATGTAAAAGGCCTGATTCGTTCCAAGGCCCCCAATACTACCCCCTAAACCTGATAAAAATGATAAAAGTATACCTTTTAAGACCTTCTTCTGCTTCAATATCATACCGATGGTAGACAGGTTTAGCCATATTCCTTTGCGATATCACTCAACCGCATGCCACGATCCCGTTTCTTCTTTTTACTTGCACTGGGAATCACTTTCTTGGGGCCCATGATGAATGACGAAAAATAAAGTTGCAATGAGCACACTTGAAAAACTCATGAAACAACAGTAACTCTGTCCATTATGCGTGTTAGAACTCTGTGACAAACAATGGGTCGAAAGCACACAAAAAGCATCATGGGTATTATGGAGATGTAGCTCGCTAATAGCCAATGGGAGGGAGCTGCATCTCCGTGACGAATAATGGGTCGAAGGTACACGAAAAGCATCATGGGTATTATGGAGATGCAGCTCCCTCCTAGCCAATGGGAGGCCCCTTGGTTGGGAGATAGCCAATGGGAGAGCAACTTGTGCGTTGTTTGAATTTTTGAGATGGCGCGTTTCGTAACGTGAATTTTTTTCATATCCAGAGACAGAAATTTTAGGTAAATACATTTTGTAATTTAGATTTTTTGTTTGTTGGGTCTTGCGTAAGGTGAGGTACCACTGTACATATAAGCCTACTGATGAGTAAAGTATAGTTCATCTCTTCTTTCCTCTTGGTGCCCTTTTCTATTTGTATGTAGTAACTCTCTTCTTGGTATAGCTTCAACAAACAGTCTCCAAAAGTCTGCCATTTCTGCTCATGTAGATGGTGGTGCAGTGGTTTGCACACCCACCTCAAAGCAAAGTGGTCCCAGGTTCATTTTGCACACTCAGGCGTTTCTGTGTGGAGTTTGTATGTCCCCCCTGTGCTTTCATGGGCTTCCCCTGGGATCTCTGTTTTCCTCCAAAAACAACATAGTAGGCTAACTTCCTATTCCAAATTGGCTACAGAGTGTGAATGATTGTGCGTTGCAGTATGATCTCCAATAAAGTTCTCCAGGGTGTACCCCGCCCTTGCCCAATGTTGACTGATATGGGCGCACAACTCTAATAAGAGTTTAGAGTTAAGCAGCTTAGAAAATGAATGAGTGGATGAATGAATGATTTCTGCTCATGGCTGACATGAGACTGGCAGACATGGAGGACAGCACCGCACTTGAGTATAATCTTACAAGTGTCTTTCAAACACATGCAGTTGGTCGAGAACCACTTGCATGCTTTCTTTAGATCAGTTGTTTGGATACCCTAATGCCGTCCATCAGGCAAACATGTCAGAGCCAGTGTGGACAGCTTCTGATCAACATCGGTTCGATGTCTTCAAGACTCACCCATTTTAACACATTTTCATTGCCCAGAAAATGATCCCATTTAATGTACAAGATGAGATGCAGTATTTTATTGCACAGAGTTGGATGACAGCCACAATGCACACACAGAAAAGAATATCAATACCCATATGGGTTTTTTTTTTTGCACACTCAGACTGCAACAAAATTCCAGTGCAAATTAAATCTACAACAGCAGCACATGCAAACTGTTACCATCCAAGAATCATTAGGATTTGGTAGCAGGAGACATACATTCCTTCCTTTTCTTTGCCCTTCTAGGGATTAAAAAACGCTAATGTGGTTTAGGCATTTTTTTAATTCTTACGTACATCACAGACCGGTAGGTCTTTGCTTGTGTAATTCTGTGCTTAATCGGGATATTACAGACTGCATTAAGTCAACTTTGGCATAAAAAAAAAGCTTGACACCACCAGCTATGTCATTAACTGTTCTGTCTGCTTTCTGTTGCCACTCACTGAACATCGGGCAAATAAACTGTGACGTAAATTTCCTTCACCTAAATATCTTTATTATTGTTTGTTGCAATTCTTATTCCTGACCACTAAAGTACAATGATGACTATTTGGATTTATTAAATGGGGCAGAGGACAGTGGTGTCCTGGAGGTAGGGTGCTGGACAACTTATCTGAAGGTCAGGAAGTTCAAGCCACACCATCACTGGGTTGCCACTACTGTTCCTGAGGTGGAGTTAACTAGGTTATCAAAAGCCAGCCATGTCTCTCACTGTCTATGGTGAGAGGCTTCTAAACAAACCATTGCTGACCACGAGTTTCTGCCCTGTGATGGCCTGGTGACTTGTCCATGGTGTACTTTCCCCTCAGTCAGAATCAGCTGAGATGGGCACCAACCTCCCAATGACCCAAATTAGGATTAAGGAAGGTAAACTCAGTTGGGCTTTTTACACCCGAGCCATAATGGCTCATCGGACTGGTGCTTATCCCCGGTTTCCATAGTGTGAAGCAACCAGGAGTTCAACTCCTCCTGGATGGGATGCTAGTCCATTGCAGGTTACCTTCCCAGTATATTTTTACTGGTACCCAGTTATACTGCTGGGTGAACAGAGGCACACTTGTGGTTGGGCCGTTGCCCAGGGATCTTAGCACAGTGGGGGTCTAACTGGGATTCAAACTCACAACCTCCGGATCATGAGCCCAGCACCCTAAACATTACATCACCAGCCCCACTAAATTAGGATTAAGCGGTTCAGATAATGAATGAATGAATGAATGGGGCAGGGTGGCATGTATGCATAGTAGTTGGCATGTCTGCCTCAGACCAAGAAGATCCTGGGATCAAGTCCATAGCTTGGTGGGTTTTTCTATCATCCAGTCTGGGATACACAAGTCATCTCCTCTAGGCATTGTTGACCTGGGCTGATCATTCAGGCTATTTTTTTTTTTTTTTTGTGTGTGTGTGTGTGTGTGTGTGTGTGTGTGTGTGTGTGTGTGTGTGTGTGTGTGTGTGTGTGTGTGTGTGTGTATGTGTGTGTTGACCATTCAATGGACCACTGAGTTGTTCAGCTTGTACCCTGCCTTCATCCAGTGTTCAAGGCACCCAGTGACCTTCCAGCAATCCTAGTAGGATTAAGCAGTTGGGCAAATACTGTACAGTGAAAGTTTTCCCCTTTCCTGATTGATTACGGTTTTGCATGTTTTCAAACCAAAATGTTTCAAATCATCAAACAGTCGATAACACCAAACACAAAGACAACACAAGTAAACACAAAATGCCATTTTTAAATTAAGGTTTTTATTATTAAGGAAGAAAAAAAATCCAAACCTATATGGTCTTTGTCTTGTATTCAAATTTGTTTGATGATAATATCAAGAAGGGGCAAAAACTTTTTCACACAACTGTAAATTAATGAATAAATGGGACAGTGATTGTACAGCTCCATGACTGTTCATCATCCAGCAATATGTCCAAATCAATTACTTATATCTCATCAACCGAGAATTAACAATTTCTATCTGCCATTTCATTCAAATGGCAGATAGACCTTGTTAATTTACAGTTGACGATCTGTCATATAGTGACATGTTTTAAATAATTGCAATTTGAAAGTTGTAATTATAAGTTTAAAGGAATAAAATAATTTTGTTCACAGTATGCAGTGGAGGCCTTGCAAATCAATTGTTAGTGACAGTATGACAAAACGTGAGAGTAATTCAGATAGGCAGAGTGAAGGTTCTACCTCAACGCCAATACAGCCTTCAGTCTGTTTTCCTGGCACCCAACATCCAAGCACACTAACAAAGAATATCTTTCCCCTCACATGCACTGAGCTTACCTAAGCTTACACAATGGTTATACCCATTCTGAAATATTCATGAAATCACCACTACTGTACTTATCCATTTGAATTCATTCCCTGGCTACACCACCTGCAGACAGTATGTGCTGAATCAAAGGCTGCGTTTTTCATTTTTACGGATTAAAGGATAAATTACAGAAGCTGTTTTAGTTATTCTGTAAACTTATGCAAATTTATATAGAAATAATCGCTATTTTCACTAAATATTAAACAAGATGGAATGGCACTATGACATTGGCATAGTCTTATAATAAAGCTATGAACAGTGCCTTTTGAAAAATAGTGCTGATTTGGCAGAATCTCTCTATTCGTAGTGCCAGAGATGGAAAGCAGAAGAATCGAAGTTAAGTGGACAAAATTAGAGAGCGAGAGTAAGAGAAAGACTGACTCAATCAGAAAACAGTCTTGGGTTCAGCACTTTGCTGCTCACAGTGAAAAAGCTCAAATCAAAAGATCAACTGTAAGCTGGAGCTGAGCCCGAGGCTGCATTGTTTTTTTTTTTTTACTGGAACTGATCTAGAGCATCACCATCGCCTGCCAGTAGGGAGCTTTCAGAGAAAGGAAGAAAAAGGCAGAGTAGAAGTTTAGGGTACAAAAGTTTTATTCAACTACTGCAAACGCCTAAAAAAGTTATCAAAAGCAAACCAAGGCAATCCTTCGTTCAGCTATATGAAATGTATGTACTTATTTGTTTGCTTGTTTATTTATTTAATTTTGGATTAGATCAACAGAGCTTTTCCAAGGCCTTCAGAATACAGGTTATGAATGCCTATGACTTGGGCAGTGGATTGAAAGTTCTGGGGAAAGACCAGACATTTCTGAAAAATATGCTTTCTGAAGAAACAGTGATCAGGATAGAGATGCATAGCCATAGTCCAAGTAGACATGTGGACAAGCAAAGTACCACGACTACTAACTGCCCAGCATAGTTGTGAAAATGTCATGGGTTGCTTCACTGCCCGAGGGACTGAGCAGCTTGCAGTCATTGATCGACCTATGAATCCTGCATCAGACCAAAGAGTGCTTAATGATAATGTGAGGCCATCTGTCTGTTTTAACAGAATAATGACTCTACACATTAACAAATCCACCCAGGAATAGCAAAAAAATAAATAAATAAATAAATAAATGGAGTTATGGAACAGTCTTTCAAAGCCCAGTTTTTATTATGCTGTGAAAGGAATGAAAAGAACAGTACATAAAAAATGCCCCCAAACATCTCACATTTGAAGGGTTTTTCGCAAAGTAGGGCAGTCAAACATTTAAATAAACTGATGTCAAAGAATGGGGGTACATTATGCAAAATGTAGAGACAAGGTTAATTCTTGTAAAGGGGACAAAATTACCATGTATGCCTACTTTACAGCATGATCGGAAGGTTGTGAGTTTGAATCCCACTGAGACCCTCACTGTGCTAAGACCCCTGGGCAAGGTCTCAACCACAAGTGTGCCTCTGTTCACCCAGCAGTATAAATGGGTACCAGTAAAAATATATTGGGAAGGTAACCTGTGAAGGCCTAGAGAACCGTCCAGGGGGAGTTGAACTCCTGGTCGCTTCATGCTATGGAAACCGGGGATAAGCACCTGATGAGCCATGAGGCTCGGGTGTAAAAACCCAACAGACTTTGCCTTTTTTTACCTACCTACTTTACAGCAATATATAAACAAGTATATAATATCTATTGATATCTTTAATAAATTAGTAAAAAATTAAAAATACCTGTGTGTGTGTGTATATATGTCATATATATGTCTTCTTCTTTTCCTTTCGGCTTTTCCCTTCAGAGGTCGCCACAGCAAACCATCCACCTCCATCTCAGCCTAATCTCTGCATCTTCTACTCTTACTCCAACTACCTTCATGTCCTCCTTCACCATATCCATAAATCTTCTTTTTGGTCTTCCACTCGGCCTTCTGCCTGGTAGTTCCAACCTCAGTATCCTACTACCAATATACTCACTATCCCTCCTCTACATGTCCAAACCATCTCAATCTAGCCTCTCTGACTTTGTCTCCAAAACCTCTTACATGTGCTGTCCCTCTGATGTATTCGTTCCTGATCCTGTCCATCCTCGTTACTCCCAAAGAGAACCTCAACATTTTCATCTCTGCTTCCTCCAGCTCTGCCGCCTGTCTTTTCCCCAGGTCCACTGTTTCTAAACTATACAACATCGCTGGCTTCATCACCATATGTACACTTTTCCTTTCATTCTTGCCGATACCTTCCTATCACACATCACACCGGACACTTTTCTCCAACCATTCCAACCTGCCTGCACACGCTTCTTCACCTCTTTTCCACACTCTCCATTGCTCTGGATTGTTGAGGCTAAGTACTGTACTTAAAATCCTCTACCTTCTGTATCGCTGTTCCCTGTAACCTCACCGTTCCTTTTGGGTCCTTGACATTCACACACATGTATGCTGTCTTACTGAGGCTAACCTTCATTCTCCTCCTTTCCAGGGCATACCTTCATCTCTCTAGATTTTCCTGAAATTGTTCTCTGCTCTCACTTGAACTCTTCTGTCACACCGACAGCACACCTCACCACTGTCTTACATCTCTCATACATGTCCTGCACCACTCTAACATACTTCTCTGCCACTCCAGACTTCCTCATGTAATACCACAGTTCCTCTCTCGGCACCCTGTCATCTGCTTTCTCCAGATCCACAAAGGCACATTGCAGCTCCCTCTGACCTTCTCTGTACTTCTCTATTAACATCCTCAAAGCAAACACTGCATCTGTGGTGCTCTTTCTTGGCATGAAACCAAACTGTTGTTCACAAATGCTGACCTCTGCCCTTAGTCTAGCTTCCAGTATTCTTTCCCATAACTTCATCGTATGGCTCATCAACTTTATCCCTCTGTAGTTGCCACAACTCTGCACGTCTCCCTTGTTCTTAAAAATGGGCACAAGCACAATTATCCATTCCTTCGGCATCCTCTCACTCTCTAAGACCTTGTTGAATGTTATTGTCAGAGAATCTACTGCTATTTCTCCGAGAGACTTTCATGCCTTCACCGGTATGTTATCAGAACCACCACCCTTCATCCTTTTCAATGCCCTCCTCACTTCTCCCTTACTAATCTTTGTTACTTCCTGGTCCTCAAGAATCACCTCTTCGATTTTTTTTCTCATTTTCCTCATTCATCAACTCTTCAAAGTACTCTTTCCATCTTCCCAGCACACTTCTGTCATCAGTCATTTCCCTCTCTGTCCTTAATCACTCTAACTTGCTGCATGTCCTTTTTATCTCTTTTTCTCTGCTGTGCCAACCTGTATAAATCATTTTCTCCCTCCTCACTGTCCAACCTATGATACAAGTCATCATATGCCCTCTGTTTGGCCTTTGACACCGCTGCCTTCGCCTTATGCTGTGTCTCCCTGGACTCCTGTTTACTCTCTTTGGTCCTCTCCATGTCCAACTTCTTCTTAGTTAGCCTCTTCTTTTGTACACACTCCTGCGCTTCCTCGTTCCACCACCAAGTCTCCTTATCTACTTTCCTTCCAGAGGACACACCAAGTACTCTCCTACTTGTCTCCCTGATCACATTAGCTGTTGTTGTCCAGTCATCTGGAAGCACTTCCTCACCACCCAAAGCCTGTTTCAACTCCTCCTTGAAGACAACACGGCCCTCTTCATTTTCAGCTTCCATCACTTTGTCTTCTGCTCTGCCTTTGCCTTCTTCATCTTACTTACCATCAGCATCATCATGCACACCACCATCCTATGCTGTTTGGCAACACTCTCACCCACTACTACTTTGCAGTCACTGACTTCCTTCAAATTACATCGCCTACACAAGATGTAGGCTACCTGTGTGCTCCTACCTCCGCTTTTATAAGTCACCCTATGCTCCTGTTTCTTCTGGAAGAAAGTATTCACCACAGTCATTTCCATCCTTTTTGCAAATTCTATAAACATCTGTCCTTCTGTGTTCCTGTCCTGGATACCAAACATGCCCATCACTTCCTCATCCCCTCTGTTGCCTGCACCAACATGTCCATTGAAGTCTGCACCAATGATAACTCTTTCACCTCCGGGGGTACTCTGCATCATTTCATCTAACTCACTCCAGAATCTCTCCTTCTCTTCTCGCTCACATCCTGCCTGAGGGGCATAAGTACTAACAACATTAAACATCACACCTTCAATTTCTAACTTGAGACTCATCAATCTTTCTGACACTATTTTCATTTCTACAACATTCCTGACAAGCTCTCAAGATGACTCCTACTCCATTTCTCTTCCCATCCACACCATGAAAAAATAGCTTAAACCCTGCTCCTAAGCTTCTAGCCTTGCTACCTTTCTACCTGGTCTCCTGAACACACAGTATGTCCACCTTCCTCCTCTGCATCATGTCAGCCAGCTCTCTACCTTTTCCTGTCATAGTTCCAACATTCAAAGTCCCTACTCTCAGTCCTAGACTCATGCCTTTCCTCTTCTCTCTCTGCCTACGGACACGCCTCCCGCCTCTCCTTCTTTGACCAACAGTAGTCCAATTTCCACCAGCACCCTGTTGGTTAACAGCACAGATGGTGGTCGTTGTTAACCTGGCCCTCGACCGATCCGGTATGAAATTTGTATTGACGGTTTGTATTCTGTATTCTGGCAAAACTTTTATGCCGGATGCCCTTCCTGTTGCAACCAAAGAAGAGATTCATGGATGTGGTGAAGGAAGACATGAAGGTCGTTGGAGTCAGAAAAGAAGATGCAGAGGACAGGGTGAGATGGAGGCGGATGATTTGCTGTGGCGACCCCTGAAGGGAGCAGCCGAAAGTAAAAGAAGAAGAAGAAGAAGCCCTTCCTGTCGCAAGCCTCTGCATTTAGGCAGACTTGGGACGGTGTGAGGGCGGACACTTGTTTGTGCCCCCCCCCCCCCACGGCTGCATTATATTTATATATATATATATATATATATATATATATATATATATATATATATATAGATAGATAGATAGATAGATAGATAGATAGATAGATAGATAGATAGATAGATATGTAAAGAGATAGATACCATCTTCTTCTTTTCCCTTTTTCTGGGGTCACCACAGCAAATCATCTCATTCACCTGTTTGATTTGGTATAGATTATTTTTACATCGGATGCCCCTCCTGACACAACCCCTTAGCAAGTGCAGAAACACGCTGATGGCTATGCAGCTACTCTTTAGGAAAGTCAGCAATGGTTCTTTTCCATGAACCTCTCACCATGGACAGTGACAGACATGGCCGGCCTTTGATAACCCAGTTAGCTGCACTGGGGTGACAGTGACAACCTTGTGGAGAGTGGGACTCAAACCCCCAACCTTAGGATCAACGATCCAGCACCCTTTACCACCAGGCCAGTCAATCACCAGACCTTAGCCCAACTGAGCATGTGTTTCACTATCTGAAGAAAAGACTAAAGCAAGAAATCAATCAGCAACAGATACAAACTATAGTACAGTTATAAAAAAAATCATGAAAGAAGAATACAGTTGTTTGATTATGTCATGGCTTGACTGTTGACCAAAAAACTTAATTAATTAATTAATTCATTCATTCATTCATTTGTCAAACTGCTGAAGAATCATACTAACTACACAAAGATGGGGTACATCCTGAACAGCTCATCAATCCTGTGCAGGATAACACACACCCAACCATTCATACTCACACCTAGGGGCAATTTGGAACTGCCACCTACTGAGCATTGTCTTGGACTGAGGTAGGACATCTGAGTACCCGGAGGAAACACATGCAAGCACAGGAAGAACATGCAGAACACAGAAATACCTCTACCGAGCCCAGAACTCAAACCCCGGACCTTCTTGCGGTATGTCATGATCATTGAGCCACCATGCCCCCCCCCCCAATCCCCCCCCTCCTTCAGATAGCTCTTCTAATAACTTAATAAATTTTCAGTTAAATAACTGGCTCTGAATGTACTGTAATATTCATCATTTAATCTCAAATTTAGATATTCTCAATATTTCTTGATACTTGATATGTTTTTGTTTGTTTGTTTTTGGAAAGAATCATTCTTTTGTAAAAAAAAAAAAAAAAAAAAAAAAATACAAAGTACATAAATCCAGAATCCTACACAACCAACTATTCCTGATCATAACTACCAGCTGTATTTGAGTGCTTTCCTGGGTGGTCATGTGTTGAATGTTAACCCAGTGTTCAGCCAACCTCAAGCCAGATCTGTTGTCAGTAATCACAGCAGGTTTGAAGTCACACTATGTGAAGGTAATAGGAAAAGACGATGCAGGCAAGAGCTTACAGAAATTGTTTGTTCAGGACGGCTAAAGAAAAAATACTACAAGCTGTTGAGAGGCCAAGTGCGTTCACTCATGTCGACCAGATGAATCACAGATTATATTGTGCAACACATTTTCTGGTCTTGGGTTCAAGTGCTGTTCTAAGTATGTTTGCCTAAAATATTAGAGAGAGACAATCTTGATAACCGCTTTATTGATTGATGTTTGATTGATTGATGCTTAGCATATCTTCTTCCCAGTAAGATGATCCTGGGTTCATACCCTGGTATTGGCAATTGAACTGGAATTGCGACCCAAGTGAGATAGATTTTCCGACCATGGTGTGGTATTTATGAAATTTGCTTATTTTTATTATGAAAACAGAATGATTTGCATCTTACTGTTCACATAAAATCAGAAGAAGAAACTCATATTAAAGCTGGGCCTGGCAAATTCTATACACGACATGAATGTTATATACAGTAATATTTATATACACAAATTGTTATACCAGTTGAAATGGTCTTTACACCCTCACAACAAGCCATAAAGATATGAAAAATGTAAGAAAAGCAAGAAAACAAACCATTGTGGCCACTGTAATTCTGAAGAAATGCTACTTTCAATTTTTGCGAGCTTTCCACATTACCAACCCCACCTTTAACATTTTCAAAGTTTGATCAAATACACTACTTCCAGTATGGCTATTGTAGCAAATGTACAGAGTGTTGCATGGTCACTGCAATGGCCTGGCGACCTGTCCAGGGGGTACCCTGCTCTCACCCAGAGTTGGCTGAGATGGGCTCTGGCATCCCTGTGACCCTAATTAGGATTAAGCGGTTCAGAAAATGAATGAATGAATGAATGAATGAATGAATGCTACGTGGTCATGTTTGAGTTGCAGGATCAAGCAGTAACCATTGTCAGATATTATACCATGTGACATTGCATTCCCTTTACTGAGATCTGTGTCACATGCATTATACAAACATGCAAACACAGAAAGAACCTTGGGTGAGATTCAAACCCTGAACCTTCTTTCTGTGAGGAAACAGTGTGAAACACTTACAGAAATACTATTAAATTGGCAGCTCTTTCAGCATGGTTTATAAATTCTGATTATTATGAAGATCTAATTACTAAGAATGAATGGGGAGGCCAGCACAGTGGAGGCTCGGTGATGAAGACTCAAATTCTGTAAATGTAAATTTAAACATGACGGTTAGAAAAGCGGGTTTGGGACTAAAATGTTCCTGGTGCGATTTTCAAACCAGCAGAAAGAATGTGTGGTGGTAGTGGAGGGGTGAGCAGCACCTTTACTTCTTCCACCTTCATGGCTAAAGTGCCCTTGTGCGAGGCACCTAACCCTCAACTTCTCTGCAGGTGTTGCAATGTGTGTGTGTGTGTGTGTGTGTGTGTGTGTGTGTGTGTGTGTGTGTGTGTGTGTGTGTGTGTGTGTGTGTGTGTGTGTGTGTGTGAGATCACTTTGGTTGGGTTAAATGCAGAAGCTTAATTTCCTTTGCAGGATTAATACAGTGTATTAAAATCAAAATCGCATGCCCCGAAGAGATTAAAACCAAATGGCTTGGGTGTCATTGCACTTTGATCTGTTATGAAAAACTTTATTTAAAAAATTAATTAAAAAAAACCCGAATGCGGCTAACTGTATTATCAAAGGCCAGCCATATCTCTCACTGTCAATGCTGAGAAACATGTAAAAGAACCATTGCTGGCCTTCGAAATGGGGAGGCTGCATAGCCATCAACATCTTTTTGCCCTGCGATGGCCCGGTGAGCTGTCTAGAGTGTACTCTGCCCTTGCCCACAGTCGGCTGAGATAGGCGCCTGCCTCCCTGTGAAATTATTGCATGGAAATTTATCCAGTTCCCAACTTTCATCATCCTTATACCCGTATCTATTCGCCTATAAATCTAACCGTTCAGTAGAAGATGTCATATCATTAGCATTGTTTAAAATTTGTAAATACTTCGGTCAGAAAATTCATAATTATTGTAGATTACTTTTTGTAGACTATAGTTCCGCTTTTAACACAATTGTCTCTTTAAATTATCCCATAAATTGATTACATTGGAAATTGATCCGTCCATGTGCAAGTGGATTCTCGATTTTCTCTTATCCCATTCACAAGTAGTAAAGATTGGTCCTAATTTGTCTTCCTCATTAGTAATTAATACTGGATTGCCTCAGGGTTGTAATTTAAGCCCCTTGTTGTAATCCCTATATGCAGTCATCCCTTGAACCCTTGAATATCCTGGATAATGTAGACCAGACCTGGCCGCGATATTCAAAAAACCGCGCAGTAGGAACGCCCCCTCCCCCATTTCTACCATGTTGTCTCATTTCTATATGTTTTCGTGTCTATACAATATCCAGCCACTTACGAAATTAATCCGTTCCAGTGCCTTTTTCTTAACCTGGAGTTTTCGTAAGTAGAGGTGCATTTTACATGTAAAACGCGTGATTCGTTCCAAGGCTCCCAAGACTACCCCATAAACCCTTTAAAAATGATAAAAGTACAAAAATTTTGTATGAAATATGTGTTAAAAGTAAAAGAAAATTATTTACCTTTTTTAAGTCTCTCGAACCACCCATGCGATGCCTTCAAGTCCGAGGGTTGCTGGTCTGAAGAACCCTCACCTCCACCCTCCTTCACGAGGTTCTTAAATATGGCGGTTGCTTTTTCTGAAATAATCGCCTCCGCCACTGTATCTCTACTTTTAAGGTCTCCTTCTGCTACAATATCGTCCCGAGTGTAGAGGGGTTTCGGCCATACTCCGTTGCCATTTCGCTCAACCGCATCCCACTTTCGTATTTTTTTATTATTTCCTGCTTCACTTCGATTGATAACGGAGCCCGCTTCTTCTTTTCGGTGTCACTGGGAATCACTTTCTTGGGGTCCATGACGGATAACGAAATATAACGCTGCAATGATCACTCTCAGAAAAACTCACGAGCCAACAGTCCTGTTCAACTCTCCTCAACGTGTGTGACAAACAGGAAGTATGGGTACAGGAATGGGTACAGTTCAGCTCCCTCCTGGCCAATGGGATGTTGAGAGACAGCCAATGAGAGAGGAACTCGTGCATTGTTTGACTGTTTGAATGACGCGTTTTAATGTTTGAATGGCGCGTTTGAATTTTTGAATGGTGCTTTTCATAAGAAGAAGTTGTTTCGTATACAGAGGACAAAAATTTAGGAAAATGTTTTTCGTAACCTGGATTTTTCGTACAGTATTCAGAGGTTTTCGTAAGTAGATAGCCGACTGTATATGACAATAAAGTACTACTACTACTACTACTTCATTAGGATTAAGTGGTCCAGAAAATGAATGAATAAAAAATAATCAGTCCCCCACTTATGTAATTATATGTGGAAAGCTACATTATCGAACACACTTTGCTTCCAGGCAGTAGCACGTCGTTCTAATTTTTCTTGTTTCCTGAGTTGTATGTGATTATCCATGGGCTGATTATAGAGAATAATCATAGGATCATAATGTTACCTCCAGAACCAAAATCAACCATTTGTCTCTTCTTTTCAAAATCAATCAAATCAGCCTTTCACTCTCTTTCTCATTTCTTCTTCATCTCTCTCTTCATTCCCCTTTATCATCTGGCAATGCCTTAATTAAGACCCAGAGAATGCCTTCATTTCCACAAGGTCACATCTGGCTTTGAAGCACGCACATGCATCAGTCATTGCAACTGAGAGACTCTCTTTCATTGGTTTTAAAGATTATACATGTTTGATGATGTAGATGATGTGCAATTGCATTAAAGTATCCATTTCTTATTAAATTAATTTATTTATTATTAAAGTATTGTTACATATTTGATCAGCTTTATGTAATTAGTTAACACTTACTAAATGAGCTAGTAGCTTCATGAGGTACAGTATTAGTCATGCAAGGATGAGTGTA
>CM045750.1:7634418-7986918 GCA_024760905.1 Plotosus lineatus | reverse complement strand
AGCTGAAAAGGGAAACCAATGTTGTCTTTGTCCGTATTAAGAGGATACTGGTGTGTGTGTGTGTGTGTGTGTGTGTGTGTGTGTGTGTGTGTGTGTGTGTGTGTGTGTGTGTGTGTGTGTGTGTGTATGTGTATTTGACTGTAGTACCATTTTTCCTGCCACAGTATACATATTTTGGCCAATCTTACATACTAACCTTAATTCACTGATTCACTCATTTTCTGAACTGCTTCATCCTATTATCAGCCAACACTATACAAAGGCGTGTTGCACTCTCACACAGGTTGGGCCAACACTTTCATAACTACAGAGATCCCTCGCTACTTCACGCTTCAATTCATGCAGCTTCGGTGCATCGCGTTTTCTTTTTTTTTTAATATTCATCAAATTAAAAAATAAGAAAATTAGAAAGAAAAAAAGGAGGGAAAAGTTCAGGAAAATGCTGCAAAATCAAGGCCAATTATGCAAAAAAAAAACCCAAACAAAGCAAAAACAAAAACAAAAACAACCCAAAACCTCCCATCCAAACTACTTACATTTTTATGAGCGGTGCACATCTGAGTGTGTGCATGTGTCTGGATGTGTGTGTATTTTATTTTCATCTTATGCATTATTTTTGAATGTTTATTTGTTGTTATAAGCATTTATAGCATTGAATATGTATTTATTGATATTATATACACATATACATGTACGTATACATCAGTCGGGGGGGGGGGGTTGATCCTACTTTGCGGAATTCGGTGGTTGCGGGGATCTCGGTCGCAATTAACTGTGTATCCTGTATTTTCATGCACACTCACACCCAGGGGCAGTCTGGAACAGCCAATTCGGTTAATGTGCATGTCTTTGGACTGTGAGAGGAAATCAGACTACCTGGAGGAAACCCATGCAGACGCATGCAAACTCCCCACACAATAACACCCTTGAATCCAGGATCTTCTTGCTTTGACATGCCAAACATTATATCTCCATGCAGCACTGACTTTAATTTATTCTTCTTAAATCACTCAATTATGTTTTCAAGTCTGCCCATTTTCCTCTCTGAAATAAATTGCACAAGAACAAAAATCCGCTTGTCCACTGGCGCTGGGTTGAAAAAAGCTAAACAGCCAGACTGAATAAGGCATTTTACAAACAGACAAATGAACACAAGACTGGCATGTTTGCTATGGCAGCCAGATAATTGGACAACATGTCAGTTTCTGGGCGTGACAGCTTTGACAGTAGTTCTTTTCTGCGAACACAATTCTGCAGATCAGTTGATGTCAGTGTTCTGATTTGTGAGCATATTTATGTATATCGGTACACACCAGATGAGTCCAATTAACCAACTGAAACAAAATGGAGGTCATTTGCTTCTGGATATGAAAATGCATAATGCTGCCTTGGGGAGAAATATTTCCCAAAGGTCATTTTTGACAAGACTTCAACATGTTTGTGGCAATGGCTGATTGTTCCCTGTGGGTCCTTTCTGTACGTTAATTGTCCTTTTTCTTTCTCTGGATGAATTTTAAATACTATGACCTGAAATTGGTTAAATTGATAAAATATCCGTGACACAATGGTACAATAGCATATAGCCTTGAGACAATTAGTGCAACAAATTCTTTGGAGTCCTTGCCAGACTGTGGCCGGACCTTGGCATAGGGTCATGTAATTAAAATAAAATAAAATAAAATAAAGTAAAATAACATAAAAATGTGGCAGTGGTGTTAAAGGCCCTGGATTAGTGATCCCAAGGTTGGGGTTCAAGCCCCACTACCAACGGGTTGTCACTGCTCTCCGACCAGTGCAGCCAACTGTGTTATCAAAGGCCGGTCATGTCTCTCCCTGTCTGCGGTGAGAGGCTGTAAAAGAACAATTGCTGACTTTCGTGAAGAGAAGGCTGCATAGCCGTTAGCATGTTTCTTCAGTGCAATGGTCTGGCAAGCTGTCCAGGGTGTACTATGCCCCTGCCAGAGTCGGCTGAGATGGGTCACCCTGCTACCCTACTTAAGAGTAAGGTAAGTCTGTTGGGTTTTTACACCCGAGCCTAGTGGCTCATCAGGCCGGTGCTTATCCCCGGTTTCCATAGCGTGAAGCGACCAGGAGCTCAACTCCTCCTGGATGGGACGCTAGTCCATCACAGGTTACCTTCCCAGTATATTTTTACTGGTACCCATTTATACTGCTGGGTGAACAGAGGCACAGTTGTGGTTAGCACCTTGCCCACGGCTCTTAGCACAGTGGGGGTCTCAGTGGGATTTGAACTCACAACCTCCCGATCATGAGCCCAGCACTCTAACCACTACACCACCGGTCCCACACTTAGGAGTAAGCGCTTCAAAAAATAAATGAAAAAATAAAATTAAAACTGTTATAAAACAAAATATTTTATGCATAACAGATGCTGTACATTATTCTCTGCCTCACGAACCTAAAAAATCTGAAGAGTAAAAAAGCATTCAAAAATGAAAGCAAGGCGGTTGTAGACTGATCGAAAGAATGACTTATGAATGCTTTCAGTGTCTGTGACCTTGTGGTGTGTCATTGCTGTGTTGTGTTGTGGAAAAAAGGAAGTGAGCGAATGTGATGGATGCTAAGGCAGTTTGCTCTTATTATTGTGCATTCATATAACAGATTCTTGAGCATATACATACAGAAAGAAAGTATACCGAAGGATAAAAATAATAAAAAGAGACCATGATGAGGGGTGGGGTGGGGAAAGCAAGATGTTTAGTTTGACTCAGGTGTGCTAATCCATAACAGTTTATTTTCTCCTTTTGTAGAAAATAAAAAAAAAAAATAAAAATTACAATTTACATTCAGGTTCCTTTATAGATCGATACCATAGTTAATAACAAATCAAACCCCTTATAAATGAATGATAATGTGTTAATTCAAAGAATAAGGGTTCTGTTTACTATCATTGTTTGCAAAATTAACATGTATAGGGGGGGGCAGCTGTAGCCGAATGGTTAGAGACTCAGCTTTGGAACCAAAAGGTTACTGGTTAGATTCCCAAACCAGCCAGAAAAAAAATGTGTGGTGTTGGGGGAATGAGCTGCACCTTCCCTTCCTCCACATTAGTGGCTGAAGTGCCCTTGAGCAAGGCACCTAACCCCCAACTGCTATCCGGGCTCCCACCATTGTGTGTGGCGGCCCACTGCTGAGTGTGTGTGTGAGTTCACCTTGGATGGGTTAAATGCATAAGAAATCATTTCTCTTACAGGTTTAACACAATGTATGTATATATATATATACACACACACAATGCCATACATATTTATTGGCGTCCCTGGATACGATGTGTTTTAAGATAAGTTGTGCTTTAAAATAAATTACATTTTTATTGCAGAATCATACATTCACAGTGAAATTGCAGAAAAATGTAACCTTCAGCTCAAATTAATTTTAAGCTGAAAAAAAAATCCCTAATTAAGAAATAATTATTTTTCATAAAATCACCTATCCTACAATCATTGGCACCCATCACAACTGATAGGAAATAAATGTAATTGAAGTGTTTCTGTAAGTTCGAGAGTAGTTCAAAAAGTTGATCAGAGTATCTATGAACATTTAAATAGTAATCCATCACTTCCTGTTTCCTTGGAGTATAAATATGAAGTGGTACAGAGGCCATTTCTCTTATCCTCTCCTCAATATGGGAAAGACAAAGGAACACACCATTCAACTAAACAATATGTGTGTCAATCTTCACAAGTCAGGCACTGGCTACGAGAAAATAGCCACTCGCCTTCGCCTGCACCTGCCCATACTGTATCTACTGTCATGGAAATCATTAAGAAGTTTAAAACAACTGGAAAATGGCAAACAAGTCTGGAGCATGCAAGGTTATTATTTTGCTACCACACACAGTGAGAAGGATGGCAAGAGAAATTAAAAAATCTCAAAAGCTCAATGTTAAATAATTACAACAAATGGTAGCATGTTGGGGTTTCTATCTAGATTCCAACAAGCTATTTGGGAGGCATGCACGGAAAAAAAACATTTTGTCACTCACTCACAATCATAAACTCAAACGTCTGGAGGTCGCTAAGTGGGTGCTTGTGAGCTTTGGTCAGATGACAGCATGATAGAGCTCTTTGGCAACAAACACTCTAAGTGGGTCTGGCCAAACACAAAAGATGAGTTTACAGAAAAGCACCTCATGTGCACTGTGAAGTGTGGGGTAAGATTGGTGATGCTGTGGGCCTGTTTCTCCTCCAGAGGCTCCGGGAACCTTGTTAGGGTGCTGGCCAGGACATATACCAGGACAAATACCAGGACATTTTAAATCAAAATCTGGTGACTTCTGCTCGAAAGCTAAAGCTGGGTAATCACTGTGTTTTTCAGCAAGATAATGACCCTAAACATGTGGCTAGATCTACACAGAAATGGTTCACCAGACAGAGAATCAAGTTCCTCCCACGGTCATCTCAGTCCTCAGACTTCAACCCCATTTGAAAACCTGTGGAGTGAGGAACCGAAGAGGAGAGTGCAGAGGAGAGGACCCAGGTCGCTGGATGATTTAGAGAGACTATGCAGAGAGGAATGGTCCAAGATCCCTCTTTCTGTATTCTCACATCATGTAAAACATTATAGGAGATGATTAGGTGCTGTTTTGTTGGCAAAATGCGATTGTACAGAGTATTAACAACAGGTGTGCTAATAATGTGAAAGAATTTTTTTTACTGTGGGATTTTTTTCCCCACTGAATAAATGTACAGGAATTAAAGATTGGAGTTTCCGCCTTTTTTCTTTTGTGGTCCTAAATTTAAAAAAAAGAAAAAATAAAAAAAAAAAACGGGGCAGTGGTGGTCTAGTGGTATAGGGTGCTGGATTGCTGATCTAAAGGTTGGGGGTTCGAGTCCCACTCTCCACAAGGTATCACTGTCCCCCCCCAGTGGAGCTAACTGGGTTATCAAAGGCCGGCCATGTCTCTCACTGTCTATGGTGTGAGGCATGTAAAAGAACCAGTGCTGACTTTCGACAAGAGTAGGCTGCAAAGCCGTCAGCGTGTTTCCGCCCTGCGATGGCCTGGCGAGCTGTCCAGGGTGTACTCTGCCCTCGCCCGAAGTTGGCTGGGATGGGCACCAGCCTCCCCGCGACCCAAATTAGGATTAAGCGGGTATAGAAAATGAACTGAACTGAAAAAAAAAACAAAAAAAAACGTAATTTATTAGAAGTGAAAGAACACGTCCTAACCAGGGGTGCCAATAATTATGGAGGGCTCGGTGTGTGTGGGAGATAGATAAATTTGCATATGTGTGTGTAACACATTCTCTGGTATCTATTCAAAATGTTTTCAATGGGAATTATTTGTGCTTTAAAGGCTACTTAATCGAGAGAGCTTTATTATTTTCTTTGTGTGTGTGTTTATACATGCTGTTCTCTAAAGGCAATGTATTTGAACAAATTACTTACACATCTCTCTCTCTCTCTCTCTCTCTCTCTCTCTCTCTCTCTCTCTCTCGCGCTCTTGCTCTCCATCTCCAGTGTCTGCATGTGCCCACCACAGGAAACCCAATAAAGCTGAGTTGATTCTGATTGGTGTTTATTAGGGTTATGACTGGGAAAGTGTTTTCAAAAATTTTACTTTCAAGATGTTGCATTTGGTGAACTTTCACTCATATATTACTTTTTTGAAGTTATTTTTATTGGGTCATGCAGGCATCCAATATCACCTCACTTTTGATAAACATATTAAATAAATAAATCATGATTATAAAACAAATTCATTTAGTTAGTACAAACAGCTCAGGTGTTACTACTGCTAGGCCGTCGAGTCATCAGCTAGGTCCATCCGTCTATAGACATTACATCCCTTATCCCGGAACGTTCTCGGGATGGCGGGACAGCAGAAGGTGATCAATCCTCTACTTTCGATAGTCAGGCTTCCAGATACTGTCGTTCCTTCAGAGCCAGCGCCAACAGGATGCTTTCTCTGCTGCTTGAGCCATGTTGTTTATTGTTCTTTTCCTGTCTCTACCTTTTATTCCTAGGGCTGCCATCATCTTCCAGCAGGACACTGCTGTGAAACCATGTACTCCTACTTCAACCAGGAAGCTCCACACTTGCCAGCCTTGGTGTCTACAGCCTTCCAACAGCTCATCATACTTTGCAAGCTTCCGTTCATGTGTTTCTTGACATCTGGTTTCCCATGGTACTGTTAAAAAAGTAATTTCATCGTGCTCTCTAAGAATAGCAGAACATCTGGTTGCAGGGTTGTCTCTACTATTGGTGGAAAACAAGCTTACTTCCAAGGTCAGCTTTTAGTTGCCAATCCTTGGCCTTGCTCAGGATACCAGCTCTTATCTGGTGTTTAGCTGGAGCATGATCTCCACTTGCCACAGAGTTGATGAAAGCTGTCTGGTTGTCTTTGTGATTGTTTTTCCTTTCGGTCTCCAATGTGTTGGCCAATGCTCTCAACACTTGGTCATGACTCCACCTGTATCTTCCCTGGCTAAATGAAACCTGGCATGATGACAGAATGTGCTCTAGGTTATCTGGCTTTTGGCATAGATGAATCTTCTATCATGCCCTAGTTGCATAAGTTTGTTGGAGTAGGGAGTACGTCATATACAGATCTCAGCAAGAACTCCATCTGGAAAGATGTGTACTTCCATATTTGGTCACATGTCGGCTCTCTCTGCCCAGTTTCCCACCTTGTTCATGCTCCTTGACTTTCCATCTGCACTATTCGTACATACCAGATGTCTTCCTCCTTTTTCCTTATCTCTTGTTGTACCAGGTGCCTTCTATCCTTTGGATTAGCTCTTTTATACTTAACTGAGGGTTCAGTGCTTAGACCTTGTTTTCATTTGCACACAGTTCCAGCAATGCCTCTGTGTTTAAGGCGGGATTCAGCTTCTTCTACATCTTCAGCTGCCCTCCATTTGTTTCCTGATTGGATTTCGACTCCTGCTTTGCGAACTTTCACGTCTTTAGAATCTCTCTGAGTCATCATCAGTCGTGCCTTCCCTGCCTTGAATTCCTCCACAACTGATGAAAGTGGCAATCAAAGCTTTGCTGATTTACAATACAGTCCTGTTGAGGAAAAACACTGTGGGATCCCTAGTCACCATCTAAGGTATTTGTGGATTTTCCTGTCCACGCCCTCGATCATTGACAAGGTAATGTCATAAAGCATCAATGGCCACATTATTCTGGGTAGAAGTTCATGTTGGAAGATTCAGGCTTTATACTTCCCTGGCAGCCCTGACTTTTCAATATTCACCAGTCTTTCTATTGTTTGTTGTTCCAGACATTTGTTATTGTTAACGTCTCCTAGACTAGCGTCATACCATTTCCCTACATACTTAATTGGCTTCTCTATGATGGATGGGGTCTGTTCATCTTGGATCTTCAAGGTAAACTTCTCAGTG
Organism: Plotosus lineatus; assembly: GCA_024760905.1. Taxonomy (NCBI): domain Eukaryota; kingdom Metazoa; phylum Chordata; class Actinopteri; order Siluriformes; family Plotosidae; genus Plotosus; species Plotosus lineatus. Next base: position 7,979,548 of record CM045750.1, on the reverse strand, counting down.
ATTTTGCCTTTTTTAATCGCCATACACCTTGATTTTGCAGGTTTGAACTTCATCCTAACCTATGTGGCGGCCTCTTCCAGTGCCTATAGCATCAATCTAGCCTGGACATGTGATGTATTTGTGATGGTTAAATCATCCATAAACCCTCTACGTGGTGGTTGTCTGATGTTTGTCTTGGATTTTGGCCCTCTGGTTTCCTTTTTCCTCACTTCTATGAGCAAGTTCATGGCCATCACAAAGAGAACAACTGAAATGGTGCCGCCTGTCACTATGCCCTTCTCAACTTGTTGCCAAGATAGTCCTGCACAGTGACTCTGTATCCCCTCCAGATAGCTTGCTATAATCTTGGTGACCTTTCCAGGGATGTGATAGTGCTCCAGTGCTTTTTCAATAAGTTTGTGTGGCACTTTTCCATAAGCATTTGCCAAATCTAACCACACGACTGTCAGGTCCCCTTTACTTGCTCTTGCTTCATTTATGAGTTGGAAATTACGCTTGTGTGTACTATGCACCCTTGGAACCCTGGAATTCAACCTTTGTGTACAGCTGTGTCAATGTACTTATTTTCTACCATGTAGAAGGTCATTCGCCTTGCAAGCACGGCAACGAAGATTTTTCTTCTACAGTGAGAAGAGAGATGGTTCTGAACTGCCCGATTTCTGTCGATTCCTCCTCCTTTGGTACAAAGCATCCTTCAGCAATTTGCCAACATGGAATCTTCCCCTTACCCCATATGACTTTTATTAGTTTCAAGAACCTTGTGAGAAGCTTGGGATAAGTATAACAATAAATTGCTTAACAATTGTAATAATAATTCTAATTGTTAATTAATACAAATTAAATAATAATTGTGATATTGTAAAGTGTTAAAAATAGAAAAATACTGTAAATTGTATATATATAGGGATCCCTCACTTTCCCCGCCACCACCGAATTTCGCAAAGTAGGATCAACCCCCCCCAACCCCCCCTGACTGACGTGTACCTACATGTATATGTGTATGTAATATCAATAAATACATATTAAATGCTATAAATGCTTATAATAACAATTAAACATTAAGAAATAATGCATAAGATGTAAATAAAATATAAATACACACATATACAGACGCGCGGCACGCACGCAGATGCGCGTGCATGCACTCAGATGTGCACCTCACAAAAATGTAAGTAGTTTTGATGGGAGGTTTTAGATTGTATTTTTGTTTTGTGTTTCTTAGGGTTTTTTTTTTTACATAATTGGCCTTGTTTTTGCAGCATTTTCCTTAACCTTTACCCCTATTCTTCCTTAATTTCTTTATTTTTTAATTTGATGAATATTAAAAAAAAAAAAAAAAAAAAAAAAAACACAATGCACTGAAGCCTGAATTTTATTTTGTATAGATTCAAGAAAAGCAAAGGCAAGAAAGGCAGACAGTTTACTACAAACATTAAAAACGCTGTCCTGATATACCAGAAGTAGAACAAGTCTTGAATGAGAAACTTTGTAAAATGTCAATAAACATAGTCATTGTTGACAGATTGCTAGGACTGTTCACTGAACTCAATGGGTGATGAAGCTGAATAAGAAAAATCAGTGATGAATTGCTGAAACTCTGGGAGAAGCTGAGCAAGTTTCAGGAAATTTAATAAGCTAATAAAAGATTTTGAAAAAGACAGAAAATTGAATAGTCAAGATGTTCTGGTTTATTTTCAAAGAAATTCTAGTTTACAGATGATTCTATAACTTAATTTGATGTTTTAGCTATGTGAGGCTTTTGTGGGGTTTACCGGCATCATTTTTCAATGTTTAAATAGTAAACTATTTCAGGTGCAGGAGAGTTTTTTCAATGTATGAACAAAAAAAGGTTATTTTTGTGAGTTTTAGGCTAAAGTTCATCATTTAAAATTACAGGCTTAAAAATCTAAAGTTAGTCATAACCTTAGTATTTATGTGGTGCTGACTTGCATATCAACAACAATAACAACAACAACAATAACAACAACAAACAAACAAAACATTTTGAATTGTCTGTCTTCCTTTCGGCTTTTTCCCTTTTACTTGGGAGTTGCCACAGCGAATCATCTGATTCGCACGTTTGATTTGGCAGAGGTTTTTACGTCGGATGCCCTTCCTGTCACAACCCTTTTAGCAAGGGACAGAAACACACTGACGACTTTGCAGCTACTCTTTACGAATGTCAGCAATGGTTCTTTTACATGCCTCACACCATAGACAGTGAGAGACATGGCCCGCCTTTGATAACCCAGTTAGCTGCACTGGGGGGGACAGTGACAACCCTGTGGAGAGTGGGACTCGAACCCCCAACCTTTGGATCAGCGATCCAGCGCCCTATACCACTAGACCACCACTGCCCAAACAAACAAACAAACAAACAAACAAAACATTATGAATAACCGCTCAAAAAGACTCATACACTCAGGTGCAGACTTGCACAGAATAAAAATCAAATCCCAGTCTAACTGTGCAACGCAGACAAACTTGCAGGTAAATAAATGTTCATGGAGCAAATGCTGAAATCAGAAACTTATCAGAACACGCACCTTAAGCGAATATTTAAACAAGTAAGTCAGGTGATAGAAATGAAAGTGGAAATTAGTTAGTGAAAGGAAAGACACTGACGAGCAAACCCAGGCTGAAAGATGTACAATACATTACATATTCACTCTACATTATTCTCTGTCTCTTGCTGATGAAACAGGGCGTTGTTCTGTTAGCAGTGGCTGTATGGTTTATTTTCAAAAATAACAGGGTATTTTAGAAATCTCATTAAATACATTAAATACAACAAATCATGTTGTCCTGCAATCCATTTCTGCATGATAGTGGCTATTTGAGTTTTATCGAGATATATATAACAGAAACAAGAAGAAGTAGGTGGCAAGCAGGTCAAACAGCAGAACAGATGCTATAATGGTCAAATTTAGATATAATCTCATGCTATACTGCATGCGTCCTCTCTTTCCCCCCAACTGTTTGACTTTCTTCTTCCTGAATTTGACATTGGATCAGGTTCCCATAACATAACACTGCTACAGGTACTTAGAGCTGCAGACAGTTTTTGGTCAATTGAGTCAATTCATTACAACATTACTATTTTTATTTAATTTCAAAATTGGAACATAAGAATATATTAACAATGCTACACTCAGGAGTGTAAGCTCTACACCCAGCTCAGCTTCCAGCCCCCTGCCCCAGCCCCGAGATGTCTGAGCCCCTTTCCCTATCCAGATTTCGTGACTTTATGAACAGAAAGGAACCAGTACATTGAAAGTTTTTGCATTTTGGTTCAGCTCTCTCGCTTCATAAAATACAGGTATAACACCCTCCTTACTGTTGACACAGCACTGTTCTGCCTGTCCATCTCCTGCTCCATTCTACCATCACTCATGAACAAGAGCCTGAGATACTTGAACTCCTTCACTGGAGGCAAATATTCATCCCTGACCTGTAGGAAGCAATCGATAAATTCATATTGAAAACCATTTAATAATTTATACTGTTGCTAAATTAATGCTAATGCTACTAGTATACTTAATTTATTCATTCATTATCTGAACCACTTAATCCTAATTAGGATCACAGGGAGGCTAGCACCCATCTCAGCCAACTCTGGGCAAGAGCAGAGTACACCCTGGACAGTTCGTCAGGCTATCGCAGGGTGAAAACACGCTGAAGGCTATGCAGCTCCTCTTGTCGAAAGTCAGCAATGGCTCTTGTACATCCCTCACACCATAGACAGTAAGAGACATGGATGACCTTTGATAACCCAAATAGCTGCCCTGGGGGGGACAGTGACGACCTGTTGAGAGTGGGGCTTGAACCCCCAACCTTGGGATCAGTAATCCAGCACCTTTTCAAAATAAAAGACTTTTTCAAAATTTAAGGTCATTCAGACTCAGATAATAAATAAAACAGAAATAATTAATTATTTCTTCTGCGGACCGGTACCAACTGAGCCACGGACCAGTACCGGTCCGTGGTGGTTGGGGACCACTGTACTAGACCAAAGATTAATGAATCAGTGAACGGTGAATAGGGTGTGGGTAGTCTAGACTTCTATTTGACAATATCCTTTTCTTTGTCCCATCTGGATACACAGGCTTAACCAGATGCCAGTCAGAAAAATGGGAATGAATATGGCTGTATTCTTTCTGTAGATAGTCAAGGTGCTTGTGGCATGATGATGTGTCTCCAAAGCCAACTTGTCATGAGGATGCAGCACGCAGACCTCTTGATATATGGCGAGCTATTCTGGATGTACTGTGCCCTCGGCCAGAATCAGCTGAGATGGGTGCCAACCTCCCTACGACCCTAATTAGAATTAAGCAGTTCAGAAAATGAATGATGAATGAATAATAATAATTTATACACTCAACAGTTTTCCAGACCATCACAAGGCCAACACACACACACACAAACACACACACGCAAACACACACACACACACACATATACGCACACGTGTGCACACAGCTATTCACACTTACATCCCCCAAGGGACAATCTTAAATAGTATTTGGACTGTCGGAGAGAATTGGAGTACACAAAGGAAATACATGCATGCACAGGGAAAATATAAACTCTGCACAGATATGCCTGAAACCAGAAATTGAACCCAGGACCTGCTCGCTGTGGAGTAGTTCAGCAGTAAAGTGTTCAAGTAAACTTGTAAACATGAGCGTGTTTGGAATCCTGCTCATCCAACCAAATTAGTCGACTTGAACTAATTGTGGTGTAATGGTGTTTTGGCAGCATGTTTAGTATTTTGGTCATTTCATGTCAATCTAAGTTATAGTTTTTGACACTGAGTAGAGGCGTGATGCGCCACTGGAACAGCTAGGCAAGACTATATTCATTCACAGTCTCGACAGTGGAAACTAGTTCATGCAATTTAAACATCAATTTGTAATTAGCGTCATAGATGATTTTTCATTAGTAAAAGAAAAATACATTTATCAGAGAAATATAGCAGTGTATAAGGGAGTGGTAAAAACAAAAGGATACAAACACTGGAATGGCATCATCCTAAACATGATCATCTAAGCTTTTAGTCTGGAACTTTTATTGAGGCGGGTTAGCAAGTGTTTGGGTTGCTGTACCCAAAAAGTTGATGTGAGGTCAGATGCTTTTGTGTTATTTGTTTGCATCCTTTTTATTTCACTGTCTTGTTTGGCGTTATTGCTGCTTTGATAAATTTGTTTTCTATGCACTAATGCTTCTGTCAGGTCAGGTTTTGCCCTGCTACTGGTAACATGTAAGCCAGTACAACCTGTTGCATGGTCGAGTGGTTGGCGACTAAACCGGCTCCCCCACCAGGTTCCAAATTTGGTGAGTAGGGTGGCTAGCAACCCTATAGGAATAAAAACAAGACCTATCAAAGGCCGGATGAACTCTTTATTGTCAACGGCCAGCTAGCTAGAAATGGTTTCTCAATAAAAACACCCTGCAGAAAGAATTTTGGGCCTCTACTGAGAATTTTTTGCCCTTCGTATACAGCCATGACAAGGCTGTTATGGCTGCCGCCTACACCAGAATTCTGGCACGGCACCCAGATTGATTGATTGATTGATTGATGCACTAATGCAAAGACATTAATATCGCACATTTCAAAATAATGTTTAAATTACATGAACTTGCTTAAAAAGTTGAAGGTCTTGGAACATGGCTATGCACTGAGTTGAGAATTGGGTGGTTTAGGGTTGTTGTAAGTAATGGAAAATTGTGTGCTGGGAGTATTGATGTGCCTTGAAATGGGCTCAAAGTTTGGCACAAATCTTAATGAACAAGCTGTCAACAGTTGCCAAGGTGCTTGGACTGGCAATTAACAGCAGTAAGACCAAAGTACTTGACAAAAATATTGATCAACCGATGATACTGCTTGAAAATGACAGACCCTGTATAGTTGAAGACTTTCTGTACATTGGAGCCTTTTTAATTGATGTCATGAACGAAATACCTGAGGGCTAAAGCCTGGTTTGCTTTCTGTAACTCTAAGAATATCTGACATTTCAAGGCTAATTTGAACTCCAAATCAAACTTTTTATAGCCTCAGTTCTCACTATGCTTCTGTATGGGGGTGAATTCTGTGCATAAATGCTCCCCGACTTACGTTCATTCGTTTTACGTTTTTTTTTTTCTCCTTTTGATTTTACGTTTGTTTTTTTTTCCCAAAAAAACAATTATGTCAAAATTTGAGTTTAGCATGCTCTCTGTCATACGAGACGTACCTATGTAGTGCGCTGACGCAATGGTGTCATGATGCTGTACCCATTGTTTACAAACGACAGACTGAACGTGCCCCTCCTTCTTCAGTTCAGTGCGTGTTACCCTTGTGTTAAGATGTCGTGTCTGTGATTTTTGTGTTGACACTGTTTTGCGGACTTTTGTAACACTAAGCAAATATGGTTGATCAGAAGCGTAAGCCTACTAGCATTGGTGCAAGTTTTCTGGCATATGCTGGAATTTCCGGTTTTCCCAAGACTGAATTAACTATCTACTCGGATCAGCGCAATCTACCATGCATACTCAGTTAAGCAAAGAGAGTTGTAAAATGAATGAAAACCCAAATCACATCAGTGCAGGCTGAGTACTAAACAGGTATTCAACGGCGCCCTTGCTCACTTAAAACACCAGAAGTCCGGATAACCCGCGCTTTGTCTCAAGCACAAGCAAGTGAACTACTTTCGTTGGAGCGCCTCACATATTGTAAACGTTGATTGGCTGTTTTAAGCTTAATGTAAAGTGACTTGGCTCAGCTGCATGTAAAGTGACCATCCGTTGACGATCGGAACTATTTACAAGCAGAAAGATCACATCATAGAGAATGTTAAAGGTTATATTTGATATTTGATGAGTGAATTTGATTAAAATTTATCTATTTGAAATTATTTTGCTTGAATTGAATTTATTTGAAATCAATGTTGATATTATTTGATATATTTGATATTATTTTACAATGTTATGTTTATAATAATTGATTTAGGGGTGTTTTATGAGATATGGTAATGGTATTTATGGGTGTATAGTACAGTATGAACGTCATACGTCACCAGAACATACAGTAACAACTTACGTTTTTTTTTCACATTACGTTCGGCCGTCCAGAACCGAACTAAAATGTAAGTTGGGGAGCTTCTGTACTCAGTCAAACACTGATTAACAAAATCAACGCATTTCAAAGACACTGTTGCTGAATCATCCTCGGCATCAGCCAACAATCACAAACAAGTAAATCTATCAGAGAATGGGAATCAAGGCCATGAGCTGAAAGTATCATCCACAGGAAACTATCATTTGTGGGGCACTCAGTCGGAAGAAACCAAAATTCTAGAAGTACAGCAGTTCATCCTGTAGATGCCCTCAAATGGTTTGAGATGCCAAGGAAAGTATAAGCCAAGCTATCTGGAGCAGGCGGCTAAACTCCTTTCCAATAATATAGAGCTTTCCCAGCAGAAGATCCAAGTAATGGTGACTGACAGAGATCTGTAGACATTCCGAATGAAAGCTGAACTAACACAAAATAAAGCCTTTCATGTCTCTGTTTCAGTATGAGATAAAGCTGAGCAAGATATGTAGGTATGTATGTTAGTTTATGATGGACTGAACTGAATAGGAGTGTGTTGAATTGACTGTAGTTGGGTTGAGAATTGTTGATATGCTTGGTTTAGTTGGATTTGGTTAATGTGTGTTGCTTGTGTTGACTTTAGACTGGTTGGTGTGCATCAAACTGAAATGGTTTTGTTGCTGTTGGTTTTTTGTTTGTTTTGCTTTTGATTTAGATATCATATGATTTGGAGTTTTGATTGTTGTATTGAATTCACATAGCTTGGCCTGTGTTTGCTTTAGCATGGGTAATGAGTTGGAGTGTTAGGTTATGGTAGGCTGCATACTTTGCATTAGTTGATGTGCACTGAGTTGGATGGGTTGACATGTTTGATTAAGATAATTTGGGCTTGACATGGGCTTGTTAACTTCAAGAGTGGTGAGTTTAAGCGTAGCTTAGCTAAATGTTGTGTATCGAGCTGAAGTGATTTGAGTAAATGGTGACTGACGTTGGTTTGCTATGGGCTGACTTGGTTGGTTCTGTCGGAATTGGTTGTATTTTAATTCAACATGTGGTGTTAAGGCAGGCTGGCTTTTACATGAGTTTTAAATTCTAACAAAGATCCAACAATCCAGCCTTAAATCAATATCCATTCCATTCTATGCAGCAAGTAAATCTGGCCTCACAATTTATTATATATCTTTAGTATAATGTATTCTAGGTTTTCCACTCAGTCCTTTCAGCTTTTATCTGCCGTCCTCTCATATTCTCTCTTCTTTTTTTTTTTATACCCTGGTTTCAGTCTTAATTAAGGAGATGGCTGTCAGAGCAATATACTGCCATCTGAGGAAGATAGAATACAAGCAGAAATAGTTTGGCAGGGCTCTCCCTTAGAGATAGGGTGAGGAGCTCAGAGTAGAACCGCTGCTCCTCCATGTTGACAGGAGCCAGTTAAGGTGGCTCAGGCATCTGGTTAGAATGCTTCCAGAACGCTTCCTGGTGTGGTGTTTAGGGCATGTCCAACCAGGAAGTGACCCCTAGATTTACCTAGAATACGCTGGAGGGATGATGTCTCTTGGTTGGTCTGGGAAAGCCTCAGGGTCCCCCTCGGCAGAGCTGGAGGAAGTCGGGAGAGGGACGTCTGGACCTCACTGCTTAGGCTGTTGCCCCCGCCACCCTGTAATTACGCGGAGGAAGATGATGATGATGATGATGATGATGATGATGATAATGATGATGATAGTTTGGGTTTTGCATATGTACATCATGCCTATAAGGTCTCATTCACCCTCAGACATGATAATTGCAGTCACATAAAAGCAGCTTTGTCAATAAATGACACTTTGTGCAGTGATGACATTATTGAAGTAGTCTAATGAAACATTTTACAAACATGACATAACATTGAATGTTATTTAGAATAGAACAAACCTGACTACCAACTGACTTTGTCATTTTATCAATATAGATTTATGCATAGCTTAAAGGCAGAGGTTATTATAGCGCGCTCTACTTGTAGGTGTCCGAGGCTGGTGTTATTAGACTAGCATTGAATCCTTTCAGGGTTGATTCAACTTCAGTCCTAGAGGAAATGAATAAATAAATAAATAATTCTCTCCAGCATTCCCTGAATACAGATCAGATTTTCCGTGTTCCCGTTCATGTTGTTTCGCACAACAGAAAGTTTATCTTTCTATGTTTTTTATTGCTACCTATCGTCATTCATTCATAACAGCCAATCAGCATCAACTCAGATGTGGCAGCCTGAACCAGTTTCCTGTGGTGGGCACGCTTGGACATGGGAAAACCATATACATCATGTTTCGTGTCAAAAGAGCTTCACAATGAACTAATGATTAACTATCTTTCAGGTCATAAATTGAGAAATACATGAAATGAACTTGAGATTGTGATAAGATTAAGGTTAAGCTAATAGTCTATCAATGATATACAGGATATCAACTTTAATCTGGACTATTTGCACAAGGTGAACAAACGAGAGTGTCCAGATTTAATACTTAAAATCTGTAAACAATCATAAATGACTGCTATGGTGGCATTCATGTGGTTCTTTCCAAGTATTAATTATAAAAGAAAAAAGTACTCCAAATAAGTTGTATTGTATTGTATTGTATTGTATTGTATTGTATTGTACGTATATGAGATTTCGCTAAATTCTCTGTTCATATTGGTATGGCCTTCAGTCTCCATCCAAAGGTCTAACCCCAACCCCCACCTCCTATAAACATGCTGTTATTCTGGGGCTTTAATGAGAAGTAATGGCTGCTGATGCAATAGGAAAGTGGTCCAGCAGCAAATTAGAGAGAGAGAAGCAGAGGGAGATGAAAAAGAGCAAAAAAGCATCCATTGCTCAGCTGCTCTGATTAGTGCCAGGTATGCAAATAAATAGTAAGTATGCATTTTATGGCCGCTGGTGCAGAAGCCTGAGGGCAGACAACTCCACTTCTTTTTCCAGGCTCCAGAGAGTTCCAACTGCCTCATTAAGCATTCAGAGAATTGGCAGCCCCTAAATATAACTCAAGCGCAATTAGTAAATCATATGTAGAGAGTAGGAAGGAGGGCATTTTCATTCTAACACCTCCCCTCTGAATCCATTATCTCATTTTTTGTAATTAAGAATCATCTGTGAGTCTTAAAGGAAAAACAGGTTGCATCATTTTTTACTAAAATATTTTGGGAAGAATGTTATACTCTATAAATGTGTATTTGTGTACCTATGGTTTTAATCTTCGTTATTGTACTGTGTGTGTGTGTGTGTGTGTGTGTGTGTGTGTGTGTGTGTGTGTGTGTGTATTGTAAATTTCCATGTATTACATTAAGTTAGTAAAATTAGTTGTAACAGTATTAAACATGCAAAGATCACCAAATTAGCTGCTGTACATTCACAACATGCAGAGTAAATGGAATGCAATTTTTAATTAACCGGTGGCGCGGAACAATGAGCCAGATCAGGGGGACAAATTAAAGAGTGCACATTTGTGAAAATTAATCTAAATTCAGATTAAATACATTTCATCCAATGCAAACCATTATAGGGTGGCATGGCAGTGGTGGTTCGCTTGTCCGCCTAAGCAACTTTCTGTGTGGAGTTGTTCTCTCTATCCATGTGTGGGCTTCCTGCAGGTACTCCGATTTCCTCCTACGGACCTGCAAAATAGACTAAGTGGCTGTTCCAGAATGCCCCTGAGTGTGGGTGTAAGTGTAACTGGTTGTGTTTGTGAAAATATGATGAGCTGGCCAGCTATTTAGGGTGTACTCCAGCTTTGCCCTATGTTGGCTGAAATAGACGCTAGCCTCCCTATGACCCTTGAGCGATTAAGCGGATTGGCAAATGAGTGAGTGAGTGGGTGATATGAGGTAGACATCTTTTTCCTTTGCAAATAATTTTAGTACTTTTACATCCAAACCTGTTTATAATTTGAGAGTTTACACATCTGCACCTTCATTTCATTTGTAAATTGTATTTATTCAATTAAAGTCAGACTAATTGTACTTTAAGTTGAATAAAGAATTTTGGTAGTTTGGGTACCTCCGCACCCAGTGCAGCTAACTGGGTTAACGGCCGGCCATGTCTCTCAGTGTCTGTAATGAGATTCATGTGAAAGAACTGTTGTAACAATGCTACATGGCTACATTGCCGTCAGCATGTTTTTCCCCTGCGATGGCCTGGCGAGTTGTCCAGGGTGCACTCTGCCTTCGCCCGGAGTCAGCTGAGATGGGCACCAGCCTCCCTGCAATGCTATTTAGGATTAAGCAGTTCAGAAAATGAATGCATGAATGAACGAATGAATGAGTATCCTAGCAGCAACTAAATTATGACCCCTGAATTCTCCTATAACAGGAATATTGAATATGTAGCGGCTCATTTTAAAAGCACAGTATTTTACAATTGGCCAAGATTTCTGTAATTGACTCTGGAGCTGTAGACGGCTTTTAGTCTGCCTGTGAATTAACTCTGGGATAAAATGAGCTGCAGGGAGAACTGCCAGATTTTCATTTGGCCCCTGTATCTGGGCCAGCATCCAACTTTTTCTTTCCAAAATGGCAACACTGAGTGATCATTAGCATCTTTTAAAGCCAGATATTATCCCTAGTGTGAGTGTATCATCATGAAGCACTTAGCACATGCAATGGCAGATCACCTAAATCCTGACAAAGGAATGGTGGGGGTTGTGAGGTGTGTAAGCTTAGCGGGAGCACATGGGAAATGTAAATACGACCAGGTGCAAGACATGACAAGTGATGGTACGATATCGACACACTCAAAATGGTCATAAATAAAAGAACTTGTTTTTCCAGCATTCAAGAATTAAGTGATATTATTATTATTAGTAGTAGTAGTAGTAGTAGTACTAGTAGTAGTAGTAGTAGTGACCCACAAATGTGTGAAATAAAGCACACCAGAGAATCGTTTTGGCAAAACAATACAATTAGCAATTACGTGATAATTACAACATTCGGACAATAGCTCTTTCACTTGTGACAATAGCTCTTGTGTGTGTGTGTGTGTGTGTGTGTGTGTGTGTGTGTGTGTGTGTGTGTGTGTGTGTGTGTGTGTGTGTGTGTGTGTGTGTGTGTGTGTGTGTGTGTGTGTGTATGTGTATGTGTGTGTGTGTGTGTGTGTGTGTGTGTGTATGTGTGTGTGTGTGTGTGTGTGTGTGTCTGTTTGTATGTGTGTGTGTGTGTGTGTGTGTGTGTGAGTGTGTGTTTGTGTGTGTGTGTGTGTGTGTGTGTGTGTGTGTGAGTGTGTGTTTGTATGTGTGTGTGTGTGTGTGTGTGTGTGTGTGTGTGTGTGTGTGTGTGTGTGTGTGTGTGTGTGTGGTGTGTGTGTGTGTGTGTGTGTGTGTGTTGACCATTCAATGGACCACTGAGTTGTCCAGCTTGTACCCTGCCTTCACCCAGTGTTCAAGGCACCCAGTGACCTTCCAGCAATCCTAGTAGGATTAAGCAGTTGGGCAAATACTGTACAGTGAAAGTTTTCCCCTTTCCTGATTGAGAGAGAGAGAGCGAGAGAGAGAGAGAGAGAGCGAGAGAGAGAGAGAGAGAGAGAGAGAGTTGAGACTGATATATGGGCCAAATGCTTATGGATTTTCCGACTGCAAAAAGGTATGCATCTTCCAAAAATGACTTGTGTTTTATTTTTATTTGCACTCAAACATTTAGAAAATGTTTTAAATCATTCATTCATTTATTGCATCAATTCATCATAAATTGGTCACAAGGAGGCTGGAGCCTGTGTTAGACGACTCTGGGTGAAGGTTGGATACACCCTGAACATCTTGCCAGTCCATCACAGGGGCAACAAACCCAACACAACTGTTCACATCTTAGGAGCAGCCATGCACATCTGGATTGTGGGGGCAATCAGAGTTCCACAGAGTAAACCCAGGCACACATGGGGAGAACATGCAAGCTCCAGACAGAAACGCTGAAAACCTAGGATTCGAACCCATAACCCAAGACACCGTGTCACCCAGTTTTAAATAAACCGGGTTGAAGCATATTTGCTGACCGAGGAAGACTTGCGGATTATAATTTCGTGTAACAATGACGATGTGGACGAGGCTGCATTGTCCCTATGTGTCGCTTTAGCTTTGCTGGCAGGTGACAGATGCGGTCCAGATTTGTGGTACCGCAAAATATTCAGAGCTGCAGATCTGTCATGTTTTCTGCAACAGTGTGGCTCTTTTATACACAAAGTTGGATGTGTAAGGAAGATCACGAGCGTCGTCATCATCATCATCATCATTTTTGTAACCGCTTCATCATAATTAGGGTCGCGGGGAGGCTGGTGCCCATCCCAGCCAACTCAGGGTGAGGGCAGAGTACACCCTGGACAGCTCGCCAGGCCATCGCAGGGCGGAAACACGCTGACGGCTTTTCAGCCTACTCTTGTCGAAAGTCAGCAATGGTTCTTTTACATGCCTCACACCATAGACAGTGAGAGACATGGCCGGCCTTTGATAACCCAGTTAGCTCCACTGGGAGGACAGTGACAACCTTGTGGAGAGTGGGACTCGAACCCCCAACCTTTGGATCAGCGATCCGGCGCCTTATACCACTAGACCACCACTGCCCTTCACGAGCGTCGTAAAACACTGTAATGATACTTTTAATAATATTTCAGAATAAATAAACTGTAATAATTCTCTCTTTTTTAGCTGTCAAAGTTTTGCATGTGAGGATGATGCAGTAGTTGTATAGAGGAAGTTGTATAGTTTCTTACAGGTTACAGAAAGGTGGTGTTTTTACAGAAAGGGAAATGCTGAGAAAGTAATAGTAAGCGTGCAGGAGCAGCTGTCCTGAGAAAGTGAGAAGCCGGGAAGACAGCTGAGCATCCAGAGCCTGCTCTAACACTAACAAACACAGTAAGCCACTGTCAGAATATTCTGTGTCCTCTGCACTTCACTTCACTTCACTATTGTCTGTGTGCAGCATTGCTCCCTCGTTCAGTTGTGTAGTATCTAATTTATCTCTTCCTGTTCGCCTATTTCAAATTTTCACTCGGATGTTATAAGAGTTCATGTTGACTCATTGCATTTATTAACTCGCACAGCTTGACCTTTCAGTCTGGTTTAAAGTGGTGATTTGGGGAATTTTCTTTAATGATTTTAAGTAAAAATAAAATGAGTGATTGCCTCAGAGAAATAAAAAGAAATAATACCTGGTTATACACCAAGATCGTTCAATATTGCAGGTTGTTTTTGTATTATATTATTTACAGACTTGGTAAAAATTTACAGGATGATCGCTGCACTCAGTGTGTGTGTGTGTGTGTGTGTGTGTGTGTGTGTGTGTGTATTCTTTTCCATTAACATTTTTATGAAACTGCCTGTCTGAGAGAGGGTATGTGCATGCATATATCTTAATTTCCATTAGAGCGCTTATGTTATAGACAATCAAAGCACATTCCCTGGCCTTCCTGCATTTAGCAGTGTCTGGCTGCCTGTCCGGTGCAAATTACTGTGAGTGGTGCTTCACTCCTTTGAAAATCTCAGCCCAGCCTGTTTTTTGTTTTTTTTAACAAGTTGTTTAGAACTGAATTTCCATGTGCATAAATCATGGACCTCGCATTGGCGAGAACGCTGAGGGACTGTTTCAGCTATTAGCAGATCCCTGCTGCATGCAAAGAGGCCGTAATACATTATCATATTTTGCTGTATTTGCTGGGTTACAAGGAGATAAAGGTAGTCATTGGATTTTGCTCTAAAATGGAGCGTACCTTGTCCCCTCCATCATCAGCGCAACCACATACACATCACATTACATACACTATCAGAAGATGTACTTCTTTGCATTGTAAGACTATTACTTTGCCTGATGCACTTTTACTCGAGGCAGCGTAGTTTCAGTGGGGTTAGAAAGTCAGCGTTGCAGTAAGAAGATTCTGAGTTCAAGTCCTGGGTTTGACAAGTGTGTTTCTGTGTGGAATTTTTCTTGTTCTCATCGTGCTTGCATGGATTTTATCTAGGTACAGTGGTACCTCACCTTACGAAATTAATCCGTTCCAGAAGCAGTTTCGTAACCTGGATTTTTCGTAAGTAGAACCGCATTTTACATGTAAAATGCGTGATTCGTTTCATGGCCCCCAATACTTACCCCTTAAACCCTTTAAAAATTGTAAAAGCATACCTTTTAAGGTACTTACTTCGTGTTGAACATGTCTCCTCAGAGTTATAATCTTACAAATGTTTATGCAAGGTTAAAAGATTGAGCCAAAAAATAAAGTTGCAATGAGCACACTCGAAAAACACATGAAACAACAGTAACTCTGTCCTTTACACGAAAAGCATCATGCTTATTATGGAGATACAGCGATGGGAGGCAAGCGGGGCGGGATGTTGGGAGATAGCCAATGGGAGGCCAGTGGGGTGGGATGTTGGGAGATAGCCAATGGGAGGCAAGCGGGGCGGGATGTTGGGAGATAGCCAATGGGAGGCCAGCGGGACAGGATGTTGGGAGATAGCCAATGGGAGGCAAGTGGGGCGGGTTGTTGGGAGATAGCCAATGGGAGGCAAGTGGGGCGGGTTGTTGGGAGATAGTCAATGGGAGAGCAACTAGTGCATTGTTTGAATTTTTGAGATGGTGCTTTCGTAAAGTGAACTTGTTTCATATCCAGAGACAAAAATTTTAGAAAAATGTCTTTCATAACCTGGATTTTTCGTTTGCTGGGACTATCGTAAGGTGAGGTACCACTGTACTCTGGTTTCCTTAAACATTCCAAAGACATGCACATTAGATAAATTGCACCTTGATGTGACACTGACTGTGATTGGTTGTACATGATGGTCCAATAATGGTCTGTGTACTTTGGCTTTGTTCTTTGTTGGCTAACATAGGATCCTTCCTCCCTGTAGCCTGAACAGGATTAAATGGCTCTGCAAATAAGCAAGTGAGTGTTACTTGATTCTGAACTTTTTTTTTTTTTTTTGAAGAAACTCAACCTCGATTTTTTCCCCCATTTATGAAAATGAAGTTTCCTCAAGTAGGTCTTATAATAAACTAACTCTTCACCACACGAAGGCTCTGACAGCCAAACTAGAAGCTGTGTTGATATCCAGACAGAGCCCATTATAAAAGGAAAGCTGATGACCTTATGTACGTTTAGTTCCTAAAATATCTATCTATCTCACTCCATCTTTCACCCTCGAAACGCCCAGCTTGCCACTCATGACAAAATAGATATTCCTTACAGGACATGCTCGTCATATAAACGAGTGAATTATACTTGCCTCAAACCTGACCACTCTCAACAGCCTGTAAATAGGTTCTGCACAACTCTCTCTCTATCTCTGTGTATGTGTGTGTGTGTGTGTGTGTGTGTGTGTGAGAGAGAGAGAGAGAGAGAGGGAGAGGGAGAGACAGTCAGATCCAGGTATTTATCCCATTGTGAGGACAAACCTAAAACAAAACCAAGTGCTTTTACAGAATCACATTTTGTGACTTCTTGTCCTCATTCACTCATTTACTCATTTGCAGAATCATCTAGTTATATCAGGGTCACAGGGAGACTGGCGCCTATCTCAGCTAACACTTGTTGAAGGTAGAGTAACCCCTGAACAATTCGACAGACAATTGCAGGCATCAAACACATTCACACTCATTCACACCTAGGGGCAATATGGAACAGCCAGTTAGCCTAATGTGCTAATCTTTGGACTGTGAGAGGAAACCAAAGTACTCGGAGGAGACCCACAGAGACACAGTGAGGACATACAAAGTCCACATAGAAATGCTTTCACCGAAGCCAGAAATCGAACCCAGGACCAGTCAGACATGCCAAAATCACCAGTCCTCCTTCTGAAAAAAAAAATACAAGTCCCCATAAAACAAATCATTACATTTTAAGATGAATAAAAGTTTTTAGATTAGAATGAGATTAAGGTTGGGTTAAGGTTCGGTAAAGTTTAGACAAGTAGCGGTTAGGGTTACAGCATGGCTCCAGGAACTGAATGTAAGCCTATGCATTGTCCTTTGAAGTTATGGAAACCACAGTGTGTGTGTGTGTGTGTGTGTGTGTGTGGATACTATGGTGTTGTAACTTTATACTTCCCCATGACCTGCCTGAATATTTTTTTGTTGCGGTGTCATGACGAGATATTCAGATATTCAGGCAGCAACAGTTCTACTCATTTCCTTCATGTCTGCAGCATGAACTACTGCATTTTCTTTTCTGCAATCACAAATCTGCAGCAATCCATCTAAAGCCTGCTAACTGAAGGCTTGGATAAACACAGTGAGTATAATGATGCTGGAGGCAGCCAAACAACCGGTAGAGACATTTATTTATTTATTTATTTATTTTGTAGTGAATCATGCTTGACAAAGCCTTGGGCTGCTCATCTCTGAACTTTGAACCCTTAATTGTAGGGTACACCTGCTACCATGACCAACAAAACAGGTGTGATCAATGAAACACAGAGCGATGCATTTAAAGCAGTCTTACAAACCTTTTATCTGTCCATATGGCAACTCGCCTAATAATAAAGGAATAGCAGATTTATTTAATTATCTTTCTTTATGGGTTTTTTTTTCCACAGTGTGCTAATCGAGGTGTGTTTAATCTATTCTTGTAACCTATACTAACAATTTTCTTCATGTCTGTAAACATAAAAACAATGTTTAAATCGATTATAAATGAAAGATATTTAAAGATCCCAGGGTGAGGGTCACAGTGAGGGCTGCTGTCTGCTGCTTACAGGTTAAAAGTGAAGCTCCATGGCCATTTCCATAATTTGAGAAAAAATAAAAAGAACACAAAAGCAGGCGTCTCTGGGTACACCCAAGACCAGACTTTAGACATCTGACTCTCAGTTGATGACAGGCAGAAGCCATTGTTTCCCAAACAACGGTAGCCATGAAGTTGGCCTCTGGTGGCCCAGGGGAGACTGACGGAGATCCCTAAGGCATAGTGCATCCTTGCTACAGATGAAGGTGACGTAAATTAAGACCTGGAAGAGATGTTTATGCCTGGATTCCCTCCCTAAGGCAAAGCTCTACAATAGGCAGTGGAGTATTGTAAATCAAGGATGGTGTATGTGTGTGTTAGAGAGAGAGAGAGGAGAGAAAGAGAGAGAAAGGAAGAAGGCAGGAAGGAAAATTCTAGGCAATATGAAAGCAGGAACATTTACAGTGTCTGTAAAGGATTGAAAGGGAAAACAGAAGAGAATTCATAAACCAAAAATATCAAAATATATCATACATGCATGTAAAACTGTACATATTTGTATGGCGGGTTTGGGGAGGAGCTACTACACTGATATCCACAGACTGGGTGGGGCTAAGGGGCGGCTTCAGGATTTTTTTATGACCACCACTAAATAATTACTGGCCACACCATGCCTGCTTTGCAATTGATGTTACTGTTTGGTGTGTATTTTGACATATAAGACATTCCATAGTGACATAATTTTTAGAAATAAAGTTATCTCAGAGAGCTTGTTCATAAATAGTCATCCTTTTATTTATAATATTCTTTTATTTCAAATGAAGAATTCCTACGGGGAAAAGATCATCTGTTCAGTCCGGCGCCAACCCATATTTCCGATGTAAGCATCTTAATGTAAAACAGAATTTTATTGAGTATAAATAAATAATAAATTAAATCCATTTCAGTGAATTTATTCTAACACAATCATACATTATGCTATCAAAAGTACAGTGTTTTGCAGAAGTTTCAGAACCATATTTTTTTTAAATATTAACTCCGCCCGAGCAAAATAGATATCAAATTTTTATTAAGTCAGTACAAAAACCTGATTTAAATTTCCAAAAATGTATTTCCCAGCATAAAAATAAATGTGACACAGAAATGTTCGTATATCGTTCGTGAAAAAAACAGTACATAAACACAACAGTCCACTTTTCAGACAAAAACATAATGAAGCATGCTGGATTTTGCTGTAACCAAAAAAAAAAAAAAAAAAAAAAGAAAACGTCAACACCTGTGGTGAAGACCAGTGGTTGGTTGTGTCAGTAAAACTTACGGCTCATTACCCTTTAAAACTCCACACATTCTACCTGAAAACACTCTTACTCCTCATGTCAGCTACATGGACGGTACTGTGATGCACATATTTTCATTCTACAGGAGTTGTGTGTTTGTTCGCAGTCCATGAGTGCGCGCAGCATCGGATCTAAAGTATTTGCGATTTTTCCAAGATGGTTGACGTAAACAAACAATCGACTCGCATTTTCAATTGAGTAATTATAACAGAAAACATTAAAATTCCTACCTCAATACTTGGTCAACTGTCCTTTACTTCGAGCACAGGCCAGCATTCGTCTCCTCGGAAGGGAGGAGTTTAGATTCCTCACGTAATCCAATGTGATATTTGTCCAGATGGCATGAATTTTATGACATAGTTCATCTTGAGTTTTTATGTTCGCGGCTCTGTTTTTCAGTGAATGCTTTATTTTCAGCCAAACATTTTCTATGATGTTGAGATCGGGAGACTGGGTCAGCCATAGCATGCCCTGAATATTGTTTTGAATTTTGTATTCCTCTGTAATACGGGCCCGATAGATGAGGGCGTTGTCATCTTGGAACCTGTACGGTCTGTCCATGAAATGACGGGATAAACTTGGCCACAGATTGTTTTCCAGGCTGTCAACGTATTTGACAGCACTTATGTTACCATCGACCTGGCACAAAGTCCCCACACCGTACCAAGTGATACAGCCCCACACCATAACAGACAACTTCCCCTGGCTGGGATCACACATGCACTTGGGTCGGTATGCTTCATTTGCTGATCGCCACAAAAATGCACGATTGTTTTTCCCAGTGACTACTTGAGATTCATCACTGAATATAACGGTTTTCCAGTGTTGATCAACAATCCATCTGTGCCTTGTTGTTTTAGATCTACGATCAATTTTTTCGTGGCACTGTCAATCTCCGTCGATCTGCGACTCATTGTTTGTTTTCATTCGTCTGCTCCGACCGACAGACAGAAACATTTCTGGCAACAGATCGGCAGACGACAAAACTGTGATGTCCTACCGGAAATAGAATACCACACGCGTCAAATGTTAAAATTTCACGAAGTTTTGTCAACAGTAAATGTTTAAATTTATTATTTGACTTTTTGTGTTTGCTTCTGAAATTCATGCATTGAAGCGATTTCACGAACACTTCTGATCCGATGCTGTATAGACTGTCCATTATTACCAAACATTTGAGAGCTGATAGAAATTGTACTAAAGTAAAATAATATTACAAAAGTCATTACATTTACATAGACAGGAACCTTCCAATAGGTCTAACTGGTCTGGTCTGGTACCTTCCGAGTCGTAGGACGACTCTTGGCGACCTGCCATGAAGGATAATACCTTGATTATCATCTTCATGGAGGTTTTCGTGGCAAGGATAGTGCAGTGGTTTGCCATTGCCTTCTGCACAATGAGAACCTATGGGCAATTTAGAACGGCCAATTAACCTACTGTGTATGTTTTTTGTTTTTTTTTTACTGTGGGAGGAAACTGGAGTATCTGGAGGAAACCCACGTGAGAACAGGGAGAACATGCAAACTCCACACAGAAACGCCCAGGCCGGGAATCGAACCCAGGCCTGCTTGCTGTGAGGCGGATGTGCTAACCACTACGCAACCGTGCCGCCCGAATAGGTCTGAATAGATCACTGGGATTTAATTCGATAATTAGAAAGTTCAATTTCATCTTCACCCCCCAGTGCAGTCAACTGGGATATCAAAGGCCGGCCATGTCTCTCACTGTCCATGATGAGAAGCATGTAAAAGAACCATTGCTGATTTTTGTCAAGAGTAGGATGTATAGCCCTCAGCGTGATCCTGCCCTGCAATGGCCTGGCGAGTTGTCCAGGGTGCACTCTGCCCTCACCCAGAATTGGCTGAGATGGGCACCAGCCTCCCTTGACCCTAATTTGGATTAAATGCTTCAGAAAAATAATTAAAACTTTTGCTATTCAACAGCCAAATGTGTTTATTTAATCTAATCAGTGTATTACTGCAATGCAGATGCAATAAAGTAAGTTCATTACCATGTTTCGCTTAAAAAATGTTGCTCTGAACATTGCAGGGTAAATGCTTGCTGCAGTTGTTCTAATCCCTGTCTAAGATTAAGCTTCATTTTCACTCAAAATAAAAAAAATGTTCTTGATCCTGCACACAGGATTTTAAATATATAAATAGCTGGCGTACATTTTCTGTGGGATGAATAGCAGGAATTTCCTGAATGAGAGAAAACCTGTCACTCTCCCTTTTATGCTAATGACAAAAAAATTGGAGGGTTCAGCATTTCCGAGCGGGTGGCACAGTGGCATAGTGGATAGACGTTCACCTCAAAGCAAGGAGGTCATGAGTTCGATTCTTGGACTTGGATATTTGTGTGTAGAGCTTACATGTTCTCCCTGTACTTGCGTGGGCTTCCTCCAGGTGCTGTACTTCCAACTCCAGGTTTCTTACAACATTCCAAAACCATGCATATTAGGCTAATTAGATGTTCCGCGTTGTGCCTAGGTGTGAGTGTGAATGGTTGTGTGTGTGTTTGTGTTGCCTGCGATGGTCTGACAAGTTGTTTAGGATGTGCCCTGTCTTCTCCGAGCGTCAGCTTAGATAGGCTCCAGCCTGTCAGTGACCCTAGTAGGATTGGGTTTGGCAAACAAATGAATGAATGAGCATTTCAAAGTGCTGGCTGGAGACATTTTACTCCAAAAGTCGTTTGCTCAAACATCACGCATTTGTATACAGTTTGCAGGCATAATGGACAAACTCGACTGGCGTTCCAGCAATCTTCATTCCTCCAGTGCAGCATCAATACAGAACACTTGTACACTATTTAAATTTAGCATCTCTGTCTGCCCACTGTTGTTTATCCTGTCTGTCAGAGCAGGTTTATTCTACTGGCTTCTGCTTGGTGTTCTACTGCTTGAGGCCCTCAGTAAAGATATCCATGATGTAAACATGCTCCAGGAGAATTCCTTTCTCCCTCTGGAGTCTTTCTTCAGCCTCTGCTTTGAGTTTTCTATCTTGGGTTTTCCCCCGCAGCATTCCAGTGCCCTTTCTGACAGTGTGATAGATATGTGAGATGAACCACTAGTGTCATTTTCAGACAGACTCGGCATTCCTTGTCTACCATGCCGCTGGGTAAGGGGAAGGGTGCAAAAGAGTCACCTCTCACCTTCAGAGGATGGCATGAAAAAAGAATGCTCTGTGATTCCTGGAAAAATTATTAATAAAGATATTTTACAGACAGACACACACAGGAAAGTGTGGTGGTGTGATCATATTATTCATTTGTTCATTTTCTGTAATGCGGGGAGGCTGGCACCCATCCAGCCGACTCTGGGCGAGAGCAGAGTACACCCTGGTCAGCTCTCCAGGCCATCGTAGGGCGGAAATACGCTTCCGGCTTTGCAGCCTCGTCTTGTCAAAAGTCAGCAATGGTTCTTTTCCATGAACCTCACACCATAGACAGTGAGAGACATGGCTGGTCTTTGATAACCCAGTTAGTGTAGTGTGGGATCATAATACAGTGAACGCTCGCTACTTCATGCTTCAGTTTTTGCGGGTTCAGTGCATCGCAGGTTTTTCAAAAATATTCATCGAAAAATGCCACAAAACAAGGCCAATTATGAAAAAAATCCAAACAAACAAAAAAGCAACATATCTTTCCATTAAAATGATACATTTTCTCAGTTTAAACTTTTGACCCTGACATCTAAGTTCTATTAGGAATAAAATATTGAAATTTGGCACTTTCACATCATTGCATTCAGTTTTTATTCACAATTTTTAGTGTCCCAACTTTTTTGGAATCCGGTTTATATTCACTCATTAGCTGCACCATGTAATCCTACCAAGGTCATGGAGAGACTGCACCCTACCTCAGCCAACACTCGGTGAATTGCTTGCCAGACCATTGCAGGTCCAACACACACTCATATCCACAGCTAGGGGCAATCTGGAATAACAAGTAAGCTCAATGTACATGTCTTTGAACTGTTGGATGAAACTCAAGTACCCAGAAACAATCTCAAGTATGGGGTGACATGCAAACTCCACACAGAAATGCCTGAGCTTGAGGTTGAAACCCAACAAACATGCCAACCACTGCATCACCACACCACCCCGAGATTTCCTTTCGGCTTTTTTCCCTTTATCAGGAGTCCCACAGCGAATAATTCGCACATTTGATTTGCCATAGGTTTTTATGTCGGATGCCCTTCCTGACACAACCCTTTTAGCAAGGGACAGAAACACGCTGACGGCTTTGCAGACGACTCTTTTTACGAAAGTCAGCAATAGTTATTTTACATGAACCTCTCACCATAGACAGTTAGCTGCACTGGGGGGACAGTGACAACCTTGTGGAGAGTGGGACTCGAACCTCCAACCTTAGGATCAGCGATCCAGCGCCCTATACCACTAGACCTCCGCTGCCCCAGACATCAGCACACCACTCCTCTTCTTCTTCTTCTTCTTCTTCTTTTTCTTCTTTTTCTTTCGGCTGTTCCCTTCAGGGGTCGCCACAGCAAATGATCTGCCTCCATCTCTCCCTATCCGCTGCATCTTCTACTCTTACTCCAACGACCTTCATGTCCGCCTTCACCACATCCATCCAACATTCAAAGTCCCTACTCTCAGTCCGAGGCTCACACCTTTCCTCTTCTCTCTCTGCCTACGGACACGCCTCCCGCCTCTCCTTCTTCGACGTCTTCGACCAACAGTAGTCCAATTTCCATCAGCACCCTGTTGGTTGACAGCACTGATGGCGGTCGTTGTTAACCCGGGCCTCAACCGATCCAGTATGAGTTTTGTTTTGACCATTTGCATTTTTAATGTGGCAGAAGTTTTACGCCGGATGCCCTTCCTGTCGCAACCCTCTGCATTTATCCGGGCTTGGAACCGGCATAAGGGGGAGAGACACTGGTTAGTGCCCCCCCGCCTCATGGCTGCATTATCAGCACACCACTCCATCATTCTTTATTCATTCTCTATATGTTACTAACCTCATCACTATTAGTTTATTTGCATTCTATCTATCTATCTATCTATCTATCTATCTATCTATCTATCTATCTATCTATCTATCTATAAAACTTATCTTTCTATCTTTTGTTTCTTTACAAGTGTGTGGTGTGTGTGTGTGTGTGTGTGTGTGTGTGTGTGTGTGTGTGTGTGTGTGTGTGTGTGTTTGGCGGGGGTGGGGGGGGCAGATGTTTCTGTGTTATGAAAGACCCTTAAAATAAAATTTCCTTCATTGCATTTATTATAATTAAAGATGATTAACCTCGTTTTTTTAAATGTAATTGTGCAGAGACGCGGTGTCTAAATGTTGATTTTTAACTTTGAGTCTCATTGACATTTAATCATGAAGCAGGCTGCTTTTTAATTTCCATCCTTGGATTAGAAATTAATCCTGATCTGCTTTAGAGCACTGAGCTGAAGTCCTGATAACATTGATTTCTTCTCTTGCCTCACTCGCTTCTCATCGCCAATGAACCCAGTAGCTGTGATATGTTGCCGCAATTTGCATTTATTTAACATGCAGGACTGTTTAATGGACATCGTTTTGCATATTCAAGAGCAGTTGTATAGTATTCTAGGAGCTGCATCTTCTGATCGGTACATTTGTTTTTGTGCTTTGTTGGGAGTTAACAACAGGATTTTCAGGATAATGAACGGCTTTAGCCAAACCGTTTGCTCAAAACATTCAGATTGGTAAATATAGCCTATTTATAGGCAGACCTGTAGATATTACAATAAGATGCTGCAGATTGAAAAGCTTGGCTTGTTTAGATGGATATAAGTGTCAGGGTACTCAGGACCAGACTGAAGCTTGGAGCTCACGCGTGTGTGCCAAAGCAGATTTCTTGGGTGGCACTGGCCAGTAAAGGCTGTAATTGCTGTCATCTCTCTTGTGAATCCTGTAGCAGACTGGGGATTGAAAGAGACATTTCCTCGTCAGAGAAACAAAATGATAGGGGCTCCAATTTCCGATTGGAGGAAGAAAAAAAAAAAGTCAGAAGAGTGTTGTTCGTGAACTCGTCACACCATTTTGCAGCTAAATTACAACTTCTCCAAATCTTTTTCACCAAGGTAGAGAGCTGAGACTTTGTACACTGGGGGAAGATGGCATGACAGAGTTGGTTTTGGATAATCATGAACAGGCAGTAGCTCTGCTGGGTTTCTGGCTGCAGCTTGACAAAAGCACCCCATGGCTATCCAATTAGCAACTATTTCTATGTAGGGAAGAGCTGACACTGCAGTAAATGTGAAAAGCACTTCATTAGATAATTAGGCATTGGGGTCAGTTGTCCGCTTGAAATGTGAGGTATGACATCAAAGGTTAATGCTGAATTTCAAGCCAGGTTTGCAGGCTAGGACTCATGGGACTTAGTCCTCTATTACACACCAATTTCAAACTCTTTCAGAACGAAGCAGGTGAACAGTGGCACCTTCTCCTTCCACTGAGTGACAATTAGGAAGAACTCAAGCAGTGAAATGTAGAACAAAGACTCTCTCTCTCTCTCTCTTGCTCTCTCTCTCTCTCTCTCTCTCTCTCTCTCTATGGTGGCATAGTCGTGCTAATAGGATGGAAAACATCAAGAAATTGGATATATAAATGTAATGCTCAGTCTCTTGTGATAATGGCAGCTGCCAATCACATTCAGAAAAAAATCAATGAAGAGATATATTCCTATCCTCCACCAGCACCCTCGTAATCAATTAATCCATAACATAATCCTTTCTTTGTGTCCCCAATGCACTTGGGTAATAGCAACACTTGGTTTTTCAGTATTTGTGATTGCAGTACTATTATACTGAGCATGAAGTTCACTCATTGGATGAAGACATTAATTTCTATGCTTATTTTATAGTTAAAAATATCACTGGCGTATTTTGTAGAGCGCCATGGTAACTTAGTGGCGAGCAATCTGCCTCACTGCAAGAAGGTCCTGGGTTTGAGTCCTTGGCTCAGAGAGGGCATTTCTGTGTAGAGTTTGCCTGTGCATGCCCGAGTTTTTTTCTGGATTGTCTGGATTCCTAGAACAGTCCAAAGATTTGAACATTGAGCTAACTGGCTGTTTCAAATTGCCCCTAGATCTGAGTGTAAAGGGGTGTGTGTCTTGACCCTGGTCTGAGTGTAAAGGGGTGTGTGTCTTGACCCTGGTCTGAGTGTAAAGGGGTGTGTGTCTTGACCCTGGTCTGAGTGGAAAGGGTTGTATAGTGGACTGGCTAGCTGTTTAGTAAATCTCCCGCCTTTGTCCAGAGTTGGCTGAGATAGGCTCCAGTCTCTAGTGACCCGAATAGGATTAAGAAGTTCAGCAATGGAATGAATGAATATGAATGGATTTTCTGATTTGTTGATGGCGAGTATTTTTTTTTTTCTTGATGCCCACAAGTAATTTTAATGTAAAAAATCGATTGAACTTCTCATCATCCCAAGGCAACACATCTTCGTATCCTCTTGTTTTTCTGTTGCAGTGCAAATTACAGTTTTGACAGCTTTGTGTGATTACCTTGTCACAACTATATAGGCTGCATATTTTGTTTTACTGAAAGAGCAGAACTTTCACTCCATCTTCTTTTCTGTTATTTAACATTTTAAGGCTCAGTGTGTTCAATGAGTTCAATGTGACAGACAGACATACATACAGACAGACAACTAGACAGACAGATTTTACTCATTTCTCTATTGAGAAGGAACTATTTTGTCCCAGCAGCACGAGGACACATCAGGTGGTTACCAAATGCATATTTCAATAAATAAGGTGTGGGGTTGAAAAAATAAAGCAATACATAAAACACTAATAGCAAGCAAATCAGTCAGTCAAGTGGACAGAGTGATAAATCATTTCTCCTTCACATCTTCATTCAGACGACTAATTAGATAAAGCTGCGCATATTTCTATCCGCACTGTCACCATTCATACATTCACGGTGATATTCTACAGATATTTTACAGTTGTACTCTCAATTTTATTCCCAGCCTTGAGTAATTGAGATTGTATGAAATATTGCTGAAATGAGATTGATTGCAAACCATATATGCAATATGTCCATATTTTGTTTGAGTGGAATACAGGTTCGTTTACTGTAACCGCTTAATCCTAAATAGGATTGCAGGGAGGCTGGCGCCCATCCCAGTCGACTCCGGGCGAGGGCAGAGTGCACCCTGGACAGCTCACCAGGTCATCGTTGGGCGGAAACACGCTGACGGCTTTGCAGCTACTCTTGTCAAAAGTCAGCAATGTTTCTTTTGCATGAACCTCTCTCCATAGACAATGAGAGACATGGCCGGCCTTTGATAACCCAGTTAGCTGCACTGTGGGGACAGCAACAACCTTATGGAGAGTGGGACTCGAACCCTCAACCTTTGGATCAGTGATCCAGCACCCTCTAATCACAACATTAGATTAGACTAGTGAGATGATGTTAATTATTCTTTTAGAACTGTATGGGTCACAGTGTAGCTGGAGCCTATCTCAGCCAACACCGGGTGAAGGTGGAGACACCCTGAAAAGCTCTCCTGACCATCCCAGGGCAACACACATTCAACCGTTCACACTCACAATTAAGGGCAATTTGGAATATTCATTTAGCTTAATATGCATGTCTTTGGATTGTGGGAGGAAACCAGACTACCGGAGAAAAAACCTAGGCAAGCACAGGGCGAACACACAAACTCTACACAGAGATGCCCAAACCTGGGACTGAAACCCGGGACATTTTGCTGTGCCACTCATACTGTAGTTCCAGCCATATAAGTGTATTCGTTCAACTATACTGTGTGAAGCTTGTTTAAAATTGCATTGATGTGATGAAGTTCTTAGAATTAATGTATTTAACATTTAATGAAGGAGCCTCCAGTGTTAGTGATTTGTAATAGAGATTTTTAGCCCCAGGATTGCTCCATGATGCAATAACATCAAAGTGCTGTATTTAGTCACCCTGAATCTATAACACATATCAGTAGAGGTTCATTTTCTGTAACCGCTTAATCCTAATTAGGGTCGCAAGGAGGCTGGCGCCCATCCCGGCCGACTCCGGGCAAGGGTATAGCACACCCTGGACAGCTCACCAGGCCATCGCAGGGCGGAAACACGCTGACAGCTTTCCAGCCTACCTTTGTCGAAAGTCAGCAAGGGCTCTTTTACATGCCTCACACCATAGAGACGGTGAGAGACATGGCCGGCCTTTGATAACCCAGTTAGCTGCACTGTGGGGACAGTAACAATCTTGTGGAGAGTGGGACCCGAACCCCCAACCTTTGGACCAGTGATCCAGTGCCCTATACCACTAGGCCACCACTGCCCATATCAGCCAAGGTCATTGGGAAATCTGGAGCCAATCTGTACTGTACTGACTTGAGGGGTACAGGTGGGCTACACCATAGCAGTGTAATGCAGGGGGCAACTTATTAACTCTAATAGTGAAAAAATGAACAAGAAAAGAAAAGCTTCTGAAGGAATGACTATGATGTAATACCCATAAGAAATAACAATTACTAACTTGTTAATGGACATTTCACACAAATAAATGTGTCTTCAAATAAATAATAGAAAAAAAGGATTATCAATCCATCCTGTTATGCATCCATTATTTATAGCCTTTATTATCATCACAGAGTTGCTGGAGTTAACTCAGCTTGGATGAGAGGTGGGTTACCCAACAGAGACCTAATCCACATGTCTTTGGACTGTGGGAGGAAACCAGAGCTCCCAGAGGAAGCCCTTTTTGTACATGAATGTCCAGAGAGTCCTACCTGACCAGCGTGTTCAATCCCAGAGCCTGAGACCGTGAGATGACAGTGCTAACGAATGAACCCCGCCCGATAAACAATGATCATAATGAAGCTGCTGAGTAGAGCTCCATGTGCATGGAGCATGATTTTGTTGCTGGTCTCATATCCGTATATGAGTGATGCCATCACTGCTGATCCGGTATGCAGAAAACATTTGCCAATCAAATCAATACCATACATAAACAGGAGCATGAAACATGAACTCGTTGAAGGAATAATTAAACGAACAAGACAGGTGATAAAAATTAACGTAGAAATCAGATATTGAAAGATTTTGAAAAGAAAACTGTTAAGCTTTCCTATCTTCAGTTCATCCATTGTCAGGACGCCCAGAAAAATCCATGCTACTATTATACCACCAGCCTCAGACGCCTGTCAGTCGAGGTATGTATTAGATCTTTGCCTTTAGGCAGTGCTTAAATCTATACATTACACTGAATTCATAAACCAACTGTAATACTCATCTACCCAATTCTGTATTATTATTATTATTATTATTATTATTAGTCTTAAAATCTAAATATACATTATTTTACTGTTTTTCTAAATTAAACTTATATATTTATTTGCCGACCGTTTAATGCAACAAGGGAGGTTGCGGCCTATTGCCTATCTCAGCTGAAAGTGGGCGAATACAGGATACACCCTGAACGGCTACTCAGACCATCACAGAGCACACACACACTCACCATTCACTCTTACATCTAGGGGCAATTTGAAACAGCCAAGCAGCCTTATGTGCATGTGTTTGTGCTGTGGACATGTGACATGTGACATGGGTTGCCCGATGGAAACCCATGCTAGCACAGAGAGAACATGCAAACTCCACACAGAAACTCCTGAAACCCAGGACTTGAACCCAGGACCTTCTTGCTGGGAGGTGGACATACTAGACCCCTACATCTCCGTACTGCCAATAATATAACAATATAACTCACATATCACAAAAAAAAAAAAAAAATTGTCTTCAGTCAATTTACTAACAAATTGGAATACCAACATTTTTTTTTTTAAATCACAGTATCCGATCAATATTTACATTTTTAATGATATACTAGTACATATGAAATGGTTGGAATGTTGTATTTCCTTAGTTTTTAATATTTCGGACATGCAAAGGCAAAAGAAATAATCTTCATCTGCCCTTTTGGCCGAGTGTGCCTGCGGCCTAATGGCATCATTTGCACTTGCTGATGTGACACGGCCACAACTCTTCATTATAACACAATTACGTGGCTAAATTCATTGACTGCACACTTGTCTTCGACAAGTCAGGCAAATTTTTAATGGCTTCCAGAGAAAACTGCATCCGTCATAAGAGAGATGAAATGTATTTAGTGGGAAACGACATCATGTTTTATTCAATTATACACGAAAGCTCAATTCATCAACTTTTGCAATTAAGTTAAACAGGCACATGCATGAAACATGAGGAGAATACAAAGGAGGCGGGGGGGCTGTCTGCGACTGCTGGTTGTACATGGGACCTTAAGAGAGCCTGATTGCCTCCTAATGTGAATATAATGAAATAAATTGTGTTTTGTGGAAAGAATGAAGATAAATATTGCAGATACATTAATGGAGGTTCAGTCTAGTGTTTTGAGAAACATAATAAATAGCTAATGGTAATCATTCCATTAGAGGGCATAAAACCTGACAAAGAAAATTGTATGGCTTCTGGCTTCAGCTGGGTTGTGGAAAATGGCACTAAATGCAGACGTGTGATGTAATGAATGCAAAATATTCTGTTTACCAGGTTTGGGATTTATTGCTGCTGTTTATCAGAATTGTATACAGGCTGCTACCACCAAGTCTTATTACTTGCAACAGATGCACAGATGTGTGCATGTCTGTGTGTGTGTGTGTGTGTGTGTGTGTGTGTGTGTGTGTGTGTGTGTGTGTGTGTGATTATGAGTCACTGCTGATATTGCTTTTCTCTTTCAATCACATCAGAGAAGCCCACAGTAGCTTGTACTAAAATCAATATGATTGCTGATTTTCCGAAAGCCTGGCATATTATCAAAATAGTTAACTTTGTATTCTTCCTTCAACACATATGTCTAAAAACTTGAGTGATCGGGTGTTAGTTTAAAAATATATATTTTTTTAATTACTTTTTATTTTGTATAATTGTTTCAACCTTTTTTATTTTTAACCATAACCACAGTTATTGCGTCATCACTGTCATGCCTAAATACAAAAAACAAAATAACTATGACTTTAATTAGTTTTTCTTGTGTATTCATATAGTATATACTAAAACCTTAAATAAGTATATATATATATATATATATATATATATATATATATATATATATATATATATATATATATATGGTATGGTGGTAGGCCTCCGTCAGTCCCGAAGGACTATGGCTGCGCTCTGGCTGGTATCCCGGCTGGTGATACCCCCCAGTGCACAGAGCCTGGGTAGGGAGTAATGAGGGACAGGCCGTTACCCAAGCAGCAAGTCCCCCCCCGTCTCGGCGCCACCAGAAGGATCCAATGGAAAGGCAAATGCCGATACGACTGGGTTCCAGTGCTGCTGCAGGAGAGAATCTACGGTCAATTTAGAATGGCCAATTAACCTACAGTGCACGTCTTTGGATTGCGGGAGGAAACCGGAGCACCCGGAGGAAACCCGCACAAACACGGGGAGAACATGCAAACTCCACACAGAAACGCCCAGGCCGGGAATCAAACCCGGGCCTTCTTGCTGTGAGGCGGACGTGCTAACCACTACGCCACAGTGCGTGCATATATATATATATATATATACATATATATATATATATATATATATATATATATATATATATATATATATATATATATATATATATATATATATATATATATATATATATATATATATATACACATACATATACACACACACACACACTCACTCACTCCATGGGAGGGGTGGAGAGAAGAGGAAAGGCATGAGTCTATGACTGAGAGTAGGGACTTTGAATGTTGGAATTATGACAGGAAAAGGTAGAGAGCTGGTTGACATGATGTAGAGGAGGAAGGTGGATATACTGTGTGTCCAGGAAACCAGATGGAAATATAGCAAGGCTAGAAGCTTAGGAGTGGGCTTTAAGCTGTTTATTCATGGTGTGGATGGGAAGAGAAATGGAGGAGGAGTCATCTTGAAGGAGGAATTTATCAGGAATGTTCTAGAAGTGAAAAGAGTGTCAGACAGAGCGATGAGTCTCACGTTAGAAATTGAAGGTGTGATGTTCAACGTTGTTAGTGCTTATGCCTCACAGGTAGGATGTGAGCTAGAAGAGAATGAGAGATTCTGAAGTGAGTTAGATGAAGTGATGCAGAGTAACCCCAGAGGTGAAAGAGTGGTCGTTGGTGCAGACTTCAATGGACATGTCGGTGCAGAAAACAGAGGGGATGAGGAAGTGATGGGCAGGTTTCAAATCCAGAACAGGAATACAGAAGGACAGATTTGATAGAATTTGCAAAAAGGATGGAAATGGCTGTGGTGAATACTTTCTTCCAGAAGAGACAGGAGCATAGGGTGACTTATGAAATCAGAGCTAAGGGCACCTAGGTAGACTACATCTGTGTAGGCGATGTAATTTGAAGGAAGTCAGTGACTGCAAAGTAGTAGTGGGTGAGAGTGTTGCCAGACAGCATAGGATGGTGGTGTGCAAGATAACGCTGATGGTGAGGAAGGTGAAGAAGGCAAAGGCAGAGCAGAAGACAAAGTGGTGGAAGCTGAAAAAGGAAGAACATTGGGCTGTCTACAAGGAGTTGAAACAGGCTTTGGGTGGTCAGGAAGTACTTCCAGATGAGTAGACAACTGGAGCTAATGTGATCAGGGAGAAGCGTACTTGGTGTGTTCTCTGGAAGGAAAGTAGATAAGGAGATGTTGATATATATAATATATATATATATATATATATATATATATATATATATATATATAAATAAATAAAATTCACTGCTTGATCCTTGATAGGGTTGGACAGAAGCTGGTGCCCATCCCAGCCAACTCTGGGTGATGATTTATGTTTCTATGTAATTTTCATTTAAACTCTGAATGGGTTTAAAAACACACCGTTAGCTACACAGTACTTGCCTCTCCTCAAAGCACAGGAAGATCCCTTGACATGCATTTATATTGGTTATTAATGAACTATGAAAATTTGTGTTTAGTTTAATTTTATGTTCCTTTGTAATATAGCGTAGGCCTCCGTCAGTCCCGAAGGACTATGGCTGCGCTCTGGCCAGTATCCCGACTGGCGATACTCCCCAGTGCACAGAGCCTGGGTAGGGAGTAATGAGGGACAGGCTGTTACCCAAGCAGCAAGTCCCCCCCCCTGTCTCGGCGCCACCAGAAGGATCCAATGGAAAGGCAAGTGCCGATACGACTGGGTTCCAGTGCCGCTGCAGGAGAGAAACTACGGTCAATTTAGAACGGCCAATTAACCTACAGTGCACGTCTTTGGATTGCGGGGGAAACCGGAGCACCCGGAGGAAACCCGCACAAGCACGGGGAGAACATGCAAACTCCACACAGAAACGCCCAGGCCGGGAATCGAACCCGGGCCTTCTTGCTGTGAGGCGGACGTGCTAACCACTATGCCACCGTGCTGCCTTTGTAATATAATGTAAAAAAAAATTGTATCTCAGTCCTTCCATGTTACTGAATCGTTAGCAATAACCGCCTCCCTTTCAGCATATAACTGTTAAATAGTTCATGTATTTAAAATTTGGAATGTGTCAAATTACTTGGATCTACTGTACATTATAGGCTTGGGTTAAATTGCAGTGTGTACAAAAAATTACATAATGCAAATATATACTATTAAATAAAAAAAGCCAAAAATATATAATTATTTAATGTTTAGCACGATTAATAACCATGTGTGTATATGTCCCAGCTGGCTGAATATGTTTCATTATTTTCTGATGACTAAAGATTAGATTTGTAATAATTAATCACTATTGAAGTTTTATTTATTAATATATGCAAATCTTTGGATCTTGCAGTGATGACTACCTAGATCAGGGGTGCACACAGTTTTACAACATGCAAGTTACTTACAAAATGACCAAGTCAAAATGATCTACCAACTATAAAGTTGCCAAACATTTATTTATAAATTAATATATTGAATTCTTTATATGAACCATATATGTTAGTGTACCTTGCATAACTCCATGAACCCATCTTCCTCAATACAACTCTGTACATTGTTTTGTCATTAGGTTGCTCTGACGACTTGCTCTGAATGGAATTAATTGTTCTTAATGATTGAGTGATCCACCTGGAACAAAACTGTGGTGGTTGCCTTTGCTTTTGAAGTTAGCAAGGCAAACGCACTTTGAAAATGACATAGTCAAAGAGGCTAGATTGAGATGGTTTGGACATGTACAGAGGAGGGATAGTGAGTATATTGGTAGTAGGATGCTGTGGTTGGCAGTAGGTAGAACTACCAGGCAGAAGGCCTAAAGGAAGACCAAAGAAGAGATTTATGGTTGTGGTGAATGAAGACATGAAGGTCATTGGAGTAAGAGAAGAAGATGCAGAGGACAGGGCGAGATGAGGCGGATGGTTTGCTGTGGCGATCCCTGAAGGGAACAGCCGAAAGGAAAAGAAGAAGAGGTGTAAATTGCCTAAAAAGTACTAATTTAATCATTTAGAGAGTACTGTATAACACTCTGTAAATGTGGATAGTTTGTAAATATTATTACAGCTTTAAGTAAATCCACTCAAGTATTTGCTGGATGAATTGCCTGTATTTGTTTCTCCTACACAAACTCACTCTTCAAATAAACTCTTGATAAGTGGCAGCTGTAGCATGCTTACACTCTGCTCCATGATTATTGTCACCTCTTTAAAAAAAATGAAAAAGGGTTAAAAAAAAATCCAGCTTTGCTGAAGGAGCTTCATTTTACAATGAGATGTGTTTTAGGTTTATATATATATATATTCGACATAATAAGTGACCTGCTCCAATAAGCAACAGCCACCCTCCCCCCCAGTGGTTTTTTTATCTTACGTTGTAGATCAAACTTACCAATTTTATTCAATCAGTAATCATAAAATGAGGCGTTCACTGCCTGTAAAAGTGAGTTTACACGGTATTTCAAGATGCCCTGCCACTGGGGAATGTCGATAATGTTCATCAGTAACAACACATTTGATTGTTCCGCCATGCTTTAAAAAAACAGGAAAATATTTTGGTGCTTTCTCTTGGTAAATGTCCAATAATCGATGAACCATGAGAAACTGCTACAGCAAAACTATGGGATGCTCTGAATAAATGGAGCAATGAGCCAGATATGAATCTATCAGAAAGTGATGAGTATTTTTCACGTTCCTGGTCATGTGCTTGTTTGCGTTGATTGGATCAGTGTGCCATGTGCGAAAGCTGACATTCATGTTGATTGGCTCGATTTTATATCTGGGGGAAAATGTTTAAAGGAACAGCACCGGGAGCGAAAATTAAAGGGACTTTTTTTTTTCAATTATGCTGTTTTCTGTTTATTTTCAGCTTTCATGTAAGTAATTTAGTTGATACCACAAAATGAATAACACAAATACCAGTAAAACTCTTTTATTGTTCGGTTATTATTCATGTTTTCCACCTCGATGCTAATAAGCACTTACCGTTCCACTCTGCTGGTAACCATGTTAATACCCCCCCTCTCCAATTTTTTAAGTGCCCTAGGCACTTATCACGTCGGATACGGTGTATATATACTGGTATATGCATTTATTTTAATTACAGGTTGAATGTTTCTCATTTTTTCAGTTGGAGATGAAGAAACGTCACCAAAATCTGTTTGTAATTCTACTTGTGTTTACAAGAGGTGCCAATAATCATCCTGAATGTCACTGTAGACTTGTTACTTCTGTCAGCCTGTCTGTTTGTTTTGTGTGTGTGTGTGTGTGTGTGTGTGTGTGTGTGTGTGTGTGTGTGTGTGTTTGCTTGGCATGTGTGTGTGTGTGTGTGTGTGTGCGCGTGTGTGTGTGTGTGTGTGTGTGTTTGTGTTATAACTCGGAATGTTATTCATTGATTTTGATTCACTTTTTACCTGATGGAAATTTTAGCGCTGTGACATGGAACAATATCTTGATGAACACAGTCATTCTAAGATGGGTAAATTGTGGCCATGAAGAGATGCACATCTTCTTCTTCTTCTTTTCCTTTTGGCTGTTCCCTTCAGGGTTCACCACAGCGAATCATCTGCCTCCATCTCACCCTATCCTCTGCATCTTCTTCTCTTACACCAACTGCCTTCATGTCCTCCTTCACCACATCCATGAATCGTCTCTTTGGTCTTCCTCTGGCCCTTCTGCCTGGTAGTTCAAAACTCAGCATCCTACTACCAATATACTCACTATCCCCCCTCTGTACGTGTTTAAACCATCTCAATCTAGCCTCTCTGACTTTGTCTCCAAAACCTCTTACATGTGCTGTCCCTCTGATGTGCTAATTCCTGATCCTATCCATCCTCGTTACTCCCAAAGAGAACCTCAACATTTTCATCTCTACTACCTCCAGCTCTGACTCCTGTCTTTTCCCCAGGGCCACTGTTTCTAAACCATACAACATCGCTGGCCTCAACACCGTCTTGTACACTTTTCCTTTCATCCTTGCCGATACCTTCCTATCACACATCACACCGTATACTTTCTCCAACCATTCCAACCTGCCTGCACACGCTTCTTCACCTCTTTTCCACACTCTCCATTGCTCTGGATTGTTGAGCCGAAGTACTTAAAATCCTCCACCTTCTTTATCCCTGCTCCCTGTAACCTCACCGTTCCTCTTGGGTCCTTGTCGTTCACACACATGTATTCTGTCTTACTGAGGCTAACCTTCATTCCTCTTCTTTCCAGGGCATACCTCCACCTCTCCAGATTTTCCTGCACTTGTTCTTTGAGCTCACTACAGATCACAATGTCATCTGCAAACATCATAGTCCATGGAGATTCTTGTCTAACCTTGTCTCTCAGCCTGTCTATCACCATAGCAGACAAGAAGAGGCTCAGAGCTGACCCTTGCCGCAGTCCTACCTCTACCTTGAACTTTTCTGTCACACTAATAGCACACCTCACCACTGTCTTACATCTCTCATACATGTCCTGCACCACTCTAACATACTTCTCTGCCACTCCAGACATCCTCATGCAATACCACAGTTCCTCTCTCGGCACCCTGTAATATGCTTTCTCCAGATCCACAAAGGTACAATGCAGCTCCTTCTGACCTTCTCTGTACTTTTCTATTAACATTCTCAAAGCAAACACTGCATCTGTGGTGCTCTTTCTTGGCATGAAACCAAACTGTTGTTCACAAATGCTGACCTCTGCCCTTAGTCTAGCTTCCAGTATTCTTTCACATAACTTCATTGTATCAACTGTATCCCTCTGTAGTTGCCAAAACTCTGCATGTCTTCCCTTTTCTTAAAAATGGGCACCATCACACTTCTCCTCCATTCCTCTGGCATCCTCTCACTCTCTAAGACCTTGTTGAATACTCTTGTCAGAAAATCTACTGCTCACTTGCGTAGACACTTCCATACCTCCACCGGTGTGTAATCAGGACCAAGTGCCTTTCCATTTTTCATCCTATTCAATGCCCTCCTCACTTCTCCCTTACTAATCTTTGCTACTTCCTGCTACTCAACGGTCACCTCTTCTACTCTTTTTTCTCTCTCATTTTCCTCATTCATCAGCTATTCAAAGTACTCTTTCCGTCTTCCCAGCACACTTCTGTCATCAGTCAATACATTTCCTTCTCTGTCTTTAATCACTCTAACTTGCTGCACATCCTTCTCATCTCTATTTCTCTGCTGTCCTAACCTGTATAAATCATTTTCTCCCTCCTTACTGACCAACCTAGCATACAAGTCATCATACGCCCTCTGTTTGGCCTTTGACACTGCTACTTTCACCTTACGCTGTGTTTCCCTGTACTCCTGTTTACTATCTTCGGTCCTCTCTATGTTCCATTTCTTCTTAGCTAACCTCTTCCTTGGTACACACTCTTGCACTTCCTCATTCCACCATCAAGCCTCTTATCTACTCTCCTTCAAGATGATACACCAAGTATTCTCCTACCTGTCGCCCTGATCCTCTGCATTTATCTGGGCTTGGGACCGGCGTGAGGGTGGACACTGGCTTGTGCCCCCTCACGGCTGCATTGAAGAGATGCACATCATCAGCAAAAAAATGAAATATGACATTTAAACTTTTACTGATTGGCATTAATGAGCCAAAAGTATGCTAAAAAAATCCCCACAACATTACACAACTTGCACCAGTCTAGACTGTTGACACAATGTAGGTTGTGCCTACTGAGTCAACTTGTCAAGCTATGTTTTTTCCAATCTCTCCAGTTTGGTGAGCCTGTGCCCCTGCCATGGGTGTCTAATGATTCATCTCATCCACCTCAGAGTTTGACATATTGTGCATTCTGAGATGCTTTTCTGCTCACCACATTACTGATTCACTGTATGGTTTCTGTAAGCTCAAACCTGTCTGTCCATTCTCCATCAGTTTCTCATCAACAAGTCTTTTCTATATACTGAACTGCAATTCACTGGATTCACTTACTCACTATTTTTTGCAGAAGTGCTTAATCTGACTAGGGTCACTGGGATTCTGGAGCCTATTTTAGCCAATACGAGGTGAAGACAGGGTACACCATGAACAGGGTACCAGAGCATTACAGGGCCAACTGCCTTGCTATGAAAGATGTGCTAACCACTACTCCACCATGCAACGCAACTCACTGGGTTGTTGTTTTTTTTTCTTTATACGACTTTACTATTTTTAGCAAACTCAAGAAACTGCTGCAGGTGAAAATCCAAGGTTATCAGCAGTTATAGAAATACTCACACCAGGCTGTCTGGCACCAGCGATCATGTCACGAACAAGCTTGCAGAGAACAAGTTTATAGATTTTCCACATTCTGATGGTTGATGTAAACATCACCTGAGGTTACTGGCCCATATCTGCATGATGTTACACACAGCAAGTGTTTAATGAGTTTGTCAAAATGCAACTTCCAATATTTTCATTTAACATTTTCCTAGCCTTAAGGGCAAAGGACATTAGGTGGTTCAGTGGTTAGGATGTCTGCGTCACAGCAAGAAGGTCCTGCATTTGAGTCCTCTGTGCTTGCATGGATTCCCCCAGGTATTTCAGTTTCCTCCCCTGGGCCAAAGACATGCACATTAGGCTTCACATTGCCTATTGGTGTCAGGCTGAATGTGAATGGTTGTGTGTGTTGGCCCTTGATGGTCTGGAATGTTGTTCAGGGTGTACCTTGCCTATGCCTAGAGTCAGCTGAGATAGGCTCCAGCCTCCCCATGACCCTAATAGGATAAAGTGTCATTTTCCCATTATATTATAGCATATCATTTATTAGTTCCAGACTGTAAATTGAATCTTGTCAAAATGTCTTTAATATCTTCTTTTCTTTCGGCTTTTTGCCTTTTACTCGGGAGTCGCCACAGCGAATCATCTGATTCACACATTTGATTTGGCATAGGTTTTTACGTCGGATGCCCTTCCTGTCACAACCCTTTTAGCAAGGGACATAACTTGATAATTCTAAATGTGGTCGACATTATTATTATCTGTATTATCTTCGTCAATTTTGAACCTGCTTAGTCTTAAGCTTGGAAGTAATATATAGGTATACCTCAGCTGACGTCGTTAATTGGTTCCAGGAAAGACAACTTGAGTCGAAAACAACTTAAATTGAGTGAGCTTGTCTCTAGGCTAGCCTAGGCTAGGCTATGTCAAATTTACGTGTATTATATATATATATACCGCAACCCATCCCAGCCAACTTCGGGTGAGAGCAGAGTTCACCCTGGATGGCTCGCCAGGCCATCGCAGGGCGGAAATACACTGATGGCTTTGCAGCCTACTCTTGACGAAAGTCAGCAATGGTTCTTTTACATGAACCTCACACCATAGACAGTGAGAGACATGGCCGGCCTTTGATAACCCAGTTAGCTGCACTGGGGGATATATAAAATTTAATATACTAAATATATAATATAATATATGTGAGTATAATGACGTAAACTTTATTTTAATTTTTATATTTTTCCATATATGTGAGGCGCTCCACCGAATGTAGGCGCTTGTCGCACGGACTACGTTCAAGAAAATGGCCAAAAAAGTAAAAGTGGTCATTTTTATCAAAATTCGGATTTTTTCAGAAACCATTAAAACAACTATTCAACTATCACTTACTGAAGTGAAATTGACTAAAACTCACTAAAAATGTCTTTTATTTCCATTTTTCTAGCAAGTACCCTCATAAAAATAGATAAAAACAGTGGCAAACTTACCGGTTTTCTTTGCAATTATTCACCAAGTTCAGTACAAGACACACTATGATCCATACACCAGAAGAACAGTCGTGAAGTCGTTTCTCCATTTTGGATACTGTTTTAATATTAAAATGCCGTTTCAGTGAATAAAATAAAGAAATAAAGACGATATGCACGTAAACAATGCAGGCTAGTCACTAAGGAAGATCTGAAAGGAGCACCCTGACTGGTGAACTCGGTCACATGCTCACATTGCACATGCTCAGTGCCCGTCACACGTTAACTTCCTGTTTACTTCCTGACTCTAGTATACCGTAGGTGGAACTTATCTCCGACTTTCTCTTCAATAACAGTAAGTAAGTTTATTTATAAGATTTTGAATACAATGTGTGTGTGTGTGTGTGAGTGAGTGAGATACCTCAAGTCTGCTGGAATATTAAGAAACACATGATTCCATTGCAATTCAGTCAGAGAAAATCCCATATTCTCAGTATTATGTACTTTAGAAACTTAATATGAGTATTGTATGAGTATTGGTATTTTTAATATGAGTATTGTATGAGTATTGGTATTTTTCTCTGCATTCAAAACTCGATTATGGAATTTTTTGATTATTTGATTTGTGTGTAATCTTGTCTGGACTGGACATGCTGGATCGTGGGTTGTTTAGTTTTGTGCGAAAATTGGTCAAGACCTGAAAAATACTTAAATGTTTCATACCTTTTACATATAAACAAACTGATGATGATGATGCCAGCTGTGTTGATGAAGACTTTGATTTTGATGTTGCTGAAGAAGAGGCATCTGTTAATAAAGGTGTGATGACTGGTGTTTGTGAAGAAGATGTGATTTCATCTGCTGAGCAGGATATAGATGAAGATGATGATGCTGAGGGCGGAGTTCATGAAGATTACTCGTATAAAGAGATCAGAGAGTTTTGTTATATGGTTTTCTTAATTTCAGTGTGATTGTTTGAACCCGACAGTGTTTTTTTTTTCCAATCAGTATCATTTGAAGACATTTGAACCTTTATATAATGGTCAAAAAGATACATACTGATCTTATTGTAATAAACAGAAATGAAAAAAAAAGTCTTTTTTTTGTTCGTTTTTGGGGCTTACCACGGTCACTGATGGGTTTAAAAAGGGCGTGTCAGATTAAAATGAGGATGATTTCTCTTATCTCTTCCTAAAAGTCTTCCTAGACATGTTTTCTAAAAGTTTATATGGCTGAGGTGCATAAAAATGTTTGGCTGCTAAGGACTAATGATGTTGGAAGAAGTGCAATCTTTGTGCTCATTTTTCTGTAAAACGTCTTTTGAAATTTTTAGTTGAATGCTGACATAAGAAATGGCATCGCTCGCTCAGTTTTCAAGGTATTGACAAACTTTTTGTTGCATTTTGCAGCTTTGGGCCTCCTCTATCTGACTGTGTAAAATCTCATTTTTGATTTTTGGACCCAAGAGCCTACTTTCGGTGGAGTGGCTCACATATTTTTTTTGAAAACCAACGTATAATTGAGAAAAACTGAACTCAAAACAACTGAAGTTGAGGTATACCTATAATACACATATCTAATGCTCATATTTGTGATTTTCAATGTAAAAGCCATTTTAACAAACCCTAACATGAAGATTCTGTTGTAAAAAAATTTTGAGTAGTTCACCAAACGCAGCATCCTCAGTATTCAAAGCTATCGAAAGGGAAAGTACTTACTCACTCTAGTTATATATATATATATATATATATATATATATATATATATATATATATATATATATATATATATATATATATATATATATATATATATATATATATTTACACATATGTAAATATGTAGCTGTGTACCGCATTTTTTTATGTTATGTTGGTGAGATCATTATGGTAGGATGGGTCACTATGTTATTTTGAGACTTTTTTAAAGTTAGCATGCTAAGACTAAACACATCCTTTAATTCTTTATTACATCTTTTTTTTTATACTGATGGCTAAATAAAAGTTAAATGCAATGCAATTTTAAACATAATCTGCACAGACCCCCCCCCCCAAAAAAAACAAAAACAACAACAAAAAACACTAACATTTTGTTGCATAGCATTTAGCCTTGATTATAGTGCATAACCATCCTGACATTGTTTTGACAAACCTTCGAAAACCCACCACAACATTAATTTCTATTAAGATTTGAGCTTGACAAACTGAAGCAACAGTGTTATATCCTCTCAGAGTCCTTGAGTCAAACCTATGACCTTATTACTCAGAGACTAACATGCTAACCCTTATACCACCTTTAAAAAAAATTGCACTCAATGAATTTACTCATTTGCCAACCTGATTTATCTTACCACACCCTGACCAGTCAGCCAGGACCACCTTGATACACCTTTTTACAACATAACCATTCACACTCGGGCACTGCTTCTCAATTATTTTCTGTGGTGCCCCCTCAAGGAAGAACCCCCCCCCCCACACACACACACACACACACACACACACACACACACACACACACACATCGTCCCGCAAGCGACTATAAGTAGTATTATTTGTCTATAAAATTGTTATCAGTACACCTCCGCGTAACGTTATATCTTCAACAACATTAAAACTAAATAAAAGAGAAAGAAATATAGTTCAACTTACAATAAAAAACTTCATTAACATTGTTTTTTTTAATCTAGAAGAGAAAAGATTTAAAGTTCACCAATGTGCCTGAAATGTAAAAATATATATAACCTTATTTAAACTCATTCAACTTATTTATGTCTTATCATCTCTGTCTCTCTCCACCTTTCTTTTCGTTCCTGTTAGAAATTTTCCGTGTTGTTTCTTGAGAGGTTGTTTACTGCACTTCATATTGTTTGCTTGTGCAAAAAACTGCTACACTATAGCGCGACAATGAGAGCGCCACTGCTAATTACTGGAGTGGAGGTGCAATTACACTTATTCTCGTACACTATTTCAGAAAAGCATGTTCCCCAGGGTCATACCCCACCACCAATAATACCAATAATATTTAAATACACTGACCTGTTTGACAATTCACTTTGTGGTACTGTAGCCCTAACATGACTGGATAGCATGGCACTAATGAAAGCCATTTCCAACGCTGGCTTATGGGCACTCCTGACAAAACAATAGCACTCTTGATCGGTTTTTTTTGACACACACATTTTCCACAAGAGCACCGAATATTTGCTGGTTGTCTGCTACGATTTTCCCGTGTAAGAGCTTCTGCCGACTCTCCAATATCGTCCTCAGAGTCGTCACTTTCCTGGTCCGATTTCACTAAATGTGGATCGTCTTTCTTAAGTGGTTTATATAAATAACCTTCTGCTCCTTCTACGAAACTGTTTTCATCCATGATTTTAAAAAAATCTACCATAATGTCTGTTTTTTTCCAATTTTCTGTGAACTTGTGTTGTATGTGTCAGGTATATAGCCTTATGATTACATTGCAAGCTCGCTGTTCCGGTAGAGGCTTTGTCAACGATGTGACGTCACAGGAAATGCGCCATTGCAAAACTCCTGTGCTCTGAAGCTTGACGTTTGTGAAGCCCTTAAATCGCTTAAAGCTGGTTTGTGAGAGAATATAATAAACGCCTTATAGGTGTTTTGTCACTAGCTATACACAATACATCAAATTAGGTATATGAGTGTTTTCACTACAGGTACCCTTTAAGGAAAATCCTGCAAAAACAAGGCCGATTATGCAAAAAAAAAAAAAAAATCCAAAAACCTAAACAAACACAAAACAACCCATCAAAACTCGTTACATTTTTGTGAGGTTCGCACCTGAGTGCGTCCACGTGCTTCTGCCTTCTTCCGTACACTGTCCGACTTCAACTTGTTGAAGACTCTGACAGTTTTTTTTTTTTTTTTTTGGTAGTTTTTTACGTCAGATGCCCTTCCTAACACAATTATTATTATTATGGATGCTTGTATAGCGCATTATTCATACACCCGTATGCTCAATACGCACGAGAATATTGCATTGTTCTATCCTTTTGATGCTGAGCGCCAAGCAGGAAGCAACAACTCCCAAATTTTTAACGTCTTATGGTATGACACGGCCAGATTTGAACGCCGACCTTCCGGAGGATAAAGCAGACACTCTACCAACTGAGCTAAATCCCCGGTACACAACCCTTTAGCGAGGAACAGAAACACGCTGATGGCTTTGCAGCTACTTTTTACGAGAGTCAGCAATGGTTCTTTTACCTGTTTCTCACCATAGACAGTGAGCGACATGGCCCGCCTTTGATAACCCAGTGAGCTGCATGGTGGGGTGGGGGCAGTGACAACCCTGTGGAGAGTGGGACTCGAACCCCCAACCTTAAGGATTAGCGATCCAGCACCCTATACCACTAGACCACACTGCCCCCACACTGTGTGTGTGTGTGTGTGTTTATATTTTACTGTATTTACATCTTGTGCATTATTTTTGAATGCTTAATTGTTATTATAAGCATTTATAGCATTGAATATGTATTTATTGATATTATATACACATATACATGTACGTATACGTCAGTGAGGAGGGGGGTTGGGGTTTGATCCTACTTGGTCGTGTGGGGATCTGGGTCCCAGTTAACCGCGGAAAGTGAGGGATCCCTGTACTGTATCCGGTGTTTTGGGTTGAAGGTGTTCCTGTCGCTTTAAGACGCTTTTCAGCTGCACGG
The DNA here is from genome assembly GCA_024760905.1 of Plotosus lineatus. Classification (NCBI taxonomy): domain Eukaryota; kingdom Metazoa; phylum Chordata; class Actinopteri; order Siluriformes; family Plotosidae; genus Plotosus; species Plotosus lineatus. The sequence goes on along the minus strand of CM045750.1, from coordinate 7,934,678 downwards.
GCACTGAAGGGGGCGCGATGCTGTAGCCGAAGGCGCGCGCGAGTTCATTCACTCTGATTGAGATCCTGAGCAGGGACGGCCGCCCACGTGAATTAACATATCACCAAGAGCAATTTATATTTATTCATATATTTTAAAAAAAACAAACAAAAAACAATCTCGAGTGAAAGAATCTGTGCGTTGTGGTTCTCCAAGTGCGCGTGCACGCGCTGCTGAACTAAACATGTGCGCATGAGTGGAGTTCAATGGCCAGATGGTTGAAGGATGTCCGGCAGAGTTGGGCTGATCCTGCGGTTTGAACTGTAAAGGGAAAGGAAAGCTGTGATCTCTGTATTTGGATGGAGTTGTTGATGCGCCTCAGTGGGACACTTGGGAAGTAACCGAGGCGCGTGAACACCTCTGGATCCCGCGGATGCTGAGCGAGCGCGAGCGGCGCGCTTTTGTCCGTCAGAGGCGCAGTGGTGCTGCAGGAGGTGATGGAGTTTCCGCGGACTTTCCGCGCCTTCTCGGTCATGGTGACGCTTCTGTCCTCTGTCCACGGTAAGTCTCGCTGCTAAAACTACACGTGCGCAGTGCGCAGGGAGTTCAGGGAGGATTCGGGGAGGAAAAGTGCGCAGCAAGTTCCGAAGGCTTTGGGTTCGCTCTGAGTTCTTCGTCCAGATTCGGTTTGTTTCCTCAAAACGAACGAACTCTGTTCCGATGGTTCTGTGCGCTCCGGTTCCTCGAGTGGGAATCCTGCTTTCTCTCAACACTCGTTTTACTCGAATTACAAACGTCACGAGGTGATCATAGCTTGGTAGAGATGTGTTGGTTGTTATAGACCTCACAACACGTGTGAAACAAAGTGAGATAATCATAATAATAATAATAATAATAATAATAATAATAATAGTAATAATAACAATAATAATAATGATATATAATAATAATAATAATAATAATAATAATAATAATAATAATAATAAGCCCCAGCTGGCCGCTATGTGCTTGTTGTCCGGCCACAAAACCATTCACCATTCAGCCTGAGTTAACCCCCATCTCTCTCTCTCTCTCTCTCTCTATCTATCTCTATCTCTCTGACATTTTCTATCTCTCGCTCCCTCTCATTCTTATTCTCTCTCTCTTTCTGTCATTCTCATTCTCTCTCTCTCTCTCTCTCTCTCTCTGTATGTGTATATATATATATATATATATATATATATATATATAAATATATACGTTCACCTCTCTCTCTCTCTCTCTCTCTCTCTATGTGTGTGTATGTAGAGATGGAAAGAGAGGTGTATATATATATATATATATATATATATATATATATATATATATATATATATATATATATATATATACACCTCTCTTTCCATCTCTCGCTTTCTCTCTTTCTCATTCTCATTCTCTCTCTCCCTCTCATCCTCTCTCTCTCTCTCTCTCTCTCTCTCTCTCTCTCTATATATATATATATATATATATATATATATATATACACATGCATACACCTCTCTCTCTCTCTCTCTCTCTCTCTCTCTCTCTCTCAAATTAAATCAGTCTCTAAATTATGGGTTTAATCTAAATTCCTTCTCCAAACTTCTCTTGTGTGAAGAACAATGCCAAAGTAACCCCAAACTTTATATTTTTTCTCACCAGTGAATTTTTCATAACTTCTATACAGTTTATGATGTCAGAATATGCAATTTATATTCAATTATATTGTTAGAAATCTGGTGGCGCTGTGGTTAGAACATCCGCCTCCCAACAAGAAGGTTCTGGGTTTGATCCCCAGGCTGTGTGCACAGTCTGCATGTTCTCTTTCCCCATGGGTTTCCTCCAGGTACTTCAGTTTCTTTCTCCAGTTCAAAGACCTACACTTTCAGGATATAGAGGGGATATAAAAAATGTTTAATATCATAAGTTAAAATTCTTTTTAATTTTGTTTTAATATGTAAGGTTGTTTGGTGTCGATAATATAAATCACCAGACAGAAAAAAACTGAACTGAGTTGAATTAGACTGTTCCAAATTGTCCCTTGGTGTGAGTGTGAATCTATTTTGATGTGTGTGTGTGTGTGTGTGTGTGTGTGTGCTGGCCATTTGAAGGACTAATGAATTGTCTAGTGTGTACCCTGCCTTCGCCCAAAGTTGGCTGAGATAGGCTTCAACTTCACGATGAACCCAGTAAAATTATTCGGTTTGGCAAATGGACAGACAGATAGTTATAAATCTGAACCGATGTTTTTGGGCTGCTTTTATCAAACACAATCTAAATGAAAATCATCACATCACTATTTCTAACAACAGTCTATAGCATATTATATACTTTCTCCTGAATGAGGCTGGCGCTTTACTTTTATTATTTTTCCGTTAACTAGCTTTTCTGCTCGGCAATAGCTTGTTTTTATGAGGTAGTAAACATTGTCTGTGAGATTTGTCACTGATCCACCAGCCAACAAAGTGGTACAGTGAATCAGGACAGAGGGACCAAGCGGTGAAATTATATTTCAAACCAATACTTCACCGCTGTGAAATAAAATCTGTTGTGGTCTACCAGTCTCAGTTGTAACATATTACTCTCGGTTGACTTTCTGAAAGTGGCACACATACACACAAACACACACACACACACAAACACACACACACACACACACACACACATACACACAAACACACACACACACACAACACACACACACACACACACACACACACACACACACACACACACACACACACACACACACACACACATACATAGACGGGATCAGTCCACTCTGAACTTGTGTACCTATGTGAATCACTTTGATATAGCTTAACTGAGTCTGGCAATGAAACCCTTTTGTCCACTACCGGTCTGTGGAAGCTGCTTTAATCTGGCGGGGGTATGCATGGAGTGGCTGCTGGCTATCTTCTCACCCTTTCTGACCTGATTAAGTTTTGGAGAAATAGTGAGGGTAGAGTTACACCTACAGGGCTCGGCTTTGTGCTAGTGGTCTCGTCCACTCCAGGGCGGTTTAATGTGAGATTGTGTAACTAGAGGAATTCGAGCAGTTTCTTTTGAAGGGTTTGGAAATAGCCCAGAACCAGCTGTCACTTCTCTCTTAATTGTTCTCAAACTTACTCTTAATGAGAGTGAAGTACTTTGACTCTGAACAATAATTCAGACTGACCTTAACAGTGAGGAAATTCGGCCTGCTGCGATAATTATTTGTGTTAGACTATTGTCCCAGAATCCATCACAATTAATGATACCAGTGTTATTTTATTTTATATTTTCATTGCGAACAGCAATAATGATAAACGTAATTATGCAAGTCTTCAAATATCACTCATTCAATTTCTGATCCGCTTAATCAGATCCTACTTAGAGTTGCGGGGAGGCTTGCACCCATCTCAGCTGACTATGGGCGAGGGCAGAGTACACCCTGGACAGCTCGCCAGGCCACGCAGGGCAGAAACACGCTGATAGTGATAGCCGGCCTTTGATTACGTAGTTAGCTGTACAGGGAGGACAGTGACAACCTGTTGAGAGTGGGACCTAAACCCCAACCTTGAGATCAGTGATCAGCACCTTACTACTAAGCCACCACTGCCCGCTTCAAATATTTATCCTTGTAAAAAAAAAAAAAAAAAAAAATATATATATATATATATATATATATATATATATACACACACACAGTGGTACCTCACCTTATGAAATTAATCCGTTCCAGAGCTTTTGTCGTAACCTGCATTTTTTACATGTAAAACGTGTGATCCGTTCCAAGGCTCCCAATACTACCCCCTAAACCCTTTAGAAATTACAAAAACATAACTTTAAGACCTCCTTCTGCTTCAATATCGTACTGATGGTAGATGGGTTTGGCCATATTCCTTTGTGATATCACTCGAGCCCGTTTCTTCTTCTCACTTTGTGTGTGTGTGTGTGTGTGTGTGTGTGTGTGTGTGTGTGTATGTGTGTGTGTGTATGTATGTATGTATGTATGTGTGTGTGTATGTATGTATGTATGTGTGTGTGTGTGTGTGTGTGTGTGTGTGTGTGTGTGTGTTCGCGCGCGTGCATATGTGTGTGTGCTCGCGTGTGTTGACCATGTCTTCTTAGCAGAGTTATAATCTTACAAATGTTTATGGAAGGTTAAAAGCCTGAGTCAAGGAATAAAGCATAAAAAAGGTAGATGCGTCATTCCTCCTAGGCAATGGGATCCCTATCCAAGATGGCATCAGGTGGACCTGTCCAAGATGGCGCTTGAGTGAAGGCGACATGAATGACGGCTCAGTTGTTAGCCAATGGGAGGCCAGTGGGGCAGGATGTTTGAACGTCATTGATGGGAGAGCAGCTTGTGCATTGTTTGAATGTTTGAATGGCGCGTTTTAATGTTTGAATAGCGCATTTGAATTTTTAAGATGGTGCTTTCGTAATGTGAACTTGTTTCGTATCCTGAGACAAAAATTTTAGGAAAATGCTTTTCGTCACCTGAATGTTTCATTTGGTGAGACTTTCGTAAGGTGAGGTACCACTGTATATATACTATACATCCATAAATACCATTACCATCTCTCATAAAACACCCCTAAATCAATTATTATAAACATCTTCTTTTCCTTTCGGCTTTTCCCTTCAGGGGTTGCCACAGCGAATCATCTGCCTCCATCTCACCCTATCCTTTGCATCTTCTTCTTTTACACCAACGACCTTCATGTCCTCCTTTACCACATCCATGAATCGTCTCTTTGGTCTTCCTCTAGGCCTTTTGCCTGGTAGTTCCAGCCTCAGCATCCTATTACCAATATACTCACTATCCCTCCTCTGTACATGTCCAAACCATCTCAATCTAGCCTCTCTGACTTTGTCTCCAAAACGTCTTACATGTGCTGTCCCTCTGACGTGCTCATTCCTAATCCTATCCATCCTCGTTACTCCCAAAGAGAACCTCAACATTTTCATCTCTGCTACCTCCAACTCTGCCTCCTGTCTTTTCCCCAGGGCCACTGTTCCTAACCCATACAGCATCGTTGGCCTCAACACCGTCTTGTACACTTTTCCTTTCATTTTTGCCGATACCCTCCTATCACACATCACACCGGACACTTTTCTCCAACCATTCCAACCTGCCTGCACACGCTTCTTCCCCTCTTTTCCACACTCTCCATTTCTCTGGATTGTTGAGCCTAAGTACTTAAAATCCTCCACCTTTCTTATCTCTGCTCCCTGTAATCTCACCATTCCTCTTTGGTCCTTGGCATTCATGCACATGTATTCTGTCTTACTGAGGCTAATCTTCATTCCCCTCCTTTCCAGGGCATACCTCCACCTCTCTAGATTGTCCTGCACTTGTTCTCTGCTCTCACTACAGATTACAATGTCATCTGCAAACATCATAGTCCATGGGGAATCTTGTCTAACCTCGTCTGTCAGCCTGTCCATCACCATAGCGAACAAGAAGGGGCTGAGAGCTGACCCTTGATGCAGTCCCACCTCCACCTTGAACTCTTCTGTCACACCGACAGCACACCTCACCACTGTCTTACATCTCTCATACATGTCCTGCACCACTCTAACATACTTCTCTGCCACTCCAGACTTCCTCATGCAATACCACAGTTCTTCTCTCGGCAAACCTGTCATATGCTTTCTCCAGATCCACAAAGGCACAATGCAGCTCCGTCTGACCTTCTCTGTACTTCTCCATTAACATCCTCAAGGCAAACACTGCATCTGTGGTGCTCTTTCTGGGCATGAAACCAAACTGTTGTTCACAAATGCTGACTTCTGCCCTTAGTCTAGCTTCCACTATTCTTTCCCATAACTTCATCGTATGGCTCATCAACTTTACAATTATTATTATAAACATAACATTGTAAAATTATATCAAATAATATCAACATTAATTTCAAATAAATGAAATTCAAGCCAGATAATTTCAAATAGATAAATTTTAATGAAATTCACTCATCAAATATCAAATACAGTATCAAATTTAACCTCTAACATTCTCTATGATGCGATCTTTCTGATTGTAAATGGTTCTGATGGTTGACGGAGCCATTTGGAAGAAACGTGCAACTTTCACGTTTTTCACCAGCATCAATTTTCTTGATAATAGCCATCTTCATTTCTAATGAGATGGATTGCCACTTTATTCTGATTACCACTATCACTAGTACATGGGAGACCTTGCCAGCGATATCAGATTTCTTTATGAAACTCGCAAAAGGTTCCGATATGTTCGGAGCCTGTTTGCCGATTTTCACCTCAAATTTCACAATCTTTTCTAGCCATTCCCACTTAAACTTATTCTTAACATCCTTATCTATTTCTGACTCAGGGTATTCCTCTTCTTTCATTAAAATTCGCACCATTTTAAACACAACACGCTGCAAATTTGCATTGAGCCGAGTCACTTTACATGAAGCTTAAAACAGCCAATCAACGCTTTCAATATAATAAGATGCGCCACCGAAAGTAGTTCACTTGCTTGTACTTGAGACAAAGCGCAGGTTATCAGGACTTCTGGTCTTTCAAGTGAGCAAGGGCGCCATTGAATACTTGTTTAGTACTCAGCCTGCACTTAATGTGAATCACGAGCAGAGCGGAGAGTTCTCTTTCTTTTCTGGATTCGGGTTTTCATTCATTTTACAACTCTGCTTAACTGAGTGTGCATGGTAGATTGCGCCGATCCGAGCAGATAGTTAATTCAGTTTTGGGAAAACCGGAAATTCCGGCATATGCCGGAAAACTTGCACCCTTGCTAGTAGGCTTACGCTTCTCCTCTGACCAACCATATTTGCTTATGATTACAAAAGTCCGTAAAACAGTGTAAACACAAAGATCACAGAGACGACGTCTTAACACAAGGGTAACACGCGGTGAACTGGGAAGAATTAGGGGCACGTTCAATCTGTCGTTTGTAAACAATGGCCACTGTGTCATTGTGTCATTACGTCAGCGTACTACGTAGGTACGTCTCGTACTACAGAGAGCACGCTAAACTCAAAATTTGACATAATTTAAAAAAAAAAAACAAAAAAAAAAACCAACAACAAAAAAAAAAAACCTAAAACAAATGACCGTAAGTCGGGGAGCGTCTGAATTTTTGTGTGTATTCAAGGCCCCGACATTTCAAAGAATTTGGGAACCATTTTGTGGCTCATAGGTAAATGACCCAAGTAACCCAAAGTTCATTTGGCTGAAAATGAGCTGCAGTGAACCACAGGTTACGCAAAATGGTTCCCTGAAGTCCAAGTAAATTATTAAACAAACCTGTTCTTGAATCAATTCGATTTGTCCTTTTAAGTTCAGAAGCTGTGTGTATAATATCTTATGTATTGTGAATTTTCTAATATTGACGGATTAAATTATTGAAAACACAACTAATTATTTTGAAACATTAAATTTTAATACAAATAATTATCACTGTTCTGATAAAACTGCGGGAATACTTTTAATACATGAACGTGCAAAGTTTCATCAATCAGCATAAATGTCCAGCACCAGCAGCACCAACTTGAACTTTTAACTGGCTGAACTGGAATGTTAACTAATTGCTAACATTAATACCTAGAACTCCATTGTGTCGCCATAACATTATTTCGATAATTCACAAGGTATTAATTAATAAATGTAGAAATGCTTCTTCCCTAATTTGTATGATACGGTAGTAGCAAATCTTGCATCTTATTTTGGTAACATAAAGTAAAGTCCGTTGGGCTTTTCACACCTGAGCCATAGTGGCTCATCGGACCGGTGCTTATTCCTGGTTTCGATGAAGCAACGAGCAGTTCAACTCCTCCTGGATGGGACGCTAGTCCATTGCAGGTGTACCTTCCCAGTATATTTTTAGAGGCACACTTGTGGTTAAGACCTTAGATTGAGATGGTTTGGACATGTACAGAGGAGGGATAGTGAGTATATTGGTAATAGGATGCTGAGGCTGGAACTACCGGGCAAAAGGCCTAGAGGAAGACCAAACAGACGATTCATGGATGTGGTGAAGGAGGACATGAAGGTCGTTGGTGTAAGAGAAGAAGATGCAAAGGATAGGGTGAGATGGAGGCAGATGATTCGCTGTGGCGACCCCTGAAGGGAAAAGCCGAAAGGAAAAGAAGAAGACTTGTGGTTAAGACCTTGCCCAGGCATCTTATTTTGGTAACATAGCCATCATCATTGATGTTTAGTATTTCAAAGTCATCGTTAATTGAATATTTTCTGAATGTTTTGGAGTTAACCATGCCGTGTCAGCCATTTTTGTTTTTGTTTACAACATACAAACCTGTTTTCGGCCATGTGCAGTATCACACACTGCATTACGGAAGTGAAATATGTACGCGACCATTTCGTTATTCATGGGTTTTCCTCAGGCCGCGTCAATTGTCGAGGCCTGTGTATTGGCCCTGGGTTGGACTGGCAGACTTTTAAGGGTGTACACCATCTTTGCCCACAGTCAGCTGAGCTAGGTTTCCGCCTCCCCGCAACCCTGATAGGATTAAGTAGTACAGCAAATGAATGAATCAATATTCTTATATACAGTACATCCCATAGAAAAATAACAACCGGTTCAGTGTAAAGTTTATACGTGGAAGCCGAGAGAAGGTGAGTAGCAGTGGAACCAGGGTGACAATCTCAGAAGAGATTTTTCTTATGTAAATAACGCACATTAATTAAGGCAATTAATCGTGGTCAGGAAAATGATCACAGTTATTCGCATTCATTGCACAATGGGCCGATTAATTGACTGTCGCAGTAGGCAGGGAGAAAATTTTCATAACACACCATGCATTTTGTCTTTCCTTCGAGGGACTTCAAGTGAAGTGCTGTGAATGAGCTGTGTGTTTTCCAGAGACTAAATGAGTATTTTAGGGATTTAATCTGTTCATTTGTGTTAATTAATATTCACTGATGTCCTGATGAGTGAGGAGGTTGTGTGTGTGTGTGTGTGTGTGTGTGTGTGTGTGTGTGTGTGTGTGTGTGTGTGTCTCATAGTATTTTACAGGCATACTCCAGCTCTTGTCCGTGTACACAATGCAGTGTACAAAATAGCGCTTCCTGCTGAGTGTGCTGTGATGTCTCTGTTTGTAGTTTCTGCACACTTGGACTCGGTATCTGATTCTCAGTAGGACATAAGAGAAGTTTCAGACCATTCTATTGATCAAGCTTTCTTCCATGTCAACACCACTACAGACACTCATTCATATATTTTCTGATCTGCTGAATCCAAAAAATGTCATGAGCCTATCTTAGCCGACTCTTAGCTACACTCTAATAGTACGCCAGTTCGACGCAGGGTCACACACATATGTATACAACATTTCCATTCTCTGTATTCTCATATCCAATACCCACTTGTCAGGTTTTGTTCCCCTTTCACATACCAACACCAACCATGGAGGGGCATAAGCATGCATACGCCCCCACCCTGACATGCAATTATGCCACCCACCTTCTTATGAACTGCTGCGCATGTGCATATAGAGGCAGCTTAACACAGGGAAAGCACTACCACTGTGAGACTGTGGATTGGCTGGTGATCGCTGTGATTGACAGGGGCGTGTACGCCATCTCTCCTGACTGTGATAACTCAGTCAATTAGCTCCCATGGACTCCCGGTTGCAGATTGCTGTGACATCCACCTGGATTTGAACCTGCAATCACCAGCTTGACAGTCGCACACCTTGTCGATACACTCACTTACACTTATGCCTAGGGCAGTTTAGAACAACCAGTTAGCCCGGTGCTCGGCAATTATTTTCTGTGGCGCCCCCTCTAGGAAGAAAAAAAAACCCACCCCCCACCACCCCGCGAGTGACTATCTTCTTCTTCTTCTTCTTCTTCTTCTCATTTTCCTTTCAGCTTTTCCCTTTCTCAGGAGTCACCACAGTGAATCTATAAATAGTATTATTTGTCTATAAAACTGTTATTAGTACACCTCTGCATAACACTGTATATTTATTAACATCAAAAAACAAAAAAGAAATAAATATAGTTCAACTTACAGTAAAGAAAAACTTCATTAACATTGTTTTTTAATCTGTAACAGAAAATATTTAAAGTGCACCAATGTGCCTGAAATAATAATAAAAAAAATACATCCTTAGTTAAACTCATTTCACTTACTTAAGCTCACTCAAATTATGTATGTCTTAATATCACCGTCTCTCTCCACCTTTCTCTTCGTTCCTGTTAGAAAATTTTCTGTGTTGCTGACTGCACTTCATATCATTTGTTTGTGCGAAAAACCGCTACACCATAGCACGACAATGAGTGCGGCACTGCCAACTGCTGGTGTGGAGGTGCAATTACATTTAATTCTCATACATAATTCCAGAAAAGCATGTTCCTCAGGGTCATACGTGCTACCCCAGGCATCACATCGTGCCCCCCCCTGGCATCATGCTGCGTTCCCGCATCACAATTTCAGAAGCAGAGTGAGCCTGATGTGAATGCGGGAAGAAACTGGAGTACCCAAAAGGAAACCTATACAAGCACAGAGAGAATATATAAACTCTACACTGAAACACTGGGACTCAAACTCAGGACTTTCCTACTGCAAGGCAGATATGCTAACCACTACGCCACCACGCTGCCCCTGCTTCATCAGATTCCTGTAACTTATTGACTGGCATGACCCATGTTGGAGCACCCTCGCACAGCATCAGACCTTACAACATATGTAATAAAACCGGACATTGATGTCTTCAGCCGTGGCTGATCCAGATATAATTTCTAGCTATGGTCTTGAGGACCTAATGAGAAGAAGAAGATTTATTGACTTCATATAGGATTCATAATAAATGAGTGTTAGGGCATCACCATTAAAAAATGATATACACTGTGTGTTTAACTTGTGGCCTATAAAAGGCAAAGTCTCATATTAGGTTAGTGAGAGGACATGATGCGTTGATCCTTGTAAAATATCTCACTCAGGGTGATGTGGTGCTGAAAGCTTGAATAGAACAGCAACACAAAGCATTCACATCAATCTGTTGTTCCTGTTGCCCTGGCTGGCAAGTTTAGGACAGCTTAATGATCACTGTGCATTAATTCCAGTCGTTGTGGTGACCCCAAGGATAAAGACCAAAGGCCAAATCCTCGACCAATCAACACACTCGTGAGGTTACTGTTTGGAGTCAAGCTGGCCTTTTTATATTTTTTTAGTTCATCCCACCTTTTTTTCTAAAGTTGTTGATATTTAGAAGCTTAAATAAAAGGATGTGTTTGTATTGTGTTGTTGTGTTATTGGTGGCAAAGCCAGCACTTGGAAAGAATTGATAAAGTTCAGTATGAAATCTGTGTGAGTTTTCTGGAATTTAGGTTTGTTTTCATACTAAATGGAGCCTTATTGTGCCACAAGGACAAACTTAAAATCATAAAATAAATCGATGGTTTCTAATAGAATCTCACACACTCATTTTCCAAACCACTTAATCTTACTAGGGTCGCTGGGAGCCTGGAGTCTATTTCAGCTGACAACAGGTGAAGGTGGTAGACCTTCATCAGCTCACCAATCCATCGCAGGGCAACATACACAACCATTCACATTCACACTCGTACCTAAGGTCAGTTTGGGACACCCAAATGGGCCTGTCTTGAGATTGTGAGATGAAACTCTAATACCTGGAGGAAACCTGTGCAAGCACAGAGAGAACATGCAAACTCCACACAAAAATTCCTGAGCTGAGTCCAGGACTTGAACCCTGAACTTTCTTGTGGTGAGTCAGACGTATTAACAACTACACCATCATGGCGCCATTACTATTAAAGTCTGCCCTTTAAGGATTTGTCAGTATGTATTGAAGAGGGAGTGGCACAGTGGCGTCCTCCTCATAGCAAGAAGGTCCTGGGTCTGATTCCCATCTTGGGCGTTTCTGTGTGGAGTTTGCATGTTCTCCACGTGCTTGCATGGGTTTCCTCTGGATAATCCGGTTTCCTCCAACGGTCTAAAAACATGCACAGTAGGTTAATTGGCTGTTCTAAATCGGCCCTATGAGTATGCATGTTTATGTGAGTGTTGGCCCTGCAATGACGAGCTGTCTAGGGTGTGCCCCACCCTCGTCCAGAGTCGGCTGAGATGGGCACCAGCCTCCTCGCAGCCCAGTTCAGAAAATGAATGAATGCATTGAAAAGGAATCCAGTCAGGGCCACCCATTATTTTCAATTCGAGGGATTGAGCCTGTTGTAGATTTTGAGTGGGAAATCATTTTCAAGAGAAAGACTGCGAGTCTATACAACACTATAAAGTCTACAAGGATGTGTAAAGAGTATTTTGATAGTTGAGAAACAGAGATTATAGCTCAGTTCAGATGTTTACTGATTCCCACGTCTGGCTCCAATGCCTCTCCGTATCAGAGTCAACACTTTCAAACTGAGCTGACTCCACCTCTCAAACAGCAGGAGTGTGGTTTGTGTGTTTGCATACAATCAGTTTGTGTGCCATCCTTTGAGGCTTGATGTGTCATCTGAGATTCAGTGACTTTGTTTTCTTTCGCACTGTTTGCTTAGTGAACTAAATAAATGAGAGAGAGAAACTGTGAAAGAGAGAATGAGAGAGAGAGAGCGAGAGAGAGAGATGGTGAGGAGAACATTGTGTGTGTGTGTGTGTGTGTGTGTGTGTGAGTGAGAGAGAGAGAGAGCGAGCATGAGAAAGAGGAGGCGAGAAAGAGAGTGACAGTGAGAGAGAGAGAGAGAGAAGAAGAGAGAGAGAGAAAACGAGAGAGATGGTGGGGAGAAGATTTTGTGTGTGTGTGTGTGTGTGTGTGTGTGTGTGTGTGAGTGAGAGAGAGAGAGAGCATGAGAAAGAGGGGAGAGAAAGAGAGTGACAGTGAGAGAGAGAGATAGAGATGGTGGGGAGAAGATTGTGTGTGTGTGTGTGTGTGTGTGAGAGAGAGAGAGAGAGAGAGAGTGGGGTGAGAGAGAGAGAAAGAGAGAGATGGTGGGGAGAAGATTGTGTGTGTGTGTGTGTGTGTGTGTGTGTGTGAGCGAGAGAGAGAGATGGTGAGGGGAAGATAGTGTGTTTGTGAGAGAGAGATGTGTGTGTGTGAGAGCGAGAGAGAGAGAGAGAGAGAGTGGGGTGAGAGAGAGAGAAAGAGAGAGATGGTGGGGAGAAGATTGTGTGTGTGTGTGTGTGTGTGTGTGTGTGTGTGTGTGTGTGTGTGAGCGAGAGAGAGATGGTGAGGGAAGATTGTGTGTTTGTGAGAGAGAGATGTGTGTGTGTGTGTGTGTGTGTGTGAGAGAGAGAGAGAGAGAGAGAGAGAGAGTGAGGTGAGAGAGAGAGAGAGAGAAAGAGAGAGATGGTGGGGAGAAGATTGTGTGTGTGTGTGTGTGTGTGTGAGTGAGAGAGAGATGGTGAGGGAAGATTGTGTGTGTGTGTGTGTGTGTGTGTGTGTGTGTGTGTGTGTGTGCGTGAGAGAGAGAGAGAGAGAGAGAGAAAGAGATGGTGTAGGAAGATTGTGTGTGTGTGTGTGTGTGTGTGTGTGTGTGTGTGTGTGTGTGTGAGAGAGAGAGAGAGAGAGAGAGAGAGGAAGATATGGTGTAGGAAGATTGTGTGTGTCTGTGTGTGTGTGTGTGTGTGTGTGTGTCTGTGTGTGTGTTGTGTGTGTGTGTGTGAGAGAGAGAGAGAGAGAGAGAGAGAGAGTTACACTTCTGAAGGACACTGTAAACAGTAGGCCTCAAGGCCATGTGTGCTTTCTCATCAGGAGACCTGCAACTAATGACACAGCCACTGTCTGCACTCACAAACACACACGTACACATTCATGCGCACACAGCACGCACACACTCCCTCAGCTCTATTTACTTCTCTCAAACTATCCCTGCTTTCTCTGCTGTGATTTGTTCGCAGCTCCCTGCCACCACCATCAAACTGAAACAGGCTGGAAGAGCTTTTGAAAGAAAAAAAAAAAAAAAAAATCCAAACACTTGCTTTTGCTCTGAGTTCAGAATGACTTTTATGGCTATTTGGCACAGGTTATTACTGGCACAATTGTTGTTTAATGGGTGTGCCAATGGAAATTGTAGCTTGTGAGTTGATTGTATTGATCGCCGAAAGCTATGTGAAGAATCGAGTGAATGCAGCTCAGGCTGTTAAAGATTTTCAAGTACTAGCAAGGTGAACCATTTTATTTCAGCTACCAGGCAGCACAGACTGATTTTTATCTGTGCTCTTCTATGACAAACTGTTTCGTACAGGGACGCTGATGGGCTACTTTGCATGAACAAGTTTCCTGACAGGAAAGCATTATTAGGTCAGATAAGTGAAACAGACATTGGCAAAGATATTAGTTTTCTTGTTCTCGGCCCAGATTGACGCTTCGCGGAATCATTTAGAAAAGACCAAACCTGTAGAAGAGCCACCAAAATAAACAGTTGAAAGCAATGGTGCATTCTTCAGTAATAATAATAATAATAATAATAATAATAATAACATTTAATGACGTGCATCTTTAAAGGAATATGATCTATGCCAGCTTAAATAATCAGTGAGTTCACTCAAGCTATTGGCGAGTGAGTGAATGAGTAAGAGAGAGACTTAGTGAAACTGATCGTCGGAGAATGTGCATGTGAGAGTGAGTGAGAATGAGTGAGTGAGTAGGTGAGCGAGTGAGAGAGTCAGTGAATGAGAGAGTGAGTGAATGGATGGGGAAGTGAGTGACAGAGAGTGATTGAGAATGAGAGTGAGTGAGTGACTGAGTGAGTGAGTGAGTGAGAGAGTGATTGAGAATAAGCGTGAGCGAGTGAGTGAGTGAGTGAGTGAGAGGGTGATTGAGAATGAGAGTGAGCGAGTGAAAGAGTCAGTGAATGAGAGAGTGAGTGAATGGGTGGGAAAGTGAGTGACAGAGAGTGATTGAGAGTGAGTGAGTGAGTGAGTGAATGAGTGAGTGAGAGGGTGATTGAGAATGAGAGTGAGCGAGTGAAAGAGTCAGTGAATGAGAGAGTGAGTGAATGGGTGGGAAAGTGAGTGACAGAGAGTGATTGAGAATGAGAGTGAGCGGGTGAGTGAGAGAGTGAGTGAGTGAGAGAGAGAGTGATTGAGAATGAGAGTGAGTGAGCGAGTGAGTGAGAGAGTGAGTAAGTGAGAGGGTGATTGAGAATGAGAGTGAGCGAATGAAAGAGTCAGTGAATGAGAGAGTGAGTGAATGGGTGGGGAAGTGAGTGACAGAGAGTGATTGAGAATGAGAGTGAGCGGGTGAGTGAGAGAGTGCGTGAGAGAGTGAGTGAGTGAGAGATAGAGTGATTGAGAATGAGAGTGAGCAAGTGAGTGAGCGAATGAGTGAGTGAGTGAGTGAGTGAGTGATTGAGAATGAGAGTGAGTGCGTGAGAGAGTGATTGAGAATGAGAGTGAGTGGGTGAGTGAGAGAGTGCGTGAGGAAGTGAGTGAGTGATTGAGAATGAGAGTGAGCAAGTGAGTGAGTGAGTGAGTGAGTGATTGAGAATGAGAGTGAGTGGGTGAGAGAGTGATTGAGAATGAGGGTGAGTGAGAGAGTGCGTGAGGAAGTGAGCGAGTGATTGAGAATGAGAGAGTGACAATCAGAGTAAGCGGGTGAGTGAGAGAGAATGAGTAAGAGAGCCAGTGATTGAGTGAATGAGTTAGTGAGAAAGTGAGTGAGAATAAGAGTAAGCGAGTGAGTGAGTGAGCGAGTGAGTAATAATGAAAGTAAGCTACTGAGTGAGCGAGTGAGAATGAAAGTGAATGAGAGAGTGAGTGATTGAGTGAGAATGAGAGTAAGCGAGTGAGTGAGTGAGTGAGTGAGTGAGTGAGAATGATAGTAAGCGAGTGAATGAGTAAGCGAGTGAGTGAATGAGAGAGTGATTGAGAATGAGAGTGAGTGAGAGAGTGATTGAGAATGAGAGTGAGTGGGTGAGTGAGAGAGTGCGTGAGGAAGTGAGTGAGTGATTGAGAATGAGAGAGTGAGAATGAGAGTAAGTGGGTGAGTAAGTGAGAATGAGTGAATGAGAGAGAATGAGTAAGAGAATCAGTGAGTGAATGAGTTAGTGAGAAAGTGAGTGAGAATAAGAGTAAGCGAGTGAGTGAGCGAGTGAGTAATAATGAGAGTAAGCAAGTGAGTGAGTGAGCAAGTGAGTGAGTGAGAATGAGACTAAGTGAGTGAGGGAGTGAGTAAGAATAAGAGTAAGCGACTGAGTGAGTGGGCGAGTAAGAATGAGAGTAAGTGATTGAGTGAGAGATTGAGTGAGTGAGTGAGTGAGTAAGCAAGTGAGTGAGTGAGTGAGAGAGTGAGTGAGAATGAGAGTAAGCGAATGAGTGAATGAGCGAGTGAGTGAGTGAGAGAGTGAGTGAGAATGAGAATGAGTGAGTGAGAGAGTGAGAGCGTGAGTGAGAATGAGAGTAAGTGAATGAGTGAGTGAGCGAGACAGTGAGTGAGAATGAGAGTGAGTGAGTAAGTGAATGATTGAGTGAGAGAGTGAGTGAGAGAGTGAGTGAGAATGAGAGAAAGCGAGTGAGTGAGTGAGTGAGTAAGTGAATGAGTGAGTGAGCGAGTGACTGAGAATGAGAGTGAGTGAGTGAGTGAGAGAGTGAGTGAGAATGAGAGTAAGCGAGTGAGTGAGTGAGAATGAGTGAGTGAGTGAGTGAGATTGAGAGTAAGCAGATGAGTGAGGGAGAGAGTAGGGTAAAGTTTTTACACAAAATCTTGTTCTAATTAATTTCACATGTGTTTCCACATTACACACATCACTAGCGACACAGCACTATTAGCGTGGAGAGGCCGACCTCACCTGAACTGTCTATGTCACGACTAAACTGAAAAATATAAAGTGTTCGCATAAAAATTATACCAATGCTGTTTTAGATTGCTTATCTTTAAAGTCCACGATTTGTAATCCGGTGACTGGGATCACTGAGACCGGTGTGGACCTCGGCATGTAGATGGAAGTTTTGCTATTAGGCTGTGCGTAAATCTTTATATTATCTTGTTGAACAGTTATAACTATATATATATATATATATATATATATATATATATTTTTTTTTTTTTTTCTGTCTTCCTTTCGGCTTTTTCCCTTTTACTCAGGAGTCGCCACAGCGAATCATCTGATTCGCACGTTTGATTTGGCAGAGGTTTTTTTTACGTCGGATGCCCTTCCTGTCACAACCCTTTTTTAGCAAAGGACAGAAACACTCTGATGACTTTGCAGCTACTCTTTACGAAAGTCAGCAATGGTTCTTTTCCATGCATCTCACCATAGACAGTGAGAGACATGGCCCGCCTTTGATAACCCAGTTAGCTGCACTGGGGGGGGACAGTGACAACCTTGTGGAGAGTGGGACTCGAACCCCCAACCTTTGGATCAGCGATCCAGCACCCTATACCACTAGACCACCACTGCCCCCGACAATGACGCTGCATCTATTGTTTACAAACGACAGACTGAACGTGCCCCTCCTTCTTCCCAGTTCATTGCGTGTTACCCTTATGTTAAGACGTCGTCTCTGTGATCTTTGTGTTTACACTGTTTTGTGGACTTTTGTAACCCTAAGCAAATATGGTTGGTCAGAAGCGTAAGCCTAGTAGTGATAGTGGTAATCAGAAAAAGGGAAAGCCATCTCATTAGAAACGAAGATGGCTATTATCAAGAAAATTGATGCTGGTGAAAAACACGGAAAAAGCCGAAAGGAAGACAGACAGACAGATGCAGCGTCATCGTGTCATTGCGTCATTACATCAGCGTACCACGTAGGTACGTCTCGTACTGCAGAGAGCACACTAAACTCAAAATTTGACTTTTTTTTTTAAACGTAAAATCGAAAAATACGTAAAATGAATAAACGTAAGTCGGGGAGCGTCTGTATATATAAAGTGCTTCATCCTATCAGGGTTGCATGGAGCCTATCTAAACCAACATCGGTGGGAAGGCAAGGTACACCCTCAACAGGTTGTCAGACCATCACAGGGCCAACTGACACAACCATACCTCACACCTGGAGTCAATAAGTTATCCTGACCTGATGAGCATGCCTTTCGATTGTGGGAGGAAACCAGAATACCCAGAGGAAACCCATGCAAATGTGGGAAGAACATGCAAAAAAGGCCAACATGTTTTATTATTATTATTATTATTTATTTTTTTTTTTACTCTTTCTTGTATCTCTTCTTCTTTTCCTTTCGGCTGTTCCCTTCAGGGGTCGCCACAGCAAATGATCTGCCTCCATCTCTCCCTATCCTCTGCATCTTCTACTCCTACTCCAACGACTTTCATGTCCGCCTTCACTGCATCCATAAATCTTCTCTTTGGTCTTCCTCTGGGCCTTTTGCCTGGTAGTTCCAACCTCAGCATCCTACGACCAATATACTCACTATCCCTCCTCTGTACATGTCCAAACCATCTCAATCTAGCCTCTCTGACTTTGTCTCCAAAACATCTAACATGTGCTGTCCCTCTGATGTACTCATTTCTGATCCTATCCATCCTCGTTACTCCCAAAGAGAACCTCAACATTTTCATCTCTGCTACCTCCAACTCTGACTCCTGTCTTTTCCCCAGGGCCACTGTCTCTAAACCATACAACATTGCTGGCCTCATCACCGTCTTGTACACTTTTCCCTTCATTCTTGCCGATACTCTCCTATCACACATCACACCGGACACTTTTCTCCATCCATTCCAACCTGCCTGCACGCGCTTCTTCACCTCTTTTCCACACTCTCCATTGCTCTGGATTGTTGAGCCTAAGTACTTAAAATCCTCCACCTTCTTTATCTCTGCCCCCTGTAACCTCAAAGTTCCTCTTGGGTCCTTGTCGTTCACACACATGTATTCTGTCTTACTAAGACTAACCTTCAATCCCCTCCTTTCCAGGGCATACCTCCACCTCTCTAGATTTTCCTCCACTTGGTCTCTGCTCTCACTACAGATCACAATGTCATCTGCAAACATCATAGTCCATGGAGATTCTTGTCTAACCTCATCTGTTAGCCTGTCCATCACCATAGCAAACAAGAAGGGGCTGAGAGCTGACCCTTGATGTAGTCCCACCTCCACCTTGAACTCTTCTGTCACACCGACAGCACACCTCACCACTGTCTTACATCTATCATACATGTCCTGCACCACTCTAACATACTTCTCTGTCACTCCAGACTTCCTCATACAATACCACAGTTCTTCTCTCGGCACCCTGTCATATGCTTTCTCCAGATCCACAAAGGCACAATGCAGCTCCTTCTGACCTTCTCTGTACTTCTCTATTAACATCCTCAAAGCAAACACTGCATCTGTGGTGCTCTTTCTTGGCATGAAACCAAACTGTTGTTCACAAATGCTGACCTCTGCCCTTAGTCTTGCTTCCACTATTCTTTCCCATAGCTTCATTGTATGGCTCATCAACTTTATCCCTCTGTAGTTGCCACAACTCTGTACATCGCCCTTGTTCTTAAAAATGGGCACAAGCACACTTCTCCTCCATTCCTCTGGCATCTGCTCACTTTCTAAGACCTTGTTGAATATTCTTGTCAGAAAATCTACTGCTACCTCCCTAGACACTTCCATACCTCAACTGGTATGTCATCAGGGCCAACTGCCTTTCCACTCTTCATCCTCTTCAATGCCCTCCTCACTTCTCCCTTACTAATCTTTGCTACTTCCTGCTCCTCAACGGTCACCCCTTCTACTCTTTTTCTCTCTCATTTTCCTCATTCATCAGCTCTTCAAAGTACTCTTTCCATCTTCCCAGCACACTTCTGTCATCAGTCAATACATTTCCCTCTCTGTCCTTTATCACTCTAACTTGCTGCACGTCTTTCCCATCTCTATTTCTCTGCTGTGCTAACCTGTATAGATCATTTTCTCCCTCCTTACTGTTCAACCTATCATACAAGTCATCATACGCCCTCTGTTTGGCCTTTGACACTGCTACCTTCGCCTTACGCTGTGTCTCCCTGTACTCCTGTTTACTCTCTTCGGTCCTCTCAATGTCCCACTTCTTCTTGGCTAACCTCTTCTTTTGTACACACTCCTGCACTTCCTCATTCCACCACCAAGTTTCCTTATCTACTTTCCTTCCAGAGGACACACCAAATACTCTCCTACCGGTCTCCCTGATCACATTGGCTGTGGTTGTCCAGTCCTCTGGAAGCACTTCCTGACTACCCAAAGCCTGTTTCAACTCCTCCTTGAAGACAACACGACACTCTTCCTTTTCAGCTTCCACCACTTTGTCTTCTGCTCTACCTTTGCCTTTTCACCTTTCTCACCATCAGTGTCATCCTGCACACCACCATCCTATGCTGTTTGGCAACACTCTCACCCACTACTACTTTGCAGTCACTGACTTCCTTCAAATTACATCGCCTACACAAGATGTAGTCTACCTGTGTGCTCTTACCTCCGCTTTCATAAGTCACCCTATGCTTCTGTTTCTTCTGGAAGAAAGTATTCACCACAGCCATTTCCATCCTTTTTGCAAAATCGATCAACATCTGTCCTTCTGTGTTCCTGTCCTGGATACCAAACCTGCCCATCACTTCCTCGTCCCTCTGTTGCCTGCACCAACATGTCCATTGAAGTCTGCTCCAATGACCACTCTTTCACCTCTGGGGGTACTCTGCATCACTTCATCTAACTCACTCCAGAATCTCTCCTTCTCTTCTAGCTTACATCCTGCCTGTGGGGCATAAGCACTAACAACATTGACTATCACGCCTTCAATTTCTAACTTGAGACTCATCACTCTGTCTGACACTCTTTTCACTTCTAGAACATTCCTGACAAACCCCTCCTTCAAGATGACTCCTACTCCATTTCTCTTCCCATCCACACCATTATAAAACAGTTTAAACCCTGCTCCTAAGCTTTTAGCCTTTCTACCTTTCCACCTTGTCTCCTGAACACACAGTATGTCCACCTTCCTCCTCTGCATCATGTCAGCCAGCTCCCTATCTTTTCCTTGCATAGTTCCAACATTCAAAGTCCCTACTCTCAGTCCGAGGCTCACGCATTTCCTCTTCTCTCTCTGCCTACGGACACGCCTCCCGCCTCTCCTTCTTCGACGTCTTCGACCAACAGTAGTCCAATTTCCATCAGCACCCTGTTGGTTGACAGCACTGATGGCGGTCGTTGTTAACCCGGGCCTCGACCGATCCGGTATGAATTTTGTTTTGATCATTTGCATTTTTAAATGTGGCAGAAGTTTTACGCCGGATGCCCTTCCTGTCGCAACCCTCTGCATTTATCCGGGCTTGGGACCGGCATAAGGGGGAGAGACACTGGTTAGTGCCCCCCCCGCCTCATGGCTGCATTTACTCTTTCTTGTATCCACTAATGTAATATGTCCATCGTACCCAATGTGTTCAGTAGTTTAGGGGTTTTCCTCAGCTCTCGTTTTAACTACTTCCTGTGATTATCACCACCATCAAGGAAACAGAAATTATCCTGGCTGTGATCTGTAATCTTTTGGAATAATTGGAGCAAATTCAGGGGGAGGGGTGGCTACTGTGGGAGAATGTAAATGCACTGCAGTGCAAATTGAATATGCAGATACTAATGATTACGTGTCTATTTTAAAAATCTGTCACTCTGTGCACTGCCAAAGCGTGCTCCATGTTTGTAATTTCAACAACACAAGTTGTGCTGTACTTATTTATAGCAATTTGTTTTGCAAAGAGCGAGGCTAGTGATTTCCCGGGAGGAATCGTACTGTTTGGAAGTTTGGTTTACTTTTGATTCAAAAGATCAATACATTCAATGGTTTGGGTTTTTTTTTAACTTGGTGAATAATCCCTGAAACGGAAAACTCCCAGTGTGGAGAGATAAAGCGAAAGAACAGCTTTCTGACAGAATCTTTCAGGTGTCAGCCCACTCCTTTCAGACCGTCTGCTAAGCTTAGCAAAAAAAAAAAAAAAAAAAAAAAAAAACTTCAAGATGCTACCTTTGGCAAAACCTCTATACTGCTATCCTTACGACTGCATGAAACATTCTGGAGACAAATTAGTCACACACCCCTCCTCCAAACCAAGCTTACTGGATCTATATGTGCACTAAAAGCAGGCAGGAAGTGGAGAGGTAGGATTCCTGCTGCAATAAGGAGGCTTGTGGGCCACCACTGGGCGGACCAGAAAACCGATGCTATCTATGCAAGCTGTGATATGCTGACTACTCGAGCAGCTGCTAGTTCAAGGCATCACTGTCTTTATTTATGCACAATTTAGCATTCATATCCCGCTTCTTCTCTTCCTGCGTCTCCACAGGAAAATGCAAGGCCCCCTCCTGAGATACGTGATACCATCCACATATTCCAGATGTATTTTTCATTGGCTACGAGAGCTAGGATTAAAGACTGTCAGAAGGAAAGGACTGTGCTGTTGCTATGTGATGACCTTGAGAAAGAATAGAGAAAGCGAACTCAAGAAGCAGCTACACTTCTGTGTCGGGGGAAAAGGATAGCAAATGGTTAAAGGGCAAAACTTCAGTATTTTTGGTGTTTTGATTGCTTTCAGCATCTCAGAGTTACACGCATAAAGGAGAAAAGGCCAGAGGCAGTCTGGTCGATGTCAGAGCTTCAGCTCTGGGTACAGTCTTGTTCAGTGGGCCCATCCCGTGTTATCATAATGAGAGTGAGAACGCAAGGCTACACTACCTTTTTTCACTATCCTCTATTAAAGCTCCACAGAATAAAAAAATCAATAACTTCTGCTTAGTATTCCTAATACCTACTGGCTATATACAGTATATATATACTGTATATATATATAGTGATCCCTCACTTTCCGCAGTTAATTGGGACCGACGCGTGACCATCGAAATCTGCGAAGTAGAATTACCCTCCCAACCCCACAACCCTCCCCTGACTGACGTATACGTACATGTACATGTGTATATAATATCAATAAATACATATTCAATGCTATAAATGCTTATAATAACAATTACACATTAAAAAATGCATAAGATATAAATAAAATATAAATACACACACATACAGACTAGAGCCCTGTGTGGGCCAACATCACAAGTATGTGTGTGTATTTATATTTTATTTACATCTTATGGATTATTTTTGAATGGTTAATTTTTATTATAAGCATTTATAGCGTTGAATATGTATTTATTGATATTATATACACATATACATGTATAAATACGTCAATCAGCATGGGCGGTTGATCCTACTTTGCAAATCATGCAAATGGGACACTGACTAGCATCACTTCTTCTTCTTCTTCTTCTTTTCCTTTCGGCTTTTCCCTTCAGGGGTCGCCACAGCGAATCATCTGCCTCCATCTCACCCTATCCTTTGCATCTTCTTCTCTTACACTAACGACCTTCATGTCCTCTTTCACCACATCCATGAATCGTCGCTTGGGTCTTCCCCTAGGCCTTCTGCCTGGTAGTTCCAGCCTCAGCATCCTATTACCAATATACTCACTATCCCTCCTCTGTACATGTCCAAACCATCTCAATCTAGCCTCTCTGACTTTGTCTCTGAAACGACTTACATGTGCTGTCCCTCTGATGTGCTCATTCCTAATCCTATCCATCCTCGTTACTCCCAAAGAGAACCTCAACATTTTCATCTCTGCTACCTCCAGCTCTGCCTCCTGTCTTTTCCCCAGGGCCACTGTTTCTAAACCATACAACATTGTTGGCCTCAACACCGTCTTGTACACTTTTCCTTTCATTTTTGCCGATACCCTCCTATCACACATCACACCGGACACTTTTCTCCAACTATTCCAACCTGCCTGCACACGCTTCTTGACCTCTTTTCCACACTCTCCATTGCTCTGGATTGTTGAGCCTAGGTACTTAAAATCCTCCACCTTTCTTATCTCTGCTCCCTGTAATCTCACCGTTCCTCTTGGGTCCTTGTCATTCATGCACATGTATTCTGTCTTACTGAGGCTAATCTTCATTCCCCTCCTTTCTAGGCCATACCTCCACCTCTCTAGGTTTTCCTGCACTTGTTCTCTGCTCTCACTACAGATCACAATGTCATCTGCAAACATCATAGTCCATGGGGAATCTTGTCTAACCTCGTCTGTCAGCCTGTCCATCACCATAGCGAACAAGAAGGGGCTGAGAGCTGACCCTTGGTGCAGTCCGACCTCCACCTTGAACTCTTCTGTCACACCGACAGCACACCTCACCACTGTCTTACATCTCTCATACATGTCCTGCACCACTCTAACATACTTCTCTGCCACTCCAGACTTCCTCATGCAATACCACAGTTCTTCTCTCGGCACCCTGTCATATGCTTTCTCCAGATCCACAAAGGCACAATGCAGCTCCCTCTGACCTTCTCTGTACTTCTCCATTAACATCCTCAAGGCAAACACTGCATCTGTGGTGCTCTTTCTTGGCATGAAACCAAACTGTTGTTCACAAATGCTGACTTCTGCCCTTAGTCTAGCTTCCACTATTCTTTCCCATAACTTCATCGTATGG
The DNA here is from genome assembly GCA_024760905.1 of Plotosus lineatus. Lineage (NCBI taxonomy): Eukaryota > Metazoa > Chordata > Actinopteri > Siluriformes > Plotosidae > Plotosus > Plotosus lineatus. Next base: position 7,910,291 of record CM045750.1, on the reverse strand, counting down.
CTCATCAACTTTATCCCTCTGTAGTTGCCACAACTCTGCACGTCTCCCTTGTTCTTAAAAATGGGCACCAGCACACTTCTCCTCCATTCCTCTGGCATCTTCTCACTCTCTAAGACCTTGTTAAATGTTCTTGTCAGAAAATCTACTGCTACCTCTCCTAGGCACTTCCATACCTCCACCGGTATGTCATCAGGACCAACTGCCTTTCCATTCTTCATCCTCTTCAATGCCCTCCTCACTTCACCCTTACTAATCTTTGCTACTTCCTGGTCCTCAACAGTAACCTCTTCTACTCTTTTTTCTCTCTCATTTTCCTCATTCATCAGCTCTTCAAAGTACTCTTTCCATCTTCCCAGCACACTTCTGTCATCAGTCAATACATTTCCCTCTCTGTCCTTTATCAATCTAACTTGCTGCACGTCCTTCCCATCTCTATTTCTCTGCTGTGCCAACCTGTATAAATCATTTTCTCCCTCCTTACTTTCCAACCGAGCATACAAGTCATCAAGACACTGCTACCTTTGCCTTACGCTGTGTCTCCCTGTACTCCTGTTTACTTTCTTCGGTTTTCTCAATGTCCCACTTCTTCTTAGCTAACCTCTTCCTTTGTACACACTCCTGCATTTCCTCATTCCACCACCAAGTCTCCTTATCTACTTTCCTTCCAGATGACACACCAAGTATTCTCCTACCTGTCTCCCTGATCACATTAGCTGTAGTTGTCCAGTCATCTGGAAGCACTTCCTGACCACCCAAAGCCTGTTTCAAGTCCTCCTTGAAGACAACCCGACACTCTTCCTTTTTCAACTTCCACCACTTTGTCTTCTGCTCTGCCTTTGCCTTCTTCACCTTCCTCACCATCAGCATCATCTTGCACACCACCATCCTATGCTGTTTGGCAACACTCTCACCCGCTACTACTTTGCAGTCACTGACTTCCTTTAAATTATATCGCCTGCACAAGATGTAGTCTACCTGTGTGCTCCTACCTCCACTTTTATAAGTCACCCTATGCTCCTCTCTCTTCTGGAAGAAAGTATTCACCACAGCCATTTCCATCCTTTTTGCAAAATCTACCAACATCTGTCCTTCTGCGTTCCTGTCCTGGATACCAAACCTACCCATCACTTCCTCGTCCCCTCTGTTTCCTGCACCAACATGTCCATTGAAGTCTGCCCCAATGACCACTCTTTCACCACTGGGGGTACTCTGCATCACTCCATCTAACTCCCTCCAGAATCTCTCCTTCTCTTCTCGCTCACATCCTGTCTGTGGGGCATAAGCACTAACAACATTGACCATCACACCTTTAATTTCTAACTTGAGACTCATCACTCTGTCTGACACTCTTTTCACTTCTAGAACATTCCTGGCAAACTCCTCCTTCAAGATGACTCCGACTCCATTTCTCTTCCCATCCACACCGTGATTAAAACAGTTTAAACCCTGCTCCTATGCTTCTAGCCTTGCGACCTTTCCACCTGGTCTCCTGAACACACAGTATGTCCACCTTCCTCCTCTGCATCATGTCAGCCAGCTCTCTACCTTTTCCTGTCATAGTTCCAACATTCAAAGTCCCTACTTTCAGTCCTAGACTCATGCCTCTCCTCTTCTCTTTCTGGCAACGGACACGCCTCCCGCCTCTCCTTCTTCGACGTCTTCGACCAACAGTAGTCCAATTTCCATCAGCACCCTGTTGGTTGACGGCACTGATGGCGGTCGTTGTTAACCCGGGCCTCGACCGATCCGGTATGTGATTTTTTTCTTGTGATTCACATAGTTTATTTGGCATTTGTTTTACGCCGGATGCCCTTCCTGACGCAACCCTCTGCATTTATCCGGGCTTGGGACCGGCGTGAGGGAGAGACACTGGTCATCACATTCCGTTATATATGTGAATCCATGTTCGTCCGACCACTTTCTTTTTTGCTCAACATAGTATGGATTAAAACATTAAGAAAGAAATCACAGGGCAGTGGTGGTCTAGTGGTATAAGGTGCCGGATCGCTGATCCAAAGGTTGGGGGTTCGAGTCCCACTCTCCACAAGGTTGTCACTGTCCCCCCAGTGCAGCTAACTGGGTTATCAAAGGCCGGCCATGTCTCTCACTGTCTATGGTGTGAGGCATGTAAAAGAACCATTGCTGACTTTCGACAAGAGTAGGCTGAAAAGCCGTCAGCGTGTTTCCGCCCTGCGATGGCCTGGCGAGCTGTCCTGGGTGTACTCTGCCCTCGCCCTGAGTTGGCTGGGATGGGCACCAGCCTCCCCGCGACCCTAATTAGGATGAAGCGGTTACAGAAAATGAACTGGATAATGATGAACTGAAAGAAATCACATGACCTACCAACACTAGGGGCAATTTGGAACAGCTGGTTAGCCTAATCTGCATGTTTTTGGTCTGTGGGAGGAAACCAGGAGTACCAGGAGGAAACCCGGCATGCAAAAGTCCGCATAAAAATAGTTGAGCCTTATATATAAGGTCGCCAGAGCTTTGAGCAGCATAATGATGAATTTTTTTTTAAAAGATTGATGCGATGAATAAGACATCTATGGAATGCATTCAATATTTAGATTCTTATTCGCAGACTTTTCACTGACATTTTGCTTGTTCTGTATATTGGATTGACCAAATTCCAAGGCACACTTTGAGTAATTATTCATTAAGAGTAATATTTAAATAATTTTAAAACTGTTTTTTTTGTTCCTTTTTAAAATTGCATAAATTGAAAACTCTCAAAATTACGCTTGTGCAAAAAAGTTTAACCTACAAGGCTTCTTGCCTACCTTTGAACTACATCAAAGCTCATAACAGACAGACCCTGAACCCATCCAGGCCTAAAAGTTTTACTTTGACGAAGATCCATGACACCTCACTGTCTCTTCCTATTGGATAGAGAGCTCCTAAACCCTGTCGCAAATGAATTCATCCGGAATTCCTCAGAAGTCTACTCATAAGCTACTTGAGAACTCCCAAAGGTGTACATTTTTTCTTTCTTTTTTTTTTAGTTGTCACAGGATTTTCTGACTTCCAGTTTGTTTAATCCATTCTTAGAGAGAAGGACTGTTTGTCCCTGAGGAAAGCACAGCCTCTGCTATGTTATTTTCTTTGAGCCACTTGACTGGTCCATTTTATCCTCCCTCCTTCCCCCTTAGTGAAAGGGCATTGCTTTATGGCCTCGGGTTCGTATTCTTATGCAAGTCGCCCTTTGTTGTGCCTGAGTGCAGAGAAAAGTTTGTTGAAGAAAGGATGTTCGAGGAGACAACCCCCTGTCTCCTAATTGAACACAGGCAATGAATGAACATTTGCAAATCAATTCCAAGAAACTGAGAGCAAAACAGAAGGAGGGAGACTGTAAAACAACAAAATTTGGTTCTGGGGGATGGATGCCAACTGAAAAGAATTGCAGATGAAGCTGAAAAAAAAAAAAACCGAAAAAAAAAAAAAAGGTAGCCTTCTCTGATGTCTCGGCGTTATGTTTCACTGTTCCTGTTGAAAGCCAGGCTTGTCAGATCCACGTACAGTAGGCTTTTTTTTTCCAGTGCAGAAGTGTCGGTGCTCCTGCTGTGATCATGTTTTCATTCCTGTCATGGGTTAGTGCTTAACGAATAATTTTAAAGAGCAGTTAAGACATAGAACGATACAGTGGCATAGTTTTTAAACATCCACTTCACAGCAAGAAATTGCTGGGTTCAAGTCTCAGGAGTGGAGGATGTGGAGTTTGCATGGTGTTTGTGTGCTTGCATGGGTTTCCTCTGAGTACTCTGCTTTCCTCTCATATTCCAAAGACAAGCCTAATGTGCATTGAAAGCATATGACAGGGTGCCGAGAGAAGAACTGTGGTATTGTATGAGGAAGTTTGGAGTGGCAGAGAAGTATGTTAGAGTGGTGCAGGACATGTATGAGAGATGTAAGACAGTGGTGAGGTGTGCTGTTGTTGTGACAGAAGAGTTCAAGGTGGAGGTGGGACTGTATCAAGGGTCAGCTCTCAGCCCCTTCTTGTTCGCTATGGTGATGGACAGGCTGACAGATGAGGTTATACAAGAATCTCCATGGACTATGATGTTTGCAGATGACATTGTGATCTGTAGTGAGAGCAGAGAACAAGTGGAGGAAAATCTAGAGAGGTGGAGGTATGCCCTGGAAAGGAGAGGAATGAAGGTTAGCCTCAGTAAGACAGAATACATGTGTGTGTGTGTGTGAACGACAAGGACCCAAGAGGAACGGTGAGATTACAGGGGGCAGAGATAAAGAAGGTAGAAGATTTTAAGTACTTAGGCTCAACAATCCAGAGCAATGGAGAGTGTGGAAAAGAGCTGAAGAAGCGAGTGCAGGCAGGTTGGAATGGATGGAGAAAAGTGTCCGGTGTGATGTGTGATAGGAGATTATCGGCAAGAATGAAAGGAAAAGTGTACAAGACGGTGTTGAGGCCAGCGATGTTATATGCTTTAGAAACAGTGGCCCTGGGGAAAAGATAGGAGGCAGTGCTGGAGGTAGCAGAGATAAAAATGTTGAGATTCTCTTTGGGAGTAACGAGGATGGATAGGATCAGGAATGAGTATATCAGAGGGACCGCACATGTAAGATGTTTTGGAGACAAAGTCAGAGAGGCTAGATTGAGATGGTTTGAACATGTACAGAAGAGGGATAGTGAGTATATTGGTAGTAGGATGCTGAGGTTGGAACTACCAGGTAGAAGGTCCAGAGGAAGACCAAAGAGAAGATTTATGGATGTGGTTGAGGAGGACATGAAGGTAGTTGGAGTAAGAGTAGAAGATGCAGAGGATAGGGTGAGATGGAGGCAGATGATTCGCTGTGGCGACCCCTGAAGGGAACAGCCGAAAGGAAAAGAAGAAGAGAAGCCTAATGTGCATTGGGTAATAAACTGGAGGAAACCCTCACAAGCACAGGGAGAACATGCTAACTCCACATGAAAACACCATTGCTGATCACAGGACTCAAACCCAGGACATTCTCGCTGTGCGGCAGATATGCTAACCACAATGCCAAAGTGCTTCCCCCACTGCAGACAGTTTAAATAAATCGGAAAAGTTATCAGACCCCGGTGGCTTGTTGACTCAATATGGGATTCATAATAAATGAATGGGTGGCATGCCGGTGTAGTGGTTAGGTTCACACATCCACCTGACAGCAAGAAGCTCCTGGGTTTGAGTCCCGGGCTTGGCAAGGGTGTTTCTGTGTGGAGTTTGCGTGTACTCCTTGGGGTTGTGTGGGTTTACTTCGAGTACTCCGGTTTCCTCCAGCAGTCCAATGACATGCACATGAGACCACCAAGCTATTTCAAATTTCCATTTGTTATGAGTGTAAGAATGTGAAATGAATGAAGAATGGTTGTGTATGCTGCCCTGCCATGGTCCAGCGTGCTGTTCATGGTGCACCCCGCCTTCGCCTGTGTCAGCTGAGACAGGCAGTAGCCACCCTGTGACCCTAAACAGGATCAATGGGTTTGACGAGAGAGTGTTAAAACATGTATTTTTTAGACATTTGAGATCTCGAATGCTACACTTGTGCAAAGATTTATTACATAATAATGGAAATTCACCCTGATCCTATATATCTTAGTTCCTACTAAGGTCATTAGTCTGAAGTCTCTTCTGTATCGCAAGACCTTCAATCATACTTCAAAAGAAAGGACGATTATTAGATTGACCGCTGACCGATTCCTGAATGGTTACCATGGGAATTGTATCGCCCCACAAAATATGCGGCATACTTGCATATCATTAGGCTCATTGTTAATTACTTATTTCCCATCGCATGTAAAATTACTATTGTTTAAAGACTTAAAACTCAAATTGGGAGTGTAAAGTGTCGTCATGTTCTTTGTGATCTTTGTTATTTTTGGACACTTCTTGCTGGAGCATAAGTCACGGAGATTTGTGGCAAGTTTTTTTTGTAGAAATCTTTTCCACCACAGCTCTCGCCCGCCCGCCGTTACAGGAGATAAATCTGCTTAGCACTAAAAGCCTATTCGGAGAGATCAGCAGTTGGCAGGACCCCGACTTTACTCTCAGGGCTGGCATTCACATCCTGTCCTTGCTCGAGACAACAAGGTCAGATGTTCACTCAAGCGTAAGTGCTGTGTAAGTTCGAGAACATGGTGCGTGTGCTCAGCACAACTCATGCATGCTCAATCACTCTAATCAGCCAAATTTATTGCACCAATATGGCCAAATGATTCAAATTTACCTGAGGCAAAAGTTATAAATGCGCCATCCACAATCACACCAAATATATATATGCAGTATTATTATTTATCCTTTTATGATGAAAAGTTTAATTTCAAATTATTGATTTATGCCCTGGTGACCAAGTAACATTACAAATAATTATTTGGCACAACCCAAGTGGGAATTTTAACTCCTCCTGGGCAGCATAGCACATGGGTCATAACAAGAAAGTCTGTGTGGAGTTTGCATGATCTCGCATGATCCTGAGGTTTCCTCTGATAATTCTGATTTCCTCCCACAGTCCGAAAGCATGCACAGTAGGCTAACTGGCTGTCCCAAACTGCGCCTAGATCTGAGTGTGAGTGTGGATGGTCATGTGTTTCAGCCCTACTATAGCCCCACTATAGCCCTACTATAGTCTGGTGAGCTACTCAGCGTGTACCCTACTTTTGTCCAATGTCGGCTAAAATAGGTTGCAATCTTCCCACGACACTAGTAATATTACGCAGTTTGGTAGATGCGGCAGTGATGGGTCAGACTACATTAGTCTCCTCCATATTCAGGGATACAGTGGTACCTCACCTTACGAAATTAATCCGTTACAGAGCCTTTTTTCGTAACCTGGATTTTTCATAAATCGAACCGCATTTTACATGTAAAACGTGTGATTCGTTCCAAGACCCCCAAAACTACCCCTAAACCCTTTAAAAATTATAAAAGTATACCTTTTGAGGCCTCCTTCTGCTTCAATATCTTAATGATGGTAGACGGGTTTGGCCATATTTCTTTGCGATATCACTCACGGGCCACGAGCCCGCTTCCTTTATTCACTTGCACTGGGAATCACACGTGTGCGTGTGTGTGTGTTTGTGTGTGTGTGTGTGTGTGTGTGTGTGTGTGTGTGTTGACCATGTCTTCTTAGCAGAGTTATAATCTTACAAATGTTTATGCAAGGTTAAAAGCCTGAGCCAAAAGATAAAGTTGCAATGAGCACACTCGAAAAACTCATGAAACAACCGTAACTCTGTCCTTTACACAAAAAGCATTATGGGTGCTACATAACAGCCAATGGGAGGGAGCTGTGTCATCCCTCCTAGCCAATGGGAAGCCAGCGTGGTGGGATGTTGGGAGCTAGCCAATAGGAGGCAGCTGTATCATCCCTCCTAGCCAATGGGAGGCCAGCGGGGCGGGATGTTGGGAAATGTAGTCAATGGGAGAACAACTCGTACATTGTTTGAATTTTTGAGATGGTGCTTTCATAACGTGAACTTGTTTCGTATCCAGAGACAAAAATTTTAGGAAAATGTTTTTCGTAACCTGGATTCTTCATTTGTTGGGCCTTTTGTAAGTTGAGGTTCTACTGTATTATATTTTGTAAAAAACCGGAAGGAGCTCTCAGCACAGTACATTACTCAATTTTATGTATGAGGAGAGATGTGAATCATCTCAACTTGTGGTGTGTTCCTCAAATTGAATAGAATCCTAAAAAACAGGCAATCTTGCTGAACTGAGTTTCCTATGAATTTTGTATACAGGGATGGACAACTCATAAATTTCTTAGTAGCCCATCAGGCAAGTAAACACACCATTATGGTACCTTTGTCTCATGTTCTGGTGCCCTGGTTAAGCTGACAAGTGCACAGTCAGTTAAATGTTAGTTAGGTACATTAAGACACTGGAAGAGAGGTGAAGTTCATAACCCTCAGATAACATGCACACAGAGATTCACACTCATGCCATACCGACAGGTTGGAACAGCCAGTTAACCGAATGTACATATCTATGGACTGTGGGAGGAAATCAGAGTCACACAAGCATAGGGAGAACATGCAGACTCCACACAGGAACACTCAAGGCTGGGAAGCAACCCCAGAACCATCATGTTGTGAGGCAGATGTGCTAACTACTACACCAGAGTGCCACCCACTCTCTTCCTTTCTTATGTAGCATTAATGTATTGGATTTTTGGGCTCGTTAAATAGTGAGTAGGTGTATGCACAAAATTTTGGCGATGGTATATGGTGTTTTTAAATTTAAAAGATAATATTTTTAAATATTTTATGTGTCTGTTAGAGTCTTTTTTCACCTTTAATTCTTTAAACCTTTGGCGGCATGATCGCATCGTGGTTATTACATCCGCCTTGCATAATGCATCCAAATTCAAGGCATTTATATATATATATATATATATATATATATATATATATATATATATATATATAATAGGGCCTTTCATATGTGATCCCTGAAAAGCCTATAGACAAGAATATTGAGTTTAATGAACATTTTTAGACTTTGCTTCAACATAACAAAGCCATGTTGCATTCCCTTTGCTTTTTTAATGCAAACACAACACTAAGAGGTTTTGGTTAACATTTGATACAGATTTTCATTTGTTGCATTTGCTGATGTTTCATTATCCCCCTGCATACTTACATCACCATCGTTTCTCTTGTTCTGAGAGATTATGAATTCCTTCAGTCTGAAAGCGCCACTGCTGTAAAATGCCTTAACAAGGTTATATAACACTGTTTTTGCGGTCTATAAGAAGCCATTTTTGCTTCCTTCTCCGCTTGTTGAACTCATTTATCTACCAGGCAGCTTTAAATTAAAATGAACATACTGTATACATAAATCTTTTTGTTTTACGTGACAGGACTACAGGAGGCACAATGGCATAGTGGTTAGCGGTCACTGGCCACCTCACCGCAAGGCAACAGGTTCTATTTTGTGCTTGCATGAGTGTTCTTCTGGTGCTCTCGTTTCTTCTTACAGCAGTGCTTTTCAATTATTTTCCGTGGCGCCCCCTCTGGGAAAAAAAAAAAAAAAAAAAAAAAAAAAAAAAAATCCCCTAACGCGAACGATTGAATAGTATTATTTGTCTATACAATTGTTATTAGTACATCTCTGCATAACATTGTATCTTTATTAACATTCAAAATAAAAAAATGAAGAAATATAGTTCAACTTACAATAAAGAAAAACTTCATTAACATTGTGTTTTAATCTGTAACAGAAAAGATTTCAAGTGCACCAATCTGCCTGAAATTAAAAAAAAAATCCTTATTTAATACATCCTTATTTATGTCTTATTATCTTTGTCTCTCTCCACCTTTCTCTTCATTCCTGTTTAAAATGTTTCCGTGTTGTTTCTTGAGGGGTTGTTTCCTACATTTCATATTATTTGCTCATGCAAAAAAAAACACTATATCATAGTGTGGCAATGAGAACGCCACTGCCAACTACTGGAGTGGAGGTGCAATTACACTTAATTTTCATACACTATTCCAGAAAAGTATGTTTCCCAAGGTCATACCACCCCCTCCCCCACCCCCGTCCCGTCCCGTCCCTGCCTGGCATCATACAGGGGTGCGCCCCACTATTTGAGAAACACTGTCTTACAGTCCAAAGACATACAGATTAGGCAAGTTGACAGTAGGCATAAGTGTGAGCATGTGTTGGCCCTGCCATAGTCTGCCATGGTTTTCCGGGTGCACCCTGCCTTTGTCCAGTGTCAACTGGGACAGGCAGCAGCCCTCTTGGTGTTGAGTGTTATGACTATTGATTTATCAGTCCCTGGGATTGAGTTGGTGCCGCTTAGCTGAGTCTTTTTACTCTCATAGCATGAAGGACACTGGAAACATGGATATTAATGTATTTCACAAGTGTCACGTGTGAGAAAAAACTCGCTGTGTGTATCACCATATTTCTGTGTGGATAGCACTGAGATTTTTTTTTAAAGAAAAATGGCTTAAAAATACTCGAGAAAGCACTGCTTTCTTAACTTTATCATTCTGAAAAAGCTCTAAATGGCGGCATGTAAAAGACCCCATGTCCTCAAGACCCCATGTCCTCAAAACACTGTTTTATCTATATTCAAATACTTTTCAAGGCTTTCCAGCAATGTGACACTGGCACACCTTATGCAATACCTTGGGTTGCAATAAAGGTCATTTTGCGAGACAGTTAGGTGCTTCCTGTAAGTTGGCGAGTTCCCTTTGAACTATTACAGCACAGAATCATCGAGCCTTAGTGCTCCAGCTCCTATCCTGATTAGCTCGTTTTACACTCACAAGTACTTTCCCTTTAAAGTTCCCTATGTTACATCTCCTCTGTGGCAGGTCTGCGTGTTTGGCCTGTAATATTTATAAAGCTGCTCTCCGACTCCGTGCCTGCTGAGCCTCCCCTCCACCCCCTGCCAACCACAGTCTGTTCAATGCTCTATATGTGTCTGCTAAAAGCTATTAGCCAAGCCCTGGTGGTCTTCTCTCACTTCACCCAGCAGGCCAAAAGCCTTTTTGTTTTTAGTGGCTGAAAGGGTAAGAGGCTTGGGGATTCAGTGGGGTCTGTTAGTCTGTGCACAACTTGCTGGTTGGGCTTCTGCTCTCTAATATACTCGCTCTCTACGGTCGGTGTATCTTTAAAAAAAGTATGTATTCTTACTTCTCAGAGGCTCTCAAAAACCTCCTGGCAAAAAAAAGTAAATTTAAATATAACAAAGTGATTTGAATTTTGTCTTGGGCGGCTCAGTGGTGTACTTACTGGTTGGCAGGTCCACCTCACAGTGAAGAGGCCTTGATTTTTGAGGCCCAGGCTCGGAAAGGGTGTTTCTGTGTCGAGTTTGCAAGTTCTCCCCATGCTTGTGTGGGTTTCCTCTGGATACTCTGGTTTTCTCCCACAGTCTCACAGTTATACTCAATGGGCTAACTGTCTGTTCCAAATTGCCACTGGGTGTGGCTATATAGTAGTAAGTGGGAATTGCTGTATATGTGCTGCCCTGTGATGGTAAGGTGAACTGTTCAGGGTGTGCGCTGCCTTCATCAAATGTTGGCTGAGATATGCTCCAGTCTCCTTGCGACCCAAGTAGGATTAAGTGCTTCAGCAAATGAGTGAGTGAGTGAGTGGTTGGAATTTGTCTTGGGTGCCACCGTGGCCTCATGGTAAGCATGTCTGTCTTGTAAGAAGCAGGTCCGGAGTTTGTGTCCTAGGCTTAACGAGATAATTTCTGTGTGTAGCTCAATGTTTGTGTTATTTCAGTGCTTGTATGGTTTCACTCTGGGAACTTTGGTTTCCTCCCACAGTCCAAAGGCATGAACATAATTAGCTGTTTCAAATACCCCTAGGTGTGAGTGTACATGTAAATATTCGTGTGTTTTGGCCCTGTGATGGTCTGACAAGCTGTGCAGGGAGTACCCCGCCTCCTCCTAGAGTCAGCGAAGATAGGCACTAGCCTCCCCATGACCCTCGTACGAATGAATGAATTTATCCTCAAGTGTCCCAATTGGAAAATGGAACATTCTGCCTTATCTTCTCCATCTCCTCGTTTTCCCATTGTTTAAAATCCTCCCGTGTCCTGCAGTGGTTAGTAGAAGGGAAAGATATTTGCCCAGTGGAACTGAAACAGCCTTTATCAGTAATATCTTTCTCCTGGGTATGTCAGCAATTGAGCAGGAAGCTTTTCATTACTTTCTTCCTTTTTACCAGGAATCTGCCCTGGAATGAGTGGCACAGCAATGAAGTGTTAATACATCCATCTCACGGCAAGAAAGTCCTGGGATTGAGTCTCGGTCTTGTTGAAGGCATTTCTGTGTGGAGTTTTCATGTTCTCTTCATACCAGCATAGGTTCACTCTTGGTACTCTAGTTTCTTCCAACAGTCCAAAGACAGGCATATTAGGCTAATTTGTCGCTCCAGATTGCCCCTGAGGTGGATCTGAGTGTGAATGGTCGTGTGTTGCCCTGTGTTGGTTTGGCGAACTGTTCATAGTGTACCATGTCTTTGTCCAATATGGGCTAGATAGGATCCAGCCTCCTCGCAACACTAGTTAGTTGGATGAAGCATTTCGGAAAATGAGTAATAAATGATTGAGTAACCCTGGTGTAATTACCATCATAGGAAAGAAATTGGAAATTATTTTGTTGGGTACTTAGTGCACTGGATTCGGCATTTTTTCCAGTGGGTAATGTTTACTTGGGCTGTTTTCAGTTCAGGGCACCATGTCCACCTTACAGTAAGAAGGTTCTGGGCTCAAATCCAGGCCTTGGTGAGGACATTTCTGTGTGCTGTTTGCATGTTCTCCCCATACTTGGATTTCCTCCAAGTACTCCGTTTTCCTTTTACAGCCCCCAAAACACATACATTAGGCTATTTGAATGCTAGATTGAGATGGTTTGGACATGTACAGAGGAGGGATAGTGAGTACAGTATATTGGTAGTAGGATGCTGAGGTTGGAACTACCAGGCAGAAAGCCTAGAGGAAGACCAAAGAGATGTATGGATGTGGTGAAGGAGGACATGAAGGTAGTTGGAGTAGATGCAGAGGATAGGGTGAGATGGAGGCAGATGGTTCGCTGTGGCGACCCCTGAAGGGAAAAGCTGAAAGGAAAAGAAGAAGAAGAAGAAGAAGAAGAAGAAGGAGGATGCTTCAGATTACCCCCGGGTGTGAATGTAAGTGTGAATGGTTGTCTGTGTTGCCCTGCGATGGTCCGTTGAACTGTTCAGGGTATACCCTGTCATTGGCTATGATAGGATCCAGTGAGTGAAAGATAAGTAGTGAATGATGAGTGATGAGTAGTAAGTGAGTGAGTGTTTTTAGTTCCAGAAGAAATTTCAGTCAGCACATTTATACAAATTGAAATAAAATAAATAAAAATTAGTTTAAAATCCCATTGAATCGGATGAAATGATAAAGAAAACAACCCCCCTTTTCTCTTTTCCTTCTTTTCATACACTTGTACAGAAATACACTAGCAATTAAAATGAATACAGATGTGACCTGAAACACAAGACGAAATTTCTTCGGTGATCCGATTCCACTTTCCTCCCACGACAACGCTTTTCTCTGGGAACTGTTAAATGTGGAGCGTGTCATTTTGCGCCACCCAATTTAAACGCTATACATCAGAGCCATGCATATTTAATATGTCTTCATTTTATTCAGCCAAGTCCTGCTGGAATTTATTTTATTATTATTCCTGCCAGTTGCAGCTTGCATAAATGACCTGCACAGGGCTGGAATGCCAAATGTAGACTTAGGCACTGAGTTTCATCATTTCTCAGGACTTTTTCCTTCATCTGCTCTATTAATTTTAAATATGCCTTTTTTTTTTTTTTTTTTTTTTTTTTTTAAACTGACCTCCTTCTCTATTCAACCCTCCCAACGAATGAATCAAATGTGATCGTTTTTGACATAGCATGATAAATTTGGTTATTTTAAGCTTTAAGACTTATTCATGTATTCCCTTTTATCTCAGGATCTCGGCCGAGGTTGGAGGACGCACCGCCGCGAATCGTGGAGCATCCTTCAGACTTGATTGTATCAAAAGGAGAACCAGCAACTCTAAACTGTAAGGCTGAGGGCCGGCCAACACCCATGGTGGAGTGGTATAAAGATGGAGATAGGGTGGAGACAGACCGTGATGACCCTCGCTCGCACCGCATGCTGCTCCCTACAGGGTCGCTCTTCTTCCTCAGGATTGTGCACGGACGTCGGAGCAAGCCGGACGAAGGTGTCTATGTGTGTGTAGCGAGGAACTACCTGGGAGAAGCCGTCAGTCGCAATGCATCTTTGGAAGTTGCAAGTATGTTGGAACCTTTGGAACCTTTTCTCTTATTTTTAGGTGTCGTGCATCTTCAGGTTATTCAGGCTGATGAACTGTGTAGTTGCTGCATGGAAAACCAACTGGACGTGTGTTATATTGTTGATACTATTTGGGCACTCATTCCAGTGGCTTTATTATTATTATTTTTTTTTTTTTACTTTTTTTTTTATCTCATTCTGCCCGTTTCAGTCTGAAATTTCCTTCCTATTTACTCCTACGTTGCCTCACAGAAATCCCCCTGTTTTTTTTTTTTTTGTTTTTTTTTTCTAGATAAGTATTTACATAGAGGTTCATCCCATCTTGGTGTGAAAGAAACTGCTGGTTTTTGATGATATTGGCTTGTGTGATGTAATAATTTAATCATCTCTGCATGAGATTTCACTGCCACAATACCCATGGACATTTGCTCGTTTAATATTAGATTAGATTACAATAAATTACATTAGACCAGATAAGACCTTCCGACCTTACACATTTTGCATGAAAGTATCTCAATTTATCATAATTATCTAAAATATAGGAAAAAGAGCAGTCTTCCTTGCTGTAATGAAACAGCAGGTGGGTCAGTTTATATGGAAATCTGGAATGATGTGTGTAAGTATTTTAAACTTCTCAGATATTATCTAACAGTGTGGGGTCGTGGTGGTCTGGTGGTAAAGGGTGCTGGATCACTGATCTTACGGTTGGGGGTTTGAGTCCCACTGTCCACAAGGTTGCCCCCCCCCCCACCCCCATCCCAGTGCAGCTAAGTGGGTTATCAAAGGCCGGCCATGTCTTTCACTGTCTATGGCAGGGATGGGCAATCTTATCCGCAAAGGGCCGGTGTGGGTGCAGGTTTTCACTTCAACCAAACAATAGCCACACCTTCCACCTGTTTCCACCAATCACTGATCATCAAAAGAAAAAAAAAAAAAACTAGATTGGACATTACTGTTGATCTCACCAAGATGGCGCCACTTCAGAATTGAAACAGTAATGTCCAATCTAGGTTTTTTTTTCTTCAGTCATGTATTATGAGTCATCCATTCAATTTCTGAACCCGTTAATCCTAAATAGGGTCGCAGGGAGGCTGGTGCTCATCACAGCAATGGTTCATTTACATGCCTCCCACCATAGAAGACAATGATAGACATGGTCAGCCTTGGTAACCCAGTTAGCTGCACTGGGGGACAGCAGTGACAACCTTTGACAGTGGGGCTTGAATGCCCAACAACCTTGAGGTTGCTAATTCAGCATCTTACCACCAGGCCATCCACCTTCATTCATTTTCTGAACCAGTTAATCCTAATTAAGGTCATGGGGAGGCTGGTTACCTCTCACCACAGACACTGAGAGACATGGCTGCCCTTTGATAACCCAGTTAGCTGCACTTGGGGACAGCAGTAACAGCCCGTTGACAGTGGGGCTTGAACCCTGAACCTTGGGATCAGTAATCCAGCAGTTTGCCAACAGGCAGCCACCACCCTATGTTTTATGATTTTAATAGTAAATTGCAAAGAGGCAAACATCCATATCTCACAAGCCAACATCACCTTTTTATAGAATCAGAATACATAGATTACAATAGAAGACAGGCAGTATTACAAAATCAGAGATTTGTGATACCAGCTGGGCGGTATCCTAGCCGAGTGATTAGCACATTTGCGTCACTCCAAGAAGGCCCTGGGTTTGAGTCCTGGGCTCATTAAGGCGTTTTCTGAGTGGAGTTTGCATGGGCTTCCTCCAGGTGCTCCAGTTTCCTCCTTCTGTCCAAAGGCATGCATGTGAGGCTAGTTGTCTGTTTTAATTTGACAATAGGTGTGAATTTGAGTGTGAATAGTTGTGTGTGTGTGTGTGTGTGTGTGTGTGTGTTACCCTGGGAAAGTCTGGCAGCTGTTCAGGGTGTATCCCTGTTTTACGCCGAGTTGGCTGAGATAGCACCAGCCTTCTTGCAATCCTGATAGTATTGAGCGGTTTGGTAAATGATCCAGAGAGTGAGTGAGTGAATGAGGGACACCGGCTGCTTCCAGGTAACAGATGTCTGTTCAAGTCATGTTATAGTTCTTATGGAAGATCTCCAGGCTGTAACAGACGGACTTCTCATATCCAGAGTGATATCATGAAATCCAGATGGCACAATTTGATTGCCATCATTCGATTATCAGGTAACTAGATGATGTATTTCTAACACTGTGTTTAAAAAAAACGTAGTGTGATATTCCCAAGATAGGCAGAAAACAGAGTGTTGGGTTGGTTTGCCGTATTTAAAGAGACTGACAGTCTTCTGTTTGGACATGTCTGTCTTTGTTTATTTACTGTCTTTAGAGACATGCTGTAGTCCTAAACTTATGCTGGATGCCCTCAAGACAGCTTTACCATCTGCTGAGCGTGGTAGATGAGGGGTAATATGCCTCGCTTACTCTCACTCCCAGGAGAGTGTGTGTGTGTGTGTGTGTGTGTGTGTGTGTGTGTGAGAGAGAGAGAGAGAGAGAATGGGGGGTCTGCCAAACTAAAATAGTGTTTCTGGAGAGTTATGAATTCAGAAAATTACAGTCTTTTCAGCGTTTTTCTTTTTTTTTTTGTTCTCTATGTACTTGACAGATTTAATCACTTTACCTTGAATCTGTTTTTTTGTTTTTTTTTTCTCTGCAAATTTCTATGACCTTTTTGGATTTTTGTGATGTAACTGATAGAAGACAAAACATGTAATAGCTGCTTAGTCATCTTTGAGGGTTCAGTGAATGCCCAGATCAGCCTGTTTTATTTAAAAGTGCATTGTTTGCCTTTTTTTATGGTACACAGTAATAAATCTGAGGCTTTTTTAATAATATTACAGAAAATATGACTCTGTGCTTGTCGGGTTCATTGTAATCATGTTGCCCTATATCGCTTCCCAGGCTCTTCTGCAAGTTCACTTTGAGTTCATGGTGATGTTTTCTGAGTCTGATTATGTGTTTCGATGGCTGAATCAGATAAGAATTACAGGGGGGTGGGTGGGGTGGGGGTGGGGGGGTGTTTTGTAATTAGTGTTCTTGTAAAATTACTTTCAGAAACAATGCTCTGTGATTTATGAGACCATGTCCACATCTAATGATTACATAGAATATGGCTGCACATGTGTCCCTTGCTGTCCTGAACATTCTATAATGTCTGTCTGTCTGTCTGTCTTCCTTTCGGCTTTTTCCCTTTTTACTCAGGAGTCGCCACAGCGAATCATCTGATTTGCACGTTTGATTTGGCAGAGGTTTTTACGTCGGATGCCCTTCCTGTCACAACCCTTTAGCAAGGGACAGAAACACGCTGACGACTTTGCAGCTACTCTTTACGAAAGTCAGCAATAGTTCTTTTACATGTCTCCCACCATAGACAGTGACAGACATGGCCCGCCTTTGATAACCTAGTTAGCTGCACTGGGGGGGACATTGACAACCTTGTGGAGAGTGGGACTCGAACCCACAACCTTTGTATCAGCAATCCAGCACCCTATACCACTAGACCACCACTGCCCCCTGAACATTCTATAATATGGTACTGTAAAACAGACACAGCGGTTCTTCTTTCAGCTTTTTCCCCCAGGTCGCCACAGCGAATCATCTGATTCACATGTTTGATAGGTTTACACATAGGTTTTTACGTCGGACACCCTTCCTAACACAACCCTTTAGCAAGGGGAAGAAACACGTTGAAGGCTATGCAGCTACTCTTGTCGAAAGTCAGCAATGGTTCTTTTACATGAACCTCTCACCATAGACGGTGAGAGACGTGGCCGGCCTTTGATAACCCAGTTAGTTGCACTGGGGAAGCAGTGACAACCTTGTGGAGAGTGGGACTCGAACCCCCAACCTTAGGATCAGTGATCCAGGGCCCTTTACCACCAGGCCATCACTGCCACAGTTTGTGTATGAATATGTGCTGAAAAGTGAAACAGTGGGTGGCACAGTGGCTCCTTTGAGTCCTGGGCTCTGTGAGGACTTTTCTCTGTGGCGTGTGTATGTGTTCCCTGTGTTTGTGTGGGTTTCCTTAGGGTATTCTGGTTTAATTACACAGTCCAGAGACATGCACATGCATTGCAGGATTAGGTGTATCTGTGAGTGGGCCAGTGGTGGCTCAGTGGTTAAGGTAATGGGATAGTTATCCAAACATCATGGGTTCAGTTCTCAGTACCACCACTGCTGAGCCCTTGAGCAATTCCCTCAACCCACAATTGCTCAGTTATATAAACATGCTCATTGCAGATCGCTCTGGGTAAGATACAGAAGGGAAATGGTGGTTTGACTGTGTTGGCCTTGCAGCAGACTGGAGAGATGTTTGGGATTTGGCTCCAGCTTGCCTGGTACTAAATGAATTTAATTTCACTGCATAGTGGAGAATGCTAACAATAAGATTGTCACTTATTTGCTAAATCTAACTTACTTAATGTTCTTTTAGGATCACGGGGAGGCTAGTGCCTATACCAGGTGACACTGGGCAAAGATGGAATAAACTCTGAATAGCTCACCGACTATCACAGGGCAACACACATAACAGCTAATTAGCCTAATGTCGTAGGACTGTACGAGGAAACCAGGGTTCCCGAAGGAAACAGTTTAACTGAAGCTCGGCCACATACAGAATTTGATATTTTTTCTAATTTATGCACACTGAGTACTTCTCATTGGTTCAAACGTGGTTCAGCTAATCAGAATTTTGAACATAGATTATGATGTTCAAATTTTCAGACGCATGTCTGGATTATATATACAGGGATCCCTCACTTTCCACGGTTAATTGGGACCGAGATCCCACCGCGACCACCGAATTCCTTGAAGTAGGATCACCCCCCCACCCCCCCACGACTGATGTATACGTACATGCATATGTGCATATAATATCAATAAATATATATTCAATGCTATAAATTCTTATAATAACAATTAAACATTAAAAAAATAATGCATAAGATGTAAATAAAATATAAATAAACACACATACAGCAGATGCGCATGCATGTGCACGCAGACACAGAGATGCACAGAGATGCATGTGCCTCAAAAAATGTAACTAGTTTTGATGGGAGATTTTGGGTTGTTTTTTGGTGTTTGTTTAGGGCTTTTTTTTTTTTTTTTTTTTTTTTTTTTTTTGCATAATTGGCCTTGTTTTTGCAGCATTTTCCTTAACCTTTTCCCCTATTCTTTCTTAATTTCCTTATTTTTTTAATCCAATGAATATTTTAAAAAACCCACGATGCACTGAAGCCACATGAATTGAAGTGCGAAGTAGTGAGGGATCCCTGTATATTTTTGTCATTTATATGATTATACGCACATAAAGTTCTCGAGCAAAAAACCCCCAAAATAATAAAAAAGAAAGGTTCTTAGTATATTGCTCAAACCTTTTATCCCCCCTTATATTACCACCACCCCCAACACATGGGACTGATGAAAAACAATAAAAAGAAATAGTAAATGAAACAAACAAAACCGATAGGCTCGCCATCATTAAGACTGTAGAATACATAGTAAAAAAAAAGCATAAATATAAATGCAAGACGGATGCTGAATGGTATTACTGTATATGAGCACAGTCTTAAGTTTATCCAAGTACATCAACACTGGATCCCAGACCGTGAATAATTTTTCTGTAGACTCCCTGAGAGTGTATTTTACTTTCTCTCAGTGTAAGAATTGTGTTAAGTCACTAAACTAGAAAGATCTTTTTGTGCCTCTTTAGATTTCCAGTGCAGTAAAATATCTTTTCCTCATTGTGCAGTGTGTCCTGTTTGGAGAACCGAATATAGCCATTGCTGCATTGGGTTGGAGATCAATAATACTAAGTGCCTCTGACAATTTTTTAAAGATCATAGACCAGTCGTCTGCTAGGGCTGGACATGATCAAACCATATAGGCTAAATTAACAGGAGTACTTCAACACCTGTCACAGCTGGCATCAGTGCTGGAATATATTTTAGCCAGTCTTCCTTTGGAGAAGTGGATTCGATGTCATACCTTGAATTGTATTCTGTGTAATTTAGTGCAGGAAGTGCTGTCATTTACTCTTAATAAAGCACTGTCCCATATGTCCTCTTCCATGTCCTACACCAACTCAGTGATATATACATCAACTTAACGCATAAAAGGTGAGTTTATGTATATATCTTTTAAAATTATAGATGCCTCGACTCTTCCAAAGGGTAAATTCAGAGTCTAACCTAGCTGGGGGTTGGGGGATGATTATTGTGTACAGGACATAAATGAGGAGGTTGCTACAGCCTAAGCCTATGGTTTCTAAGTTGCAACCAAATTTTGAGGTTAGTTATGATTATGGGATTATTAGTGTATTGCGGGATCGAGGGGAATCAAGATCGTTAACAGGATAACATTCACTTTTACTCACGTTAAGGTTGTACCCTGAATCTTCTCCACACTAAATCTTCTCAAAGCATGGATAATAAGGTAAGGTAAAGTCCGTTGGGCTTTTTTACACCTGAGCCATAGTGGCTCGTCGGACCGATGTTTATCCCCGGTTTCCATAGCGTGAAGCTACCAGGAGTTCAACTCCTCCTGGATGGGACGCAAGTCCATCGCAGGTTACCTTCTCAGTATATTTTTACTGGTACCCATTTATACTGCTGGGTGAACACCTTGGTTGGTCCCTGGTTGAGATTTTGCCCAGGGGTCTTAGCGCAGTGGAGGTCTAACTGGTATTTGAACACAGAACCTCCCGATCATGAGCCCAGCACCATAACCACTACACCACTGGCCCCACTATGGATAATAAGGGGAGCACCTGAAATAGGAGCCAATACATACAGTAATAGATCATCTGCATATAGAGATA
This sequence comes from Plotosus lineatus, assembly GCA_024760905.1. Taxonomy (NCBI): domain Eukaryota; kingdom Metazoa; phylum Chordata; class Actinopteri; order Siluriformes; family Plotosidae; genus Plotosus; species Plotosus lineatus. The sequence continues at coordinate 7,889,707 of CM045750.1, read as the reverse complement.
CGCTATGCTCACCTCCCCATCTATGCGTTCCAGTTATTTATTTTATTGTTTTAAGCATAATAGATAAGAGCTCTATTGCGAAGGCAAATAGGTAGGTAGTCTGTTGGGCTTTTCACACTCGAGCCATAGTGGCTCATTGGGCCAGTGCTTATTCCCGATTTCTGTAGCATGAAGCTACCAGGAGTTCAACTCCTTCTGAATGGGATGTTGGTCCATCGCAGGTTACCTTCCCAGTATATAACTTGTGGTTAAGACCTTGCCCAGGGGTTTTAGCACAGTGGGGTTCCAACTGGGATTTGAACACACAACCTCCCAATTATGAGTCCAGAATCCTAACCACTATGCCACTGGCCCCACCAAAGGCAAATAACAAGGGACTAATTGGACGGCCTTGCCCCATGACAGTTGAAAATACTGAGACCAGTTACTACTTGTAATAGAATTGTTTTTCCAGAGGCTTTGGGTGAGTTATACAGAAGTTTAACCCATGAGATGAAATTCGGGTCAAATTTCTTTAAACATGAAAATTAATATCTCCATTCTACCCCATCAAACCTTTTATCTGTGTCAAGTGCAATAACCACCTTGGATAGCGTACTGGACTCGGAGGAGTAGATAACATTTAGGCGCTCGCGAATATTTGTAAATAAATGACAGCCAAAAATAAAACCAATTTGGTCAGAAGAAATCCCACCGTTCATTGTGGTTTCTAGGCGTAAGGCAAGGACCATGACCAGGATCTTCATGCCACTATTTCAGAGGGAGATGGGTCGATATGAACCACATTCTGTGCTATCTTTACCTGGCTTCAGCACGAGGGCAACTGACACTTCAGTCAGTGTTCGTGGATACGATCCATGAGACAAGGAATCATTAAACATATCAATCTGTCGATAGTTCACTAGAGAACTTTTTAAAGAACTCTATAGGGTACCCATCTGAGCCTGGTGCCTTGCCATTTTGCACTGCCTTTATTACATTGATGATTTCTATTCAATTCAGTGGCAGCTCAGTCTTAGCTTTATGCATCATTATCACAGTAGGAACCTGGAGGTTAGAAAAAAATGTTCTATATTAGAGCAGTTATTTGTCATCTCTGACATATATAATTTTGAATAAAAGAAGGTGAATGTTTCATTAATTCCTTCGGGGTCAATAGTTAGTTCACCATCAACTTTCCATATTTGTGGAATTTGTTGAGAAGATAAGCGGCACATAAGTTGACAGTCAGCTTTGTTACCATACCATAGATATCTGCCCGTGATTTAAATAGGAGACGTTCAGTGTTTTTGGTAGATATCAAATTATACTGTGTTTGGAGGTCCAGCTTACTTTTGTAGAGTTGTGTGTGTTGGGGATTGGACATCCACCATATATATATATATATATATATATATATATATATATATATATATATATATATATATATATATATATCGCTTTGATGAGCTCCTCTTTGTTAAATTTTTTTCGTCCTACCATATTCGATGCAATAAGCGCCCTGCTCTAACCAGGGCCAAGTTTTTTTTTTTTTTTTTGTTTTTTTTTTTTTTACGTCTAATAACCGCCCATGCCTACTGGGAGCAAAATTGTAAATCAAACGTACCAATTTTATTCGATCAGTCTCTGTAACCAAAAAAATGAGGCGTTCACTGCTTGTAAAAGTGAGTTTACATGGTATTTCAAGACCCCCAGCCACTGGGGAATGTCTATAATGTTCATCAGGAACAACACTGATTGTTCCGTTGTGTTTAAAAAAACGGGAAAATATTTTGCTGTGTTCTCTTGGTAAATGTCCAACAACCGATGAACCGTTAGAAACTGCTACAGCAAAACTCTGGGATGCTCTGAATAAATGGAACGATGAGATAGATATGGATCTATCAGAAAGTGATGAGTATTTTTTTAACCTGATTCTCCTGCTCACTGATTTCATAAATTTAAGGATGTTCCTGGCCATGTGCTTTTCTTTATGTTTCTGTTGATTGGTTCAACGTACCATGTGCTAAAGTTGACATTCGTGTTGATTGACTCAATTTTACTTCCAGGAAAATTTTGAAAGGAACAGCTTAAAAGGTAAAGAAGAAGAAGATCGGGAGGGAAAAGTAAGGGGTCTTTAAAAAAAAAAAAAAAAAAAAATGCTGTTTTTTTTGTTTATTTTCAGCCTTCATGAATACATGTGCATGAATGACAAGGACCAAAGAGGAACAGTGAGATTACAGGGAGCAGAGAATTTAAAACTCTTTTATTGTTCTGTTATTATTCATATTTTTCACCTCGATGGTAATAAGCACTTACAGTTCCACTTCACTGGTAACATTTTAATAAGCTCCCACTTCCTTTAATTTTTTAAGCTCCCTGGGCATTTATTACGCTGAATACGGTATTTATTTTAGCTGTATATGATATAATCTCACCCCCGATTACCACTTTTAATGTTTCGAAGAGGAGAGAAGGGGAACTATCTTCTTTTTTTTTTGTTAGATTCTATAAATTTATCTATTTTTTTATTTTGGGATATGATCTCACAAAAGCTCTCATGAGCCAAAAGATTTCTATCTAATTTCCATGGGGGCGTTCCAATTTATAAAGAGGAAATGCAAGATCTAATAGCACAGGGACATGATCTGACTCAGCTATTAAAGAAAATTCAACTTTCCTAACAAAAGGGAGGAAGTTGCGGTCAATGGAAAAAATAGTCTGTTCTTATATGTGAATGATGGACAGAGCAAAAAAGAGAAGGATTTACTTTGTGGGAATTTAAAAAAAAAAAAAAAACACCAGGGGTCGACTCTTCCTATCGAATCCATAAAAAACTGATAATACCTTCGCCTTTTTTGGAAAGGTTTGTAGATTTAGAATTGGAAAGGTCAAGTGCTGGAATTCACACAAGTTTAAGTCTCCACCAAAAATCAAGTGCTGTCAATTTAATTCTGGAATATAGCAGACGATGTTGCCCATAAACTTATCATCATCCCCATTTGGAGCATAGACATTTACCAAACGCACAGGCTCATGGGAAAGGGGAACTGGAACCATTACAAAGCGCTGCTGTTGATCTGAGATTACAGTGGTCGCATTAAACTTACTTTTTTTATGAATCAAGATGGCTGTTCCACAGGTTTTAGAGTTATGATGAGAAGGGAATACATTACCCACCCATCCTTTTTTAAGTCTGGCTTGATCTTTAACCAGCACATGAGTTTCGTGAAGGAATGCAATGTCACATTTTAAGTACCCAAGATGATTAACTATTTTAACTAGCACTTTAAACAGGCCCATTCAAACCTTTCACATTCCAGCGAATGAATCTCACTACAGTTCTCTTCGCATCATTATCGTTCAGCATGTTTAACTTAGATAAAATAAAATGGAAAGAAAAAAATAGAGCATTAATTGTATGAACTGCACAGTTTTATTCATTTTCTGCACTTACATGAATAAAGGCGAGCACATGTTGCAAAAATATGGTGGCATCCCTTTCCCTAACCCCGCCCACAAACAAAAACAAAACTAAGCATATCCAGGGATCCCTCGCTACTTCGCACTTCAATTCATGCGGCTTCAGTGCATCACGTTTTTTTTTTTTTTTTTTTAAATATTCATCAAATTAAAAAATAACAAAATTAATGAAGAATAGGGGAAACAATTATGGTAAACGCCGCAAAAACAAGGGCAATTATGCAAAAAACAACCCTAAACAAACACAAAACAAGCCAAACCCTCCCCTCAAAACTAGTTACATTTTTGTGAGGTGTGCATCTGAGTGCGTGTATGCGCATCTTATGCATTTTTTTTAATGTGCAATTGTTGTTAGAAGCATTTATTGCATTGAATATGTAATTAATGATATTATATACACACATACATGTACGTATGGTGGGGCCTGATGAGCCACTATGGCTCAGGTGTAAAAAGCCCAACAGACTTTACCTACCTACCTCAGTTCATTTTCTGTAACCGCTTAATCCTAATTAGGGTCGCGGGGAGGCTGGTGCCCATCCCAGCCAACTTTGGGCGAGGGCAGAGTACACCCTGGACAGCTCGCCAGGCCATCGCAGGGCGGAAACACGCCCACGGCTTTGCAGCTACTCTTGTCGAAAGTCAGCAATGGTTCTTTTATATGCCTCACACCATAGACAGTGAGAGACATGGCAGGCCTTTGATAACCCAGTTCGCTGCACTGGGGAGGACAGTGACAACCTTGTGGAGAGTGGGAATCGAACCCCCAACCTTTGGATCAGCGATCCAGCGCCCTATACCACTAGACCACCACTGCCTCCTACCTACCTACCTACCTACCTATATACACATATACATGTACATATGGTGGGGCCGGTGGCGTAGTGGTTAGGGTGCTGGGCTCATGATCGGGAGGTTGTGTGTTCGAATCCCAGTTAGCCCCCCACTGTGCTAAGACCCCTGGGCAAGGTCTCAAACACAAGTGTGCTTCTGTTCACCCAGTAAAATATACTGGGACGGGAACCTGCAATGGACCAGCGTCCCATCCAGGAGGAGTTGAACTCCTAGTTGCTTCACACTATGGACACTGGAGATAAGCAATGGCCTGATGAGCCACCATGGCTCAGGTGTAAAAAGCCCAACAGACTTTACTTACCTACCTATATACATGTATGTATACATCAGTCAGGGGGTGATTCATACTTCGTGGAATTCGGTTGTCGCAGGGGGATCTCAGTCCCAATTAACTGCGGAAAGTGAAAGATCCTTGTACTCGTCTCTCTCTGTTTAAGGCAAGCTGCAGGCTAAACACTATTTTTTAAAACTTTTGGTAGCAAGTTCTCTCAAGGCATCCGCCCAGAAGAGCTCCCAGTCCCTATCATATGCTATACTAGAACCTCTTAGCATAAAGATGGAAACAAAAATGGGATGGCTGAGTAACACCATAACTATCAAACAGGTGGTCTTACATACATACACATGAGTCTCTATCTTCAATATTGAAAGTAGGTAATAAAAATTGTCAAATAATTTTAAACACATAATTATATACAGCACAACATTGATAAACCCAGCAATAATATTAATATAGTGTCCATACCTCGGGCCCAAGGACCACCGATTGACATATTCAATTGAGTAGGTAAATACTGTATGTATGTCTTAGCATTCAGGGAATTTACCATTACCATGATACACGGTCCAAACTGCAACAGCAAAGGTGATCACATCATCTCCACACATCACTCGCAGCCGAGCCAGAGAGAGCAAGTGAAACCTGACGTTCCTCTGATGCAAGGCTTGCCTTATACCGTTAAATATTTCTCTCTTTTTGGCGAGTGACATCCTTACAATCCTTTTTGGTAATACCTTGATATTTGAGCTCATGATTCTGGGCCCAGTGCAGCACAGCTTATTTTTGTTGGCATCTGAATAAAAAGACCAGAATTGTGTGGGGAGATGTTCTCTGGCTGGGTCTAGAAGTCGGAGTCCAATAAGTTCTTTCTAGTTCAGGCGGTGTAGAAAAAACACAGGGACCATCATTTCCATTAATACCTCGATCATTAACGTTATAGGATCTTTGCCATCCTTGCTGTTTCATTGTTGTTCAAGATACGGAGATTGGATCTTTGTGAGCCAGTCTCAAGATTGTCACACCAATACAGATCCAACCGATTTTGGCTTTGGAGTGTTCTGATGGTGGAATCTGCTACTGTTTGGCGTTCGGAGTTATCACCACCTACTGTCTCAATGGAGGTAAGAAGGTTCTGAAATTAGTTCATTGTTGCCTGTAGCAAGTCTAATACCCCCATTTCACTGGAGCATGGCAGACTTACGGAAGCAAAGATGTTGTCATCTGCAAACGTTCCACAATTATTCCCATCATCTTCCATTTCATTCCGTGTGATTCCGTAGTTATGCCACAAGTCTTCCTCCACTTTCGTATGCTTCCAGCAGGCCAAAATATTCCGTGAATGTGCTTTTGAAAATTCCATGAGTGTTCCGTGAGGTCACTTTGGCGTACTTTGCCGTACCTGTTCCGCACATGCTGTGACCATTCCGAGAGTGTAACAATTTCCACTTTTTCGTATGATTTTCACCCATTATCCGTGAAAATGCCGAAGCTGTTCTATAGATGGTGTTCTGCGCCGTTTCGCTACATGATCCTTGCATGCCGTAGTCCAGTGAAATGGGGGTATAAGAATTTCCACTTTTCCGTATGATTTTCACCCATTTTCCGTAAAAATGCCGAAGCTGTTCTATAGACTGTGTTCTGCTCCGTTTCGCTACATGATCCTTGCATGCCGTAGTCCAGTGAAATAGGGGTATAAGAATTTCCACTTTTCTGTAGGATTTACACCCGTTTTCCATGTAAAAATGCCGAAGCTCTTCCGTAAACTGCGTTCCGCGCCTTTCCGCGACGCTCCTTGCATGTCGTAGTCCAGTGAAACGGGGGTATAAGGAAGCTTGTGTTGGTCTAATGGCATCTTGAATCAGAAAAGAAACATCCTCCTTGATTCAGGTTCTCTGTTTTGCAAATTCAACAGACAGAAGTGGTCCATATCTACCCTCTCAGCTGCTGCTGGTGTTTCGGGTGTTAAAGAAGTGCCAGATGGAGGCTTATTAGCTGCAAATGAAGCTAGCTTAGCCACAGCGCGTGTTGCCAGAATTTGTGTGTTGTTCGCTGATTTTGCATTTCTAGATTTGCTCATTTTGTGAAAAATAAGTTTAACTAAATTCAGTAGTAAAGATTATAATAAAAGAGCTGTCCAGAGTGTACTCTGCCCTCGCCCAGAGTTGGCTAAGATGGGCACCAGCCTCCCCGGGACCATAATTAAGATTAAGCGGTTCAGAAAATGAATGAATGAATGAGATTATAATAAGAATTGAGCAGAGAAATCATTCAAAAACAGGAGGACAATAAAAAGCAAACTGGGATCCCGTGCATGCTCGTCCTCTTTCTACATGATACAACTGCTGGATTATACTTTAAACAAAAAACATCAAAAAAGCTAAGTGCAAATAAAACCACAAATCAAGGATTACTTTGATGAAAATAACACCAGGCATATGTGGTAGGGAATCAAGACACTCACTGGCTACAAGGACAAGCACACGTCAGCAGACTCCTTGGACCAGACACCCTGAACCAGTTCTTTGATTGCTTTGACCAACACAATGGAGAGGCATGCAGATCAACTAGCAGGGGTTTTCTCCACCATCGTTAATCTCTCGCTCTTGCAGTGTATGGTTCCCACCTGCTTAAAAACTGCCACTATCATTCCAATGCCTAAGAAGAGCTCACCAAGCTGCCGAAACGACTACCACCCAGTTGCCCTAACCCCCATCATCACCAAATGTTTTGAGAAGCTTGTCTCACATCAAGGCTGTCATCCCTGCTGAAGAGAGGAGGTAGAGAGGGTAGAGTGCTTCAAATGTCCACATCTCTCCTGACCGGACCACAAACATCTCCCACCTGGTGGGGAAAGCACAACAAAAGATTTGCTTCCTCAGGAAGCTCCAACATGTCCGTCTACCTCGACCCCTACTGACAAACTTTTACCACCTCGCTATCGAGAGCCTCCTGACCTTCTGCTGTATGGTGTGGTTTAGCAGCTGTACTGAATAAGACAGGAAGGTCTTGCAGTGGGTGATGAGGATGACAGAGCTGGGGATTGGAACTACACTACACCCCCCCCCCCATGACATTTACACTGACAGACTTCAGAGGAGATCCAGAAGAGTTATCAGGGACCCTACACACCCTGGAGACCTCCTTTTCTCCCCTCTAGAAAAAGGTACAGGATGCTTAAAACAAAATCTAATAGATTCAAGAGCAGCTTTTGCCCACAAGCTGTTAAAGATGTACCCACCACCACCATCACCACCAGAACACACTGGCTGAATAACCATCATTCACACCATCGGCCTGGACAGTGCAATACTCATGTTAGAGCAGGTCTCAAATATCACAACATTTTAGCACCAATGCACCTCATAATAAAAAGCTCTGCTTATTACCCTGTGTATATCCTGCATCTTTGACATATCATTCACCCTTCTGTGTGAATAAGTGAATACAGTATATGTATAGTCTCTAAGTGTGTGTGAATTGTTGAATACATATATATATATATATACAGTGGTACCTCACTTTATGAAATGAATCCGTTCCAGAGCCTTTTTCGTAACCTGCATTCTTCATAAATGGAACCGCATTTTACATGCAAAACGCATGATTCGTTCCAAGGCTCCCAATACAACATCCTAAACCCTTTAAAAATTATAAAAGTATACCTTTTAAGACCTCCTTCTGCTTCAATATCGTACCGATGGTAGACAGGTTTGGCCATATTCCTTTGCGATATCACTCGAGCCCGTTTCTTCTTCTCACTCACACTGGAAATCACAGGTGCCTGTGTGTGTGTGTGTGTGTGTGTGTGTGTGTGTGTGTGTGTGTGCGCGCATGTTGCGCGTGGGTGTTGACCATGTCTTCTTAGCAGAGTTATAATCTTACAAATGTTTATGGAAGGTTAAAAGCTTGAGTCAAGAAATAAAGCATAAAACAACAGTAACTCTGTCCTTTACACGAAAAGCATCATGGTGGATTCAGCTCCATAATAGGAAATGGGAGGTAGCTGCGTCATCCCTCCTAGCCAATGGGATCCCTGTCCAAGATGGCGTTAGGTGTACCTGTCCAAGATGGCGCTCGAGTGAAGGCGACATGAATGACAGCTCAGTTGTTAGCCAATGGGATGCCAGCGGGGCGGGATGTTTGAAAGTCTTTGATGGGAGAGTAGCTCGTGCATTATTTGAATGGCGCGTTGGAATTTTTAAGATGGCGCTTTCGTAACGTGAACTTGTTTTGTATACTTGTTTTATATATTTTAGGAAAATGCGTTTCGTAACCTGCATTTTTCATTTGGTGAGACTTTCGTAAAGTAAGGTACCACTGTATATATCTATGAGGGCAATGGTAGCGCGGTGGTAATGTGCCGGATTACCAATCTTGAGGTTGGGGGTTCAAGCTCCACTATCAGCGGTTGTCACTGCTGTCCCCCTGGTGCAGCGAACTGGGCTGTCAAAGGCTGGCCATGTCCCTCACTGTCTATGGCTGTAAAAGAAACATTGCTGACTTTCGACAAGAGCATCTGCATAGCCGTCAGTGTGTTTCTGCCCTGTGATGGCATGGCAAGTTGTCCCGGGTGTACTCTGCCCTCTCCTCGAGTGGGCTGAGATGGGCATCAGCCGCCCCGCGATCCTAAATATATTATGCGGTTTAGAAAATGAATGGATGAATGAGTACATATGTATGTATATGAGTCTATATGTTTACAGATAGGTATGTGTGTATATCTATATGCAGCATGCACATGTATAACTTAGTGAAATTCCTTTTTGTCTTTTGTGCATTTTCTTTTATAATTACTGCTAAACAAAGAGCTGATAAGCTGATTTTAATTGTTCATGCAACAGTGACGACAAAGATCTCTAATCTTATCTTATTATACTTTAAAGACAAGGTTATTCTTCTGATTTTACTGTGAGTGATCCTCAGGAGATTTTAGTCACCTCTCTCGGCTCAGAGAAAAGAATCTTGTTTTCTATTCTTCTTTTTTCCAGCAGGTTCTCGGCCTACTTCAGAAGGAGAAAATGTTAGAAGGAGACACAGAGAAGGTTCAGTCAGCATAAAGTATTATAAAGATATGACTCAGCGGATGACATATACATATAGGATATAATATGAATTTAATTTGATGTCAAGGTGGTGGTGGTGGCCTGGTGGTAAAAGGTGCTGGATCACTGATCCTAAGGTTGGGGGTTCGAGTCCCACTCTCCACAAGGTTGCCACTGTCCCCCCAGTACAGCTAACTGGGTTATCAAAGTCCAGCCATGTCTCTTACTGTCTATGGTGTGAGGTTCGTCTAAAAGAACCATTGCTGACTTTCGTCAAGAGTAGCTGCATAGTCGTCAGCGTGTTTCCGTCCGTTGCTACAGGGTTGTGTCAGGAAGGGCATCCGACGTGAAAACCTATGCTAAATCAAATATGCGAATCCTTAATATGACTTCTATGAAGATGGAGGCAGATGATTTGCTGTGGCGATCCCTGAAAGGAAAAGAAGAAAATCAAGGATGGTATTGTGACATTGTGGATACCATGTCCACCTTACAACAATAAATCTCTGAACTCAAGTTCTGGGCTCGGCGTGACCATTTTGTGTGAAGTTTGCATGTTCTCCCTGTGTGTGTATGGGTTTCCTCTGGGTACTCAGGTTTTTTTTCGCAGTCGCCGCCCCAACCACCCCACCCCCTTCTCCACACATACACACACACACACACACACACACACACACACACACACACACAACTTGAGCAGGATTAAGCAGCTTGTCAAAATGAATGAAAAATTTGATATCAGACATGCAATACATATAATCTATAGTGAATATGAACTTGATTTTAATTTGAAGTGCAGTGTCAAATTAGTTGTGATATTCTACAGGCTCAGACAGTTGTGATAATCAGACAAAATGCCCCATGTGGCATGGGCTTCAAGTTCATTGTTAATCTGTCTCAGGTTAATGGCGGAGTGATTAAATGCAACCCACGGGCACATTCTGGATTGGTGGCAGCATTCTAGATTGAGATTGTGGGTGGGGAGAAGGGTTGAACCGTGGAGGCACCCAGTGCCAGCGCTGGCATGGCATCAGTGAGCCTCGTTCCAGAATGGCACTGATCCAGAAGGCAGGTGGTGGGCTGAGGGGCATAGGGCTTTTCAGCTGCTGCTCGGGCGTGCCACACTGCTGGTGTAGGGCAGAGGAGGTGGAGCTCATCGGAGGGGGGGGGACATGGACAGGGGATATGGTGGAGTAGGATGTGGGAGCCAGTTAGAGTGTGTTAAACAGAGGATTGGGCTAAAACAGAGTGGGAGAGACTGAGAGCAAAAGAGAGAAGGAGAGGTGGAAAGAGAAGTAGAGTGAGGACCTTAAATGCCAAACGGCTCCATCTGGCAGCAGCAGGCAGCATGTTGTACATTATGGGGCACTGTTGAGAGCAGCGACAGGCAGTGACTCTCTGTGTGTGTGTGTGTGTGTGTGTGTGTGTGTGTGTGTGTGTGTGTGTGTGTGTGTATGTACGTGTGCTTGAAAGTAAGAGAGAGTGTGTGTGTGTGTGTGTGTGTGTGTGTGTGTGTGTGTGTGTGTGTGTTTGTGTTTGGGTGGGTGGTGGTGCCATGAATGTACATAGGAAGAGACCAAGTTACTCTACTAAGCCTTTACATGCCATTTTTGTCAGATGATATTTATGGCAGTGAGGGTATTTTCATGTTTGCTGCATTATAAGCTCAGAGGAACATGCTGTGCTTTAGATGATACGGAGAGACAAACAGTAACTGCTTTGCAGTAAATGAGGGATGAAAGTGAATGTTCTTTCTATTTATATTTATCATTTCAAATAGTTAATTTAGCCTGTGCTGTTAATGTGATTGATGTGTGGGGGTTTCAACTTGACAGAAAATTGTTTTGAGTCATATCCCTAAACATTTGCAGTACCAATTGGACCTGAATACTGAAAGCTGATAAGTTACAGTTGCATTAAATAAATGCACATACATTATTTATTCATTTAAATCACATTATCAACAAAATTCTGGTGGAGTTTGTGGATATTGTGGAATGCGATGTGTGTTTTATTTTGGGTAAGACAAGAATCATTCATTTTCTAAGCTGCTTAATGCGAATTAGAGTTGCACGAAGGCTGGTGCCAATTTCAGCCGACTCTGGGCGAGGGCAGGGTATAGCCTATGGGCAAATGTCACCTCTTATAAGCCTACTGTGTATGTTTTTTTTTTTTTTGGACTGTTGGAGGAAACCAGAGAAAATTCGTGCAAACCACTAGGAGAACATGGAAACTCCACACAGAAACCACTGAACCTGGAAATTGAACCTGGTACCTTCTTGCTGTGAGGTGAACATGCTAACCACTGTAGCAGCATGCTGCCAGGCAAAAATCAATACCCATATTAAAACAATTAATTATTCATAAATCGGAAAAAAATCACCAGGACTGGTCACAAAGAAGTGAATTAAATGAGACACAGGGAAATAAAAACAAAAAAAAAAACAGCATTCATTTGTTAACTTGCTGAACTGATCAGTGTGTAAAAGGCTGGAGCCTGTCTCAGCCGATCCTGAACAGCTTGCCAGTCCAATCGCAGGGCAACACATACTCAACCATTCACACTCACTACCAGGGTTAATTTGGAACAGCCAGTTCGCTGTCTTTTGAAAATGGGAGAAACTGAAATGTCCAGAACAAAGCCCACGGAAGCTTATCGAGAACATGATCATTTCTGACAGAAACACCTGAGCCCAGTGATCGAACTCAGGACCATTGTGAGGCAGACATGCTAACCCAACACTACCCTGCCTCCCACCCTTTCCATTTGTTGCAGTAAATGCAGTACAGCATCAACATCTATATTAACCCATAATATTCAGCACTCGGGAATCGGTGTGCTGATGTCCAGTATTGCTGAAGACATTTGAGTGAGTCGTAGTCATGTGACCATTTGAAAAGAGGTTATGTGGAGGTCAGAGCTGATTTCCATGAGAACAGGTGAGGGCAATGTGGCAGCTGTCCCGAGAAATGCAAGGAATGAACATGTGAAAGGAGAACCTGGGAATCTATGTTTTGATTGGTTGAGAGATTATGTTACACTGGGGAATTTCTCTGGCAGTGACCACATCCTGACTGGAAGTTGTCGTAATCAATCCTTTTCAAGAAACATTACTACAGTATAAGCATACTTGTACTTTTTTCAATTAGGTAGGTGAGCAATTTTACCATCAGGTACCATCAAGCCCAGTGTCGGCTGAGATAGGCTGCAGCCTCTCTTTGACTGTCATAAGATTAGGCTGCCCTGCAAATGAATGAGTGAGTGCGTGAATAAGTATATATTGGTTTGTTCGTTATTTTTAAAGCAACCATTACAGTTATGAGATAACCATAAAAAAATATGGTTTAAAAAAAAAATGGTAAAACATAGTGAAGTTTCTGCGACATGGTTTATATTGTTATGTTTTCACCAAGCTGAGGATGAGTTTTCCTTTTGATTCTGGTTCCTCTTAAGGTTTCTTTCTCGCGTAGTCTGGGAGAGTTTTGCCTTGGGCTTGCTCAATAGGGATGTATAGGGTTGATAGTGGAATGTTTAAATTATTTATTAAATTTGTTTTTAATATGTAAAGCTGATTTTTTGACAGTGTTTATTGCAAAAATTTCTATACAGAAAAAAAAAAAAAAAAAAAAAAGAATTACCATACATGGAATCCAATTAAAAGGAGAAGACGGTACTTTTTGAAAAATTATCTCAATCAAAACTCAATATTCTTTTTCTTTCGGCTTTTCCCTTTTTTTCAGGGGTCGCCGCAGAAAATCATCTTATTCGCACAGTTGATTTGACGTAGGTTTTTACGTCGGATGCCCTTCTTGACACAACCCTTTAGCAAGGGGCAGAAACACGCTGACGGCTTTGCAGCTACTCTGGTGGAAAGTCAGCAATGGTTCTTTCACATGAACCTCTCACCATAGACAGTGAGAGACATAGCCGGCCTTTGATAACCCAGTTAGCTGCACTGGGGTTGGGGGGGGGACACAGTGACAAATTTGTGGATAGTGGGACTCGAACCCCCAACCTTAGGATCAGCGATCCAGCGCCCTATATCACTATGGCACCACTGCCCATTATAATATTATATTAATATTAAATTTTGATTGAGTGGCAGTGGTGGCCTGGTGGTAAAGGGCGCTGGATCGCTGATCCTAAGGTTGGGGGTTCGAGTCCCACTCTCCATAACGTTGTCACTGTCCCCCCAATGCAGCTAACTGAGTTATCAACGGCCGGCCATGTCTCTCACTGTCTATGGTGAGAGGTTCATGTAAAAGAACCATTGCTGACTTTCCACCAGAGTAGCTGCAAAGCCGTCAACGTGTTTCAACCCTGCGATGGCCTGGAGAGCTGTCCAGGGTGTACTCTGCCCTCGCCCGGAGTCAGCTGGGATGGGTGGCAGCCTCCCTGCGACCCTAATTAGGATTAAGCGGTTACAGAAAATGAAATGAAATGAAATAATATTGTAATAATCTGCAGTATTTTCACTTATTTTAACTACTGTTGGGTCCATATCTGGACCATCTGCGCGAATATTTAATGTGTTGTGTTTTATGGAACAAGGTTTTACTCAGTATGGAGTACAGAGTTTGAGCCTGGCTCTGTAGGGTCTGGTGTTTTGGGACGGTCGCTTGGGGATCTAGGGTCCAAAACACAGATAAGACTGTCTGCTTTCAGGTCAGCTTGGCTGTGCTGAGGCCACAGAAGTGGCTAGTTATGTGCACCAGGGCGTGCACTCACCTCCAGGGCTGGTTTCCTTCAACACTGTTAAACCCAAAGAGTGCAGGATTGTTCAGAAAGTCCGGTGTTAAATCAATGATGACTTGATACTGGCAGAGGAGTATTACAAAGCATTTTAATTTCATCAATGCAAAGTGTGTTTGAATGATTGCCACGCCCAAATTTTATACAGCAATTAAAATTTTTAAATGAGATGAGATACCAAGATACATTTGCATACACTGTAAGGTTTAACGCAAGAAATCAAACTCATACTGCATTGTGATCACATGGTTCTTCGACATTCTCTTATCTTGGTGTGGTGTAGACCGTGGAAGTTTTATACTCTCTTTGACCCTTAGTGTGTGTCCAAGCAGGAGTAATGAGATCACTTAGCCTAGTGGGCCACAGGGGTCAGGGAGACTGCTGACAGGGTTGGGTCATACGGACACAAGAAGTCTCATCCCTTGTATAGTCTTGGTACTTAATTAAAGCGGAGACTAAAGTGGCCACCCGGTGCTGCTGACTACTAAATACAGGGGGACAGAGGGAGGCAGAAGGAGCAGCATTCCGAGCCAGGGAGGCAGTTAAGATGAGATTTTAGCAGGTGGTGTGAGGTGGAGGGTTCACGCTCGGGCCCCGGTTCAGCACGGGTGCATCTGTGGGGTCGAGGTTATGGGCACAGCATAGTAGAACAATATAACATTTTTATCTCATGTCCTTTTGTTAAAGCATAAATACACACACACACACACACACACACACACACACACACACACACACAATTGTTATTCTCTAAAGGTTTAAAGGAGATTTTTTTTTTCCCGTTTCTACCTATATATGACGTACACAGCTCTAAATTAGTCTGTTTACTAAATATGGCATAGCATAGTGGTTATCTTGCCAATCTCACAACAAGTCGTGGGCCCAGCATGGGCATTTTATGTCCTTCTCGTGATTGTGTGTGTTTCCTCCCCACACTCCAGTTTCCTCCCACAGTCCAAATTCATGCACACTAGACTTATTGGCCGTTTCCATTTGCTCCTAAGTGTGAGTGTGAAGCAAGATGGTCTTAAGTTTAAGTTCCAGGCTTGGTTGTCTCAATGTAGAGTCTGTATGATTTTATGGGTTTCCTCATGGTCCTCCTGTTTCCACCCACAGTGCAAAGACATGCACATTAGGCTAATTAGCTGTTACAAATTCCCCCTAGGTGGGGGTGTGAAGAAAGAAGGTCCTCAGTTTGAGTTCTGGTCTTGGCCAGGGTGTTTTGTGTGAAGTTTGCATGTTCTCACATGCGTCTGTGGGTTCTTCTGGGTACTCCGGTTTCCTTCCACAGTTCAAAGACATGCAAATTAGGCTAATTGGCTGTTTCAAATTGCCCTGAACTGTTGATATTACTGTTGTGTGTGTGTGTGTGTGTGTGTGTGTGTGTGTGTGTGTGGGTGTGTGTGTGTGGGTGGGTGGGTGTATTAGCTCTGAGATGGCCACCGGCCTTCACCCAAAGTTGACCAAGATAGGCTCCAGTCTCCTTATAACCCTACAAGGATTAAGTATTTATCAGTAAGTGAGTGAGTGTGTTAAAGTTCAATACATTCATCTCCTCTCACTAATTTGTTTCTCTTTTTCGCTCAATGCTCAGCTAAACAATAAAGACAAGGAATCAGTAAACAAGAAAATTGCTATCATTAAAGCGAGCATTGTTGTTATGTTAGTGATGCAGTCAAAAAGTTGCACTGTTAAGTTGGTTTCCTGCTTCGTGTTGTTTATTACTGTGAGAGAGAGAGAAAAAAAAGTAGTTCACGCCCCAGCAGATTCTTGCAGTAGTCGCGAATTCTTTTAATAAGCCTTTTTCTTTCTTATTATTCTCAAAAGTGCAAAAGTACCGTTTCATTGATTTTGAATATTCTGGTTAATAAGAGTGGAATCATTCTTTTAATCTATTCTAAGAAAGTAGTCAGTTTGACGAAGAGGCCTTTCAGGATGATTGCATTTCATTTTCTCCTGAGTGCTAAAAATTTGAACTGGAGTATTAGTCTATACTCTGTAAACCACTTTAATTTTCGCAGCTTCAGGATGGTTGCGGTTATAGGCTTGCTGCAGAAATCTCAGCTGGAATTGCAGAGAAACAGAAGTGGAATCCCAGTCAGTGATTACTAGCCTTTGTTTTGGTGCTTCGTTCTCCATCCTCATAGATACTTTAGTATATTTTTTCCAAGCTTCAAAAGGCTGCACATGCAGTTACCCTTTAATTGGATGAGTGATTGCTTTTCCCTCAATACCAATAGCAACAGTCTGGTGAAGGAGGAGAGTGCAGACAGCATAACCCAGAAGTGGTTAAATTATATACTGCATGCAGATGGCGTAGTTGGTAGCACGTCGGCTTCATAACAAGTGAGGGCTTTTCTGTGTTCAGTATACATGTTCGGCGTGTTTTGGCCCCTTGCGAAAGGGCTGTGCCAGGAAGGGCATCCGACATAAAAACCTATGCCAAATCAAACATGGGAATCTGATGATTTACTGTGGCGACCCCTGAAAAAAGGGGAAAAGCCGAAAGGAAAAAAGAAAGTAAGTATACCGTATTTTCTGGACTATACAGACAGTTGTCAACTTACAACCTCTTTTGGTTCCGACAGACGGGCCGTAAAGTGATCTGGTCGCATGTCGACTTTCCATCCAAATACACTCATGCCAAACAAAAATAGATGAATAAATCTCGCGCATTTAAATATATACATCTATTTTCAATTCCACATTACTGTGGCGCGCAGTGGAGAGCCAATCCTTTCTGTACTCCAGTGTGTGGGTGGGTCCAATACTTTCAAACTCTAATTTTATTGGATTATGACAACAGCCACAGACTGCGCATCTTGTTTTTGAGTAAAGAGATACATTTCCCTCATTTTGATCAGGTCATTTCCACGAAGCCAAGCACGGCTGGCAAGCAAACACAAATGGACAGACATGGAAAAACTTCAACCCGCAGAGCAGCTGATTGCCAAAACTTTGGTACGCGCTTCCTGTCACATAAACACTGCAGCATGTGAGTCCAATAAAATTAGAGTTTCAAGGTATCGGACCTGCCTGCAGACAGAAAGGATTGGCTCTCCGCTTCGCGCCACAGTGACGTGGCATTGAAAGTAGATGAATAGATTTGCTCTAAGCTCTGAGCAGTTAGAAAGTGAAGCTGCATCATCTCCTGCTTGGCCTTTTAAGATGCTGGCGCTGCCGGCAGTGCAAAGAACTGTTGTACGCAACACTCGCACTGCACTGCCATGAATCATGGTTCACGACAGTTGCGATCTTAAAGTTGATCAGACGTAACTTGCATAAGTCGTAAGTCGACGACTGTCTGTACATTGCTCTGGAGTACTGGCCTGGTGGTATAGGGCGCTGGATTGGTGATCCTAAGGTTGGGGGTTCGAGTCCCTCTCTCCACAAGGTTGTCACTGCCACCCAGTGTAGCTAACTGGGTTATCAAAGGCCAGCCTTGTCTCTCACTGTCTATGGTGAGAGGTTCATGTAAAAGAACCAGTACTGACTTTTGTAAAGAGTAGCTGCAAAGCCGTCAGCTGTGTTTCTGTCCCTTGCCAAAGGGTTGTGTCAGGAAGGGCGTAAAAACGACGTAAAAACCTATGCCAAATCAAAGATGCGAATCATTCGTTGTGGCGACCCCTGATAAAGAGAAAAAGCCGAAAGGAAATTTCAGTCTACCTCGCTTCAGAGTACAAGTTGCATTGGCCAAAGAATGCATACAGTCATCCCTTGAATATCGCAGATAATGTAGTCCAGACCTGGCCGCGATATTCGAAAAACCGTGAAGTAGGAACGCCCCTCTCATTTCAACCATGTTGTCTCATTTCTATGTTTTCGCGTCTATACAATATCAAGAAGTGTATATTAAACATTACACAGTTATATGCATATGTAAATACTGTAATGTATTAATATTTAAATATAATTTATAATATAAATACTTTAAGTACTGTACTCACCTCTGACAATAGCTCTTCTCCACTTGATCTTAATCTTAGTCTTTTTTGATGTAACACACGGTAGATTCATTTATGCTGTAATGGCGTGCTACATGGGCATACGTATTGTCCGCCGTCAGCATATCTAGCAACTTAAATTTTTGGGTCACTGTCATCATATTTCGCTTTTTCTTCGGCTCATTGGATGCCTTAGATGGTGCAGGACGTTCACTAACACTATAAGATCACAAAAAATCCCGCGGGAATGTGCGAGGCTACAGCGTCACGCATCTAAACCAATCAGCTTGCGAGATTGAGTTGAGTGGGCGGGAGGCAACAGCTCACGCGTCTAAGCCAATCAGCTTGCGAGATTGAGTTGAGTGGGCGGTCCCTGCCTGAACTGGGAGGGAGGGACACTTCAGTCTGTCGTTTGTAAACAATGGACGCAGCCTGCCTTGGGTCTCTGCCTTCCGCTTTGAATTTTTTAGGAATATTTTTTATTTTATTTTATTTTTTGTTAAAATACCGCGATGCACCAAGACCGTGAAGTTCAAATCACGAAGTGGCAAGGGTTGACTGTAATAAAGAAGCAAAAAGCATATATAAGTCACACTGGACTATGAGTCGCAAACTCATGGAAACCGTCTACTTTGACTAGGAAATCTGCTGGCAGTTTATGTGACGTTGTGGTACTTGCGCTGATTGAGAGGGGGTTGCGTTGCATAAAGCGGTAACACAAAGAAAGTCTTCACGCAAAGTTATTTCTATTCATCTCCCTGACAACTACTTGGACGTGGAAACGCAACAGCATTGTTGACAAGCCTCTCCCTGCAGCATGTTGCGCAAGCTCCCATGTGCGAACTCGTTCCTCGAGCTGTGGCCATTTAGTTTTTAGTCCGCGATTAGCTTTTAGCCCACGGTCAGCTTGTTTTTCCCCTCTAGTCCCTTACAAGTTTCTTGTTCATCCAAACTTTCTTTCTGCTGCTCGGTTAACATTTTCTGCTGCATATTTTACTACTTGCAGCTTGTAATCCGCAGAATAGGATTTTCTTTTTGGGAACATTTCTTCAGTGATGGATGAGTGGGTACTGGTACGCAAGCTTATAGTGCCCTCTTGTGGTTGTGAGTGTAAAAATATCAAACATGTAAAATTATGTCTATTATTACGACGAACAGAATTATATGTAATAATTTCACATATAAGTCGCTCTAGAGTATAAGTTGCACCTTCAGCCAAGGTATGAAATAAAGTGCGACTTATAGTTTGGAAAATACGGTACATGTTCATTCATTCATTCATTTTCTGAACCGCGTAATCCTACATAGGGTCGCGGGGAGGCTGGTGCTCATCTCAGCTGACTCTGGGCAAGGGCAGAATACACTCTGAACAGCTTGCCAGACCATCGCAGGGCAGAAACACACTGACAGCTATGTGGCATACACTTGTCGAAAGTTAGCGATGGTTGTTTTACACGAACCTCTCACCATAGACAGTGAGCGGCATGGCTGGCCTTTGATAACACAGTTAGCTGCACTGGGGAACTCTTAGGAGGGGAACTCCAGTTTCCTCCCACGGGCCAAAGACATGCCCATTAGGTTAATTGGCTGTTCCAAATTGACCTTAAGTGTGAATATAAGTGTGAAGAGTTGTTGTGAATGTGTTGGCTTTACGATGAGCTGGCGAGCTGTTCAGGGTGCACTCAGCCTTCACCCGAAGTCAGCTGGGATGGGCTCCAGCCTCTGTGTGACTCTGATAAAGGATAGAGTGTTTCTGAAAATTAAAATAAAAATGAACTACAGTTATAAGATGATGCATATCATGAAGAAAAACACACATGAAATAGGTGTGACAATGTGCAAAACATTTTTGTATAAAATCATGTTAATAATTCATTCATTCATTTTCTGAACTGCTTAAACCTAATTAGGCTTGCAGGGTGACTGGCGCCAATCTCAGCCAACCCTGGACAGCTTGCCAGACCAGGCCAACATACACAGCCAATCCTAGAGAAACATGCTGATGGCTACGCAATGGCCTACTCTTTATGCACAACAACAATGGTTCATTTACATTCTTCTCACCACAGACGGTGAGCGACATGGCTGGTCTTTGATAACCCAGTAGGCTGCACTGGGGAGCAGCAGTGACAACATGGAGATAGTGGGATTTGAATCTCTGATCTTCAGTTTAGTAAGCCAGCACCCATACCACCAAGCCACCACTGCCCTATGTGAAAAAAAATCATGAATTATGTCGAACATTTGCAAGTGAATTCTATTCTGCAGAAATTCATTCATTCATTCATTCATTCATTTGACAAACTGTTAAATCATACTAGGGTCACAGGGAAGCTGGAGCCTATGTCATCTGACTCTGGGCAAAGGTAAAGTACACCCTGAGAAGCTCTCCAGACCATCTTCGGGCCAACACAGAAACAACAATTCACACTTACACTCACAACTATGGCCAATTTGGAACAGTCAGTTCGCCTAATGTGTATATCTTTGAACTGTGGGATAAAACCAGAGAACCCAGAGGAAATCCACATAATCCTGGTATTATCCTGGTATAATCACCTATGATTTTGTTGCTGTGAGGAAAATGTGCTAAACACCATGCCACCACACTGTCATGACATTTAAGAACATTTATTATATTTAAAACATTTCTCAAAAAAAAAAAACCCTAATAATAATAATAATAATAATAATAATAATAATAATAAAGAGAAAGAAATCCCACACATAAGGTGTGTGAAAACCAGACAGTTATTCTCATGTAAATGTTCTGTAACGATAGTCACTCATTCTCTCTCAGTGTTGACATGTTTGGGATAATCCCAGAGACTAATCAGCCTCTAACGAATCTGTAAAATTTGCTGAGGTGAACTACCAGGTTTGGTGAGGTGCAGAGGGATCCCTCGCTATTTTGCTTTAATGCATCGCGTTTTTTTATTTATTTATTATTATTATTTTTTAAATATTCTTTGAATAAGGAAAATAAGGAAATTAAGGAAGAATAGGGGGGAAAGTTAAGGAAAATGTCACAAAAACAAGGCCAATTATGAAAAGAAAACTCTAAACAAACACAAAAACAAAAAAACAACCCAAAACCTCCCATCAAAACTAGTTACATTTTTGTGAGGTGCGCACTTGTGTGTGTGTGTGTGTGTGTGTGTGTGTGTGTGTGTGTGTGTGTGTGCGTGCACGTCTGTATGTGTGTGTATTTATATTTTATTTACATATTATACACATATACATGTATGTATACGTCAGTCGGTGGGTGGAAGCGTGATCCTACTTCGCTGAATTCTATGGTCGCAGTGAGATCTCGGTCCCAATTAACCGTGGAAAGTGAGGGATCCCTGTACTTCTTTGTGGAGCTTTTACACAATCGTGGCAATATTTACGACATTCCTGTCTGTAGTTCTAATGTCGGAATAGTGGCAGGAAATTTTTTTAATGGCCTCGCCAGCTGACAAATCACTGAACCATACTAGTACCAGAGATGACAATACCGTCCCATTAGACAGCTATACTCCATCGTACGTATGTCCTGAAACGAAGGAGGCAGGATAATCAAGTATCATTTCCTGAAGAGCCTTCCTTTTCTGTCTGCAGACATTAGCGGTGTCTGTGTCACGCCTCTGATGTCATTAAGTTGTTTGAAGTACTGTAGATCTATATAAAAAAAAAAAAAAAACCTGAAGGATCTGAAATTTAGCAGCAAAATTACTAGAATGTTGTCAGGACAGATTCCTAGAGCCGCTCTTGTGATGTGCTCAAGCTTATTATTTACATCATTCCAGGGTCTGTCACTCTTCCTCGGTCTGACCCCTGTCTTTTCGCGTGATGTCTGAAAGGCATGTGTTGAAGATTTCGATGACCAGCTTCCTTGATATGATTTGAAAGGAACGAGTAAAAATGAGGTTGTACATCACTGAAATGCATTTAATGCTGAAGCTCTACTCTTTCTGGCAGTTATTGCTTGTTTCTTGACACAGTTCATTTATGATTATATGTTTATAAAACCAAATCTCTTTTACAGAGCACTCAGCCATGCATCAGGAACCGACACATTTTCTAATTCTCAATTATTCATTACCATATTTTAGAACTCCGAGAACAGATTATTGGAATGCAGTGACAAAATACAGACAAGCATTTATTACTAGATAGTAGTTGTCTCATTTTGATGATACACTCGTATTTTGGAGGATTTGCCATGGGAATAGACTGACTCTTGGCCACGGAAAAAGGTTTCCGGTTTATTGAAAGGCTCAGAGAGACACTAAAACATTCACTCCATGTAGCTTTTGATACGTGAGGTTCCTAGATGAGATTACTGTAATACACAATGTACAATTTTGGAGGCGGTCTCTTGCAAAATGATGGGTAGAGGAGGCATGCATGTACAGTGGTACTGTACCTCACTTTACAAAAGTCTCTCCAAACAAAAAATGCAGATTACGAAACGCATTTTCATAAATTTTTTACAAAACAAGTTCACGTTACGAAAGCACCATCTTAAAAATTCAAACGCGCCATTCAAACATTCGAACAATGCGCGCGTTGCTTTCCCATTGGTTGTTTCCCAACACCCCGCTGGCCTCCCATTGGTTATGAATGAGCTGAATCTCCATAATACAGTACTGTATCCATAATGCTTTTTGTGTGCCTTCGACCCATTTTTCGACACACGTGTGAAGGAGAGTTGTACTGTTGGTTCGTGAGTTTCATGAGTTTTTTTGAGTGTGCTCATTGCAGCATTATTTTTCGTTATTAATCATGAGCCCCAAGAAAGTGATTCCTGGTGAGACTGAAAAGAAGAAGTGGGCTCCGTTATCAATAAAAGTAAAACAGGAGGTGATAAAAAAAACGAAAGTGTTATTCAGTTGAGTGAAATCGCAAAGAAGTATGGCCGAAACCCCTCTACAATCAGGACGATATTAAAGCAGAAGGAGGCATTACAGTGATGGAGGCGATTATTCAGGAAAAAGCAACTGCCATATTTAAGGACCTCGTGAAGGAGGGTGGGGGTGAGGGTTCTTCAGACCAGCAACCCCCAGACTTTAAAGCGTCGCATGGTTGGTTCGAGAGATTGAAAAAAAAAGGTAAATAATTTTCTTTTACTTTTAACACATATTTCATACATATTTCATACAAAATTGGTGTACTTTTATAATTTTTAAAGGGTCTATGGGGTAGTATTGGGAGCCTTGGAACGAATCACACGTTTTACATGTAAAATGCTGTTCAACTTACGAAAAATGCAGGTTATGAAAAAGGCGCTGGAACGGATTAATTTCGTAAAGTGAGGTACCACTGTACTTAAAAAACATGAATATCTGCTTTGTATAAGTCTCAGAAAAAATCCGGTAAGCAATGAATGTGAGCCAATCATTTATCACTCATCCGTTCATTTTCTGAACCGCTTAATCGTAATTAGGGTCGCCGGGAGGCTGGTGCTCATCTCAGCCGACTCGGGGCAAGTGCAGAGTACACCCTGGACAGCTCGCCAGGCCATCGCATGGCAGAAACCTGCTGATGGCTATGCAGCTACTCTTGATGAAAGTCAGCAATGGTTCTTTTGCATGAACATCTCACCATAGACAGCGAGAGACATGGCCGACCTTTGATCATCCTGTTAGCTGCACTGGGGGGGGGCAATCCTTTAGTTTTTGATGAAACATTAACCGAAGTGGTGTAGTGATTGGTACATCTGTTTCACAGCAAGAATACATCTGCTATACGTACGTCTCAGCTGTCATGTCTACTGGCAGTAACTGCAATGCAATGGGGAAGCCACTATTCCAAATCTACAGCAACATCCTGTAAGCAGTGAATGAATGCCTCTTGGATATATTCACAGTTGGAATGGTTGAATTGATCCAAAAATTGACCCATGGTTAATTTCAACGTGTCCAAACATACCATGAATGAAAATAACACCCTCCCTGAAAGTGGGCAATAGTAGCTCAAGTGGTTAAAGCTCTGGGTTTACTGATCCAAACGCCAAGTCCCAGTATAAAACTGGAAAGTCTCTCTGGATAAGGTCATCTGCCAAATGCTGTAAATATAAATGTAAATGTAAAGCAAAGTAAATGTAAAGCCCAGACTCACATATTTTCTGCGGAAGTCCCTGGAACACTTACGTTATAATGGCAGCTTCAGCCTCCGTGGTAACGTGGTTTTGAAAATCGTGAGCGTGAGGCTCTTCAGGTGCATTTCTGTGTGAGGTTTCCATGTTCTCCCCGTGTTTGCATAATTTCCTCCAGGTACTCTGGTTTCCTCTCACAGTCTGAACACATGCTCATCAGGCTAATTGGCTGTTTCCAATTGCCCCAGGTATGAGTGTGTGTAGAACTGGTTGTGTGTTGCCCTACAATGGCCTGGTGAGCTGTTAGGGTGTTCCCCTCCTCACCCAGAGTCGGCTGAAATATGCTCCACCCCACACACCCCTAACAAGATTAAGCGTTAAATCAGGGGTCTCCAATCTTATCCATAAAGGGCAGGTGTGGGCGCAGGTTTTCACTTCAACCAAACAGTAGCCACACCTTCCACCTGCTTAGATCAATCACTGATCATCAAAAGAAAAGTAAACAAAAACTAGGCTTAAAGAAAGGTGATCTCACCAAGATGGACCTACGCCAGAGCTGAAACATGGATGCGGAATCTAGTTTTTTTTTTTTTTTTTTTCTTCTTTTTCTTTTGATGACCGGTGATTGAAACAGGAGGAAGGTATGGATACTGTTTGGTTGAAGTGAAAACCTGCACCCACACCGGCCCTTGGTGGATAAGATTGGAGACCTCTGCGTTAAATGAATGAGTGTCTGTATGTGAAGTACAGTCGGCCCTCTACTTACGAAATTAATCCGTTCCAGTGCCTTTTTCGTAACCTGGAGTTTTTGGAAGTAGAGGTGCATTTTACATGTAAAACACGTGCTTCGTTCCAAGGCTCCCAAGACTACCCCATAAACCCTTTAAAAATTATAGAAGTACACCAATTTTGTATGAAATATGTGTTAAAAGTAAAAGAAAACTATTTACCTTTTTTAAAATCTTTTGAACCACCCATGCGACTTTAAAGTCCGGGGGTTGCTTGTCTGAAGAACCCTCACCCCCACCCTCCTTCACGAGGTCCTTAAATATGGCGGTTGTTTTTTCCGAAATAATCGCCTCCGTCACTGTATCTCCGCTTGTAATGCCACCTTCTGCTTCAATATTGTTCCGAAATAATCGCCTCCGTCATGGTATTGCCGCTTTTAATGCCTCCTTCTGCTTCAATATCATTTCGAAATAATCTCCTCCATCACGATCTCAACTTTTAAGGTCTCCTTCTGCTTCAATATCGTTCCAATTGTAGAGGGATTTCGGCCATACTCCTTTGCGATTTCGCTCAACCGCATCCCACTTTCGTATTTATTTTATCTCCTGCTTCACTTCGATTGATAAGAGAGCCTGCTTCTTCTTTTCGGTGTCACCGAGAATCTCTTGGTGTCCATGATGGATAATGAAATATAACGCTGCAATAATCACTCTGAAAAAACTCATGAGCCAACAGTCCTGTTCAACTCTCCTTCACGTGTGTGACAAACATGAAGTATGGATATAGGAAATATGGGTACAGTTCAGCTCCCTCCTGGCCAATAGGAGGCCAGCAGGGTGGGATGTTGGGAGACTTTTGTTTGAATGGCGCGTTTGAATGTTTGAATGGCGCATTTGAATTTTTGAATCGCCCGTTTGGCGCTTTTTGTAAGAAGAGGTTGTTCCGTATGCAGAAGACGAAAATTTAGGAAAATGTTTTTCGTAACCTTGATTTTCCGTACTCAGAGGTTTTCGTAAGTAGCGGGCCAACTGTATGTTGAAGTGATTTAAAGAAAATTATTTAATTTAATATTGGTGCATGTATTATATCAGCCTATTACACCTCCCTCCCCCAAACCCCACCACAGTGCACTTCACTGCCAGTGTGCAGATGGGCATATCAGTGTTCCCTCTCAGTAAAAGAGCAGTTTATTCCGGTTGTTTGGTCCACCCAGATGGCCACGTGTCAGTAAACAGGGTTAAAGTGGGACATCTGATGGTTAGATGAGTTGGGAGTGGGGGAGCAACTTTGGACAGCACATGGTTGCCCGCACCCCATCCCCACATTTAGCCTGAGCCCCTTCACCAGATTAAAATAATCCCCCTTCACTCACAGACGGTGACTCCGTTACACCCGCCACATGCACCACACATGTTGAATTCGAGTTCTTCTCTAATGGACTTATTGTTGTCTGTATCTGCATTAAAAAAGAGCCATGTTTAGGGGTTTTCAGGGCTCTTCTTTCTTGGTAATAAAAACAATGGCATCCTTTCTTTTCATCCTTCCTCATCCTTTCATCATTGCCGCATTTGTTCTTTACTCGGCTGGTAGGTCAGGCTTCTGTCCAGTATTGTTCTGATAATCATAGCTCTCACATGGCTAAAAACAACTGAAGTGTAAAGTCTGTGTGTGTGTGTGTGTGTGTGTGTGTGTGTGTGTGTGTGTGTGTGTGTGTGTGTGTGTCTTTGTGTCTTTGTTTGCCTTAGACAGTTGACCAGCCGTAGAACAGGACTCATCTCCCTGAACCCTCCTTTTAAAATAGAACTGGGACTTCAAGATAATCAAGTCTCTTTAAAATACAGCTCAGGAAATAGAGCAAAGAAACTTTATCCACCGACTTTTGAAATGAGGTGTCTACCTCCTCTTCAAAGACTACAGAATGTGAAGCTTGTCACTGTCGATTAGAGGGAGTGTTTTAACCTCGATTATTTATGCAGAAGCACAAAACTTTTTCGCCCTCAAGTTGAGCAGAAGTAACTATTGTCAGACTGCTTGAATTCCGAGCGATCTGCTGCAGCCTGTGAGATAAAGGCTTGTTTTGTGTGCCAGACATTTTGCCTTTGGGGTCAGTATTCAAATTCTATCAAGGGAAACGCTTGGTGGTGTCACCACAGTAACCAGAGCTGAGTTGACACACGATGCCAGAGGAATTCTGGGAGCTGGATTGAGCTAAGCAGAAGATTGGAATGAGTTCGATGCTCCAACATCATCTAGGTTTTTTTTTTTTTTTCCTTTCTTTCTCGCCAGTATTGGAATGTTGTGAATGGGAAGTCATGTTTTTTGTATTTTTTTGCACCATTCTGTTGAAAGTTTAGAGATTTCTATATGAAAACCCCAGGAGATCAGTCGCCCGAGACTCAACCTCACGTTGATTCTATTATTTATTTAATCCTTTAGTTTTTGGTTGAGGTTCTCTTTGGGAGTAACAAGGATGGATAGGATTAGGAATGAGCACGTCAGAGGGACAGCACATGTAAGACGTTTTGGAGACAAAGTCAGAGAGGCTAGATTGAGATGGTTTGGACATGTACAGAGGAGGGATAGTGAGTATATTGGTAATAGGATGCTGAGGCTGGAACTACCAGGCAAAAGGCCCAGAGGAAGACCAAAGAGACGATTCATGGATGTGGTAAAGGAGGACATGAAGGTCGTTGGTGTAAGAGAAGAAGATGCAAAGGATAGGGTGAGATGGAGGCAGATGATTCGCTGTGGCGACCCCTGAAGGGAAAAGCCGAAAGGAAAAGAAGAAGAAGAAGAAGAAGTTTTTGGTTTTCACCCAGGTGTTTCTCACCGAGATGGTTTTCGCCCAGGTGGTTTTTGCCCACCCTAACTCTAACCCAACCCTAAACCAACCTTGACCCTAACCCTAAACCCCCTGGGCGAAAACCTCCTAGGCAAAAACCATCTGGGCCAAAGCCATCTGGGCTAAAACCAGCACCACCGGGTCAACACGATGGAGCAGTGGTCAGGTCTGGGTTTGTTTTCCCGGCTCAGGGAATTTCCGTGTGGAGTTTGTATGTTCTCCCCGTGCTTGAGTGGGTTTCCTCTGAGTACTTCAGTTTCTTCCCCACTGTCCACAAAACATGCACAGTAGGCTGATTGGTGGTTCCAAGTCATCGCTACATGTGGGTGTGAGTGTAAATGGTTGTGTATTGGACCTGTGATGGTCAGGCGAGTTGTTCAGGGTGTATTCCACCTTCGCTCCGAGTTGGCTGAGATGCACACCAGCTTCCCCTGACCTTAATTAAGATTAAGCGGCTTAGAAAATGAATGAATGATTAACTGAAGTGGGCTGGTGGTTAAGTGGTTAGCATATCTGCCTCACGACACGAAGGTTCTGGGTTCAAATCTCAGGCTCGAGAATTTCTGTGTGGAATCTGCATGTTCTCCTCGTGCTCTCCTGGGTTCCTCTGGGTACTCCAATCTCCTCACACTAGACTTACAAAGACTTGTGCATCAGGTTAACTGAGGCTGATTTGAAGTTGAATGTGAATTGTTGTGTGTGTGTGTGTGTGTGTGTGTGTGTTGCCCTGCGATGGTGGTGAGCTTTTCAGGGTGGGCCCTTCTTTCTCTGTGTTGGCTGAGACAGGCACCAGTCTCCCTATGAACTGAGTACATTTAAATGGTTTAACAAGTGAGGTGAGAGTGTGACTATTGTCAAGTTCCCAAATATTGTATCTTACAGACACACACACACACACACGCACACACACAGACACACACATGTAGGAGTCTTAGTGCTGCGCCAGTAATCTGCTCATGTCTGGAGCTCAGGTCTCTGTGGAGTGCAGGGGAAAGAGGTTAATCTTCACACCTACGGTTGAATCCAAGTACAGTCTGGTACATGCTAGTGTTGGGTATGCACACTATATCAATTTGTATTAAATGTTTCTCCCAAAGTGATAATAAAGTTTAAGAAATATAGATTCAATAAAATGAATATTTTGCCGTCTGACTCACAGTGAACGATCACATTTGTAAATGCACCGTCTATTTCACAGAAACAGCTGAAACTATGGCTCAGACCTTCTTGCTATGAGGTGTACGTGCTAACTACCTTGCTACCATAGCGCCCATTGCCAGAATATCCCCCAAAAAATCATTATTACAATGTTTTATCTCCGTTGTTATTAGCATGTTAGCATCTTTATAGGTTAGCGTTGCCAACTTGTAAATGCAGAAATAATGGAAAGGACTGAACCACTGATATTGAGTTTACATCCCTATAGCTCTACAGCGCTTAACGCTTCATGGGTAGACTTGGCCCAGGGTCTCTTCCTGGTTGGACATGCCTGAAACACCTCACCAGAGAGGCATTTGGGAGGGATTCTAACTAGATGCCCGAGCCACCTCACCTGGCTCCTCTCAACGCAGAGGATCAGCGGTTCTACTCCAAGTTCCTCCTGGATGGTTGAGCTTCACCCTGCCTCCCAGCGAAGGAAGCTCATTTCAGCTGCTTGTACCTGAGCTCCTGTTATTTCAGTCACTACCCAAAGCTCGTGACTGTAGGTGAGGGTTGGAACGTGGCTTGACTGGTAAACTGAGAGCTTGGCTTTACAGCAGAGGCTGCAGTGTCGATCTCCCACTCTATCTTTCCCTCACTCTTGAACAAGACCCCGAGATACTTGAACTCCTCTACTTGGGGAAGAACCTCATTCCAGACCCAGAGGGTGCATTCCATCCTTTTCCAGCTGGTCGACCTCAATCATGCTGGAGGATTGTGTCTTTCGGTTGGTCTGCTGACGCCTCGGGATCCCTCTGGAAGGGCTGGAGGAATTGGGTGGGGAGAGGGACGTTTGGACCTTACTGCTTAGGCTGCTGCCTCCGTGACCCAACCCCAAATTAAGCAGAGGAAGATGATGACGATGATGATGATGATGATGATGATGATGGGTAGACTTGCCGACATAATTATAAAAATAGAACTGAGGATGGTACAACTATTTCTGAATTTGTTAAGGAGGTATGTGAGCAAAATTCAAGTATTGGTAAATGCTTTCATTAAATACTCGAAAATCCTTTAAAATGATTGAACTTCATATGGCGAATACTGTAATCACTAAAGACTCATTTGGATGTTGCACCATTTTGTAGTTTGTTTTAAATAGGTAAAAATAAACCTATGACATGAAACAAAAATAAGAAAAAAATTTCGTCAGACTTTTAACATTTTTGAGATTATTACTGTCACTCATACACATCAACCTAATTATGGACTTGGCATTTTAAAGAAGGTTATATTGCCCTATCGTCGACACATCCTGATTCTAAATAGAAAGATACACCCTAAAGAAATAATTAATCATCGTTCATTTTCTGTAACCGCTTAATCCTAATTAGGGTCACGGGGAGGCTGACGCCCATCCCGGCTGACTCCGGGCGAGGGCAGAGTACACCCTGGACAGCTCGCCAGGCCATCGCAGGGCAGAAACACGCTGACGGCTATGCAGCTCCTCTTGTTGAAAGTCAGCAATGGTTCTTTTCCATGAACCTCTCGCCATAGACAGTGAGACACATGGCCGGCCTTTGATAACCCAGTTAGCTGCACTGGGGGGACGGTGACAACCCGTTGAGAGTGGGCCTTAAACCCTTAACCTGAGGATCAGTGATCAGTACCTTACCACTAGGCCACCACTGCCCAGAAATAATTAATTCACCACTAATTTTTGATAACTATCCTAATGGTTGTTTCATGCTTTAAGCATTCGTTGTAATTTCTCGATTCAAGCACCATGCAATGGAAATAAATCTTATGCCCAAGATGCACCTATCAACATTTCAATTCATTCACTTGCAGTGAAGTTTATAAATTAAATGTCTATTATAGTTTGAGTGTCTTTAAATGCCTTCAGACAACGTTATAACCCCAAGCTCACCATCAGTGTGGTTGAATCATCAACAAAACATGTTTTGAATATGAGAAAGTGGATATGTGTCTTGGCAGCGATGGCCCGGTGGTAAGGTGCTCAATTACCGATCCTAAGGTTGGGGGTTCTGGCCCCACTGTCAACAGTTTTCACTGCTGTCTCCCAGTGCTGCTAACTGGTTTATCAAAGGCCGGCCATATCTCTCACTGTCTATGGTGTGAGTTCATGTAAAAGAACCATTGCTGACTTTCGACAAGAGGAGCTGAATAGTCATCAGCGTGTTTCTTCCCTGTGATGGTCTGGCAATCTGTCCAGGGTGGACTCTGCCCTGGTCAAGGGTCTTCTGAGATGGGTGCCAGCCTCCCCGCAACCCTAATTAGGATTAAGCGGTTCAGAAAATGAATGAATGAATAAAGGGAATATGTGTCTTCGTGGTTCTGCCATCAGTCAAAGCTTTAGGAATTTCAAGAGGAAGAGGACATTTTAATTTCAGATAGCAGAACCAAAGCATGCACACATCACAGGGATAATCGCCTTAGATGAGGTAACTGTACAGGTAAGGAGATCCCTGATTTTACACCATACGCAGTGCATGTACTTTATGTTACATTATTCCCTTCACTATGAATACCTCATGCATTTTATATAACAAACCATGAGACACAAGACTACATTTCTTTCCAATTAGCCTAATGTGGATGTTTTGGGACTGTCAGAGGAAACCAGAGTATCTGGAGGAATCCCAAGGGAGCCAGAGGAGAACATGTAAACTCATACAGAAATGCCCAAGTCAAGCCAAGGATTGAACTCATGACTTTCTTGCTGCGAGGTGGACACTGTGCCAGCCTGCCGCGGTTAAACTTATGAAAAACTCCTGGATAGAAAAAAAATATATAACTGAACATTTAGTTTTTGCAATGCAGTGGTACCTTGAATTAAGAGTGTCTTTTACAACGAATTTTCCATGATACGAGCTTTGATCCCACCAAAAATCTTCCCCAGCCAACGAGCAAAAATTTGAGTTACGGGCTCTGCTGTGGACCTGGCTTTTCCGGGCCGATTAGCCTCATATTCTTCCGCATGTATTCATCCGCGCTCCGAGATCGCCTTGTGCACTGCTTCTCAATTATTTTCTGTGATGCCCCTATAGGAAGAAAAAAAAATTACCACCCTCTCTAGCACCCAGCACGCGACTATATAGTGTTTACTATACACTTCATATCATTTGCTTGGTGCTTTTTCCCTACACCACAGGGAACACAGTGAGAGTGCCACTGCAACCTCCTGTAGAGGGTGTGCAATACACTTAATTCTAGTACAGTATGGCAAAATAGCATGTTCCTGAGGGTCATACATGTCCCCATGGCATCACACAGTGCCCCCCTCCCCCCCAGGGGGGGTGCACCCCACTATTTGAGAAGCACTGGTTTTGTGGGACCTCACCACGAGCCTTTCCTCACTGGCATTTGTAGCGTGCACATGCACAAAATTCTCTTCCTCCTCTGTTATGCAGCGCCTCATGCCTGCCCATGTGACATCTTCACTCCCACGTGACATCTTTGCCGCAGTCAATAATTGGAAGGGTTTGTTGACTTATTGTTTATTCTTGTTTGATTATTATTGATTATTAATGTTAATGTACATGTATTATTATTATTATTAAATATTTATTGTTTTTACATGTTTATCTTTAATATATTAGATCATATATACATGTTTGTGTTAGGTTATATTAGTTTGGTAGGGGGTTGGAATGGATGAATTGTTTTTTTTTATTATTTCCTCTGGAAATTTTTGTTTTATCTAACAAACATTTTGATTTATGAGCTCACCCTTGGAACGGATTAAATTTGTAATTCAAGGTACCACTGTATTTTATTCCCAGATTTACACTGTGCTATTTTTCATCTGTTTGTATACCAAATATTGTCAGAATAGCAGATGCATCAGTTTATAGCAGTGATCCCCAACCTTTTCATCACCACAGACCGGTCAACGATTGACAATTTTACCTCAGACCGGGGTGTGGTGGTAATAGATTGTTTATATTTATTTATATATTATTTATATAAATTATTATTATTATTATTATTATTATTATTATTATTATTATAGTAATAATAATAATAAAAAACACTCCATAAATGTTATGTTTCAACAGTTGAAATAAAATTGGTTGGGAAGTAGAGCTTGAACTTTTAAAAAAAAAAAATAAATAAAAATAAAAAATCACAGGTGATCATGCACCAGCTGGAAGAATGAAAGCTCAGAATCACCCAAAATCCTGTCCAACACGCCGCTGTTCACACACTGTCCACTTGTGGGTTACATTTTAGTGCTCAAATGGCCGATATGTACCTGAGAGAATCCCGTCATTTTTCAAAATAAAAGGTTTTTGAAAAATAAAGATCGTTCAGATACAGATAATAAATAAAACAAAAATAATTAATTGTTTGTCCTGCGGCCCGGTACCAATTGAGCCACAGACTGGTACCGGTCCGCAGCTCGGTGGTTTGGGACCCCTGGTTTATAGGATGTCAGAGGACACAGCTTTGAGGAAAAAAAAGCAATTTGGCCAAATTCGATACAGAAGTGTTATTTAAATAATAATAATAATAATAATAATAATAATAATAATAAAACATACAAAATATCCATTCATTCATTGTCTGTAAACACTTTATTCTGGTCAGGCTCGTAAAAATCTCTGGACAGCAGAAACACACCCAGCATGAAATACTACTTTATCTCACGGCACTAAACATACAGTGGGTGGACAAAATAATGGAAACACTGAACATTTTGACATCATAATCTTTGAACATAATTTAAACAATCAAAACTTGGCATATGTTATTATTTTTTGCATAATAATTTTGTTATTTGATATGTTGATATAAAATAAATGTTTTTTTTTTTCCCTTTTTCAGATATTGAAAACATTAATCATGCCCCATAATGGCAGACCTCTCAGATTTTAAAAGAGGCCAAATTGTTGGTGCTCGACGCTATGGTCGGCACTAGTGTAACAAAAACTGCCCAAATGTTCGGGGTTTCAAGAGACACTGTCTCAAAAGTAATGACTGCCTTTGAAAGAGAGGTTAAAACGTCCTCGGCAAAGCACAAGTCCGCCATCGTCTCGAAAAGAGTTGGAGGAGATTCTAACTGAAGAATTGCTTCAAATTCCTTGGGAAACAATTCACAAGTTGTGTGAATCAATACATATGCCAAGTTTTGATTGTTTAAATTGTGTTCAAAGATTATGATGCCAAAATGTTTGGTGTTTCCATTATTTTGTCCTCCCCTGTACACTCATTCACACCTAGACGCAGTTTAGCGTCACCAGTACACCTATCGACGTGTTTTTCGGAAGTGAGAGGAAACTTGGAGGGAGTGGATGTAAAAATGGGGAGCCAATAACATTAACAAGCTCGAAATCGATCTGGGGAGCCTGGAGCTAGAGTATTTTGTATTTTTAAAAGAATATATCAGAACTACATAATGGACAATCATATCCCCACAACTATAAAATATGGACTATTACCGGTAGACCATATTTTTATCAACATGAGCACTCCCGGAGTAATAAATATAGACGAAACCCGTTGTTCCATTCCACTGTCTGGTTTAAATGTTAGTGTGTTACACCTCAGGCAGTGGCTCAGCGATTTTCAGCGTTTGGGTTACAGGTCACAGTCACCCCTTTGGCACATTGCCTGCTGTAGTATTCTCCTGCCAGTTGCACTCTTCCCTCAAATCCCATCCTCCCCTTCCCATCATCCAGATCTCTGGATTTCGCCCCCCACTCATCTCCCCTCCTGCTTAATGAGAGCCACCTCCAGTGCAGCACATGCGACCTTGCTATAAAGCACCTGCATTTATTACATCAATTTGTCGTCCTGACAGCCTCGCCTCAGCGGCATGTTTAGATGCTCTTAAAGAGCTTTGAAACGACGCACCTTGGCAGCCCGTTTTTGTCTGGCTTTCTCTGTTTTTGTTATTTGCATTCATTACCGGTTTGGTGCAGCCTCATGCTACCAGAGATGTTTTGGGACTGTAAACCAGTGCAATATTATTCATTATTTCTCAGCTGCAGCCACAGACATTTGATTAATTCAATGTCTGTGACGAAAACTACAAACCAAGAAAGCACATTCACACACACACACACACGCACGCACACACGCACGCATGTGCGCGCACTGGTGCAATTTATTCTTGAGTCATTTTCATTGTATTAACATTAAAAAAAAATATGATGAAGGCGGCACGGTGGCGTAGAGGTTACTACGTCCGCCCCACACTGAGAAGGCCTAGCTTCGGTTGCCAGCTTGGGCTTTTCTGTGTGGCGTTTGCATGCTCTTCCATGCTTGTGTGGGTTTCCTCCAGGTACTCTAGTCTCCTCCCACAGTCCAACAACAACAAAAAAAAAATGTACCGTGGGCAGTTGAAGGTTCCAAATCACCACTAGGTGTGAATGAGAATGTGAATGGTAGTGGGACTGTTGGCCCTGTGATGGCCTGGCGAGCTGTGTAGGTTGTACTTCTCCCAGAGTCGGCTGAGATGTGCACCAGCCTCCCCTAATTATGATCAAGCGGCTTTGAAAATTAATGACTGAATGAACGAATTAAATATATGTTGTATATATTGAGACTGTAACAGCTTGTAGGGTTGAATTTTTGTCTCATGATAATCTTGGGAGACGGTAAACTTACTAATTCTAAAGCCTCCATTTTTTTGCAAACAACTTTTTCAATATCGGTGTTACCGCCTGCTGCCAAGCTTCATTAAATCAGGCCACAACACTTTATCTTTACAGTGGAAATTATTTTTCATGCTCAGTCACCACAACAATGTACACAGATGCTTCTCATCAATCAGCTGTAGAAGGGGGTTGAGCAGAAGAAAACAGTGGAGAGAAAGTAAGGAAGTGAGTGAGTCAGAGGAAGAGACAGGACAGGGACAGTGAGTGAGTGAGTTCGATTCCCAGTTGTGGTCGCCTAACAGGACTCAGGACTTAAGGCTAAGCGGGATAGACGGCCTCTAAATAAACGTCTCGATGAGGACAAACCCTCGCACGCTAATTCCATGACAAACAACAGAAAAAATATATCCTCTCCATTCCCAATAAGGCAATAAGGAGTGGAGCGTGGGCGTACTGCACCAGCCTCAGCACACCCCGAGAGGCCTTTTTGATCCTATTGGGGATTGAAATGATGAAACGTTGAGGGGAGTATGCCACTGTGTGTGTGTGTGTGTGTGTGTGTGTGTAGCTGGTGGGGGTGGTATATGGGAAGGTGGGCAGATGTCTGGGTCCGCACGTGCCTTTTACAATCAAGCCGCTTCCTTCAGAACCCCTTCCCCCATCTCATGCACACACACACACACACATCACACACACACATCACACACACACACACACACACACACCCTCCAGTCAGTTTCACAGCTTGGCCCAAGGGCTTCGTGCTTTATGACAGCTGTGCTCAACACCAGGTTTTGCTCCTGTCAGCAATAGCTTTAAGAGAGTTCCAACACAGATCAAGGAGAAAGACTAATTCATCCCAGAAGGGGAGTGAGAAGCTTAGCGAACCTCCTCAGAGCTTCTGAACAACCAGAATTCCACTACTTACTGGAACAAATGTACTTTTAATCATCCAACCAAACAACAGTGTGAATGTGACCCTCAGTGACTGCTCAATCCTAATACACACACCATTGCACACCATGAACAGCTCAACAGACCATTGCAGGGCAACACTCATGCAACCATGCCCACTGACATTCACAGCTAGGGGCAATTTGGAACAGCCAATTAGCCTGATTTGCATGCATTTGCATCGTGGGAGGAAACTACAGTATCCAGAGGAAACCAACACAAGCATGGAGAGAACGTGAAACTTCACACAGAAATGCCTGTGCCCGGGACTCAAAACCAGGACCTTCTGACTGCAAAGTTGATCTGCTTACTGCTTCACCGCCAGCACTAACTCCTAAAACAAAAACAAACAAACAAAAAAATACCTTACAGCAGGTTAAATAGAAGCAATTCTGGACTATGGCTGCTGGTTAGATGAATGCGAGGCTCAGTGATGAATCACACCTTTACTGGGCATGGGGTTATATGTCAAGTAAAGGACCAGCGAAGATGGTAATCATTACCCCACCAGTAAGTGCACAGGGGTATATTGACACTTTTCGGATTCTATTGGTAAGAACCAAGCCCCTAAGAGTCCGAGCGGGCCGTCCCAATTTTTTTGATGGACCATTCTGGTTCTCAAAGTCATTTTACTTTTATCCAGAACCAGAGGTGAATCCTCTCAGTTCTAACACGCAATGTGCTGAAGATATTGAGAGGATTCACATCTGGTTCTGAGTAAAAGTAAAATGACTTGGAGAGTCAGAATGGTCCATAAAAAAAAAAAAAAAAAAAAAATGTGGGATGGCCCTTTCTGGTTCTTCGGGGCTCGGATAAGTTTTGTGATGATGAAGTCATTTTTTCAGGACAACAATGCATCCTGTCTCCACAAAAGTAAAGCGTGTGTAGGCTTTTTTTCCTGGAAAGGCAGATCAACTCAATGAAAAATTTAGCAAACATACCAGATCTCAATTCAGTTGAAAAATGATGGCGTTTTTAAAAGAATATAACTGACATGGCTCGATTCTGCAAAGCTTATCTTTCCACTGCTCTCTGAGAAAGTTGGAGCAATCTTGATGGAGAATATTGCTTTCTATTATTGAAGTCCATGCCTCAAAGAAATCCGGCCTGAAAGGTGCCGCAAAGTACTGACAGTATTTATTTTGTTGTTCTTGTGGATAATTTTCGAATGTTATCCTTTACTAAACCCAGTGCTTTTCAATTATTTTCTGTGGCGCCCCCTTTAGGAAGAAAAAAAAACGTTTCCCCTCCTCCCCCACCACCCCACGAGCGACTATAAACGGAATTATTTGTCTATAAAATTGTTATTAGTACACCTCTGGATAACATTGTATCTTTATTAACATTAAGAACAAAAAGAAATATAGTTCAACTTACAACAAAGAAAAACTTTATTAACATTGTTTTTTAATCTGTAATAGAAAAGATTTAAAGTGCACCAATGTGCCTGAAATTCAAAAAACAAAACAAAAACAAAACAAAAAAAATGCATCCTTATTTAAACTCATGCAACTTCTTTATGTCTTAATATCGCCATCCCTCTCTACCTTTCTCTTCTTCCTATTAGAAATTTCCTGGGTTCATGTTCGGGGCCTTTGCGAACACCTTGTGGAGTTTGCATGCTCTCACCATGCTTGCCTGGGCATCCTTCCTGTAATCCGGTCTCCTTCCGTAGTCCTAAAACATAATTAGTTGTTCCAAATTACCTCTTAATTGTAGACGTGAGTGTGAACAGTTGTGTGTGTGTTGCCCGTAGTCTTCAGGGTGTACTTCACCATCACCCAGTGTCGGCTGAGATCGGCTGCAGTCTTTTGCAGCCTTTAAAGGGGTGAGCTGTTTAGCAAATGAGTTTGTGAGATGAAGAATTTATTGATGCCTGCTAACTGAAAATGAAAAATAAATTAAAAATCACAGCTCCATGACATGTTAATAGATTTTTAAAACTCTTTACGAAGTACACTGGATTTCTTGAAATCAATTAAAAGTCACATATATATTTCCATTTTCTTAACTTTATTTTATTCAATTTTTGCTTCTTCCGTCGATTGTCACTCTGCCTGACGTTCCAGCAGCTAAGAGCCACTGAGCTGTGTGTTTTCTCCCATCAGTGATTGCGGGGGCAGACGTGACGTCTAGTCTCGCCTGGCTGTTCGGAGAGAAAGAATATTGAGATGTCCTCTTGATGGGACAGAGACAGCCTTATATAAGACATGACTACCCCTGAGCCGCAGTAATTGTCTTAGTGCCACAAGAGAACAACTTTTGTCGACATTAGAAGAGAAAAAGGGGTGGGGTGGGGCGGAGTGGGGGGGGGGGTGCTTGAAAGGAAACACTCCAAATTGCAGCCTTTTTATCTTTTATCTAAAATACCTGTCATAATGGGAGCTTTCCTGCTTGTCATGTGGTTTAGTTTTTCAGGATGCAGGGTTAAAACTGTTTGTTCTTTATTGAACCCATTTGGGGATTTTTTTGGGGGGGTTACACCCAATTTGGCCTGAGGTTTGGGTGCTGGGGATACGGTCAGCAGGGACAGGTGTGGACAGTAAAGATCAAACTGATAGGACAGCAAATTAGCAATGACTGTGGATTAATTGTTTGGAGAAATATGGTACATCTGGCCCCTGGGTTAAAGAGGGCGGGGTACCGAAGGGGTAGTTCCTCTTTAAGCAGGTGTCCAGATGCCACAGGACAAACCTTTTTTTTTTTTTTTTTTTTGTAAGAAGAGAAGAGGGTTGAGTGACCAGCAGCTAGGCCTTGAGCTGTCCATATGTCTCAATACACATGTGATTATTAGCTGTATTGATCAGTGCGCCATTAGATTCTTTCCTTTCAAACATATACCACCTGTTCACATCCATCACGGAACAAAGGTGGTGTTCTGACTGCTCATAATTACCGGGGTGAGGGGAGGTTTTTTTATTTATTTATTTATTTATTTATTTATTTTATTTATTTATTTATTTTTTTTGGGGGGGGGGTATTGTTGCCACTACAGCCTTATTGGAACTGAAATAAAAAGCCCGAAATACAGTTGAGCACAGTTAATGACAAAATCATTTGGATGAACGATCAGGGAAATGGGCGATGTAATTCGTTTTTATGATTCAACACAAAAGGGAAGCCATCATCAATGGCCATGTCAGGCAATTAGCACCGATGACTTCGCTCTGTGTGCACGCGGAATTGAATTCTCACTACAAAGGAGTGCTCAAGATATTTAATACCATGCAGACCATAACCAAATAAAGCTCATAGTACTTCCGACGGACCATGACAAGCTCTATGGTTTCATGAGTAGAATAAATAAATAATATTATTCATTAATTTACACACACACAGTTATTCAGACTCACCAAGGGGCAATTGAGATTATCCTGTGGTCCTAACGCGAATGTCTTTGGACTGTATGATGAATCCAGAGGTCCCAAATGAAACCCATACAAGCACAGGAGGAATATTCAAACCTCACATAGAAACATATTTGCCAGGCATGGGGTTCGAACCCAGGACCTTCCTGATGTGAAATGGAAATGCTAACCACTGTACTGTACCACCGTGGCACCCAAACAACACTCACTTAGCCACTCACTCATTTCTTGAATCGTTTAATCCAGTTATGGTTGCAGGAATGCTGGAAACTATCCCAGGTAACACCCTGAATAGCTCGACAGCCCTTGTAGGACAACACGCAGACACAGACACACACACACACACACACACACACACACACACACACCTGAGTACACTTTGGAACAGCCATTTAGGCTAATGTGTATGTGCTAGGGCTGTAGAAGGAAACCCACGCATGCCCGGGGACAGCATGCAAACTCCACACAACAAGCCTGGGACTCGAACCCAGGCCATTTTTTTTCTGTGAGACAGATTTGCCAACCCCAACACCACCGTGCCGTCTTAGTAATATTCATTGAGAATACAGATCATATCATCTGTACTAATGAAGCTATCTCTAGCTCTGTGTGTGTGTGTGTTTGTGTGTATGTGTGTGTGTGTGTGTGTGTGTGTGTGTGTGTGTGTGTGTGTGTGTGTGTGTGTGATACAAGCCTGAGATGGAAAGGGCAGATTGACAGACGAGCTGCCGGAATGCCAGCAACAGGAGCCGAAACATAAACCTCTCATCTGAGCAACAGAACCATTCATCATCACCATCCTTCACAAAGATATTTATTCATGAGTTCAGAAAGTGTTTGAGTCTCAAAGTGAGACGAGCTGTGGTCCATTTGATCACACCTTTTAAACAGCTTAGTTCGAGCAAAAGATTAAAAGCAACCATTTTCACATTAACACTTGTTGAGGGCTTAATCCGAGTTCCTGCTCACGTGATACCATTCAACAGTCTGAGATGTTTTCATAAAGCCTTTATTATAAGCTGATTATGGTTTTAGACAGAGGGCAGAGAGCACACACCTCAGGTCTGATCTCTGGCGAAAAGAGCACGCCTTGAGGGAGATCTCTGAAATGCAAAGCAGCTGTAGTGGCACATTGCTGAAGAGCTCTACAAATGTGCCTGTCTGCACTTCTTTCTATTGATTTTTTTTGAAATCTTTTCTCCTGCTCCTGACTCACTCAGACAAATAGACTCATTACTATACAGGCAGACCGACTGGGTTAGTGCAATGGGCTTCGCCGACGAAGCTTCAGACATTTCGAGCAGTGCCGAAGCTCCAACTTAAAAATGAATGAAGTTTTGGGGATGAGGAATTGATTTTGTGAGAGGGGAAAGGTTGCGAGGCAAGGGATTTATTAGCGATGCCCATCAGAATGCAGCCACGCTGGCTGGAGGAGGGGTAATTGAAGTGGACCACAGTGCTCACGGGTAGGATTACACTGCATCTATTGTGGACCAAGAGCTGGAAAAACAGACAGACAGACAGACAGACAGACAGACAGACAGAGATGGAGTGGGCAGTTCCCCCGAGGCTGACACTTGAAGGTTGAGGGTCGCAAGATTAATCCTCTTCCCTCTGGACTTTATGGGTAATTGGCAGAGCCTACTCAAACTCCACTGATTGTGTGTGTGTGTGTGGGTCATGGCAGATGGGACCGACCCAGCCCAGGTCCAGTTCAGGAAAATTGCACTGTCTCTGGCTCCCTGGAACAAAACATGAGAGGAAAATCCATGAGGTGGCTTAGTTTACAGTTTGAATAATTTACCGATGCACTGATTGACGCCGGTGTGTTATGTTAAGTTACTGTGAAACTGAAGTAGGAGACATCATGCCAAACCATATGTTTCAAGACTTAACTGTTTCCTTTATAGTGCACAGATTATGCAGCTTTTATTGTTTTATCCCACAATGCCCTGCAGCAGGTGAGTGTAAAACAGCGGGCCTTATTTGTCTTTTCATTCAATAATCATTATTTTCAGGACAAATTAAAAAATGTCAATGTTTTGCTCACACTGATTTTTCTGCTGGGTGGTGTAGGGGTTAGCACCACCTCACAGCAATAAGATCCTCATTTCAAGTTCTGGCAGGGATAGGCTCCAACATCTCCTTGACCCTTGTAGGCTAAAAAAAAGATTTCAGAAATCAAATGAATACAGTAATGATTTCATGTCTTCTCATGTGTCCTTCCTGGGTTTGATTCCCAGGCTTGGCTGTTCCTGTGTGGACTTTGGATGTTCTACCTTCTGTTTGTCTGGGTTTCCGCTGGGTGCTGTACTCTGATTTCCTTCAGAGTCCAAAGCCATGCACATGAGGCTAACTGGTTGCTCCAAATATCCCATTGATGCGAGTGTGAGTGTTCATTGGTTGAGTTTGTGTGTGTCTTGACAAGCTGTCCAGGGTGTACCTTGCCTTTGCCGAATTTTGGCTGAGATAGGCTCCACTATCTCTGCAACCGTAGTAGGTTAAAGCAACTCAGAAAATAGCTGAATGAATGATTTTATGTTTTCTTATGTGTTTTTCCTGGGTTTGATTCCCAGGCTTACCTGTTTCTATATGGAGTTTGCATGTTCTCCCTCTGTTTGTGTTCCACTGGCTACTCCGTTTTTTCTCGCACAGCCCAAAGACACGCACATTGTGCTAACTGTCTGTTCCAAATTGCCCCTAGATGTGACTGTGAGCATGAATGATTGTTTGTGTGTTGCCCTACAATGGACTGGTGAGCTGTTCGGGGTGTACCATGCTTTCATACAATGTACGCATGCCTCCCTGCGACCGTGGTGGGAGTAATCAATTTGGAAAATGAGTGAGGGATGTATAATTGAAGCTTATTGTTTAACTTACAAGCTCGTGTAATATCAAAATATTTCCAGGACCAGCTAGAATTTCAAAAATACCACATTTCTTCTTCAACTCCTACAAATGATTTACTTAAATATTGAATTTTGCTCTAATATTCTTACATATCCATCCAGCCATGACTGAAGTTGTTCAGGAAGCTTGATCCAATCCAGCTAACTTCAAGTGAGAGGCAGGGTTACACCAGGAATAGGTCAACTGTCTACTGCAGGGCTCACACAGAGACAAACAACTGTTCACACCAGCACTTGATCTAACCCACAGCCATTTGGATTGTGAGAGAAAACCAGTGTACACCATTGAAACCCACACAACCAACAGCACCATGTTCGAACCCTGAAACCTTCTTCCTGTGAGGCAGCAGCCACTACACCACTGAGCGACATCGCACTTACCAATACATTAAGGATGCATTGCTTGACAGAAATTGTTTGTTTCAGTAAAAACACTGGAGGGTCGCACAGTGGAGTAGTGGTTAGCATGTCCGCCTTACAGCAAGAAGGCCCTGAGTTCAATTCCCTGCACGGCCATTTCTGTGAGGAATTTGCATGTTCTCCATGTGCTTGCGTGGGTTTCCTCCAGGTACTCTGTTTCCCTCCCACAGTCCAAAAACATACATACAGTGGTACCTCACCTTACGATAGTCCCAGCAAACAAAAAAATCCAGGTTACGAAAAACATTTTCCAAAATTTTTTGTCTCTGTATACGACACAAGTTCTCCTTATGAAACGCGTCAAACGGCCATTCCAACATTCAAACAATGCACGAGCTGCTTTCCCATTGACTATCTTCCAACATCCCTATCCGCTGGCCTGGCTAGGAAGGATGACGCCGCTCCCTCCCATTGGCTATCTCCCAACATCCCGCCCCGCTGGCCTCCCATTGGCTATGAGGGATGACGCAGTTCTCTCCCATTGGCTATTATGGAGCACCCATAATGGTTTTCGTGTAAAGGACAGAGTTACTGTTGTTTCATGAGTTTTTCGAGTGTGCTCATTGCAACTTTATCTTTTGGCTCAGGCTTTTAACCTTGCATAAACATTTGTAAGATTACAACTCTGCTAAGAACACATGGTCAACACATGCACACACACACACACACACATACACATGCGCGTGTGATTCCCAGTGCGAGTGAAAATAAGAAGCAGGCTCGTGGCATGCGGTTGAATGACATTGCAAAGGAATATGGCCAAACCCGTCTACCGTCGGTACGATATTGAAGCAGAAGGAGGCCTTAAAAGGTAGGCTTTTATAATTTTTAAAGGGTTTAGGGGGTAGTTTTGGGGGCCTTGGAGCGAATTACACGTTTTACATGTAAAATGCGGTTCAGTTTATGAAAAATCCGGGTTCCAAAAAAGGCTCTGGAACGGATTAATTTCGTAAGGCGAGGTACTACTGTAGTACGCTAATTGGCTGTTCCAAATTGACCCTAGTTGTGAGTGGGAGTATGGATGGTTGTGCGAGTGCTGGCCCTGCGGTGGCTTGGCGAGCTGTCCAGATGTACCCTGCCCTCACTGAGAGTCGGTTGAGATGGGCGTCAGCCTCCC
Organism: Plotosus lineatus; assembly: GCA_024760905.1. Classification (NCBI taxonomy): domain Eukaryota; kingdom Metazoa; phylum Chordata; class Actinopteri; order Siluriformes; family Plotosidae; genus Plotosus; species Plotosus lineatus. The sequence continues at coordinate 7,845,181 of CM045750.1, read as the reverse complement.
CATGACCCTAATTAGAAGTAAGTGGATCAGAAAATGAATTAATGAATGATAAAAAGACTGCTGAAATTTTTGAAGGTAGAACCAGATTGAAAGTGATGTGTGGGGAAGTTGTCTTGAATAGTTCCAGTACATTGTGCAGTTCTGATTTTCAGGGTTAATGCATTCAGCCAGGCAGGTAGAGAATATTTGTTATCAGATGACATTGGAATTACAGTCACATTTCTCAAGCCGGGACTGTCATCTATCACCCACGAGGCTTTTGTGCTCTTGCCACTTATGTATATTCATACCAGCAGCGATGCTATGCTTTTGTGACATTTAAAGTGATGGAAGAAATGTAGTGGAGCCTAACTCTTATCCATCAGACATGAAGAGAGGGGACACCCCAAGGGTTAACATTAAAATCCATCTTTTTTTTTTTTTAATCCATCCTCTTCATTGGAATGCAGTCACTCACAGACACACACCGGCAAGAAAAGACGCTTCATTTATCTCTCTCGCGCTTTGCCAGGGTGACATTGTAGCGACATTAGCTTTGTAATTCAGACTTAATGACAATACATTTTCCCCAGAAGAGAGCACACGCACACATAAGCACAGGCTCTCACACACACATAGACATGCCGTATAGGTGCCCATTTAAGATGCCCATTTATTTCAATTAAGCACAGAGAGAATGGGGCAGATATAGGAACTTTACAACCCATTAATGGCTGCCAGTATATATAAAACTAAATTTCCTGGCTAGGATAGATTTTTAGTACAATGAACATGTGTCAGGCCAAACGGCTTTCGTTTCAAACCCGGTGCTTTTCCTTATCACAGAAATGCTCTATTTTTCAGTCCCATTTGCATGAGTCTGCAGCTGTCTGTAATTTAGGTAATCACACACGCACACACACACACACACACACACACACACACACATTTAAAGTGCTATCACAATTATATACCAGATTACTAGATCATCACAAAGCAATACACACACAAACATAAATACATACAATCATTCACATTCATTTAGGGGCAAATTGTAACAGCCAGTAAGCCTAATGTGCATGTCGTTGAACTATGGGAGGAAACCGTGGTACCCAGAGGAAACCCACACAAGCATGGGGAGAACACACAGAAACCCCCGTACTCGGGAAGCAAATGAATTATATTATGCCCGGCATGGTGGTGTAGTGGTATAAACTGCCACACCACCCTTCAATTCATTTTCTGTAACCGCTTAATCCTAATTAGGGTCGCAGAGAGGCTGGCGCCCATCCCAGCCGACTCTGGGCGAGGGCAGATTACACCCTGGATAGCTCGCCAGGACATCACAGGGTGGAAATATGCTGACGGCTTTGCAGCTACTCTTGTCGAAAGTCAGCAATGGTTCTCTTACATGGACCTCTTGCCATAGACAGTGAGACACATGGCCGGCCTTTGATAACCCAGTTAGCTCCACACTGGGGGGGGCACCACCCTGCTAGGTATAATATAAAATATCTGTTTTTATTTACTCTATGACAAAAGGTATTTCAAGAATTAAAAAATAGCAATAAGTAATAAATAAATAAATTATAACCCTAATCACTATGCGACAGTGCCACACACAATTATACAAAATATTGTAATATACAATTTACGATTTTGAAGAGGTGACCACTAAACTGCTATTAATTTTTAAAAAAATATTTACTGGATGACCATGCAAGCTTTGACGTAAGACGGCAGAGCATGGATTCAAACAAGAGCACTCTGAGAGTACAAACCTCTGCCGAGCTCAGCCATCCCCGATCTGTAATTGTATCTCTAAATGTTAAAGAATCCTTTAACTGAAAACTTCCTGGATCCTGGATGTGGTCCGGATCATCTTCAAAATCTCAGAGTTTCTTCCTTGTTCAAAGCTCTGTTCCTGGTTGAACTGTTATGAAAATATCCACACTTTTTTTTTTTTTAATTCTGCTAGCAAGCAAATTTTGATTCCTGAACCAGCAGGAAATATGTGTGGCACTGGGGGAGTGAGCAGCACCTTCCCTCCTCTGAAGTGCCCATGAGCAAGGCCCCTAATCCCCAGCTGCTCTCCGGGCACCACAATGTGTATGTGTGGTTGCCAACTGCTCCGAGTGTGTGTGCTCACTGTTTACGTGTGTGCTCTATTTGGATGGATTAAACCTGGAGGAAATAATTTCCCTGACAGGATTAAAACAGTCTATCAAAATCGAAATCAAAAATAAATGAATTAATTAAAAAATAAATAATAGACACACTCCCGGAGGTGGGGGGTATATTTTTTAACCAATAATTCATTAGTAACTGTTTTTTGTTTTAATTTTTTGTTTTTGTGTTTGTTTTTGTCATTGATGTTATAGATCCCCATTCTCTGGAAAATTGGGTCTGAGGCAGAATACACTCTAATGGTCAGACAGGGCATCATGCGTGATCTTCTTCTTTACCTTTCAGCTTTTCCCTTCAGGGGTCGCCACAGCAAACCATCTGCCTCCATCTCACCCTATCCTCTGCATCTTTTACTCTTACTCCAACGACCTTCATGTCCTCCTTCACCACATCCATAAATCTTCTCTTTGGTCTTCCTCTCGGCCTTCTGCCTGGTAGTTCTAACCTCAGCATCCTACTACCAATATACTCACTATCCCTCCTCTGTACATGTCCAAACCATCTCAATCTAGCCTCTCTGACTTTGTCTCCAAAACATCTTACATGGGCTGTCCCTCTGATATACTAATTTCTGATCCTATCCATCCTCGTTACTCCCAAAGAGAACCTCAACATTTTCATCTCTGCTACCTCCAGCTCTGCCTCCTGTCTTTTCCTCAGCGCCACTGTTTCTAAACCATACAACATCGCTGGCCTCATCACCGTCTTGTACACTTTTCCTTTCATTCTTGCCGATACCTTCCTATCAGACATCACACCGGATACTTTTCTCCAACCATTCCAACCTGCCTGCACATGCTTCTTCACCTCTTTTCCACACTCTCCATTGCTCTGGATTATTGAGCCTAAGTACTTAAAATCCTCCACCTTTCTTATCTCTGCTCCCTGTAACCTCACCGTTCCTCTTGGGTCCTTGTTGTTCACACACATGTATTCTGTCTTACTGAGGCTAACCTTCATTCCCCTCCTTTCCAGGGCATACCTCCACCTCTCTCGATTTTCCTGCACTTGTTCTCTGCTCTCACTACAGATCACACTGTCAGCTGTGTCATAGTCCACGGAGATTTTTGTCTAACCTCGTCTGTCAGCCTGTCCATCACCATAGCAAACAAGAAGGGGCTCAGAGCTGACCTTTGATGCAGTCCCACCTCCACCTTGAACTCTTCTGTAACACCGACAGCACACCTCACCACTGTCTTACATCTCTCATACATGTCCTGCACCACTCTAACATACTTCTGTGCCACGCCAGACTTCCTCATGCAATACCACAGTTCCTCTCTCGGCACCCTGTCATATGCTTTCTCCAGATCCACAAAGGCACAATACAGCTCCCTCTGACCTTCTCTGTACTTCTCTATTAACATCCTCAAAGCAAATACTGCATCTGTGGTGCTCTTTCTTGGCATGAAACCAAACTGTAGTTCACAAATGCTGACCTCTGCCCTTAGTCTAGCTTCCGCTATTCTTTCCCATAACTTCATCGTATAGCTCATCAACTTTATCCCTCTGTAGTTGCCACACAGTTGTCTCCCTTGTTCTTAAAAATTGGCACAAGCACACTTCTCCTTCATTCCTCTGGCATCCTCTCACTCTCTAAGACCTTGTTGAATGTTCTTGTCAGAAAATCTACTGCTACCTCCCCTAGACACTTCCATACCTCCACCGGTATGTCATGAGGACCAACTGCCTTTCTACTCTTCAATGCCCTCCGCACTTCTCCCTTACTAATCTTTGCTACTTTCTGCTCCTCAACAGTCACCTCTTCTACTCTTTTTTTCTCTTTCATTTTCCTGATTCATCAGCTTTTCAAAGTACTCTTTCCATCTTCCCAGCACACTTCTGTCATCAGTCAATACATTTCCCTCTCTGTCCTTAATCACTCTGACTTGCTGCACGTCCTTCCCATCTCTATTTCTCTGCTGTGTCAACCTGTATAAATCCTTTTCTCCCTCTTTACTGTCCAACCTATCATACAAGTCATCATACGCTCTCTGTTTGGCCTTTGACACCGCTACCTTCGCCTTATGCTGTGTCTCCCTGTACTCCTGTTTACTCTCTTCGCTCCTCTCTATGTCCCATTTCTTCTTAGCTACCCTCTTCTTTTGTACACAGTCCTGCACTTCCTCATTCAACCACCAAGTCTCCTTATTTACTGTCCTTCCAGAGGACACACTAAGTACTCTCGTACCTGTCTCCCTGATCACATTAGCTGTCGTTGTCCAGTCATCTGGAATCACTTCCTGACCACCCAAAACCTGTTTCAACTCCTCCTTGAAGACAACGCGACACTCTTCCTTTTTCAGTTTCCACCACTTTGTCTTCTGCTCTGCCTTTGTCTTCTTCACCTTCCTCACCATCAGCATCATCCTGCACACCACCATCCTATGCTGTTTGGCAACACTCTCACCCGCTACTACTTTGCAGTCACTGACTTCCTTCAAATTGCATCGCCTGCACAAGATGTAGTCTACCCGTGTGCTCCTACGTCCGCTTTTATAAGTCACCATATGCTCCTGTTTCTTCTGGATGAAAGTATTCACCACAGCCATTTCCATCCATTTTGCAAAATCTATCACCATCTGTCCTTCTGTGTTCCTGTCCTGGATACCAAACCTGCCCATCACTTCCTCTTCCCCTCTGTTGCCTGCACCAACATGTCCATTGAAGTCTGCCCCAATGACCACTCTTTCACCTCTGGGGTTACTCTGCATCCCTCCATCTAAGTCGCTCCAGAATTTCTCCTTCTCTAGCTCACATCCTGCCTGTGGGGCATAAGCACTAACAACATTGAACATCACACCTTCAATTTCTAACTTGAGACTCATCACTCTGTCTGACACTCTTTTCACTTCTAGAACAGTCCTGACAAACCCCTCCTTCAAGATGACTCCTCCTCCTTTTTTCTTCCCATCCACACCATGAAAAAATAGCTTAAACCCTGCTCCTAAGCTTCTAGCCTTGCTAACGTTCCACCTGGTCTCCTGAACACACAGTATGTCCACCTTCCTCCTCTGCATCATGTCAGCCAGCTCTCTACCTTTTCTGTCATAGTTCAAACAGTCAAAGTCCCTACTTTCAGTCCTAGACTCATGCTTTTCTTCTTCTCTCTCCGCCTACGGACACGCCTCCCGCCTCTTCTTCTTCGACCTCTACTTCTTTGACCTCTCCTTCTTCGACCAACAGTAGTCCAATTTCCACCGGAACCCTGTTGGTTAACATCATGCCTCGATACGTTTCATACTGAATATGCACCAAGTCTTTTCTGCACACTGCCTGGATGGGTTGTATGTGTGAATGCAAATATCTGAATCAAACCGTTCAGATATCATGCGCACAGCTCTCTAGTTGTAAAGTCTGTAAGATTCGAGATTAGCACAGAAAATTGTCTGGACATTTTATCAGCTGAGAATTAACAAGGTGTATCTGTCTTGTGAATGAAATGGCAGATCGAGCTTGCTAATTCTGTTTTGACGATTTCACAGAGGATGTGTCAGGGCTCGTGTCGTGGTGGTTCAGTCATAGGGTGCTAGATTACTGTTCACAACGATGGGATCAACGATTGTCACTGCTGTCCTCAAAGTGCAGCTGACTGGGTTATCAAAGGTCGGCCATGTCTCACATGGGGAGAGGTTCATATAAAAGAACCATTTCTGGGTTAATAGTCACAAATTCCGGGCTTCAAGTCCAATTACAGCCAAGCTGCCACTGTTGGGTGTTTGAGGTGGTGAGGGTTAAAGGCATGCTCAAACACCCAACAGTGGCAACTTGGCTGTAATGGGACTTGAAGCCATGAATTTCTGACTAGTAACCCAGGAATGGTTCTTTTACATGATATGTAAAGGAGTTAAAATGTAAGTTGCTCCGGGTAAGGGTGTTTACATAATGTATAAATGTATATACAGGGATCCCTCACGAAGTAGGACCGACTCCTTGACTGACGTATACGTACATGTATATGTGTATATAATATCAATAAATACATATTCTACACTATAAATGCTTATAATAACAATTAAATATTCAAAAATAACACTTAAGATGTATATAAAATATAAATACAAACACATACAGTTACACACACACACACACACACACACACACACACACACACACACACACTCACCTAACATAAAAATATAAGTCCAGTAGTTTTGTTGTGTTGTTTTTTCGTTTTGTTTGGGGTTTTTTTGTTGGGTTTTTTTTTTGCATAATTGTCCATGTTTTATGGCATTTCCCTTCACTTTTTCCTTAATTTTCCTTAATTTCCTTATTTTTAAATTTTTTCGATGAACATTTTTGAAAAACCCGCCATGCACTGAAGCGCGAAGTAGCGAGGGATCATTGTATATGAAATCATTTATTATTTTACTTTTTGCTCTTGCTCTCAAAGGAAATTAGTCACAGAATTAAACCTATTATGTTGATTCAATTGATTTTTTTTTTTTTTTTTTTTGGGATAATTTGCATAAAAAGAGTACCACAGGTTATCTCTCTGTTAAATATGCGCTGCGGTTAATTAAGACTCGGTTTGATATGTTCAGCAGTCGTTCAAGGTTAAGGCGACCAATTTCCTTTAATTCAATGAATCTTCTGCAAATTGTAATTTAATTTTTCAAACCAGAAATCTTCATTTATGTTTCCACTTTCATCATCTGCAAATAATACGAAGCATAAACAGTAGAGCCAAATCGAAGATTGGTATTGATTGAGAAAAAGTGAATGCTGCTTTACCTCAAAACATCTATTCATGGTGATTTGTAAAGCATTCAAGGTCCCGGAGTGATGAGAAAAACATCAGCCTTTTGATTTGGATTTGTTTTGTGTGTGTTTGTCTATTACCGAAAGACTGATTGTCCTCTGTATAGGGCTATACAGGGCAGGTTAACTCATCAGAGAGAAGCACTGCTGATCCTGCGTGCTTTTCACTCCCACACTGAGTGCTGGTTCTTTGGGAAATGAACTTGACCTGACTGATCCTGATGCATTTCTTTTTTTTTTTCTCTCTCTCCTCTTCTTCTTTTTTCAAATCATTTTAATTATCTGGTGCAGAAACAGAAGTGTGTCAGATATCATGTGTGTGAGTGTATGTGTCTCTGTGTGCTGTGACTATTGGTTGTTAAATATGAACTGGGCATAGTGTGTGCATTGTGCAACCTAGACCAAGGCCAATTATTTATTATTATTATTATTATATTCATTCATTTTCTAAGCCACTCGATCCTAATTAGGGTCATGGGGACGGTGGTGCTCATCTCACCCGACTCTGGGTGAAGGTGGAGTACACCCTGGACAGCTCGCCAGGTCATCGCAGGACCAACACTCACACAACCATTCACATTTAAACTTACATTAGCCTACAATGCATGAGTTTTTTTTTTTTTTGACTGTGGGAGGAAACCGGAGTACCTAGTGGAAACCCACACAATCATGGGGAGAACATGCAAACTCCACGCAGAAACGCCTGAGCTGGAAACTGAACCCAGACCTTCTTGCTCTGATGCGGACGTGCTAAACCACTTCGCCACTGTGCACCCCCCCTCCTTTTATTATTATAACGCAATGATTTTTACCCAAATTCCTATAAAATGTACCAGTAGTGTAGGTTCCATTATCGCAGACACTAATTTTAATAGATCTCCCCAAACTGTGGGGAAACTGGAACTCCTCACTCATTTGCCAAACTGATTAATCCTATTATTGTTGCGGGGAAGCTGTTGGCTGTATTAGCCAATATTGGGCAAAGGTTCAGGACGTACCGAACAGCTCGCCAGTCAATCACAGAGCAACAGACAAACAACCATTCACACTCACACACACAACTAGGGGCAATTTAAAACAGTCAATTAGTCTAATGTCAACGTCTTTGTAATGTAGAAGAAAATCAGAATACAGTACTCGGTGGGGTTGGGGTTGGGGGTGGGGTTGGGGGCGGGGGGTGGCACAAGCAGAGCTCAAAGCATGAGAAGAATGTTGTGGATTTGTGTATGAATATTTTGCTTTGATGTCTTTGAGGCTTGCCTCCGCCCCTGCCTTGTGATTGACACATTTCCTTATTGTCCTCAGCTATGATTCATTTGTCAATTTATTCCCTACTGTGTCTTTCTCTAGTTGTGAAACTTTACAATGATTGATTCTTACCATTTCGACAGACTCGTGTTTTCCTGTTTCTATTTATCTTGATGCTGTGAATTTTGCTCTGTGGTACTTCCTGGTTTCTTTTGTTATGATTATAGATCATCATCATCATCATCATCATCATCATTTTCTGTAACCGCTTCATCCTAATTTGGGTCACAGGGAGGCTGGTGCCCATCCCAGCCAACTCAGGGTGAGGGCAGAGTACACCCTGGACAGCTCACCAGGCCATCGCAGGGCGGAAACACGCCGACGGCTTTGCAGCCTACTCTTGTCGAAAGTCAGCAATGGTTCTTTTACATGCCTCACACCATAGACAGTGAGAGACATGGCCGGCCTTTGATAACCCAGTTAGCTGCACTGGGAGGACAGTGACAACCTTGTGGAGAGTGGGACTCGAACCCCAAACCTTTGGATCAGCGATCCGGCGCCTTATACCACTAGACCACCACTGCCCTTGATTATTTATGTATTATTGTTTAATACACACACATATTTATATATATTTATATGTATAATTTCAACAACAGTTACAGACTCATATAAAGTGTTTCTGACATGAAATAAAACGAGTGTGGTAATGTATTTTGGGTCACAATGTGATCCATACCGGCAAACACCCAAGGAATTCTGGGTAACCTTTACACTTGATGAAAAAGTTGTTGTGATAGCCATGCGTCATGTGGTCAACCTGATACTTAATAAACGGTTTATGTAACGTCATGCTTCGGATATGTTAGGTAACGCAATGTAAAAGACATAACAGATATGGTGGCGTAGCGGTGAGCACGTCCACCTCTTTGCAAGCAGGTCCTAGGTATGAATCCCATGGCCCAGTGAGGGTGTTTCTGTGTGGAGTTTGCAGGTTTTCCCCATGTCTCCAAAAACATGCACATAATGGTGCGCTCACATAATACTGATCATCATTCCGATTTGCCCTAATAATAATTTAGAGGAACCTGGAGAATGTTGATCCACATCAGAAAACATTATGGGATACTGGAATCACATCAGAATCACAACGTGTAACAACCAGAGACTGTCAGTATAGATTAGAACAAAATCAGCTGAAACATCGAATGAACATTGGGATAACATGAATATTATTGCGTCAAACTGGGCTCATGATTACATCATTGGAACATAATATCCAGTGAGCGTACCTTTAGTTTAATTGGCTGTTACAAATGGCCGCTGTGTGACTTTGAGTGTTAATAGTTGTAGGTGTATTGCTCTGCGGTAAACTGTCGAACTCTTCAGGATGTACCCTCGCTTCACCCAAAGTTGGGAGCGGTTGACTTCAGCCTCCTTGCAACCCAAAGAGAATTAAGCAAAAACAAACACAAAACAAACAACAACCCAAAACCTCCCATCAAAACTAGTTACATTGTTGTGAGGTGTGTATCTGAGTGCATGCACGTGCTGCCGTGTGCGTGCGCCCGCACGCACACGGCAGCACGTGCATTCACGCTCACACGCACATGCACGCACACGGCAGCACGCACACGCACATGGTACGCACGCACACGCACACACACGGCAGCACGCACATGGCAGCACGTACACGCACGCACGCACACGCACGCACACGGCAGCACGCACGTCTCTATGTGTGCGTGTATTTATATTTCATTTACATGTTATGTATTATTTTTTCATGCTTAATTGTTGTTATACGCATATGTATATATTGATATTATATACACATATACATGTACGTATACATTTTGCGGCATTTGGTGGTCGCGTGGGGATCTTGGTCCCAATTAACCGCGAAAAGTGAGGGGTCCCTGTGTGTGTGTGTGTGTGTGTGTGTATGTATATATATATATATATATATATATATATATATATATATATATATATATATAGTGTCAAATCTATAAAAGCTTCATTTTTATTCTATATACATGTTGAATGGATCACACGGGACTGGTTCAGCACATATATAGTATATATAGTACTAGACCTGGAGTAGTAGATATTGGGGTTTGGAGTGAAGCCAGCGATGTGTTATTTTGGACCAAATCCAGTGCAATAACGAAAAACTTCTTCATGCAGTCTGTCCTCTCACAATCCTGACTAGCTCAGGGGCATGGGCTGATGGGAAATATGCAGGCCAAAATAGTGATAAAAGAGAAGGCAGGAATGGAGAGATAGCGTAGCTCAGATTAAAGGGATGGAATAGGTGCTGCTGAAAAATCTGATAATAACAATTGAATTGAAATGCTGATTGAGAACCTCGATGATGGCATCAGCCCTGAAGATGCGCTTAGGCCGATCGAAGAGGGTCTGGCTACTCAAATTATTATTGGTGTGTGTGTGTGTGTGTGTGGGGGGTTGGGTGTGTAGGGGTGTGTGTGTGTGTCAAGAATGTGATGTGGCTATTCAAGATTCACGAGTCTTTATTGTCGAGATTTTGTATGATGCTCTCAGCTTTAAAAGGTAAAAACAAGTAAAAATGGTTGCAGACAAGACAATAGACTGAAATTAACACTGTTGAGACCAGAATGGAAACAGAAGCAATTCTATGCATTCATTCATTCATTCATTTTCTGAAACCGCTTCATCCTAATTAGGGTCGCAGTGATATAGTATATAGTATAGCAGGGATATAGATATCTGGGCAAGGGCAGAGTGCATCCTGAACGGCTCGCCAGGCCATCGCAGGGCAGAAAGACGCTGACGGCTATGCAGCTACTCTTGTCGAAAGTCAGCAATGGTTCTTTTACATCAACCTCACACCATAGCCAGTGAGAGACATGGCCGGCCTTTGATAACCCAGTTAGCTGAACTGGGGGGGGGGGGGGGCTGGGGGCACAAGACACAATGACAACCCGTTGAGAGTGGGACTTGAACCCCCAACCATTAGGATCAGTGATCCAGCACCTTTACCACCAAACCACCACCGTCCCAATTGTATGCACTAAACTATAAGTAAAAATATACAATAGAAATATAAACCAAACACTTGTGTGAATGAAAAATGAATGAAAATTGAACAGGAGGATATACAACGTGTACATTGCGACACTTTGGAATGGAATAAATAAATATTTTCTATTCGTTTGTGATTATACGGGCATTCAGGATGTTTGTGCCTGAGAATGAAAGGAAGTAGGTCTTATTTAGTTTAGTGGCAAAGTCATATACTATGTACTGTAAAGGTATATCAGGGGGCCATGAATAAAAAAAAAAGCAGAGCCAGGGAGAGTGGAAAAGAATGTTTACCCAGAGAAAAGGACCAGCTATGAAATCAGTCATACGAATATGAATGTCAACAGAATGTGCACAATAAACGAGAGATAAATATTGTGTAGAACAGCTTGGCAAGGCAGAACGAATGAATAAATAATGATGCAGTGGGACAAACTGTTTTAGGAAAAATCTCTGCTTGGGTGGTGTGATCCAAACTCTTTCATTCCTCTCATCACTGTATGGAAAAATGTCTGTGGTCAACTCAGCATGAAACCTTTATGAACATTCATACTCATGTCCACACAGGTCATCCGATAATATACGATACTGTACCGAAATCTTCAGATTTGGTAATGGAGTTCAAAAAGTAGATCATTGTACTTCACTCACTCATTTACCACACTGCTATAATACTCCTTTTGGGGCCGGTGGCGTGGTCGTTATGGTGATGCACTCATGATCGGGAGGTTGTGTGTTCAAATCCCAGTTAGACCCCCCCCCCCCCCACTGTGCTAAGACCTCTGGGCAAGGTCTCAACCACAAGTGTGCCTCTGTTCACCCAGCAGTATAAATAGGTACCAGTAAAAATATACTGGGAAGGTAACCTGCGATGGACTAGCGTCCCATCCAGGAGCAGTTGTACTCCCAGTCGCTTCACGCTATGGAAACCAGGGATAAGCACCGGCCTGATGAGCCACTATGGCTCAAGTGTTAACAGCCCAACCGACTTTACCTTTACCTAATACTGCTATTAGGGTTATAGGAAGGCGGGCACCTACCTCAGCCAACACCGGGTGAAGGGTACATTCTGAACACGCTCGCCTGATCATCGGAGGACAACACACACAAAACCATTCACACTCATACCTTGGGGAAATTTGGAAAAGACAGCCTAATTAGTCTCTGGATCACAAGAGGTAATTGATGTACCCGGAGGAACCCCACACAAGCACGAGGAGGACAGGCCGACCCCAGATAAAAAACGTGGGGATCATTCCAGCACGTGAAATCGTATTTGTGTACTGCTATTGTTATTTCATTGCTGGTGCAGTGGATACGGTGGTCACATGATAGGAGAAAGGTTTTGTTTTTGAACTACATGCTTCTCGCCCCCTGTGTGGGGTTCATCTGCGCACTCCTGTTTTCTCCTAAAAGGCAAAGACATCAGATTGAGTTGACTGTATACTCTAAATGGGTGCAGTCATGGCCTGATGGTTAGAGAAGCAGGCTTGGGACTGAAAGGTTGCTGGTTTCATAACCAAACTGGAAGGGGCTTGGGGGGGGCAGCACAGTTTCCAGGTGTCCAGGTGCCCACTGATCTCAGTATGTGTGTGTGTGCGTATGTGTGTGCGTGGGTGTGTGTGTGTGTGTGTGTGTGTGTGTGTGTGTGTGTATATGTGTGTGTGTGTGTGTGTGTGTGCGTATGTATGCGTATGTGTGTGTATGTGCATGTGTGTGTGTGTGTGTGTGTGTGTGTGTATGCGTATGTATGTGTGTGTGTGTGTGTGTGTGTGTGTGTGTGTGTGTGTGTGTGTGTGTGTGTGTGTGTGTATGTGCATGTATGTGTGTGTGTGTATGTGTGTGTGTGTGTGTATGTGCATGTGTGCATGTGTGTGTGTGTGTGTGTATGTGTGTGTGTGTGTGTGTGTGTATGTGTGTGTGTGTATGTGCATGTATGTGTGTATGTGTGTGTGTGTGTATGTGCATGTGTGCATGTGTGCATGTGTGCATGTGTGTGTGTATGTGTGTGTGTGTGTGTGTGTGTGTGTGTGTGTGTGTATGCATGTGTATGTATGTATGTGTGTGTGTGTGTGTGTGTGTGTATATGCGTATGTGTGTGTGTGTGTGTGTGTGTGTGTGTGTATGTGTGTGTGTGTGTGTGTGTGTGTGTGTGTGTGTGTGTGTGTGTGTGTATACGTGTGTGTGTGTGTGTGTGTGTATGTGTGTGTGTGTGTGTGCGCGCTCTGTTCATGTGTGTGTGTGTGTGTCGCCAAATGTACCCAGTAGGATTAATATAGTAAATTTAAAAATTGCCAGCCGTATGGTGTATCGTTTCTCACAGTGTTGAGAAAAGTTTAGTTACCTGTCCAAAGTTGACCCCAATGTGAAGACAGCTTAGGATTGTCTTCAACTTTCCCGCAGTCCTAACAGAAAAGCAGCATAGCTTATAACTAGTTGTAATTTAATTTTCTGTACCAATATCCTCCTTTTTTTAATTTTAAACACTCATGCCAATAAACCAGGACTTGAACTTAAACTTGACCCTCTGACGTGCTCTATCTCTGTGCCCATCTTTGTTGTGCAGTTTTGCGGGACGATTTCCGGCAGACCCCAAGCGACGTGGTTGTTGCTGCCGGAGAGCCAGCTGTAATGGAATGTATTCCCCCACGTGGTCACCCTGAGCCCACCATCTCCTGGAAAAGAAACAATGTAAAAGTCAACGACAAAGATGAGAGGATCACCGTAAGTCTGCTGCTCTAGCATTCTACTCTATTTGTTCTTTCCCTCCTCTGTAGCCTTTTTATTCACTCATCCCATGACTGTATCAAATGTGAGTACGTTACTGTGCTTCGGCCTGTTTTCATTCTCCATTGTAGCGAGCCACACGGATTTGCCTGGCCCAGAAATGCCTGTGCTAGACGCTTTATTTAAATGGGCTTTGGAAGTGCATTTCAAATTCATTAGTGGTATCCAGTGCAGATTTAGGCTTTGCATAAAGAGATGTGCTAGTCTTTATACATAATTGATTACACTGAGATTGGGGCACTTGTATCTGTGGTTCGCAATATTATCATCTGTTGATAACTTTACAATGTTGTTGATTATATTATTGATATTAAAGAATGTTAGGAGCCCATGGAAATGAGCTTTAACATGCCAACTGTGATATTAACAACACTCAGTGTGATGTCACTTGAGATCTTGAGTATTCAACTCGAGTATCAAATTTTACAAACAGAATCAACTGATTGTTGTTCATCAGTAATTAGCATAGTGGTTGCTTTGTGTCCTTATACAGATCAGAGGAGGCAAGCTGATGATCTCGAATACGCGCAAGAGTGATGCAGGAATGTATGTGTGCGTAGGAACCAACATGGTAGGAGAAAAGGACAGCGATCCAGCTGAGCTCGTCGTATTTGGTAAGTTTACAGATTTTTCTCCCACTATCACTTCTCTCCGGCTACTCCATTCATTCTTGTCAGCAGCAAATGTAATAAAGAACTGATTTTTAATATCATGCTTGTGATCCAGAGAGGCCCATGTTTGTGCGGAGGCCGATCAATCAGGTGGTCCTGGCTGAGGACACTGTGGACTTTCAGTGCGAGGTGCAAGGAGATCCAGCTCCCACTATCCGCTGGAGGAGGGAGGAGGGAGAGCTGCCCCGGGGCAGGTTAGATATCCCTCCAACTTACGCATGTGCAAAAAAATCCTTTGCAGCTTTCGGTCGTGCTGGCTCAGGGAACCACCCAATATTTTTTTACACAGCTTGGCATAGCGATAGGAGCTGAAGTACTGCTTCATTAGATTTAACACAGAATAACCCTGCCCTCTTTTCAAACTGTCTGACTATCATTCTTTGTATATTTATATATATATATATATATATATATATATATATATATATATATATATATATATATATATATATATATATATATATTCTTTCTTTTTTTCCTTTCGGCTGTTCCCTTCAGGGGTCGCCACAGCAAATGATCTGCCTCCATCTCTCCCTATCCTCTGCATCTTCTACTCTTACTCCAACGACCTTCATGTCCGCCTTCACCGCATCCATAAATCTTCTCTTTGGTCTTCCTCTGGGCCTTCTGCCTGGTAGTTCCAACCTCAGCATCCTACGACCAATATACTAACTATCCCTCCTCTGTACATGTCCAAACCATCTCAATCTAGCCTCTCTGACTTTGTCTCCAAAACATCTAACATGTGCTGTCCCTCTGATGTACTCATTTCTGATCCTATCCATCCTCGTTACTCCCAAAGAGAACCTCAACATTTTCATCTCTGCTACCTCCAGCTCTGCCTCCTGTCTTTTCCTCAGCGCCACTGATTCTAAACTATACAACATCGCTAGCCTCATCACCGTCTTGTACACTTTTCCCTTTATTCTCACCGATACCTTCCTATCACACATCACACCGGACACTTTTCTCCATCCATTCCAACCTGCCTGCACACGCTTCTTCACCTCTTTTCCACACTCTCCATTGCTCTGGATTGTTGAGCCTAAGTACTTAAAATCCTCCACCTTCTTTTCTCTGCCCCCTGTAACCTCAAAGTTCCTCTTGGGTCCTTGTTGTTCACACACATGTATTCTGTCTTACTGAGGCTAACCTTCATTCCTCTCCTTTCCAGGGCATACCTCCACCTCTCTAGATTTTCCTCCACTTGTTCTCTGCTCTCACTACAGATCACGATGCCATCTATATATATATATATATATATATATATATATTTTTTTTTTTTTTTTCCTCAAAAATAAATAAACTTGTACTTTAATAAAGCCCAGAAACACATTTGGGTAATGAATAAGCAAGGAAGACAATAAAGATTGGATGTGCTGTCATATTTTCCAAAACAAAAACTGAAATGTGGACCCATCTGCAGACCCAGAGCACATGGTTACACTGTCCTTTGATCCATCTGAAGTGAACTTGGGCTCAGAAACCACTTTCTGTGTCGAACGGATGTGTGGCTTCATTTTCATAATACAGTTAGTTGCATTTCTGGATAAATATGTGGACTGTGTTGTGTCCAGGGGTTTTTGAAGTACTCCTGAGTGGTTATATTTGTCAGAGCAGCATTAAGGTTTTTTTAACAGTATTGCCAGAAGGACACACAGATCCAACTTGTGGTTTTTGACCTTGCCTGAAGACTGAACTGTTCAAATTCCCTGAATATTTGTCGACAATAAACCATATTTATAGAGTCAATCATTTCACTGAATATTTATTCATTCATTTGGCAAATTGCTTTATCCACACACACACACACACACACACACACACACACACACACACACACACAAAACCATTCCCAATTGGGAATTTGGAACAATCAGTTAGCCTAATGTGCCTGATCTTAGATTATGCAAAGAAATTGGAATACCAGGAATAAACTTACACAACCCCAAGAAAATTTAAACCCCACACAAACCTGCCATTGCAAAGCACAGTCCTCGAACCCAGGCCCCTCTGAATTTATTCCTTTATTTTTCAGATTTGAGTTCCGAAGTGATAACAGTCTCCGGCTGATGCAGGTGAAGGAAGAGGATGAAGGAACGTACACTTGTGTGTCTGAAAACAGTGTTGGCAAAGCAGAAGCATCAGGAACTCTGCAGGTTCATGGTAAGCTAAGGTTCTTGCACAGACATGCATGATGCTGAGTATATACCCAGCATATATTCCCACTCATGCTAATGCATGATATGGTCCAGGGTGATACGAGCATTTCATCAACACTTAACTTTATTTCTGTTTTAATCCAATCAGTTGCAGCACAAGTGCACTTGGCTTTCCTCGCATTGCGCTCATTAAAAAGGGCAAACCGCTAAAGCAGCGCTCATTTATTTATGGCTGCCAGACACAATTAAAGTAGTTCTATTCAGCTGGAAGAACAACTTGCACCATGAAACATGACTAGATTTGAGGATGTTGTTTTATTTAAAAATCTGTACAAGTAAGCGTTTAGGTGCGACAGCAACATACTTTCGGTGGATTTCATGCAGTTCGAGCACACAGATTGTGCTTTTCATACTGTTGGTTAGGACCCACTTTTATTAGTTTTTTTCCCTATTCCTCCTGATAATTTATTATATTAATGTAATTTTAAATGAATAGTATTATATATCCAATATTTCCCAGCTGGATTGGTTCAGTACAACTTGTACTTTACATATAACAACTGGAATTCATACTATTTAGATAATATACATTTTTGTGTCTGAACTGTAAAGTCAGGGTTGTCCTTCACACACACACACACACACACACACACACACACACACACACACACACACACACACACACACACACACACACACGCACCAACCACCATTTCATCTCATCCATCTCATTTTTTCTTTCATTTTTTTTCTCTCCATTCTTCATTGCAGAGGGACCATCTCGTAAGTACCATTCCATCTCATCCTACTGCATGTGGGTGTGTGGGTGTGGGTGAGGGTGAGGGTGTGGGTGTTGGCGCATGTGGGGAAAAGGAAGCCATTGTGATTGCATGTGACAAGGCCGTGACCTTTGGGGAGCAGATGCGGCCAGTGTAAGATATGCATCTAGCAATGTCTCTTTATCTTCACACAGACTCAACACAGTGACGTTAGTAGCTTTAGTACCTTCAGTGCACAGAACAAGACAAATCTAATATTTACTATTTATTTATTTATATATATATATATATTTTTTTTTGAAGGCAAAAGTCTTCATATGTAAATTTGTTGATTAAACATTGACAACATATTAAATATGTTCATTCTTTACTCGACCCCTATTCCAAAAAAAGCAGGGAATACTGTGTTCAGGGTATACTCCACTTTTGCACAGTATTGGCTGAGAAAGGCTTCAGCCTTCTCTAAACCCAAATAGGATGAAAAGGTGGTGAGTGAGTGTGAGTGAGTGAGTGAGGAGGTGGGGTGAATGAATGAGTGAGTGAAAAACTGTGTGGGTGAGTTAGTTAGTGAGTGAGAATATGGTTGGGTAGGTGACTAAAAGGGCGGGCAGGTAAGCGAGTTAGTGAGAGGGTGGGTGGGTAAGTGAGTGAGTAAGTGAGTGAGTGAGTGAGTGAGCGAGAGGGTGGGTGGATGAGTGGGTGAGTGAGTGAGTGAGAGGGTGGGTGGATGAGTGAGTGAGTGAGTGAGTGAGTGAGTGAGAGAGAGAGAGAGGGTGGGTGGATGAGTGAGTGATTGAGTGAGTGAGTGAGAGGGTGGGTGGATGAGTGAGTGAGTGAGAGGGTGGGTGGGTGTGTAGGTGAGTGAGTGAGTGAGTGAGTGAGTGAGTGAGTGAGTGAGTGAGAGGGTGGGTGGGTGGATGTGTAGGTGAGTGAGTGAGTGAGAGGGTGGGTGGATGAGTGAGTGAGTGATTGAGAGGGTGGGTGGATGGGTAGGTGAGTGAGTGAGTGAGTGAGTGAGTGAGTGAGTGAGTGAGAGGGTGAATATACGCTGATTATCTGCAGTAGTCAGTAGAAGATGAGTAGAAGTTTTAATTTTTATGAATTATAAGGAGTAGAAATTCAAGCTATGAGAAATCTGTGAGTGTATTTCGAGTTCTATTCATTATTTGGTAAGAAATGATGAACGACTGTATATACAGCGTGTTGTACTTTGAAGAAATGGTGTAGCCCGACTCCTAAATTCTTTGAGTAAATTATGTTCGGAGGCCAAACTTCGCTGAAGTGATTTATATTGTTCGGCTGTGTGCCCCAAAATAGCGCCAACCCACAACATTCCAGTATAGGGGAGCATAGAGTGTTCACGGGAAGAAAGGAGGGAGCAAAAGTGAAAGAGAGAAGAGGTGAAGAAGGCAAAATCGCAGAACTGTATTCACGCTGAATAAAACAGTCGACCCTCTAGACTTCAGGACGTACCGTGCACTTTACACAGTCATTTGCTGCTGCTGGATGTGTCTATATCAGTACGTGTACATGTATTAGATGTGAGATGGATTATGGATGAGGACATGCTGATTGTTTTTATGGAATATTCTGTAATGTGAGGAATGTAAAGTACTGTAAGGGTTGTAATATGAAAAAGACTTGATGGGAATGTACAACAATGTCAGATGAATAAGTGCAATATTATGAAGCTGCACGGTTCAGACCTCTCAAGTGCATTTTTCACCAAACCCAGAACAAAGTTATACGCCACGGCAGAAGCCACTGAGGCCTGGCGGGATTTATTCCTACTTGGAATTCTTCATAAATAGCATAAAGTCAACACATAGCATGACAGAGAGAGCCTTTAAGACTGACTTTTTGTACAGAGAAAGAAAAAAAAAAAGAAGTGAAGAAATGAACACCTCTCTCTCATTAAGTGACTGGAGAAAACAGATGCTATTGTCTGTCTGTCTGTCTGTCTATCTGTCTATCTATCTATCTATCTATCACAGAAAAAGGGTCCTGGGTTCAACTCCTGGACTTAGTAAAGGCATTTTTGTGTAAAGTTTGCATGTTGTTTTGCTTGCTGGGTTTCCTCTGGGTAGTTCAGTTTCCTCCCACAGGCCAAATGCATGCTTATTAGGCTTAGTGGGTGTTCCAAATCGTCTCTATGAGTGAATGTGAGTGTGAATGGTTGTCTATATGTATGTATGTGTGTATGTGTGTATGTGTATGTGTATGTGTGTGTGTGTGTGTGTGTGTGTATGTGTGTGTGTGTGTGTGTGTGTGTGTGTGTGTGTGTGTGTGTGTGTGTGTGTGTGTGTGTGTGTGTGTTGGCCCTGTGATGGTCTCACGAGTTGTTCAGGTTGCACTCGACTTTCACACACAATTGGCTGTGATAGGTTGCAGCATCAACACAACCCTAATAAAGGATGAAGTGGATCGGGATTTTTTTTTTTTTCCTGTTAGTGATTTTGCTGGTCTGGTTATTTTTGGTTTTGCCTACATTGATTGTCTGAGCACGTTTCATTTTGTCGATATGTTTGTTATGCCACCTGTTTTGAATAAAAAGCTGAAACAGCACCTGCATCCTTGGCCTGCGTTTTTCCCCTTGCGTGACAGTTTTCTTATCTGTCCGTAATATGCACATTGTTTTCTTTCTGCTGAAGGTAAAATTTTGCTGGTCTTACTGTATTTTGATGTGTTGCGGCATAAAGTAATATTTTTAGACTGAAGGCCAGACTATTTGAAATTTAAGTGACTGCAAAGCTGTGTATGTAGGACCAAGGGAACAGAGAAACTTCCAGAATTGTTAGAACGAGTCTCTTGAGAGGAGAACTTTTTAAAATGACTTGCAGGTATATATTCCAGAATCTTTTTCGTAACCTGGATTTTTCGTAAGTAGAACCGCATTTTACATGTAAAACGCGTGATTCGTTCGAAGGCCCCCAATACTACCCTTTAAAAATTATAAAAGCATACCTTTTAAGGCACTTACTTTGTTTTGACCATGTCTCCTAAGCAGAGTTATAATCTTGCAAATGTTTGTGCACGGTTAAAAGCCTGAGCCAAAAAATAAAGTTGCAATGAGCACATTCGAAAAACTCATGAAACAAGCTGCTGCTCAAGAGAGCTGCATCATCCCTCCTAGCCAATGGGAGGCCAGCGGGGCGGGATGTTGGGAGATAACCAATGGGAGGGAGCTGCGACATCCATCCTAGCCAATGGGAGGCCAGTGGGGCGGGATGCTGGGAGATAACCAATGGGAGGGAGCTGCGACATCCCTCCTAGCCAATGGGAGGCCAGCGGGGCGGGATGTTGGGAGATAACCAATGGGAGGGAGCTGCGACATTCCTCCTAGCCAATGGGAGGCCAGCGGGGCAGGATGTTGGGAGATAGTTAATGAGAGAGCAAGTCGTGCATTGTTTGAATTTTTTTTTTTTTTAATTGACCATGTCTTTTTAGCAGAGTTATAATTTTACAAATGTTTATGCGAGGTTAAAAGCCTGAGCCAAAACATAAAGTTACAATGAGCACACTCGAAAAACTCATGAAACAAGCTGCTGCTCAACGGAGTCACGTGTGGCCAGATTTCCAACCGAATAAACTTATTATACTGCTCAATGTATTCGATTGTATTTTAAGAACAATATACTGGATTTCCCACAAGCCACTGCAAAATAAATGTAATATAAATTAGGCAGCTTTGTATGTATCAGAGGCAGTGGTGGCCTAGTGGTATAGGGCTCTGGATTGTTGATCAAAAGGTTGGGGGTTCGAGTCCCAGTCTTCACAAGGTTGTCACTGCCCACCCCCCCCCCCCACCCCCTGCAGCTAACTGGGTTATCAAAGGCCAGCCATGTCTCTCACTGTCTATGGTGTGAGGCTCATGCAAAAGAGCCATTGCTGACTTTCAACAAGAGTAGCTGCAAAGCGTCAGCGTGTTTCCGCCCTGCGATGGCCTGGCGAGCTGTCCAAGGTGTACTACACAAGAATCGGGAGAACATGTAAGCTGAACACAGAAATGCCCTCACCAAGCCCGGGACCTTTTTGTTGTTAGGCAGACGTGCGAATGTCTACACCGTCGTGCTGCCCCTGTTATAAGCTAGGACGTGTTTAATTGTTATTTGTGAAATCTGCTTGTTGTTGGACACAACTAGGGGCAATGGTGGTCTAGTGGTATAGGGCGCTGGATCGCTGATCCAAAGGTTGGGGGTTCGAGTCCCTCTCTCCACAGGGTTGTCACTGTCCCCCCCCAGTGCAGCTAACTGGGTTATCAAAGGCGGGCCATGTCTCTCACTGTCTATGGTGAAACACATGTAAAAGAACCATTGCTGACTTTCGTAAAGAGTAGCAAAGCCGTCAGCGTGTTTCTGTCCCTTGATAAAAAGGGTTGTGACAGGAAGGGCATCCGACGTAAAAAAAAAACGCTGCCAAATCAAACGTGCGAATCAGATGATTCGCTGTGGCGACTCCCGAGTAAAAGGGGAAAAAGCCGAAAGGAAGACAGACAGACTTGTTGTTGGACACAACACTGTTCGAATATAGACCACAATTAAGACTTCTTACATTGTTGGTTTTCCGTGGCTAGTCTGGAGCTTTCTCGTAGGTGCGGTCCTTTTGTCCAGAGTGAATCGCTTAAGGGTTAAGAATGGAGGAACTCGATTGAGGAGAAGGCAGAAGGGGGTTCTGACCTGCTCGAAAGATGAATGATCTCTTTCATCATGCACTCAGTGTAGGCCATGAAATAATCCAGCCTGCTCGTTTCCTTAACTGACCTCTTCATTAGCATGTGTAAACTGGGGAACAATAGAAATGAAATAAGCCCATGTAACAGCGGTTGATTTCGGACTAAAGCCTGCTGCGCTGGGCTGCAGCCCCCTTAGCTCATTATGGAAGCAGTGAATCTGCAATAAAGGAATAAAGGTCTATTTTAAATGCCTGTCACTGTGGCCAGCCCAGGGCACAACTGGTGACATTTTTTACAGCGCTGTATCATGTATATGAATTGCCTTTTTTTTCCTG
Organism: Plotosus lineatus; assembly: GCA_024760905.1. Classification (NCBI taxonomy): domain Eukaryota; kingdom Metazoa; phylum Chordata; class Actinopteri; order Siluriformes; family Plotosidae; genus Plotosus; species Plotosus lineatus. Next base: position 7,822,534 of record CM045750.1, on the reverse strand, counting down.
ATGTCGTTAGACACGGCCAAGCTGACACGGCTGATTGGATGAAAAAAAAAAATCACTGTATATACGTACATGATTTTTCCATAAATAACTTGCAGCATTTAAAGCCGTTTGATGTTGGTTACAGTCTATAGGCCATGTTAATTGCTTGTAGGGGTTTTAATTGCATTTGTGATTACTGAAGCATGGCTTCCCACCATGTCTGTCTGAACAACTGTCAGAGCATGAAAAGTGCCTGTCAGTGTCATCCCACTGGGGATTTCAAATCAACACACCCGCAATGTTGTGTTACATACAGCTTGTGATCTGCTGATTTTGAGGTGTGTGTGTGTGTGTGTGTGTGTGTGTGTGTGTGTGTGTGTGTGTGTGTGTGTGTGTGTGTGTGTGTGTGCGTGTGTGTGTGTGTGTGTGTGTGTGTGTGTGTGTGTGTGTTTCACTGATCGTGTGTATCGGAGGGTAGGCAGAAGTGTGTTGCATCATGGCTGGATGATCAGTCATTTTTCATGCTGGTTTATTTGCGTGTTAGAAGTGCTAACGCTTCATCATCCCTGAGGGAGTGCATGTGAAAGTGTATGCACAGCATGTGTGTTTCATATTGTTTCAAACAGTATAGGGAAAAGCAGAGGAATGTTTGGAAGCATGGTTTTTGATGCTGAACATAAAAGCAATGGACTACAAGAGTTAGCTTGGTGTGTGTGTTTGTAAGTGTGAGTGAGTGTGTGTGTGTGTGTGTGTGTGTGTGTGTGTGTGTGTGTGTGTGTGTGTGTGTGTGTGTGTGAGAGTGAGTGGGGGTTGATACTTCAGATATTCTCATCAAATTATCTACTTTGCCAACTTCTCACTCATTCACTCGCTGAGCTGTTTAAACTTATCACGAAGAGGCCGGAGCCTATCACAGCCGACATTGGATAGGAGAGTACACCCTCCCTACGATAGGACAGCACCACGCCCCTAAACAGCTCACCAGAGCATTTCTCGTTGTGTATTACCTAATAAATGTTTATATTATTTCTCATAAGGCAGCACAGTGACATGGCGGCATGGTTCAAATCCTGGGCTCAGAATTTTCTGTTTGCATATTCGCCCCAGTGTTTGCACGGGTTTCCTGCAGGTGCTCAAGTTTGCTCACACAATCCAAAGACATGCACATTTGGTAATTCTCCCCTAAATGGGAGTATGAGTGTGATCGGGAATGGTTGCATGTGATGGCCTTGCGATGGTCTGGTGTCCTTTTGCCCGGTGCCAGCTGAGATGGGCTTCAGCCTCCAAGTGACCCTAATAGGATGAAGTGGTTTGGCAAATGAGTGAGTGAGTGAGTAAGCATTTTTGTGTTTACCTTTATCTTTGGAGCATCGATAAAGTGCAAGCCATTGTGATAAGTGTCGTAAATAAATACATATTTTTAAAGAGGCTGCTCTTGGATAGATTATTATTTTTAAGGAGGGTGCTTGTATATGAAAATGAACAATTCTTTCTGTTACATAACTGACCGAATCTCGTAGCACTGAGGTCTTTATGCTGATTTTCATGCGTGTTTGTTTGGTTGCATCAGCCTCTCTGAAAGAGAATGACAAGATCAATACACTCAAGTCTGAAGATGGTTATTGACATCTCACAACATTGATGTCATCATGTTGTGTGCTTGCTTTAAGCTCTTTTTTGGAGTTCGGTTTAAACTTATCAGAGAGGAAGGATACGCCGTGTGTCTGACCTCCCAGGTGACCTCCTGACCCCCATATCCTATGGCGCTGTTGGACTTCATTCCAATCCAGAAAGCTTCACGCTTACAAGCTGTGCTTTGGCAGCATGCTGCCCTTTCGCTGATTGTTGTTTATTTACTGTTCAACCAATGAAGCAGCTGCTGACTGAGAGAGGAAGAGGAAGAGCGGGAGCATGGGATGCAGCGTTACAAGAAAGCGTTTGTTCGATGCATTTTGCAGGGAATGTGTTAATGATTCAAATCACACAAAGCTGATGGATTACGCCGAAATTAATTTGTGACACGAGCTAAAAAGGACACCTTGCATCAGTGTGGCTTAACACGAGGTGTCGGGGTCAGCAATTTGTTCTGAAAGTGCGTGAAAGAGAGAAATGACTTGCAGAGGAGAAATCAATTAACCATTGAAGGTTAAAAATAGCAGCATCATCCCTCCACGAGCGTGCGCTGAAGAGTGATTGATCTGGCTTTAATCGATACTCCCGTCCTCCAATCCTTGGCAAAAAGCACTTCCAGAACGAGATCACACAGGAAGTGTGCTAGCGTAGCGGGGGTGGGGGTGGTGGTGGTGGTGGTGGTCCCCCTCCTGCCCACACAGGGCACAGTTCAAACATGAAGGCGCCTTTACAGAGACTTGGAGGCAACAGATTAACACCCACCAGCAAGAAGCATTGATCGCACTTAAAGTGGGGACAATCAGAAACCCCAGCATGAGAGAGAAAGAAATTGACGCATGCTACAGTGGTTACGTTGTGTCTTGTGGAGTCTGAAAATTTTCCGTGTAATAAATTTTGATTTCCATTTCACTTCATTTCATTTAATCTCCGACACGATTTCATGCGACAGAGTGGAAAGAAACCCTGGAAGCTTCCATATATATATATAGCAAAAAACAAGCAAGCTAATTTAGGTGTACGTTAGCATGGTTAGCATGTCTTACCGCACAGCAAGAAGGTCCTGGGTTTGATTCCCGGGCTTGGTAAGGGTATTTTTGTGTAGGAAAAAGTGTTTGACTGTTTTTCCTGTGCTTATACATGGGCTTCTTCCTCTGGGTACTTTGGTTTCATCCCAGAGTCCAAAGAGATGCACATTAGGCCAACTGGCTGCTGCAAATTAGTCGTAGGTGCGAGCGTGAGTGTGAATGGTTGTGTGTATGTTAGTCCTGCAATGGTCTGGCGAGCTATTTGGTGTGTACCCGGCCTTCATCACAATAGACATTCTTCAGCCTCCACACAATCCTAGTAGAATTAAGCGGTTCAGCAATCGAATGAATGAATGATTTATCCTGCTCGCTGTGTGTTTTCTCGCGGTACTTGAGTTTTAAACAGTGTGAGCAAAAGTCCAAACAGGCTCTTCGACGTGAAAGGCTTGTTATACCACTGTTTCTGTTATACACACTTACACACACTTCTCAAGCATGTCGAGCGCGAACAGCCCTGCTCAAGCCCACACGGTTCCAGGAGAGAAGTATTCTTCAGAAACTGAAGCAACTGTGTGCTGTGTCATGTGTTCCTGAATAATAAAGATTAAAGAGATATTTATTTTCAACTCTTGCATGAGCAATGAAAATCAGTTTAGCAGCTCCTTGTTTAGCGGCAATTATAAAAAGAAAATGCACAAAAGCACAACTTAGTAATTATATTAAGCTATACATGTGTACAGGGATCCCTCGCTACTTCGCGTTTCAATTCATGTGGCATCACGTTTTTTTTTTTTTTTTTTTTTTTTTTTTTTAAACATTCATCGAATTAAAAAATAAGGAAATTAAGGAAGAATAGGAGAAAAAGTTCAGGAAAATGCTGCATAAATAATGCCAATTATGCAAAAAAAATAAATAAATAAAACCTAAACTAACACAAAACAAAAAACAAAACAACTCAAAACCTCCCATCAAAACGAGTTACATTGTTGTGTAGTGCGCAGATGCGCGTGCACGCACGTGTCTGTATATGTGTGTGTGTGTATTTATATTTTATTTACATCTTATGTATTAATTTTTAATGTTTAATTGTTATGAAATGCATTTATAGCATTGAATATGTATTTATTGATATTATATACACATATACATGCACGTATACGTCAATCGGAGGTTGGGGTGGGGGTGGGGTTGGGGGGTGGGGGTGGACCTACTTTGCGGAATTAGATGGTCGCATGGGGATCTCAGTCTCAATTAACTGCAGAAAGTGAGGGATCCCTGTATTCACATATTCACACCTATTCACACACACAGAAAGGTGAATGATATGGCAAAGGTGCAGGATATACACAGGGTAAGAGGCAGAGCTTTTAATTATAAGGTGTGTGTTGCTGGAATGTTGTGACGTTCGAGACCTGCTCTAAAAATGAGTATTGCACTGTCCAGGAAGATGATCTGAATGATGGTTATTCGGTCAGTGTGCGTGATAGTGGTGGTGATGGTTAAACGTTTAATAGCTTGTGGGTAAAAGCTGTTCTTGGGTCTGTTCATTTCTGTTTTTATTGTCCTGTACGTTTTTCAGGAGGGGAGAGGGGAGAAAAAGGGCGTGTCCAGGGTGTGTGGGGTGCCTGATAATTCTACTGGATCTCCTCTGAAGTCTGTCAGTGTAAATGTCACTGGAGGGGGTGAAGTTCCAATTCCAATTCCAATTCTGACATCTTCACCACCCGCTGCAAGGCCTTCCTGTCCTCTTCAGTACAGCTGCTAAACCAAACCGTGCAGCAGTAGGTCAAGAGGCTCTCAACGGTGGAGCTTTTCCCACCTGGTAGGAGATGTTTGTGGTCCAGATAGAGGCAATGATAGAGGCAAATGCAAACTATGATGTTTGCAGATGACATTGTGATCTGTAGTGAGAGCAGAGAACAAGTGGAGGAAAATCTAGAGAGGTGGAGGTGTATGCCCTGGAAAGGAGAGGAATGAAGGTTAGCCTCAGAAAATCAGAATACATGTGTGTGAATGAGAAGGACCCAGGAGGAACGGTGATGTTACAGGGGGCAGAGATAAAGAAGGTGGAGGATTTTAAGTACTTAGGCTCAACAATCCAGAGCAATGGAGAGTGTGGAAAAGAGGTGAAGAAGCGTGTGCAGGCAGGCTGGAATGGTTGGAGAAAAGTGTCCGGTGTGATGTGCGATAGGAGAGTGTCAGCAAGAATGAAGGGAAAAGTGTACAAGACGGTGATGAGGCCAGTGATGTTGTATGGTTTAGAAACAGTGGCGCTGGGGAAAAGACAGGAGGCAGAGCTGGAGGTAGCAGAGATCAAAATGTTGAGGTTCTCTTTGGGAGTAACGAGGATGGATAGGATCAGAAATGAGTATATCAGAGGGACAGCACATGTAAGATGTTTTGGAGACAAAGTCAGAGAGGCTAGATTGAGATGGTTTGGACATGTACAGAGGAGGGATAGTGAGTATATTGGCAGTAGGATGCTGAGGTTGGAACTACCAGGCAGAAGGCCTCGAGGAAGACCAAAGAAAAGATTTATGGATGTGGTGAAGGAAGACATGAAGGTCGTTGGAGTCAGAAAAGAAGATGCAGAGGACAGGGTGAGATGGAGGCGGATGATTTGCTGTGGCGACCCCTGAAGGGAGCAGCCGAAAGTAAACCCATTCGACCCAGAATCGGCTGAAATAGATCCCCGCTTTTCCGCAACCATACTAGGATTAAGCCAAAGAATGAGTGGGTGACATTAAATCAACATTACAGTATAATTGATTACCTGGGGCAAATTCTCTGGGTGAGACATCATTGTTGCTGTCTGTTGCTCACACAGTCTGCAGAACACATCCAGTCAAAGCACATTTCATCACATCTGGTTTCCCTGAAACCCAATTTCTGTGCTCATTATCATCTATGACATACTTTTAGTAACCGATGCACATTTCAAACTTCAGATTAAATATTACAGCATCTGCACTTTTATATATTGTATTGTATAATGAACACTCATAAATCTGGCTGATGTGTGCTCTTTTCTGGTCTACAGTTCCTCCTCAGATTGTGGTTCGTCCCAGGGATCAGATCTCAGCTCTGGGACGTACTGTGACGTTCCTGTGTGGGACTAAGGGAAACCCACCACCTGCAGTGTTCTGGCAAAAAGAAGGGAGTCAGGTAAGAGAGGGCAGAGGCAAAGCAAGTTTTCTAATACCATCAGAGCAGAAAAATCTTTCAACGCTGCCTAAAGTTGTGCTTTTTTAGTTTTGCAAGATACCCATATAGCACTCCGTAGCATTAAGGAATGATATGCGTTACATCCAAATAATCCAGGCTGTGCTTTCACCTGTAGACTGTGTTTATTGCGATGATGAACATGTTTGACAGGTATAAAATTAGATATGCAATATTTTGAAAAAGTTTTAGGCATCATTTTTTTAGTATGAACTTTGCTACAGCTTTTTATTGTGCAACCTGTATTTATTAGCAAGTTAGTACAAAATATACTTTAGCTTTCCAAACATTAGTTTTCCAGCACAAAATGGAATGCTATACACATACATACACACACACACACACATATGTGTATATATATATATATATATATATATATATATATATATATATATATATATATGTGTGTGTATATATATATATAGATGTGTGTGTGTGTGTGTGTGTGTGTGTGTATATATAAATATAAATATGTGTGTATGTATATATATATATATATATATATATATATATATATATATATATATATATATATATATATATATATATATATATATATACAAAAATAAAAGGACAGGACTTTCTATTGAAACTCCATTTATCACTACAGATCTGTTTCGAGGGGTGGTGAAACCATCCTCTCTCTTCAGGTGATTATAGAAGAATATATATATATATATATATATATATATATATATGTGTGTGTGTGTGTGTGTGTGTGTGTGTGTGTGTGTGTGTGTGTGAGTATATAGGGAAAAGTGTACAAGACGGTGGTGAGGCCAGTGATGTTGTATGGCTTAGAAACAGTGGCGCTGAGGAAAAGGCAGGAGGCAGAGCTGGAGGTAGCAGAGATGAAAATGTTGAGGTTCTCTTTGGGAGTAACGAGGATGGATAGGATCAGAAATGAGTATATCAGAGGGACAGCCCATGTAAGATGTTTTGGAGACAAAGTCAGAGAGGCTAGACTGAGATGGTTTGGACATGTACAGAGGAGGGATAGTGAGTATATTGGCAGTAGGATGCTGAGGTTGGAACTACCAGGCAGAAGGCCTCGAGGAAGACCAAAGAAGAGATTTATGGATGTATTGAAGGAAGACATGAAGGTCGTTGGAGTCAGAAAAGAAGATGCAGAGGACAGGGTGAGATGGAGGCGGATGATTTGCTGTGGCGACCCCTGAAGGGAGCAGCCGAAAGTAAAAGAAGAAGAAGATATATATGTGTGTGTGTGTGTATATATATATATATATATATATATATATATATATATATATATATATATATATATATATATATATATATATATATATATGTTAGTACAATTGTTGTTAGTCCATAAAGCAGCATATCATGTCTCAGAGACCACTTTTCAGACAAAAATATAATGAAGGCTGCTGCGATTTAAATCCAAATAAAGGATCAAATGTAACAATCGACATTTCCAGGAGAGCTGCGGCTGGTTCTGTAAGATACCCGCGAGATACTGTACTTGTAAAATTGCACAAACTCAACCTGATGCTAATCTATTTTTAAACAAAGCTTCATCACCCTGATGGTTTAATTATTAGTTTAATTTATTACTTTTTACTTTGATTTTATTGTGCTTTATAGAAATTTTATGTAGAAATCTTTTAATTTATTGTCATCATTTAAATATAAATATTAGCCATTTTTGTTCTACGCCATTCCTTTGCATGTGCCTAAAACGTTTGCACAATACTCTACATGTGTAAAGAAAATATAAGAAAACGAAGCAAATGTGTCGGCTAAAGAATAAGTTATATTTAATAAAAATGTGAATGATGGTTTTAGTATATAGGGATCCCTCACTTTCCACGGTTAATTGGGACAGAGATCCCCCGTAACCACCAAATTCGGTGAAGTAGGATCACCCCCCCCCCCACCGACTGACATATACGTACATGTATATGTGTATATACTGAAATATTAATAAATACATATTCTCAACACTACAAATGCTTATAATAACAATTAAACATTCAAAAATAATTCATAAGATGTAAATAAAATATAAATATGCACACATACAGAGGCGTGCGCATGCAGATGCGCATCTCACATTAAAATGTAAGTAGTTTTGATGGGAGGTTTTGGGGATTTTTGATTTTGCTTGTTTGGGTTTTAGTGACATTTTCCTTAATTTTTCCCCTGTTCTTCCTGATTCGATGAATATTTAAAAAAAAAAATGCGATACACTGAAGCTGCATGAATTGCAGCGCAAAGTAGCGAGGGATCTCTGTATACTACACACGAACAGAAGAAAAGTAAACTGAAACAAATTTTTTATATTTAAGTTTTTTTTCTTTTTTAAAGTGTGGTAGAGATCATGCATGCTTCATTCTGACATCTTTTAAAATTCACTCAAGTTTCATCTGCCATTTTTATTCAAACATTATCCTTAGTGTACACGGTGAATAATAAGCAAAGTTTGAATTTGGAGAATTATTCAGTCATCTGCCAAAGCCAAAGGCAAAGGGACATAACAGCTTCCAAGATTTGAATAATTCTCCATAACATGCAAATCCTGAAGTCTGTAATTGCTTTATTATTCATTATTCAGCTTATTCAGTATCAAATCAGAAATAAGAAATTTTTTGAATGAACAATATTGTCCATTATTCAACATAGAATCAGTTAGATTGCTCTGTTCCATTGTAAGGTAAAGTCCATCGGTCTTTTACACCCGAACCATAGTGGCTCATCAGGCCGGTGCTTATCCATGGTTTCCATAGCGTGAAGCCACTAGGAGTTCAACTCTTCCTGGTCCATCGCAGGTTACCTTCCCAGTATATTTTTACTGGTACCCATTGATACTGCTGGGTGAACACAGGCACTCTTGTGGTTCAGACCTTGCCCAGGGGTCTTAGCACAGTGAGGGTCTAACTGGGATTTAAACTCACAACCTCCCTATCACGAGCCCAGCACCCTAACCACTACACCACCGGCCCCATCTGTTCCATTGTACCGTATACTAAATGCATTTACGTACATCTACAAATAATAACCTGTAGAAAGGTCAGTATGCAGGTAGATACAGGTCAACAAGGCAAGACCAGTCTGGAAAAAAGGCACAGTTACTATCTATAACACCAGAGCTTTGTAAGTGCGACATATAAAGAGTACGAAGGAAAAGATATAGAGATATAGACTGACAGCAGAAAAAGTAAAGGACAGATTTTCTATAGATTTTCTACAGTCAGGGTTTCTCATTAATTACTTTATAATAAACATTTTGGCTCTTGTAATATATATATATATATATATATATATATATATATATATATATATATATATATATATATATATATATATATAAATATATATATATATATATATACAGACGCTCCCCGAATTACATTTTTAATTGGTTCCAGATGGCCGAATGTAAGTTGAAAGTGAACGTAAGTTGTTACAGTGATGTATGACGTGTGATGTATGACGCTCATACTGTACTATACATTCATAAATACCATTACCATATCTCATAAAACACCCGTAAATCAATTATTATAAACATAACATTGTAAAATAATATCAAATATATCAAATAATATCAACATTAATTTCAAATAAGTCACTTATTTATACCGAGTTACTTTAAGCTTAAAACAGTCAATCAACACTTACAATATGTGAAGCGCTCAATACCAAAAGTAGTGTACTTGCGAAAGTAGTGTACTTGTTGTGGATTATATAGACTTCCATTCTTTCAAGTGCACAATGGTGCCGTTGAAATCGTTTAGAACACAGCCTGCACTAATGCAGTCTCCCAGCAAAGTGGAGAGTTCTTTCTTTTGTATAAGTAAGTAAACTTTATTCAAGACATGCATACAAAGAACAAGTACAAATCCTAATGAATATTAATATAAAAATAAGTATACACTCTTAGTATTCTGCTAAAAAATAATAAATATAAAGATTGTGATGATCTGAGCAGATAGTTAATTCATCTCTGTTTATGAGACTTGCACCCATGCTAGTAGGCTTACACTTCTGACCAACCAGATTTGCTTAGGATTACAAAAGTCCACAAAACAGTGTAAACACAAAGATCACAGAGACGACGTCTTAACACAAGGGTAACAACACACTATACAACATATATATATATATATATATATATATATATATATATATATATATATATATATATATATATATATATATATATATATATATATATATATATATATATATACATACATACACACTCAGTCTGTAGTTTGTAAACAATGAATGCAGCGTCATTGCGTCATTACGTCAGCGTACTACATAGGTACGTCTAAACTCAAAATTTGCCTTTTAAATAAAAAAAAAAAACGTATAATTGAAAAAACAGAAAAACAGATGAAAGTAAGTCGGGGAGTATCTGTATACTGTATATATATATATATAAAAAACGATATATATAAAACTGAACTGGGAAGAAGGTGGGGCACGTTCAGTCTGTCGTTTGTAAACAATGGACACCACGTTATTACGTCATTGCGTCATTACATCAGCGTACTACGTAGGTACGTCTAAACTCAAAATTCGAAAAAGAAAAACGTAAAACGAATGAACGTAAGTCGGGGAGCATCTGTATATATATATATATATATATATATATATATATATATATATATATATATATATATATATTTATATATATATATATATATATATATATATATATATATATATATATATATATATATATATACACATAATATATATAGTAAGTACTTCGGTAAAAAGTAATTGTTCTACAATTGAAATGTCTTTCCCTGTATGTGTTTAAACTTAACTGGCATCACAAGCTTGTGACAGAAAACAAATATGCAGTCATTATTATTCTACCATCTGTGCTCGTGTTAATATGAAGATGTTATATTTATTTATTTCTATATTCCTTTTTCGTTTTTTTATTGCTCCATTTACCACTTACACTAAAAACATCTATTTATCACTTGTATCCTATAATAAACATTCATTTTCTAAACCGCTTAATACTAATTAGGGTCGCAGAGGGGCTGGCAGCTATCTCAGCCGACTCCAGGCGTTGGTGGGGTATACCCTGGACAGCTCACCAGGTCACCGCAGGGCCAACATTCAAACAACCATTCACACCTAGGGGAGGTTTGGAACAGCAAATTAATCGACTGTGCATGGACTGTAGGAAACCGGAGCACCCGGAGGAAACCCATGCAAGTACAGGGAGAACATGCAAACTCCACACAGAAACACCCGAGCTGGGAATCAAACCCACGATCTTCTTGCTGTGAGGCTGCCATGCTAACCACTACACCACTGTGTTGCCTTATAATAAATACCATATAACGAAAAGAAGAAAAAAAAAGTCTTACCTGTTAACGTTCAACCAATGAATATTATATTAATATGCTGCGATCAGTTGATGGTTGCTGGCTGAAAGGGTCAGCATGATACCTACTGGCACAGAATTATTTTACTACATGTGATTTCAGATCACATTAGGATTTGCTCTGTCCGTTTTTGCTTTCTTTTTTCAGTTTAAAAGAAGGAAGAGAAACACAAGTTGCTTTTTGAGTGTGATTTCTATTAATTAAAAAGTGGCCTGTGGATTTTTGTTGCTGACACAGAATGGAATGAACAACAGTACATGAACACAAATGGCTTTTTAATAAACCGTTAAACATTATACTGAGGGAAAGATGCTATTAGAAGCTGAAGGTGCTGACTGTGCTTTTCAGTTTGTCATGATAATTTCAATGATAACATGTCATGTGCATCTCTATGGTTCATATGGTTGACTGTTGGCCAATCTTACCACATCCAGCATAACACAACTTATTTTCAATATATTCCAAATTATGGTAATTATTATTTATATGTTACTTATATACCATTCTCAGTCTTCATCTTAATTTGTTAAACCGGGTTGCCAAATTTTATCGCTGTCCACCAAAGTACACGCTGTGACTGAATCTGAATAACCAGTATGTAATAAAGTACACACTACCCTACTCCATAATATATGGGAAGGCAGAATGAGTAGGCCATTTTTATGTGTGAGGAACACTGTGTAAATGATGATGGCGAAGGAAAACCAACGCTTCCATAGTCCCAGTACTCACACTGCATCACAGGCCAGCATCAAATTATAAACAACAAAGAAAGAATAGAGCAGCAGTTATGGTTGGAAATTGGAATGAATTATACATCATATCTGGAATGTTTTACATGTTTCGTGGAGGTACAGTACATGCTTCATAACACCCCATTAAACACTGTCTGGTGGGATACATGCCCCATGTTACTTTACTCTTCAGAAAGACTAAGTGGGAATTTAAATGTTTCATCTATTCCATATTGGGTCTCCCTTTGAATTAATAGTACTGTATGTGAATGGGGCTTGAGATATATATTAGTGTGTGTGTGTGTGTGTGTGTGTGTGTGTGTGTGTGTGTACAGGGATCCCTCACTTTCTGCCGTTAATTGGGACTGAGATCCCCCCCCGTGCGACCATCGAATTTCGTGAAGTAGGATAATCCCTCCCCCGACTGACGTATACATACATGTATATGTGTATATAATATCAAAAAATGCATATTCAACACTATAAATGCTTATAATAACAATTAAACATTAAAAAAATAATGCATAAGATGTAAATTAAATGTAAATACACACACACATACAGTCCGCACACGCACAGATGCGTACCTCACAAGAATGTAGCTAGTTTTGATGGGGGGTTTAGGGTTGTTTTTTTGTTTTGTGTTTTTTTTAGGGTTTTTTTTTTTTTTTTTTTTTTTTGCATATTTCCCTTAACTTTTTCCCTCTATTCTTCCTTAATTTCCTTACTTTTTATTTGATGAATATTTTAAAAAAAAATGCGATGCACTGAAGTCGCATGAATTGAAGCACAAAGTATATATACAAATTGTATATATATATATATATATATATATATATATATATATATATATATATATATATGTGTGTGTGTGTGTGTGTGTGTGTGTGTGTGTGTGTGTGTATATATATATATATATATATATATATATATATATATATATATATATATATATATATATATATATATTTGGGGAGAGAGAGAGAGAGAGAGAGAGAGAGAGAGAGAGAGATCACATAAAGGATAGTGGATATAGACACTAATATGGTGGATATAGACACAAATCAAGGCGCTTTAGAGTGGAAGTAGTCAGAGCCAGAGGGTAGGATAAGGGGGTCAGGGAATACTGTCCAAAATGAAACGGTCACACTACACACACACACACACACACACACACACACACACACACACACACACACACACACACACACACCTCCCCCTGCTGACTCAGACAATGGAGCAGCTGTCAGTACTACTGCCTTCTGGATGAAGAAGGCTTCTTATCCTCAACCTTTTGTGCCTGACCCCTGTCTCTGTGTTTCTCTGACACCCTACACACATAAACCCTTAACCACCAGATGAGATAGCTCTGCCATTGTTCTTTAATGTGTACATAAATCTTAATGGTCTTCCGGATTTTATGTCCAAATAACAACGATCTTACTCATTGTTGTAATAACGGCTTTACAAATGCAAATTGAACATTAAGCACCCTTTTTACTTTTAGTTATCTGTTTGTCTTCTCAGTCTATAATTAAAAAAAAGACATAGCTCACGTTACTAAGCCTGTAATTTCATTAAGATGTTTGTTTATATATCTTTTATATAGTTTATATTATCTCTTATGAGACATTTTATTCATTCATATATTTTCTGAACCACTTAATCCGAATTAGGGTCACAGGGAGGCTGGTGACCATGTCAGCCGACTCTGTGCGAGGGCAAAGTACAGTACACCCTGGATAGCTCGTCAGGCCATCGCAGGACCGAAACACGCTGATTGCTGTGCAGTCTACTCTTGAGAGTCAGCAATGGTTCTTTTACATGGACCTCACCACATCGACAGTGACAGACATGACGGGGCCTTTGATAACCCAGTTAGCTGCACTGGGGGGACAGCGGTGACAACTGTTCACAGTGGGACTTGAACCCTCAACCTTAGGATCAGTAATCCAGCACCTTACCTCCGGGCCACCACTGCCATTGATTCATTTTATGGCAATATAAATGTTAATATGTATGTTCGTGCAAATGGATGAAAATCAATGTCTGATTTATACAACCAAGTAGTATTGACTGCAAAAATAAGTTGGGTTACACATTCAAGCAGTAGAACTGGCTATGAGAATCATGAGTACAATAAACATTCAGTTGCCATAAATTTGAAGCAACCCACATACAGTGCCTGGCCAAAAAAAAAAAGAATGCACACTAAGTTTTTGTTGGATCTGTTTTTGCATTCAATGGCACCATGGCATTGTTGGCATAGTTGGTCTGGTCAAGGCTCAATGACATTATGTGGTAGCATTATATGGTCATATGATGATCTGAATGTGCTGGTAAGGTAAAATAATTCTGTTGGGCTTTTTACATCCAAGACTATTGCTGAGACTATTGCTTATTATCATACCGGAGCATAAAGTGATTAGGAGCTCATCTCCTCCTGGGCTGGATACTAGGTTACCACCCCTGTATTTATACTGATGCCCATTTACGTATGTGGGGCTGGTGGCGTAGTGGTTAGGGTGCTGTGCTCATGATCAGGAGGTTGTGAGTTCGAATCCCACTGAGACCCTCACTGTGCTAAGACCCCTGGGTAAGGTCTCAACCACAAGTGTGCCTCTGTTCACCCAGCAGTATAAATGGGTACCAGTAAAAATATACTGGGAAGGTAACCTGCGATGGACTAGCGTCCCATCCAGGGGGAGTTGAACTCCTGGTCGCTTCACACTACGGAAACCGGGGATAAGCACCGGCCTGATGAGCCATGAGGCTCGGGTGTAAAAACCCAACAGACTTTACCTTTACCTACCATTTACGTATACTGTTGAGTGAATGGAAGCAGCTTGCCCAGGGGTCTTAGCATCTGGATTAGCATGTGGATTGGAACCCATGACCTCAGTCATGACCCCAAGACCCAAACCACTACACCACTAGCTCCACTTCAATGTGCTGAATGGCTGTTTTTTTCCCCCCTGAAAAACTAACTTTTTTATTCCCTGATCTTCTTCTTCTTCTTTTTCTTTCGGCTGTTCCCTTCAGGGGTCGCCACAGCAAATGATCTGCCTCCATCTCACCCTATCGTCTGCATCTTCTACTCTTACTCCAACGACCTTCATGTCCGCCTTCACCACATCCATAAATCTTCTCTTTGGTCTTCCTCTGAGCCTTTTGCCTGGTAGTTCCAACCTCAGCATCCTACTACCAATATACTCACTATCCCTCCTCTGTACATGTCCAAACCATCTCAATCTAGCCTCTCTGACTTTGTCTCCAAAACATCTTACATGTGCTGTCCCTCTGATGTACTCGTTTCTGATCCTATCCATCCTCGTTACTCCCAAAGAGAACCTCAACATTTTCATCTCTGCTACCTCCAGCTCTGACTCCTGTCTTTTCCCCAGGTCCACTGTCTCTACACTTTTCCTTTCATTCTTGCCGGTACTCTCCTATCACACATCACACCAGACACTTTTCTCCATCCATTCCAACCTGCTGAATGGTATAATATTGGAGCTCAAATAATGAAAGTTCAGGATGCATGCGGCATAACGTTCACACTTGTATTGGCACGTCAGAGTCCTGACCTTAGCCCTGTTGAAAGTCTTCAGAATTTGCTGGAGACTTTATGGAGTAGTTCAGTGCACTACACCAATAACATAAAAGAAAAATGGTTTAATAGTGATTAAAAATAGTTTGTACACTCGATTTAAAACTTGTTATTTGATGCAGTAAGTGGTTGGAAACCCCAGCTCACAGCAAGAAGGTCCTGGGCTTGAGTCCCGGGCTTGGGCTTGGCAAATGAGCGAGTGATAGATTATTATGTTATGTTACATTAGTAAAGGAAAAGAAATCACATGGAGTATTTGTTTGTGAACCATTGTGCTACTCGTGGTCCTTGTGATTAATGATTTGAATAATTTAGAGGTGTAATTGAAAAGTTGGAAACAAAAATAAGTCTAAGTTACTTCCAAATAAGACATAAAAGCAGCACTGAGGTCTCAGCTGGACACAACCCCATTGTTGCAGAAATCCGAAATACTCATAGCATTCTTGAGTCACGTGAGAATCACGGATTTCAATTGGTTGATGGAAACTCTCATTAACATATTTGTACCTAAAATTTTACGAAACCTCCCTTCGTTCTGACCTCTTCAATTTTATTCTAATAACTTTCCTCCTCTCTTGTTTTTTTTCAGATGCTGATGTTCCCTAGCCAGCCACCAGCACAATCCGGACGCTTCTCTGTATCACTGAGCGGTGAGCTCACCATCAGTAATGTGCAAGGCGAGGATTCTGGGTATTATATTTGCCAGGCGATTAGTGTGGCAGGGAGTGTCCTCACCAAAGCTCTGCTGGAAGTTGAAGATGGTGGGTAACAGCACCGGTGTATCTGGGCTGTTCATTTTATGCGCGTGATTATCACCTATATCATCCTTCACCCCTACACAGAGTACTAACAGACGATTGGTATTTTAATATCAGGCTTAATAGCATTAAGTTTCCGGGTCCGTGAATGTAATTGTTTTATTTGTGCATGACCTTATCATATTGTGCTTTACCCAGTGTGGCTTATTTTCGCCCGGAAAACGAATTAAAAGCTCTTCAAAGCCGTCCCAAATTAAAAATTCCACATCCTCAAAGGAGTGAGCAGCAGGAGGTAGAAGAGACGTAATCAGAAAGGACAAGCCATCGTCACACTATGCAAATAGACCACATTTGCTCATTCCCTCCTGTTCCCCAATGACCAGTAAACTGTTTATATTTTGTGTGTGTGTGTGTGTGTGTGTGTGTGTGTGTGTTAAAGCAAGAACATGCACATCTCCGAATACTGTAAGATCATTACAAATGTACAAATATAACAATATTGGATAACTGATTGTATAAAAACGCTTTTTTTTTTTTTTTTTTGTACTTTTCCCAAGGCAGCACAGTGACATAGTGATTAGGCCATTTGATACACAGCGAGAATGTCCTGGGTTCGATTCCCAGCTTGGAGGTTTCTGTGTGGTGTTTTCATGTTCTCCTCGTGCTTGTGTGGGTTCCCTCCTGGTAATCTGGTTTCCTCCCACAATCCAAAAACATGCACAGTAGGTTAATTGGCAGTTCCAAATCTCTCATAGGTGTGAGTGACAGAATGAATGGTTGTGTGAGTGTTGACGCTGAGATGGCCTTACTAAAGTCTACTTAAGTCTAGGGTGTACCCCGCCCTCTCCCAGAGTCGGCTAAGATGGCCACCAGCCTCCCCATTACGCTAATTAGGATTAAGCGGTTCAGAAAACGAATAAATGAATGAGTCCCAAGACATGCACAGTAGGTTAATTGGCTGTAGGTGTGGATGTGAGCGTGACTGGTTGAGTATGATGGCCTGGCGAGCTGTTCAGGGTGTATCCTGTCTTGACCTGGAGTTATCTGAGATAGGTTTCAGTTAGGCCAGTCTCTCCACACATCTACTTAGGATTATGCAGCTTAGATAATAAATAAATTAATGAATGAAGAGGACCCCCCCCACACACACACACATTTGTGTATCACCTGTTGTACTACCACCTCCAACCAGTAAGGGGCATGAGCCTGCATGACACATATTGAAATGCAGTGCTGCTGCCCACCTCTTTATGAACTGCTGTGAATACATATTTGGTGTTACACCCTCAGAGGGAAAGCGATATTCTTTGCATGAATGACTGTACAAACACATGATTAGCTTTTGAGCGTGGTGAATGTAGCATTAGGAGTGACAGGGAAGCGTGCATATGCCCCCCCCCCAAAAAAAAAAAAAAAAAAAAAAAAGAGCTCGACCAATTAGCTTCCTCCCATGGACTTCCGGTTGCAGACACCTACGCATCTACCTGGCAACCTGGAGTCAAACTGGCGATATCCAGATTGATATTCGTACACCATGTTGATGCACCACTTAGGAGCCCAAATCACATCATCCTATGCTACGTGAGAAATATTCACAACACTTTAATATAGAGCTCTGTCCATCTATTACTGTGTGGATCTTATTTAATTTCATGCAATACTGTTTTTTTGCCGTCCCTGGTGTGGGCGGTAACCTGGAGTGGCATAACTGTGAAAATAGGGTTGGATTCAAAGGAGAAAAAGTTCATTAAACAACCTGATTAGGTGATAAACAGTTCAATCAGCTCACCTCATTTCTTTTAAAACCGTTTTGTAATGATGTGATTAAAATTCACAAACAGAATTTCAAGCAGGCGTGGCTTCTATCTTCTTGGGAGCACTTATGGGGGAGCATTGGTGAGTATTCAGAGTACTAGAAGCTAAGTCTATGATGGATATAATGGGGTATTTAATTCATTTTGCTGCGTTTTATTGAATCCTCTAGTTACACCCACATTTGCAATGATGCATCAACTGTCTGATTCACATTCAGTAGCCATGGCACCATGACTGAGCTGTTTTTTTTTTTTTTTTTTTTTTTTTTTTTTGCTGTTATGGATAAAATAATTCTCTCAGTTATATATACTATTTGGGATTAGCATTTGAATGCAGCATCCTTTTATGTTAAGAGACATCTATAACCCCGGTTATAAGAAATAGAACATTGTTCCAGTTGAAGTCATGAAAAAAGCAGTGCTTTGGTATTGTATCTGCACTAAAAGACGGTGAGTGGGGAATATAACTCAATTTTAGACCAAAGAAGGCTATGAACCTCCACCTCATCGGTAGACTCATTATATCTGGTGGCCCATTTCATCCTCTTCATCACAGGTGCCCTAATTTCTGGCCATGAAATTAATTTACCCATTCATTCATTTATCTAATAGCCGAAGTGCTTTTTTTACGCCGCTAGAATCATGGGAAGGCTGGAGGCTATCTCACTGGGGAGTGAAGACAGGGTACACCCCAATCAGTTCTTCAGTGCATTCAGGGCAACACATACACTCAGCCATTCACACTCAGTCACACCTAGGGGCAATCTGGAGCAGACAGGTAGCGTAATGTCTTTGGATTGTGGGAGGAAACTTGAGTACCTGGAGTACAAGCATGAAGAGAAAATGCAAAATCCTCACAGAAACACCTGAGGTGCGCCCAGCCCTCTAACACCGGAGGTTGTCGCTGCGAGGTGGGTGTGCTAGTCATTATGTCAACATGCTGCCTGGCCAGGAAATTAGCAACCAAAATCAGCTATACTCCAGTGTAATGCAACTGATGCATCAGAGCCATGAGTCTCTGAATGTCACTCCAAAATAGAGGCAGAGGGCCAAATATAACTCTAACTATGTACAGTACAGGGATCCCTCACTACTTCGGGCTTTAATTCATACGGTTTAAAAAAATAAAAAATAAATAAATATATTCATCGAATTAAAAAATAAGGAAATTAATGAAGAATAGAGTGGAACAGTTAAGGAAAATGCCACAAAAACAAGGCCAATTATGCAAAAAAAACAAAAAAAACGTAAACAAACACAAAACAAAAAACAACCCAAAATCTCCCATCCAAACTACTTACATTGTAGCATCTGTGCACGTATGTATGTTTTTGTCGTCGTCGTCTTCTCGTGCAAAACCATCTGTATGTGTGTATTTATATTTTATTTACATCTTATGTTATTTTTTTAATGTTTAATTATTATAAGCATTTATAGCATTGAATATGTATTTATTGATATTATATACACATATACATGTACGCATACGTCAGGGGGGGGGGTTGGGGGGGGTGATCCTACTTCGCGGATTCCGATGGTCGCATGGGGATCTCGGTCCCAATTAACCGTGTAAAATGAGGGATCCCTGTATATGCCCGCTATATTGGGTAGAACGAAACAGCATTGTAGCGCCTACTTGAGTTCAAAATGAAGAATGCTACGTTGAAAGGTAATTCCTGGAAAAATGCTGTTGTTGTACCTACACACTTCATTATTATTATTATTTTTTTTTTTTTTACCAAAACTTTATATCATAACAACTAGTTCTGCCTATTTCCTCCCATTTTAGAACAGCAAACCTCATTTCTGGCAATCTCACCTGTCTTACTCATATGCCGATTTACTTATTCCTACTTGGGTCACAGGGAGACTGAAACCTAGCACTGCTGCCACTGGGCGAAGGTGGGGTACATCCTGAACTACTTACTAGTGCATTACAGGGCTAACACACACACACACACACATGCACACACACAATCACACATACTCACAATTTGAAACAGCCAATTAGCCTAATATGCATGTCTTTGAACTGCAGAAGGAAATCGTAGTACCCAGAGGAAACTCCGACAAACACAGAGAGAACATGCAAACCCCACACAGAAACTTATGGGACTCAAAACCAGGACATTCTTTCTGAGAGGCGGACGTTCTAACCACGAGACAGCCCTCATATCTGGCAGGAAACCTTATTAGAATAAGCAATACAGTTAGCATGATACACCTTAGCTCTGAATTGCTTCCCCAGTCACAACACTAAGTAGTGTTTACATTGGTCTGTGTATTCGGACCCTTTTTATTCTCTTTGACAGTAAGTAAAAGTCTGTTTTAAACACGCCTTTGAAAACTATGACCCATCTGTGAGCAAAAAGAGAATGCTAAATGGTGAGGCAACTGACAAGTCAATTATTTATCAAAGCCCAGGCCAACACAGGGACCAGTACGCAGTGAATAATTTATCTAGTAAAGCTTCGGAATAACACACATACGCATACACAATGCACTGTATGACATGCTGATGCGGGGTGTACAGTGATGCGGGTTGTAGAGTAATGCACTGCAGCTCTGCTTCAGAACTCATAATTCATCGTAAAAGCCGAGATATTATAACACAGCACTATGCAGATGGTACGTCTTGTATCTGGCCTTGTGCCAATTAATAGTATAGAGATGTTGATGATTGCTGCTAACGATCACAGTTTCTTCCATCTACATTCTGATGTCCCAGTATGAAGTAATGATTTAATGGGTTTGAATGGAGTAAAAGGTTTTTCTGTTCTGCTCAGCACTACATTATTTCAACTCACAGGTTTTGACTGAAGAGTGGATGGCTAAAGTAAAACAAATACATCAGCAATAGCAGTTCACTTCTTCCTGCTTCAATAAATTCTGCTTAACTCAACAGATCGCCAGAGTACAGGAACATAAAACAAATGGCACGCACTTTTAAAGTTAATTTTGTGTGCCGATCAAATTGTCTTTCCCCTTTTTATATAATCTGGATTCTTTATTTTTTTTTAAGGCATGGTGTTGCAGTGGTTAGCACTTTCACGACACAGCAAGAAGGTCCTGGGTTCGAGTCCCATGCGTGGTGATTCAGACTCTTTTTCTGTTTTTTTATTTGTTTGTTTCTGTGCTCCCTGTGCTTGCACTGGTTTCGTCCAGGTACTCCAGTTTTCTCCCACAATTCAAAGACATGCTCGCTGGGCTGACTGGCTGTTCAAAATTGCCCATAGGTGTGGATGCAAGTGTGAATGGTTGTGTGTGTGTTACCTTGCAATGGTCTGGCGAGCTGTTCAGGGTGCACCCGGTCTTTGGCCAGTCCTGGCTGAGATAGGCTGCAGCCTCCCTGCAATCTTAGTAGTATTAGGCAGTTTGTCAGATGGATGGATAGATTATTTATTTTATTAAGTAACTGTATGTCATGTCGGTAATCATATGAGTACCGCCCCACCTCTTGCACACTTACTACCCACGTGCAATGCACGATTTGTGACAAACTTATTGAAGTGCACATATGTACTAATATCGCTGTAAGCTGCAAGTGTAAGTAATGTGTATAATGATAGTCAGAATGTAATACGTGCATATATACAGTATATAATTATTATTCTTGCCTAATTAAGTTTTTGTCATTTGGTTGAATTTAGCTGCATCTGATCGGGTCCCACCCATCATCCGTCAAGGCCCAGCCAACCAGACGATTGCTCCTGGAGCCACTGCTCAACTGCAGTGTCATGTAATGGGTAACCCCTTACCCAGCATCCAGTGGGAGCGAGAGGGGCAGAGGATCCTGGGAAATGACGAGCGCATCAGCTTAATGGAGAATGGCAGCTTACAAATCACAGCCCTACAGGTACTTTAAAAAGAAGCTTGTTTTTTTTATGAAATGTTAGTGCCCTAGAGAGTATTATGGTCTTTCATATCAAAACTTATTCAGCATTTTAGGTTTTATGGCTGGATGACTGAGCTGACAGTCGCCATATGCTGTCGCACTGCATCTGCATCTGCACCCCAGATCAGTTGTTCAGCTGAGTCTGGAACACACGTCCATGTTTCTCTGAGACAGCAACAGAAATTATAGGGACAAAGATCAACACAACAGGTGCTTAGCACTCCCTCGATTTATGACGGGTCAAGCGAACTGGGATTGATAAAGAGGGCTAGTGTAGTTTGCGGCTGACCCCACCTGTCACACGAGCGGGATATACTACAATAAGATGACCGATTTTGGCTCTAGGTATTTTCTCGAGCCATTTTGGCTCTACCGAGGCAGTAGTGGTTTATTTGAATCATATTAATCACACGTGAACTGTATTTTCTTTAAATAAGTTTATTTTTCAAACATTAACGTACAGAAGCAATAAAAACATTTTTATTATACAGTATAAGTACTTAGGCTCAACAATCCAGAGCAATGGAGAGTGTGGAAAAGAGGTGAAGAAGCATGTGCAGGCAGATTGGAATGGTTGGAGTGTCCGGTGTGATGTGTGATAGGAAGGTATCGGCAAGAATGAAAGGAAAAGGGTACAAGACAGTGTTGAAGCCAGCGATGTTGTATGGTTTAGAAACAGTGGCGCTGAGGAAAAGACAGGAGGCAGAGCTGGAGGTAGCAGAGATGAAAATGTTGAGGTTCTCTTTGGGAGTAACGAGGATGGATAGGATCAGGAATGAGTCCATCATAGGGACAGCACATGTTAGATGTTTTGGAAACACAGTCAGAGAAGCTAGATTGAGATGATTTGGACATGTACAGAGGAGGGATAGTGAATATATTGGTAGTAGGATGCTGAGGTTGGAACTACCAGGCAGAAGACCTGGAGGAAGACCAAAGAGAAGATTTATGTATGTGGTGAAGGAGGTCATGAAGGTAGTTGGTATAAGAGAAGAAGATGCAGAGGATAGGGTGAGATGGAGGCAAATGATTCGCTGTGGCGACCCCTGAAGGGAACAGCCGAAAGGAAAAGAAGAAGACTGTAATAGTTTATTTGCCCCCCAGTGGTGTAGTGGTTAGCACAGCTGTCTCACAACAGGAAGGTCCTGGGTTTGAGACCTGGGCATGGTGAGGACATTTCGATGTGGAGACTGCATGTTCTCTTTATGCTTGGGAGGGTTTCCTATGGGTACTTTGGTTTCCTCCCACAGCTCAAAGACAGAATGGTGTGTGAATGGTTGTATATATAGGTAGGGTAGGTAGGTAAGTCTGTTGGGTTTTTACACCCGAGCCTAGTGGCTCATCAGGCCGGTGCTTATCCCCAGTTTCCGGACCAGGAGTTCAACTCCTCCTAGATGGGACGCTAGTTCATCACAGGTTACCTTCTTAGTATATTTTACTGGTACCCATTTGTACTGCTGGGTGAACAGAGGCACACATGTGGTTAAGACCTTGCCCAGGGGTCTTAGCACAGTGGGGGTCTCAGTGGGATTTGAACTCACAACCTCCCGATCATGAGCCCAGCACTCTAACCACTACACCACCAGCCCCACGTATGGTTGTGTATATGTTGGCCTATAATGGTCTGACGATTGTGCTAAGGATATACCGTGCCTTCACCATCATTGGCTGAGATAAGCTCCAGCCTTCCTGTGACCCTAATAGGATTAAGCAGTTCAGCAAATAAAATATAATATACAGAGAGTGTAAAGTTCTACTTTGCTCTTCGGTAATTTATCCAAAATATAACTTTGTAGATAAATTTGTGAATTTTAGTGAGACTACATTGTATTTATATTTAGTCAACATTTTACTCATATCTAGCTTGATTTGCCTGTTGTTATTTAGATATATAGGTTGGCATGGTGGTGTAGTAGGTAGCATGTCCGCCTCACAGCAAGCAGGTTCTGGCTTCAAGTCTCAAGCTTGGTGTGGTCATTTCTATGTGGCGTTTGCATGTTCTTCCCTGTGTTGGCATGCATTTAGTCTGGGTACGCTGGTTTCCTCCCAAAGTCCAAAGACAGGCACTTTAGGTAAATTGGCTGTTCCAAATTGCCCCTAAGTGTCAGAATGAATAATTATGTCTGGTTTACCCTGCAGCATTCTCGCAAACTGTTCATGGTGAACTCTGCCTTTGCACCATCTTCCCATAGGGGGATTAAGTGGTTTGGCAGATGAATGAATGGCATTAATATAATTTTTTTGTTGAATTTTTTTGTTTGTTTTGTTGAAGTTTGATCTACGATTTTGCTCCCAGTACACATGGGCGGTTATTGGGGCAATTGGTGTAGTGGTTAGGGTGCTGGGCTCATGATCAGGAGGTTGTGGGTTCGAATCCCAGTTAGACCCCCACTGTGCTAAGACCCCTGGGCAAGGTCTTAACCACATGTGTACCTCTGTTCACCCAGCAGTATAAATGGGTACCAGTAAAATATACTGGGAAGGTAACCTGTGATGAACTAGCGTCCCATCTAGGAGGAGTTGAACTCCTGGTCACTTCACGCTACGGAAACTGGGGATAAGCACCAGCCTGATGAGCCACTAGGCTCAGGTGTAAAAAGCCCAACAGACGTAGAGACACATGGGCGGTTATTAGGTGTAAGATCAAAAACATTGGGGGGCGCTTATTGGAGCAGGGCACTTATTATGTCGAACATGGTATTTGGCTTTTTTTATGATATTTAGCTAGATGTTTGCAACTCATTTGTCATTGCACCACCAAATCACAGCTACCTTGATGTTTACTGTGTATACTGACGACTCTGGGATTTCAAGTCTCTAATAATAATTTAGAATGTTTAAATAGTGAATATAATTTTAACAGTATTTTAAGGAAATTTGTTGTAACACAACATTTATTGTTAGCTCAGTTTGTGTTTGTGTGTGTGTGTGTGTGTGTGTGTGTGTGTGTCTCTTATCGACCCAAGGGAATAGCTATTGCAGTGAGATGTTGGGTTAATTGATTGTGTCTTAGATAGATTAACGGCTGTTCGGCCTTTAATTAAATTCTCATTCAGTCATATAGTGAGTCACAGGGTGAGGTCATGTCATCTTGATGGGCTACTGTAGTCTCAGCAATCCTTTTCTGTAATCTGTGATCACCAGTGGGTAAAAGATTAAAAGCCACCCAAGCTGTCATCTCCTCAGTCCAAACTACAGTGTGGAAATCTTTTCCTTTCCTTCTCTTTTTCTTCATATCTACTCTATTTAGAGTACTAGAATAAAACGTTGTTTGAATAGTATCCATCACTCAGTCAGAGATATGCCATTTCAAATATAGACTTAAAAAGAAAGAGACAGAAAGATGGGAAGAAAGTTTCATTTTACCGGCAGGATCACCAGAGGCCATCTGTAGTCTTACTGATCTAAAAGCATAGAGAGAGCGAGTGGAGAATGCCGAGTTTATGTCAGTGAACTAGAGAGAGAAGAGAGATGGGAGAATGACAAATCGTAGATGGAGAAAAGAGCAGATCTGAGGATAAGTGAAAATATTTAGCTCCCTGTTGCCTTTCTATTCATGCATTTTTAATCATGTGTTGAATGTTCATGGCTACCAGCTTGGAAAATTTAGTACACGCTTACTGAGATTGCATCACATTGCAATTTTGGTCAAAACCGCCGAAAAAATGATCGCATATGAAAATGTCGTCAACCGAGAATTAACAAGGTCTATCTGCTTTTTCATTCAAACGGCAGATAGACCTTGTTAATTCTCGGTTGACGATGTGTTGCAATATGGCTTCAGTTTGTAATTTCTTTTGCTCGCTACTTCACTTTCACACATGGTATGCTGTCACAATTTCCTCACATTTCTCTGAACTCAGTTCTGTAGTGCTGAAGAAAATGAGGCGCCATTTAATCCGGAACACATTGCCAAAAGACATAAAAATACAGGCAGGTGACAAATTAAATATGAAAGCAATATAAAATTTCTTGGTAAGGTTCTGAGCCAACCTACACCACCAGTACATACATCATCAGTGCACCTTGGCATGGAGTCTACAAGTCCCTGGGTCCCATCTACTGGAGGATGAACACTCATTTATTGATTTTCCAACTGCTTTATCCTTTTATTGTTTCGAGTAGACTGGAGCCTTATGAAATACTCACGGACCTAACATACAACCACTTTATACATACGTGCAATTTGGAGTGTCCATTTAACTTCCCGTGCATGTGCATGTGTCTTTTGATTGTGGGAAGAAACCCGGATTTTAAAACCCTTTACAATCCTTTATTGGGATCATAGTAAGGCTTGAGCCCATCTCAACTGACTTTGGGTGAAGGCAGGGTACACCCTGATCAGCACAAGAAAAACTATCGTAGGGCCAGCACACACACACACACACACACACACACACACACACACACACACACACACACACACACACACCCAGGCATGCACACATTCACACCATAGAGCAATCAAGCCTTTGAACTGTCAGAGTCCCCGGAGGAAAGTAAAGCAAACACAAGGAAAGCATGAAAGCTCCATACAAAAACATGCAGCTCAAATATAGGACTTTCTTGCTTTAAGGCAGGCATGCTGAGCGCTACGCCAGCATGGTGTCCACTATTCACTGCATAGAAAACATTTCTTTTCAGTGTAAAGGTGATCAGTCAGAGTAACTCTATTGATTTGCGGTGCCTTAATCTGGAACAGAACAGTTGCGCACAAAGGATTCCAGAACAAATAAATGCTTCTCACAGTATAACAGAGCCATCATTTCTCCTTTAATTTGTCATCCATCTGTATATTTAAGTGCACACAGCTGAGGCATTCTGCAATATAAACATAAGGGATTTTATTGACATGCCAAACACAGCAGTAAACAATCTCAAATTCTGTCGTGGTTCATTTAGTTTTGCTCTTATAAGATAATCTGAATATACTTGAAGATTCAAAAAATGTACAAATGCCTACATGTGCATACCTGAAAAATATAAACTTGTTTTTCACAGTTAAAGTCAAATTATCAGATCAAATAGTATTTTTATGAATTTCTTTGGCACCTGTTGTAAAGGGGCTGCAGTTTGGTGTACCGGTTAACATGTTTTCTTCACAACAAGCAGGTCCTGGGTTTGAATTCTGGGTTTGATGAGGGCGTTTCTTTGTGAACTTTGCATGTTTTCTCCACGCTCGTGTGGATTTTCTTCTACTCCGATTTCCTCCAGCAGGCCAAAGACACGCACAGTAAGCCTCACTCATTCTCATTTATATGCAAAACAGTTAGTGGGATCTCAGATGACTTTGGATAAAGGCAGGATACACCCTGAAGAGCTCATCAGACCATTGTGGGGCCACAGACAGAACCATTCCCACTTACACTCATATCTAGGTGCAATTTGGAACAGCCAATTCGCCGAATGTGGACATCATTGGGCTGTGGGAAGAAACCCATGCAAGCATGGGGAGAACATGCACATGATTAACCATTAAAGCACCCTCGCTGAGCCCGGGACTCAAAGCCAGGACCTTCTTGCTGTGAGGCAAGAATGCAACACATTCATTAATCTGTACAGTATAATTTTGCTGTATATTCTAATATCATTACAGTAGCATCACTGTGCTGCAATGCTAATAGTATAGATCAGGTATTTTTGTGTGGGGAGGGGAGTATGTGTTATCGTGCACAGTGGTGTGCACATTTCTCTGTATAACCTTAGAGCTGTGAGGGTCATTCTTGAGCTATTAGATCATTGCCATGAAGTAAAAAAGCATTAGATCTTCCACTGTTGTATGCAAGATAATGCACATGGTGAACACACACACACACACACACACACACACACACACGGTAACTTATAAAACAGACTAATGCTCTGTCAGTCTAATAGGAAACACAATTCGAGACGCATGTGAATGCTGTTGGATAATCCGACATATTTTTAGATGCACATTCCTGATGTTAGTCATGGATGCCCACCAACACTCAGTACTGGTGATGATTTCACAACATATGTGTGTGATGAGTTTTTTTTTATTTTGGGGATAGAACCAGAGTATAATTCACAGTAGCACCTGACAAAATATATATTTTTAAAAACTTGTATGTGTTTATTGTGGACACTGCCACATTCACTGTATAGTATAATTTCTCACAGTATTACAGTAACTTATTTTCCATGTGAAAAGTCATGCAAATCAGGAAAGCCGAACATAATATGATGTAAATATAATAACGACAAGGACCCAAGAGGAACGGTGAGGTTACAGGGGGCAGAGATAAAGAAGGTGGAGGATTTTAAGTACTTAGGCTCAACAATCCAGAGCAATGGAGAGTGTGGAAAAGAGGTGAAGAAGCGAGTGCAGGCAGGTTGGAATGGATGGAGAAAAGTGTCCGGTGTGATGTGTGATAGGAAGGTATCGGCAAGAATGAAGGGAAAAGTGTACAAGACGGTGATGAGGCCAGTGATGGTGTATGGTTTAGAATCAGTGGCACGGAGGAAAAGACAGGAGTCAGAGTATCAGAGCAGAGATGAAAATGTTGAGGTTCTCTTTGGGAGTAACGAGGATGGATAGGATCAGAAACGAGTACATCAGAGGGACAGCACATGTTAGATGTTTTGGAGACAAAGTCAAAGAGGCTAGATTGAGATGGTTTGGACATGTACAGAGGAGGGATAGTGAGTATATTGGTCGTAGGATGCTGAGGTTGGAACTACCAGGCAGAAGGCCCAGAGGAAGACCAAAGAGAAGATTTATGGATGTGGTGAAGGCGGACATGAAGGTGGTTGGAGTAAGAGTAGAAGATGCAGAGGATAGGGAGAGATGGAGGCAGATCATTTGCTGTGGCGACCCCTGAAGGGAACAGCCGAAAGGAAAAGAAGATCATTATGCTATTATGTGATCGTGTGGTATATTACAGCACATGATTTTGCATGTCAGGTGTCAGCATGATTTGTTGTTATACAGGGATTCCTCACTTTCCGCACTTCATTGGGACCATGATCCCCACGCGACCATCGAAAGCCACAAAGTAGGATCCACCCCCCCCCCAACTCTCCGACTGACGTATACGTACATGTATATGTGTGTATATAATATCAATAAATACATATTCAATGCTATAAATGCTTATAACAACTATTATATATTTTAAAAATGCATAAGATGTAAATAAAATATAAACACACACATACAGACGCGCGAGCATGCGCACACACGTGTGCACACACGCAAATGCGTGCCTTACAACAGTGTAACAAGTTTTGATGGGAGATTTTGGGTTGTTTTGAGTTGGTTTAGGGTTGGTTTTTTTTTTTTTTTGCATAACTAGCCTTATTTTATTTATTTTTTTTTTGGCATTTTCCTTAACTTGTTCCCCTTTTCTTCCTTAATTTCCATGTTTTTTAATTGATGAATATTTTTAAAAAAAAACAACACGATGCACTGAAGCCGCATTAATTGAAGCGCGAAGTAGCGAGGGATCCCTGTACATTGTGATGCTGATTGTTTTTAAACGTCACAATAATGACTGACTGTTGTACACTGAAATCCTGATTGGCTTTTATAGACCGCTATGCTGAGTGCTGTTATAGTTAGTGGTGCTGATTGGCTGTTATGCATCACAATTGTGGTTGCTATTATAAATCACAATGTTGATTGGCTGTTATCCATCACAATACTGATTATTGTTATTCATTGTGGTGCTGTTTGGCTGTTATACCTCACAGTGCTGATTATTTGTTCAACATTGATCAGCTCTGAACCATTGCCATGATAATTGATTGATATACATGAGAATACTGGCTGCTATTGTACATCGCAATACTTTTTGTCTATTATACATCATGAAACTGATTGGTTGTTATACATCACAATACTGATTGCAGTTATAAATTGCAATGCTAATTGGCTATCATACATCATGATGCTAACTGACTGTTATACATCATGATGCTGATTGGCATATGTTGCGATACTGTTTGGCGGAATTTTGACATCCAGGAATGTACGTATAGTGAAGTAGTGTTTGTTTTTGAAAACGTTTAATTCATTGTTTGTTTTACCTAAATAAGGTCTTCAAAAATTATTTGTTTGCAATAACATGATCAAAAAAAGATTCACCTGGAAGGGAGGATTTTTTATTTTTTATTTTTTATTTTTTGCCTACGCAGACCACCCGGGATTCGTGGGGAAATATTTTTCATATATCATGCTATATTATGTGTGTGATGTTGTAAACACAGTAGAATGAAAATAAATACCTTATATTGGAAATCAACATATTGAATATCAAAGTTAATTCTTTTAATATTGTAATCAACAGAGGACCGTATCGAGGTTTCTTCAACATATCAACTTTTAATATTGTAGTCAACATAATCTCAAAGTCAAATATCTTCTTCATGCTTCGTGCAGTTGCTGGCGGTTTATAATTAACTTGTATTTGTTCGAAAGTGTCAGAAAATGTGTAGCTCAATTTGAACGCATTAATTTATTTATTATGTTCACGTTGGGACCTTTAATGGTGACAGAGAACAGTTTTTTTGCCTCGTCATTGTCCCCTTCCACAATGCTTTCTGCCTTTCTTGTTAAGACAGTACTGGACAATGAGAATCGCTGTTCCACCGAACTGGTAAAATTGACCAATCACACAGCGCGGTTGACACTGATTTTGCTTTGCTGTATGATAGGGGACACATGCGTTTTTTTCAACACAATCAGCCGGTATATTTTTATCTTTCGTGTCTGTGAATGCTCAGGCGGGGTTTTTATGTACAATTTTGGCCCAACTGGCCGTGTTACCACCAACAAAGATATTTTTAAAGCTGGCCAAACAACCGAATGACGACAAGTTACAATTATTTTGGCAAAGTTTCTCCAAATTTTTCAAACATTTACAGAGTACATAATAAGTTATTTTTATTGGGGAGGGGGTTCCTAATTCTGTACATTATTCCATTGCGTTTCTATTAGCTAATTTACATTTTTGAAATATCTTGTGCACATACAAAATGAAAAAAAAAAAAAAAGCATTTTGTTGCATGCTAATGTGAGTGTAAAGCTATATATGTATTTTTTATACACAGTGGAATAATTTTCAAAAATTTTTATTATTATTATTATTATTATTATTATTATTATTATTATACAGAAATAATTTAGAATAGGAATAATAATGAAATAACCAAGTGAGACTTCTATATGAAACTCTGATATAGCTACTTGCATGGCCTATTGCATGAAAATTAATTAATTACATTTGAATTGCATTTATTTCAATACAAATTTGTGCTTAAATGAAAGTAAAGTTTGTTCTGACTGGAGCGGTAACTCTTACAGTTATAAATAATAAATAATAAAATCAGGAACAATGTATTTTGAGTGTGCAGATCAATCATGGTGAATTTGCAGTCATATATGGCACTCATGCGAATGATTTTGCACCCATGCAAATAATGACCCTGATACTGCTGTTGCTAGGAAACAGACTCAGGGGTCTACACCTGTGTTGCCTCCAGTTCCAGTGGTGAGACCAGTTGGAGTGGAGTACTTACTGTGAAAGGTAAGCCCACACGCTTTCTTCACTGGCGCTCGTTTTCGTGATACAGCTCTGTGTCTTTTGCTCTGTTGTATTTGTTCGCATTAACTATGTAGTAGCTTCACACAAACATTGTCCTGGTCAATTATTGCTGCAGGAAATAGAATTAGCTTCATTAATAGTGACTGAGTGATGTAATTGGAAACGAATGCGATGAAAATAGTAGGTGAGTTTCTTTTGCTTGAAAAGTGATAGGTTATGAAGCCTTTTTAAACAACGATGAAATCTAATCTTAAAAACTCGGGATTCTGGGCTTGGTGAAGACTTTCTGTGTTTAGTTTGCATGTGCTTCCCGTGGTTCCTTCCAGGTACTCAGGTTTCCTTCCATAATGCAAAGACATAAATTTGGCTCACTGGCTGTTTCAAATTGCCTCTAGAGTGTGTGCGTGCGTGTGTGCGTGTGTGTGTGCGTGTGTGCGTGTGTGTGCGTGTGTGTGTGTATGTGTGTGTGTGTGTGTGTGTGTGTGTGTGTGTGTGTGGGTGTGTGTGTGTGGGTGGGTTGGGGGGGCTCTGCAATGGTCTAGTCAGCTGTTCAGGCTGTACCACACCTTCTGCTAGTGTCGGCTGAGATAAGATGCCAGCCTTCTCGCGACCTCAGTAGGAATAAGGCGCTCAGCAAATAAGTGATGAGGAGTGAGCGTACTCAGATTGCCGTAATAACAGTAATAATAATAATAGTAATAATAAGCTTTTCTTTATTAATGATAGCTTCACTTGCTGAGATATCACTGTTCGAGTGGAAATCAATACTGTAGTCAACAAGTCCAAAAAACATTCATCTTCTTTCATACTTCATTCCAAAACATATCTGTGGCATTTGCAGTAAAGCAAGTAAAGCACAAAGTTGTAATATGTTGTTGACTGTGAATCTGTGTGGTACAGAGAGTGCCGATATGGCTATGGCCCCTGTCTCAGAGCCTTATCAGTTGCCCGGGCCACCTCATAAGCCTGTTGTGACCGACGTGACACGGAACAGTGTAACATTGACCTGGCAGCGTAACGCCCATGAGGGAGGCTCTGCTGTGACCTCTTACATCATCGAGGCCTTCAGGTAAGAGAAACTGTATCGCAGACAGACTCTTTCATTTCAATATGCACGCATAAACACATACATAAACAAACACACACCCAAACACACATGAACTATAATTTTATACATACAAATTATCTCAACTTACGAAAGCCCAACAAACGAAAAATGCAGGTTACGAAACGCATTTTCCTCAAATTTTTGTCTCTGGATACGAAACAAGTTCATGTTACGAAAGTGCCATCTCAAAAATTCAAACAATGCGCGAGTTGCTCTTCCAACATGCTCTCCCATGTTGATCTCCCAACATCCCGCCCCGCTGGCCTCCCATTGGCTAGCTCCCAACATTCCACTCTGCTGGCCTCCCATTGGCTAGGAAGGATGACGCAGCTCCCTCCCATTGGTTATCTCCCAACATCCCACCCCGCTGGCCTCCCATTGGCTAAGAGGGATGATGCAGCTCCCTCCCATTGGCTATTATGGAGCTGCATCTCCCATAATGCTTTTCGTGTAAAAGACAGAGTTACTGTTTTTTGAATGTGCTCATTGCAACTTTATTTTTTGGCTCAGGCTTTTAACCTTGCATAAACATTTGTAAGATTATTACTTTACAAGATTTGTAAGATTATAACTCTGCTAAGAAGACGTGGTCAACGCACGCGCACGCACACACACACACACACGTGTGATTGCCAATGCGAGTGAGAAGAAGAAACGGGCTCGTGGCCTGCGGTTGCGTGATATCGCAAAGAAATATAACCAAATCTGTCTACCATCGGTACGAGATTGAAGCAGAAGGAGGCCTTAAAAGGTATATTTTTATACTTTTTAAAGGGTTTAGGGGGTAGTATTGGGGGCCTTGGAACGAATCACACGTTTTACATGTAAAATGCGGTTCAAGTTACGAAAAATCCAGGTTACGAAACCACTTCCGAAACAGATTAATTTCGCAAATTGAGGTACCACTTTTACCTAATTGTTAATCAAAACTGAATATATTCAATTCTCACTCATTTGCTAAACATTTGCTAAACTATTAGGGTCGCAGGGAGACTGAAGCCTATCTCAACTGACACTGGGTAAGGGCAGGGTACATTCCAAACAGCTCCACAGACCATTGCACGGCAACACACACACACACACACACACACACACACACACACACACACACACACACACACACACAACCATTCACACTTGCACACACTTGCACCCAGGGACAATTTGGAGCAGCTACTTTGCCTAATGCACATGTTTTTGGACTGTGGGAGGAAACTGCAGTACCCCGAGAAAACCAGGCAAGCACGTGGAAAAAATGCAGACTTCATACAGAAATAACTGGGTTCGCGATCTGAAACCAGGACCTTCTTGATATGATGTGGACGTGCCACTATGCCACGGTGACGGTCCTGGCTTTGAGCTCGGTGTTTCAGTGTAGAGTTTGAATGTGTGGGTTTCCTCTGGGTACCGCAGTGTCTTCCCACAGTTTGAGGACACCCACATTAGGCTAACTGGCTGTTCCAAGTTGTCTGTAGGTGTGTGTGTGTGTGTGTGTGTGTGTGTGTGTGTGAGAGAGAGAGAGAGAGAGAGAGAGAGAGAGAGAGAGAGAGAGGTGACCCTGAAATGGACTGGCAAGCAGTTTAGGGTGCACTGTGCCTTCACCCAGCGTCAGCTGAGATAGGCTACAGCCTCACCATGACCATAGTAGGATTAAGCGGATTAGCAAATGGATAGATGGAAAGAAAAAAGTTTTTATTCGATGACAATGTCTATAGTGAGACACACACACACACACACACACACTCGCATGCATGTGTCATAACAGCACATATACTGTACCTACAGAGACATTTGTTCACTCCACTAGACCCATACATTTACCGATTTCCTAGTGCCTTGTCTCCTTCTTTTTTTTTTTTTTTTTTTCATCTGCTGGATATTATTGTCTTCTGCCAGAGGCAGCTCTTCTAAGACATCCTTCATTTTTTATTAATTGAGTGTCACTGTGACAGTTATGCTAGCCAAGCATGACAGACATAAGGCAGTACTGCCCTGTAGGTGCCCTATTATTGACCCTCCCTCCTCCTCTTGTATCTTTCTCTCTCATCGCACATGCACAGTCCATAATGTGAACTTTACCCTGCACCTAAGACTCTTCGGCTGGTACGTGTTCAGAATTCACGTCTCATTTTTATTTACTAACTTCCAAATTCTGTGCACATTAAATTCAGTCGGTGCAATGTGGGCTGCTGTCGGATGGACCGAGAGCAAAAATATAAGACATGCTAATGAATTCAAATCCAGTCCACCCGGATGACTCTTAAGGCTATTGTAAGCCTGCTGTAATGGGGCGCGCTCTAATTACAGAGCCGGAGTCTTGTGGGCTTCACATTGAGGGCTTATAGCGGGTGAGATGCAGGCTGAACAACAGAGCGCCACACACACACACACACACACACACACACACACACACACACACACACACACACACACACACACACACACACACACACACACTGTCACTGTGCTTTACTTCACTCTCTGGCCCCTCGGGCAGTGGTTTGTGGTGCCACATGACCCAAAATTGATTCTTTATCGAGTGTTCTGGGCTTGAATGTAGTGTTTACAATAACATTTCCTTGCCTGTGGTGTTCAGGGACATCTAGGAGGAAGAAAGGGCAGGAGATGAAGAATGGATGGAAGATGAGAATATATATATATATATATATATATATATATATATATATATATATATATATATATATATATAAACATATATAATAATAATAATAATAATAATAATAATAATAATAATAATAATAAACATATATATAAATATATATATATAGATAGATATATATATAGATAGATAGATAGATATATAGATATATAGATATATATATAGTGTGTGTGTGTGTGTGTGTGTGTGTGTGTGTCAGTTCTAGTATTATTCAGTAGTTAGGAAGAAGGACAAAAGGGCAGAGTGCATTCTTTTTCTTTGTCGAGCTATATGTATTTACAATATACTGTAGGGCAAAGGAGAAAAGAGGCATATGCATTTGTTCTCAAGAAATGGCCAAAGTGACCTTGGATTTATTGCCTCTCTCTTCCAATGCTGCGAGCTGAATATTTACGAGCTTCCTGGTGTTCATGCCTCTCTAGAACATTGCAAGCTGGCCGCTTCTGCAGCAAGGAAAAAACCCTCAAAGGGAATATAAAGCTGTAAATGCACAATGGAGATATTTGTTAACCACTGACAAAGTCAGCAGTGGACAGATGTGTGTAGTGGATAATGTATGTGAACAGCATAATGCAGATGTTTACATAGTGTAATATGAGCCCGGGATATTATCACATACACTTTTTTTTTTTTTTTTTTTTTTTAGTATTTATAGTATTTAGTGGGGCCGGTGGCGTAGTGGTTAGGGTGCTGCGCTCATGATCAGGAGGTTGTGAGTTCGAGTCCCACTGAGACCCTGACTGTGCTATGACCCCTGGGCAAGGTCTCAACCACAAGTGTGCCTCTGTTCACCCGGCAGTATAAATGGGTACCAGTAAAATATACTGGGAAGGTAACCTGCGATAGACTAGCGTCCCATCCAGGGGGAGTTGAACTCCTGGTTGCTTCACGCTATGGAAACCGGGGATAAGCACCGGTCCGATGAGCCACGAGGCTCGGGTGTAAAAACCCCCCAAATAGTATTTAGTACTCATTACAGAGATAGCACAATAACAAGCGTTCCTTCTTAAGACTTTCATTTCTGTCTGGGCCGATCTCAGCGTGCTCAAGGCAAAGGTGGGGTACACCCAGAACAGTTCATCAGATCATTGCAGGGCAATGCATGCACATCGAAACACTACATTCAAGCCCAGAACACTCGATAAACACATGCACAACACATGCATTCATATTCACTGTCACATCTTGGGGCAAATTGGAAGAGCCAATCGGAATAATGAATATGATATTGGACTGTTGGAGGGAACTAGAGTACCCGGAATAAACCCATGCAAGCATGGAGAGAACACGTGAAGGTCACACAGAAACACCCAGCACTTTCTTGAGGTGACGTGGACTGCTGACCACTGCACCGCTGTGTCACACTGCACTGATGTTGTTTAGGAGGAACCTTTGAAAAAGTAGTACTGAACTGCTTTATACTACTAGGATCTCGGGGAGGCTGGAGCCTAACTCAACCAATTCTAAGTAAAGGCAGAGCTCTCCCTGAACAGCTCACCCAGTCCATCGCAGGGCAATACAGATGCTTCTATTCACACTCACAGTCACACCAAGCGGAAGTTTGGAAGACCTAGTTCACCTAATATGCGCGTCTTTGGAGTGTGGAAGGAAACCAGAGTACCCTGAGGGAACTCATTCAAGCATGGGGAAACCATGCTGATTTCACTGAGAATGCTACCAGAACCCTCAACTGGAACTCAGGAAATTCTTGCTTTGAGGCAGATCTATTAACTATTACACCCCAGTGCCGGTCTTACAAAAACACTGCTCTATTAAAAATAAATAAATATAACAAGTAAAACACAGGAATGTTTATTGATTCCTGAACAGTTTGACTCAGACTTCCATTGGTCGGTGGTGATAACGCTTGAGGTGTGATTGAAAAGCACAGTGGCGTAGTGGTTAGCACGTCTGCCTCACAGCAAGAAGGTCCTGGGTTCAATTCCCAGCTCGGTGTTTCTGTGTGGAGTTTGGATGTTCTCCTTGTGCTTGTGTGGGTTTTCTCCAAGTACTCTTGTTTCCTCCTACAGTCCATGGTAAGTTAATTGGCTGTTCCAATTCACCCCTAGGTGTGAATGTGAGTGTGAATGGTTGTGAGTGTTGGCCCTGCAATGGCCTGGCAAACTGTCCAGAGTGTACCCTGCCCTCGCCCGGAGTCAGCTGAGCTGGGCACCAGCCTCCCCGCAAACTTAGTTAGGAGTAAGCAGTTCAGAAAATGAATTGATGGATGTATAAATTACAAATGATGGTGGATGCCAGCAAGTCAAACTCTTTGTGTGGATGTCTTCAAGTTCTCACTTTTCCTTGCAAACAAAAAAAACAAATAATTTCTGAGCAAAGCGACAACTTTGTGTCTTTCTGCAACATGTACAGACTTTAAGAAGAGTTTCAGACTACTCAGTGTCAGAGTCTCGTTTTGTGACATTTGTGGTAATTTCAAATACAGTATTCAACATGATAACCGCCCAGGGTGCTTAAAAAATTGGAGCGGGTGGGCGCACACAGTGGTACCTCACCTTACGAATGTCTCACCAAATGAAAAATTCAGGTTACAAAAAGCATTTTCCCAAATGTTTTGTCTCAGGATACAAAACAAGTTCACGTTACGAAAGCACCATCTTCAAAATTCAAACTCGCCCTGTCCAAGACGGCGTCAGGTGGACATTAAAACACAACATTCAAACAATGCATGAGCTGCTCTCCCATCAATGACGTTCAAACGTCCCGTCCCGCTGGCCTCCCATTGGCTAACAACCGAGCTGTCGTTCATGTCGCCTTCACTCAAGCGCCATCTTGGACAGGTCCACCTGACGCCATCTTGGACAGGGACGCCATCTTGTCCTGACGCCATCTTGGACATCATTGCCTAGGAGGAATGACGTATCTACCTCCCATTGCCGATTATAGAGCTGAATCCACCATGATGCTTTTCGTGGAAAGGACAGAGTTACTGTTGTTTCATTTCTTAACTCAGGCTTTTAACCTTCCATAAACATTTGTAAGATTATAACTCTGCGAAGAAGACATGGTCAACACATCACACAGACACACACAGTGAGAAGAAACGGGCTCGAGTGATATCACAAAGGAATATGGCCAAACCCGTCTACCATCGGTACGATATTGAAGCGGAAGGAGGTCTTAAAAAGGTATACTTTTATACAGTGGTATGAAAAAGTATCTGAACCTTTTGGAATTTCTCACATTTCTGCATAAAATCAACATCAAATGTGAAAAATACTCATCACTTTCTGATAGGTCCATATCTGGCTCATCGCTCCATTCATTCAGAGCATCCCATAGTTTTGCTGGAGTAGTTTCTAATGGTTCATCGGTTGTTGGACATTTACCAAGAGCACAGCAAAATGTTTTCCTGTTTTTTAAAGCACGGTGGAACAATCATATGTGTTGTTACTGATGAACATTATAGACATTCCCCAGTGGCAGGGGGTCTTGAAATACTGTGTAAACTCACTTTTACAGGCAGTGAACACCCCATTTTATGGTGACAGAGACTGATCCAATAAAATTGGGAAGTATGATCTATGATTTTGCTCCCAGTACACATGGGCGGTTATTAGACGTAAGATAAAAAAAAAACATTGGGGGGGGGGTTAATTGGAGCAGGGCGCTTATTACATCGAATACGGTATGTTTAAAATTCTGTTCAAATTTGAGAACATTTTGAGAATTTGAGTTTTTGACTTTGCAGGATTTGTATTAAGTGAAATCTGTGCGCACTCACACATTCGCTGCAGATGGACCGGCTGGAGTTTCGCTAGAAAAAGATGAAGTGCTCCTTTAATACGATTTCAGAGATCTTTATTTATTTATAGTTGAACCAACATTCAGGTTAAAAGTGCATTTCTAAAAAGTGATTTTTTATTTATTTTTTCTGGAAATCTTAATGAATATGATTATAAAATTCTCACTCGGCTCATACTATATAGTACATGCCCGAGGCTATAAAGTAGGCCTGGTGCAAAATATATTTTGAAACTTAGTTAAGTGTAATCATTTGCTTCAAGGGTTTTTGGACACATGAGCCTACATGGTTCAGCTCGTCAGCTTGTCGTACTTGTCGTGGTTGCGTTTTGCTATTTGCTTCCTCTCATGTAAACCCCGACTAAAAATAAGTCATCGTCATCATACAGAACTGTCATACATCCAGAATGAATGGCATCATTCAGTAGAGCATGTAATGGCTATCTCTGGGTTCACCAATGAAAGGCCATAAGCAAGGCCATTCTCTGTTAAAGTACACACACACACACACACACACACACACACACACACACACACACACACACACACACAAACATGCATACACACGACTGAAAAAAACTGAATGCATTGGAATAAATGCAGTTTAAGTCACTGGTTTTATACTCATGACATCATACGGTTGGTTTGAAAACAGTGTTCACATTAAACGGTCATTCTCATGTCGCCATTTGTGAAGGTCAGTGGTTTGTGTAATTTAATAAACTCTCTGACTAATGAAGATGTCACTTTTTTTCCCTCCTTGCAGTCAATCTGCGGGCAATACGTGGCAGACAGTAGCAGACCTGGTACGATTTGAAAAGCATACAGTGACTGGCCTCTTCCCCAATACCATCTACCTCTTCATTATTCGAGCAGTTAATGCCTATGGACTTAGCGACCCCAGCCCAATCTCAGAGCCAGTGCGCACACAAGGTATGCGTGTAATTGGGATTCTAGATGTTTTTCTTACCATGCTAGATAAATCGATATTAACAAAACTGGAGAAAATTGCTAGCAAATTGAGGGTATGGATTTTTTGAAGGTGGAGGTGGTTTTGGCGATTGGCTCAAGGAAAGGTGATCCCGAGGATATGGTTCAATACTTGATTCAACCTCATCTGATGCAATAGTTGTGTCTACGAAATGGGCAGTAAGGCCCTGGATGTTAAAGAATTGCAGTAATAGCTGTTTACTATACTTTCTTATTTTTAGATATAAGTCCAACTGGGCAGGGTGTGGACCACAGGCAGGTTCAACGAGAGCTGGGTGAAGTGGTTGTGGAACTACAGCAGCCTGTACTGCTGACTGCATCAAGTGTCCGGCTAACCTGGACTGTAAGTACTTACTACATCGTCTCTCTGAGTCCACGATGTATAATTAGTAAAAACACACACTGTGACTCAGGCTGGTGAATTCAGACAGTGCCTGGGCATCCATTGCAGGGAGTCGAACAGAGTATAATTGGCTTTTCTGTCAGACTTTTCTCTCTACGCTGTTAACCTAAGCTAATTATTGGTATGTGCTGTGTACAGAGTCGGGCAGTTTGGGTTCATCTCCAAGTGTAATAAACGCCCATCAAACTTTGCATGAGTTTGAAATGATGTAATAGTGTCATCACGTGTCATTAGGAAAGCACTCTCACTCACCCACTGACTCACTTAACTGCTTCATCCTTATCAGGGGCTGGAGCCTATCTAAGCCGTTACTGAGCAAAGGAGGGGTAAATCCTAAACATCTCAACAGCCCATCGCAGGGCAATACACCCACAACCATTCAGCCAGTTAGTCTAATGTGTATGTTGCTGGACTGTGGGTAGGAACCAAAGTACCTGGAGGAAACCCAAACACAAGAAGAACTTGCAGACTCCACACCTCAGTGTCCAAGCTCGGGACTTGACTGCAGGACATTCTTGTTGTGAGGCAGCATGGCCAGATATACTAACCAGTAGACCATCATGCTGCCGATGGGAGAGGCAGTTACACTTTAATAATGTTATATATATATATATATATATATACTAGTCCTCATAGTTCTCAAAAAATTAGCATATTGTGATAAAGTTCATTATTTTCTGTAATGTACTGATAAAAATTTAACTTTCATATATTTTAGATTCATTGCACACCAACTGAAATATTTCAGGTCATTTATTGTTTTAATTCTGATGATTTTGGCATACAGCTCATGAAAACCCAAAATTCCTATCTCAAAAAATTAGCATATCATGTTCAGGTAGTCTAAACGAGCTATTAACCTAATCATCTGAATCAACCAATTAACTCTAAACACCTGCAAAAGATTCCTGAGGCTTTTAAAAACTCCCAGCCTGGTTCATTACTCAAAACCGCAATCATGGGTAAGACTGCCGACCTGACTGCTGTCCAGAAGGCCTTCATTGACACCCTCAAGCAAGAGGGTAAGACACAGAAAGAAATCTCTGAGCGAATAGGCTGTTCCCAGAGTGCTCTATCAAGCCACCTCAGTGGGACGTCTGTGGGAAGGAAAAAGTGTGGCAGAAAACGCTGCACAACCAGAAGAGGTGACCGGACCCTGAGGAAGATTGTGGAGAAGGGCCGATTCCAGACCTTGGGGGACCTGTGGAAGCAGTGGACTGGGCTACAGGTGCCGCATTCCCCAGGTCAAGCCACTTTTGAACCAGAAACAGCGGCAGAAGCGCCTGACCTGGGCTACAGAGAAGCAGCAGTGGACTGTTGCTCAGTGGTCCAAAGTACTTTTTTCGGATGAAAGCAAATTTTGCATGTCATTCGGAAATCGCGGTGCCAGAGTCTGGAGGAAGACTGGGGAGAAGGAAATGCCAAAATGCCTGAAGTCCAGTGTCAAGTAGCCACAGGCAGTGATGGTCTTGGGTGCCATGTCAGCTGCTGGGGTTGGTCCACTGTGTTTTATCAAGGGCAGGGTCAATGCAGGGTCAATCTATCAGGAGATTTTGGAGCACTTCATGCTTCCATCTGCTGAAAAGCTTTATGGAGATGAAGATTTTCATTTTTCAGCACGACCTGGCACCTGCTCACAGTGCCAAAACCACTGGTACATGGTTTACTGACCTTGGTATTACTGTGCTCAATTGGCCTGCCAACTCTCCTGACCTGAACCCCATAGAGAATCTGTGGGATATTGTGAAGAGAAAGTTGAGAGACACCAGACCCAACACTGTGGATGAGCTTAAGGCCGCTATCGAAGCATCCTGGGCCTCCGTAACACCTCAGCAGTGCCACAGGCTGATTGCCTCCATGCCACGCCGCATTGAAGCAGTTATTTCTGCAAAAGGATTTCCGACCAAGTATTGAGTGCAGAACTGAACATAATTATTTGAAGGTTTACTTTTTTTTTTTGTATTAAAAACACTTTTTTTTTTTTTTATTGGTCGGATGAAATATGCTAATTTTTTGAGATAGGAATTTTGGGTTTTCATGAGCTGTATGCCAAAATCATCAGCATTAAAACAATAAAAGACCTGAAATATTTCAGTTGGGGTGCAATGAATCTAAAATATATGAAAGTTTAATTTTTATCAGTCCATTCCAGAAAATAATGAACTTCAACACAATATGCTAATTTTTTGAGAGGGACTAGTGTGTGTGTGTGTGTATATATATATATATATATATATATATATATATATATCTCTGGTGGCATGGGGAGG
Source organism: Plotosus lineatus (assembly GCA_024760905.1). Lineage (NCBI taxonomy): Eukaryota > Metazoa > Chordata > Actinopteri > Siluriformes > Plotosidae > Plotosus > Plotosus lineatus. Next base: position 7,779,699 of record CM045750.1, on the reverse strand, counting down.
TAGTGGTTAGCACGTCCACCTCACAGCAGGAAAGTCCTAGTTTTGCTTACTGTCTTAGGCTCGGGCATTTCTGTGTGGAGTTTGCTTTGCATGTCCTCCCCATGTTTGTGTGGGTTTCCTGTGGCTACTCTGGTTTCCTCCTACAGTCCAAAAACATGTACGGTAGGCTCACTGCCCTTACCAAAATGCTCGTAGGTGTGAATGGCTGTGTGTTGCTGTCGTGTGGTGGCCTGGCAAGCTATGCAGGGTTTACTCTGCCCTTGCCCAAAGTTGGCTGACATGGGCGCCAGTCCCCCTGCATCCCTAATTTGGATTAAGAAGCTTAGACATGAATGATTGAATGGATTAATAGCTCGAGTGAAATAGGGGATATCAAGCTAGCATGTAGAAATTAGCAACAAGCCCAGCTGTGTTGTTTTTGGGTTTTTACCCCCAAGCCTCATGGCTCATCAGGCCGGTGCTTATCCCCGGTTTCCGTAGCGTGAAGCGACCAGGAGTTCAACTCCTCCTGGATGGGACGCTAGTCCATCGCGGGTTACCTTCCCAGTATATTTTTACTGGTACCCATTTATACTGCTGGCTGAACAGAGGCACACTTGTGGTTGAGACCTTGCCCAGGGGTCTTAGCACAGTGAGGGTCTCAGTGGGATTTGAACTCACAACCTCCCGATCATGAGCGCAGCACCCTAACCACTACGCCACCGGCCACGCGGTGTGTTGTTTAGAATGCACTAAATTTCTTTATGATGTGGATTTAGGGTGAAGTGACAATTTCTTTAAGCAAGCTTATTTAACCAAAAATCTTCTGTTCCAGATTGACCGCCAGTCCCAGTATATCCAAGGCTATCGGTTGCTTTACCGTCCAATCAGTGGCTCCTGGCTGCAGCAAGATGTAAAAGCAGCCCCTGAACATAGCGCTGTCCTCAATAACCTACTGAAAGGCACCGAATATGAGGTGAAAATCAGGCCCTACTTCAATGAATTCCAGGGCATTGACAGCCACGTACTGATCATCCGAACTCCAGAAGAGGGTTAGTGCTATAATAAAGTAGGTTATAAAATATACCTACAGGATTTTGCTGTTAAACGTGTTTGAATTGTGATACTTTTTCCCCCTTTTTAGTCCCCAGCGCCCCTCCTCAGGCAGTCACGGTGTCAACAGTCACACTCAATGCCAGCTCCAGCATCACTGTTTCATGGCAACCTCCCCCTACGGAGATGCAAAATGGTATCATCCAAGAGTACAGGGTAAGATATTTGCACAATCAGGGCAGAAATAGACATGAATAGCTTAGCAAACTAGCTAGCTGAAATCGTTCTTGTATTTTGTCTAATCGGCGGCACGGTGGCATTAGTACTTAGCATGTCCGTCCAACAGGAAGAAGCTCCTGGGTGTGGCACGGGTATTTCTATGTAGAGCTTGTACGTTTCCCCCATGCTTTATATGGGTTTCCTCTGGGTACTCTGGTTTCCACCCACAGTCCAAAGACATGCACATTAAGCGAATTGGCTGTTCCAAAATGTGTTGGCCCTGCAATGGTCAGCCGTGTGCTATTTAGGGTGTACCCCACCGTCACCCAAAAATGACTGAGATAGGCTTTAACCTCCCCATAACCTAGTAGGATTAAGTGCTTTGGCAACATTTTTGAATAAATGACGAGTCAGCTTTGTTGAGTGTAAATTGTTGGATATATGGATGTAGTCGTCACTCACTTTAAACTTCTGGCGCGACCCAGAGTACCAGCCTTTCCAGCAGCTCCGTGTGTGACTTCTTCATTTTATTTTTCTTCACTTATTTGTCTGCTTTTACCGTTCTTCACTTATATATATCCTATGTATATGGACCCTCACACACAAACAATGTTTCTTTGCTCGAAAGAGGAATCACTGGCCCTGAAAAAGTCCCGAGCTGTTACAGTTCCACATTTACCTGACAAGGTGAGGAGACCGTACTGTGGCTGCTGAGCCGGCGCTAAGCTAAAAGTTAAGCAGCTAGCGAAGAAGTGGCGTTACAATCCTGCACTATCATCATTTATGATGGGAAACGTGAACTTGCTGTCTTTCACTTACCCACGGGATTTGGACACACCTTTCCACCACGTGTCAATGCGGAAGTAACATGTGACGACATCTACTCCGCTGTTGGTAGATTGCAAACACAGCATCCGGAGGTGCTTGTGTTCATGTCTGGGACTTTAATCATATGAATTTGGTCAAAACTCTACACCGGGGGAACAAGACAATTGATTTACTGTATGTAAATGCAAAAGATACATACAGCGCCTCTCCACTGCCCCCACTGGAGAAAGCTGATCATAACCTCATTCTGCTACAACCTTATTACAAACCAAGAGTAAAGAGGTTCACCACAACACTACGATCATTAAGGAAGTGGACTCTCGAGGCAGCGCGGGCTTTGAAACACTGTTTTGGATCGACGGACTGAGATGTAATGCACAGTGATGACATTGAGGAGTTGACTGACTGCACTACAGATTACATTAACTTCTGTAATGGACATTGCTGTTCCAGTAAGAACTGTACGATGCTTTGACACCAACAAGCCCTGGATCACTAGTGATATCAAAGGGCCTCCTGAACCAGAAAAAGACGGTCTTTAAAGATGGCGATCAAAAGGAGCTCAAGCAGGTATAGAAGGTACTCAAAGTCCAACTCAGACAGGCAAAGGAGTAGTACAGGGGAAGTTCGAGCAGCTCGAACCGGGGTGCAACCATCACTCAGGGCTTAGTGAAGGCCAAGTAGTTAAACGGCTTCTTCAACAGGTTCAACTGCAGAAACCCATTCTCACCCCAGAGCTCTGCAAACTCCATAATCCATTCCACCCGCTCCCTCCCCCACTGGCAGATACGGTACTGTGATAAAGGAGAACAACCCCACAACCACAATCACAGCAGCCCAAGTGAGCTGACAACAAAGAAGGCTCCATCCCTGTAAAGTAGCAGGCCCAGACGGCGTCTCCAAGGCTGTTTTAGCTAGAAAACCCTTTCCTGCACATGTTCTACCTGAGTTTGGTATGTGGAAGTGTCCCTCAGCTGTGGAAAAGGTTATGCATCATCCCAGTCCCAAAGGGACCACGTCCCGGGGACCTGAACGATTTCAGACTGGTTGCCCTAACATCACAAATGATGAAGACCATGACCATATACAGTACACACACACACACACACACACACACACACACACACACACATATATATATATATATATATATATATATATATATATATATATATATATACATTTTCAGTGGGCCCTTGACTATGCGCAGTTTTGCACTCATGGTTTGAGTATTCGCAGAATGCCGAGCAACTGACACGTCACTCAAATTCAGCCAATGGCTGTCCTCCTTCCTGCTGATTGGTTGAGATGATGTAACGCCCCTTTTTCCTCATTCACGCACAAGTTGTCAATGAGCCACTTTTTTGTGTGTGTGTGTGTGTGTGTGTGTGTGTGTGTGTGTGTGTGTGTGTGTGTGTTTTAATTACCAGTTAAGCTCTATGATGCCAGTCAAACGCTGTGCGTCTTTTCTGGCTAAGCGATAGAAAACGCTTGATGTCTCTTCTGAAGAAATAAGACTTTCTCCTGAAGAAACAACAGTTTCCTCTGAACTGTTGTATTGAAGTCTTTTTCAATTATTATTCCAGTACAGTACCTAAATTAATGTTTATGCGCGAGATTTTATGTTCTGTAGCATGTTTAACAAACGACACCAAAAGGCTAAACTTTATTACGCTTCAAGTCCTTTTACATTGAACTTGGAGTGACGTCTTGGAGGGATCCTTGTATATATATTTTATTTACATCTTATGTTATTTTTTTATGTTTAATTGTTGTTATAAGCATTTATAGCATTGAATATGTATTTATTGATATTATATACATATACAGTAAAACCTCCGCTGACGAACGCTTAAGCTCACGAACTTTTCGCCTCAAGAACATTAAATTTGCGAGCATATTGTCTCTGCTGACGAACTAGTTTTCGGCGGACGAATCAAACCACGCGGTCGAACAGCGCCACGGTGGCGGCCACGAGAAGCTGACGCACGCTCACGGCGTCACAGTTCGTCACACCCCTTTCTTTGAATGCGGAAGTGGTTTGTGTTTGATAGACATTTTGGACCATATTGAGTGTACTTTTGCTATTATGGGACCGAAAAAGACCCCACCACAGGCGGAGATCATTGAAAAACACGAACGAGGTGTGCGTTTGTGTGACTCAGCGTCCCAGTACCAGTACGCTAAGTCTACCATTGCTCCCATCCTTAAGAACAAGGAAGCTATTAAGGGTGCGTGTGTGGCTAAGGGTGTTTCCAAACAGTAGGCGTTTCCAAACACTCCTTCCAAACAGTAAGTCCCTCCCTCCCTCCTCCTCCCACTCCATTCCATCAAGCCATCAACTACCATCACAAAGGTAAATAAAACCACTTTATTATACAGTACAGTTTATTTCTTTAATTACAATACAATAGACATTTATTATACATAAAATAAGGTATATTTTTGTGTAGTTTTAAGGCTTATTTATTAGAAAATTATGTTTTATGGGGACCTGGGAACGGATTATTCTCATTTTAATGGTTTCTTATGGGAAATAAATGTTCGGAAGACGAACTTTTCGCCTCACAAACACTTTCTGTGAACCAATTATGTTCGTGAGCAGAGGTATCACTGTATACATGTACGTATATGTCAGTGTGTGTGTGTGGGGGGGGTGATCCTACTTCGCGGATTTTGATGGTTGCGTGGGGATCTCGGTCCCAATTAACCGTGTAAAGTGAGGGATCCCTGTATATATATATATATATATATATATATATACACACACACACACACACACGGATAGCTTAATATAGTTCCTCTGTTGTCTTTTGTGCACTTTCTTTTATAATTACTGCTAAACAAAGAGATGCTGAACTGATTTTCATTCATCATGCAACAGCTGACAATAAAGATCTCTTATCTCATCTGTTATCTTATTGGAGATGAGACTCTTATGATTGGTTTCATACATAATGTACCCTTAATGTTCAGATCTTACTATAGATACAGGAGACAACAGAAAATGAGACTTTCATAAATTATACCTTATGACATAATCATTTCAATATTTAAGGCACTGGAGCCTGTACTGTATTACTGTTATTACAGTACTAAGAAAAATGCTCTCTCTCTCTCTCTCTCTCAGATCTGGTGCCTGGGAAATGATTCTCAGGCACGCTACCACATCAACCAGACAGTAGACAGGAACGTCTTGTCAACAACAGTAAAGGGTCTGCTGGCTGGTGTCCTGTATCAGGTCGAGGTGGCAGCAGTGACCAGCGCTGGAGAGGGCATACACAGTCAGCCAGTCCCTGTCATTATCAGTGAGTGGCTAATCGGCAAATTTTATCCAAACCGATTGGATCACAAGACGGCATCGTGGAGTAGTGGTTAGCATGTCTGCCTCACAGCAATATCTTGGTTCTTGGGTTGCGTCCCAGGCTTGGCGAGGGCGTTTCTATGTGGACTTTGCATGTTCCCCTAGTGTTCAGGTTGGTTATTTTCTCATTGAACAAGCGTAGTGGATGGTGTGGTGGCATAGTGATTAGCACAGATGTCTCAGCCCAAGAAGGTTTGAATTCGAGTCCCGGGATTGGGTGTCTCTTTGTGGAGTTTGCATGTTCTCCCTGTGCTCGCATGGGTTACCTTCATGTTTTCTACCACAGTACAAAGACATGCATATTTGGCTAATTGACTGTTCCAGATTGCCCCGTGGATGTATATAGTATAATAAAAGGTTGTATACCCTGAATTCCAGGAAACTTGTTGCTATGAGACAAGCAGAATAGTTTCAAGCTAGCTTTCTTACCGCGATTTTTTTTTTTTTGTTGTTGTTGTTCTTTCTTTCTTTTTCACCCCTATCTCTCAGAGTTACCATCCGAGCAGCCTGTTCTGAGTGGCAGCGGAGAATCGGATCAGAACGTCAGTCTTGCTGAGCAGATCACAGACGTGGTAAAGCAACCTGCTTTCATCGCAGGCATCGGTGGGGCATGCTGGGTAATCCTCATGGGCTTCAGCGTGTGGATATACTGCAGGCGCAAGAAGAGAAAAGAACTAAGCCACTACGCCACTTCATTTGCATACACACCAGCAGGTGGACCAAGTAACATACACAAACACACATAACTGGACATGCAGCATATAAACATAACCGCATTAAAATAAACAAATGATGACATTATGTATGTTGGGGTGGGGGTTTGTCTTGCAGTCGGATTTCCTCATGGGGAAAGTGCAGGAATAAATGGAAGGTGGGTTTGTCAGTACACAGTTAAAGCTGTTGAGATGAAGGTCTTTAATGCTTTTGGAATAATACTAGTACTCTATTTTGTTTTCCAGGCCTGGAGTGTTGGGTTCCAACATGGGGAACTACCCATGGCTGGCGGATTCCTGGCCCACTACGAACCTCGCGCATAACGGCAAAGAGTCAGTCAACTGCTGTAACTCCAAACATGACACACCTGAGAGATATTACAATGGTGAGAAACCAATGCGTAACCAAAGTTTGATTTGAATCCATCGTTCTTAGTAATGGAATCAGGAATCGCTTATCAGTGATGGCTTAAATAGGGTGGCACAGTAGTGTAGTAGTTCGCACATCCTTCTCACAGGAAGGAGGTCCTGGGTTCGTGTCCCAGGCTTGGGAATTTCTGTGCTGAGTTTACATATTCTTCCAGTGCTTGTGTTGGTTTCCACTGGGAAGTCCAGTTTCCTCCCATAGTCCAAAGACAGTGCACATTGGCCTGCCTGGCTGCTCCAGCTTGCCTATAGGCGTGAATGTGAATGGTCGTGTGTTGGCCCTCGGATGGTCTGCCAAGCTGTTCAGAGCATACCCATCCTTCTCCCAGAGTCAGCTGAGATAGGCACAGCCTTGTTCAGCAAATGAGTAATGATGAGTGGTGCGTTAACCCTTTATTTACCAACGGGACTTTCAAGTCCTCAAGTTCCATCAACTAGAACTCCCACATGGGCGGGGTGGATAAAGCAGACATGCTGTGTGCTGTACATGGGCTGTGTAAGACGCCAAAGAAGTAGTGGTAGAGGATTTTCTTTGGTATCATAGACCGAACTCTGTCGAATGCCCAGGTAGTCTTCTCCAAGCTTCACATGGAAGACAAGATATAGACCATACTTTCCAAGAGCTGTAACCCAGATGTTGATTACCCTTCCCCACCCACCAGAAGTCTGTTGCCCATTGTCCGCAGCCAAGTGTCAAAGAAGCTCAGAGGTAGTTGGCTTTTTGTGCCAAAAGATATCAGGCTCTAGAATAGAGGTGCTCACTGGGTCGTTTATGACAAGAAGCGAAGAAGGTGTGAGGTGTGCCAGTCAAACAAAACAGAGTCGCGTCCACACAGCCAGTGCGGCACATGCAAAGTGTTTCTCTGCTGCAACGAGAAGAAAAACTGTTTCCTTGCATAATGTCCAGTGATAAATGGACACCGACAAATGATTTCAGTACTGACTTTTTCTCTTTTTTTTCAGTGTCTCTGAACAGAAGGTATTTATGTATATAATGTTTTCAAGAAAAAAAAAAAGGTCCCAGTATCACACATCGGGACTCGGAAGTCCCAGGGTCTGGTTTCCCTCGTAACAATGACTGTATCCATGTCAACATACAGTTTTGGATTTAGAATATAATTTATGAGCCCTGCTGTTGGTGAGCTATCCAGGGTGTAATCTGCCATCGCCCAGAGTTGACTGAGATGGGCGTCAGCCTCCTCTCGACTCTAATTAGGATTAAGTGGTTCAGAAAATGAATTAATATAATTGATGATAGTTGAGCAAAATTACCGCTTTCTGCTGTACATATATCTGGTGATGGTAAATAAATGGTTAAACCAGAAAAAGGGCGAAATTGGGAAAGGTGTGCTTACTATGTCTAGGAAGCGATATGAATGGAGTTCCATTCTGAATAAATAGCAATTGAAGTAATAGATTGACATAAAATTACAGATACATAACTTTAAATGCAGAATTCAGTATATGATTGGTTATTGGGAAAAGGAGGACCTATAGCTTATTGGTGAATGATCACATCTGTCTAATAAAAGGGCAATAAAAAGACACGGATATAGGAGTGTAATGGACACTATAAAATTGTCCCAAAGTGATTTTTCTCTGGCGCTGTGAAATCAGAAACTAAAACCTTGTGTGATAAAAGAAAAACATTGCATCCTTGAGGGTGTAATAAAATGGAAACATCACATACTCTATCACAAATGGGGTCGGTGCAACCTCAAAACCATGACATCATTTAAAATATATGCAGATAATTAACAAGCACAAACTGAAGTCAAAACAGGAATTAAATTGTAAAAACATAATGAACATAGAACAAATAATACACATAATAATAAAAGATAAAATACAACTCTTAAAAGCAGAGTAGATTCATTAGAACAGGCTGTATGGTGGGCCAGTGCTTAGCACGTCACAGCAAGAAGGTCCTGGATTCGAGTCTCGGGCTCAGTGAGGGCATTTCAGTGTGGACCATGTTCTCCTCATGCCTGCGTGGGTTACTCTCGTACACGCGTTTCCTCTCGCAATCCAAAAACATACACATTAGGCTCACTGGCTGTTCTAAAGCCAAGTGGAAGTGTGAATGGTTGCCGTGAGCTGTTTTGGGTGTACCCTAACTTGATCATAGTCGGCTGAGATAGAATCCTTACAACAGTAATAGAATGAATTGGTCCGACAAATGAGTGATTTTTTTTTTTTTTTTCTATAATGAATACTCTTTACTCATTTGATGAAATGTTTAGTACATAAGGGTCATGGGGAGGCTGAAGCCTATCTCAGCCGACACTGGGGTAAGTTGGCATAAACCCTGAACAGCTCATCGGAAAATTGCACGTCAACCCACAACCATTCACAGTCTTTGTGACAAGAAAACACAAGTTTGGTCAGTTAAACGAAAGAGCAGTGTGTATTTCCCAATGGAGTAATACAGTGGTACCTGTACAGGTGTGGCTAGTTAAAATAAATTTGTCTGAACTGGTTCAAGGTTTCGCTCATTAATGTTTCCTAATATATTTATATACGATTTCCTATCAGTTATTGCCTTCCCTATCATACACCTACTACTAGGTAGGGGTGTAAGCATGCACATTCTCCCACAGTTACCTGCAGTGCTGCCACCCACAGCTTTACAAACTGCTGCTCATGTGTATTTAGTGGCAGCCTTGCATACTCTGAGGGAAAGCACTTGCATGAAGTGTTCAGAGACACCCATGACAGGCGAGTGAGCACTATGAGTGACAGGGAAGTAAGTGTATACCATCCCTCGGTCTCATGTGAGCACGGACAATTAGCTTCAGTGGCCTCCCAGTTGCAAATGGCTGCGGCATCAACCTGAATTTGATCTTCAGGTTGACAACTGTGCACACTGTCAATGCACCAACCTAAAAATAGAATTGTCAGTTTCTATAAGCAGGTACACACAATTGGCAAACATTCATTCACTCATTTTCTGTAACCGCTTATTCCTAATTAGACTCGCGGGGAGGCTGGTGCCCATCGCAGCCGACTCAGGGCTAGGTAGGGCAGAGTACACCCTGGATAGCTCGCCAGGCAATCACAGGACGGAAACACGCTGACGGCTATGCAGCCTACTGTTGATGGTCAGCAATGGTTCTTTTACATGCCTCACACCATAGACAGTGAGAGACATGGCCGGCCTACGCTAACCCAGTTAGCTGCACTGGGGCAATTGGCATACATGTTTAGCTAAAAGAAGAAAATGCTAAACTCTTAAACTAAGCTCTATTGTGTCTGTTTGTTGCTTTTAGAGGCCGGAATCTCCAATTACCTCAACCAGACTGAGAAGTACAGCAATGGTTCGAACGAGGGCCCGATCTACAGCACCATCGACCCTACTGCTGAAGACCTACGCAGTTTCTCTATCCCATACACTCAGCACACGACACCCTATGCTAGCACACCCATCATGCCTTTCACGAACCAGACCCCCTGCAGCCCCGACCAAGATGCTGGCCATTGGATTAACCAACCAGGAACCTCCACTGCGCAGTATGCCCAGCCAGACCGCTCTAAAACAGATAATGGTACAGATTATATGTGATTTTTCCATTTTGCAATATGTTTTCCTGTATTTCAGATTACGTATAGCTTTAATGTAAATATTTCACAACACTTCCACTCACAGTGATGATTCCTTCTTCTTGTAGTTAAACAATCAAAGCAGAAGTCAATGGGGAAGGCAGTGAAAACTCCATCTTTGAACTGGATGGAGTCTTTACCACCTCCGCCCCCTTCTTCAGAGTTGGAGCACTGTGCAGATGATGATGAGAATGAACATATAGAGGACATGGGGTAAGAGAATATTATATATAATAATATATATCGGGGGAAGTTACGGAAAATGCCGCAAAGCAAGGCCAATTATGCAAAAAATCCCTCAAACAAACAAAAACAAAAAAAACCCATCAAAACTACTTACATTTTTATGTGAGGTGCGCGTCTGCGCATGCGTCTGTATGTGTGCGTATTTATATTTTGTTTACATTGTATGCATTATTTTTGAATGTTTAATTGTTATTGTAAGCATTTATACCATTGAATATATATTCATTGATATTATATACACATATACATGTATATGTCCCCCCCTGACTGGTGTATACGTACATCTATATCTGTATATAATATCAATGAATATGTATTCAATTCAAACCCCCACAACACCCCCACCCCCACCCCCCCATCCCGGTTGATCCTACTTCGTGGAATTCGGCAGTTGCGGGGGGGGGCGGGGGGCGGGGCGGGGGGGGGGGTGTCTTGGTCCCAGTTAACCATGGAAAGTGAGGGATCCCTGTAATATCTTTTTAATTTATTGAGAACTAATTCAAATTCAATCGGTGTGAATGCGAGTCGGGTGAGATAGTGGTGTTGTGGTTAATACCCTGCCTCACAGTTAGGAGGTCTTGAGTTTCAGTCCTGGGCTCAGCAAGGACGTTTCAGTGTGCAGTTTGCATGTTCTCCCCATTTGCTTTTTCTGAGTACTCTGATTTCCTTACAAAATAAAAGCACATGTACATTAACGCTAATTGGCTGTTCTAAATCACCACTAAGTTTGGATATGTGACTGGCTGTATATGTCTTGACCCTGTGATAGGGTATCGTGTCTTCACCTATATTTGACTGAGGTTGTTCATGGATGTATGTGTTTGCCCGTTGATAGACTGCTACCTTCTCAGGGGGTGCTCTATCTCTCTGATAAAATCAGCTGAGATTTGCTCGAAATTCACTCACAATCCTGACAGATAAGCCGTATAGATGATGGAGGAACAGATGCATGGATGGATGGATAGCTCTCTTTTCCATAGACTAAAAACAGAGTATACTGTTAAAATAAATAAATAAATCAGGGCAGTGTATTAAATCTGTATATCATGTTACACTATTGAAATCCATTAGACACTTAAACATGGAGGTGTGCATTAGGACTGGGAGTTCACAAGACCACAAAAGGAAATGTCATGGGAGTACAGGGGTTAGATATGAAGCTTGCTGAGCAGAGGAAAAATGCATTGGTTTAGAAAATGTTGTAGTTGTGTACAAACATAAATAACTCTTTGAATAAGGAAAAAAAAAAAAACAGTATTCCTCCCTGTTTTTATTCCCCATTCACAGAGTTGTTTATCTTCAATAACCCTGAGGGGATATAGCTGTGTATCCTCACACAGTAATACAATTATCCATGTTCTTCATCCACTGTCAATCAGAGCAACATTAGACAATCGCAGGTAGACGCGCTGGACGGTTTGTTTGGCTTCTTTCACTTATTTATAGTCTTTAAATTTTCTGTTCCTACTCTGCTTTGATTGCTCAAAGCATCATATGTCAGATCATATCACCTTAAAAAGGTGACCATTTACTTCCCAGGTATACTAAATAAACCTGAAATACAGATGCTGAAGGTGAAAAAAAACACAAGTTGTTACTGTATGTTCCAGTGACGTATGGTGTTCATACTGTACTATACATCCATAAATACCATTACCGTATCTCATAAAACACCCCTAAATCAATTATTATAAACATAACAACATATCATTTATGTATATCAATTATTATAAACATATCAACAAAGATGGCGCCGGGTGACCTGCAGCCAGTTACAGGAGCTCTTCAGTTTATTTTTCTTTTTTTTCTCTTTTCTATTGTATATAGGCGTGTTTCTTTATCTTTTTTCAAATTTTCTTTTTCTTTCTTCAATCCTGCATCTGGAAAACATACTTTCATGATGCTTTTGTTCTTCTGTGCACTTTTATTTTCCCTTTTTGGATCGGCGTCAGGAAACTCATTCCCCGACTGGTCTGAGGAACGCAGGTCTTACACACGTGAGACCCTCCTCGGCCTCTGCGCCCCGCCCTCCTTCACGCGGAAAAGCCCGTTGTTCCTTTGGAAATACGGAGGAAAAGGAGAGGCTGCAGAGGGGGACGAAAGACGCGGAGGACATGTGTTCCCTCTGTCATCATGGGAAATGTCCGCGCGATCGCCAACAAGACGGAGGAGCTGGCGGCGCTGACCCGGCAGCAGAGGCAGTACCGGGACTGCAGCCTCATGTGTTTCTCAGAGACGTGGCTGAATGAACTCACACCGGACTCTGTGGTTTCTCTTAACGGATTTACACTCGCGGCGTGCAGATCGGAGTGTAACGGAGAGCGGTAAGAAGAAAGGAGGGTGTGGCGGTCTATGTGAATGAACGATGGTGCCACCCGGCAAGCGTGCACGTGAAGGAGCAGCTGTGCACGCTGGACGTGGAGCTGCTCGCGTTAAGCCGCGCGGCCATATTATCTACCGAGGGAGTTTTCACACGTGATTGTGTTTTATGCGTGTACATTCCGCCTCGGCTGATGCGGCAGCCGCGTGTGAGCGTCTACACAGCGCCGTTAATCAGACACAGACTCGTCACCCCCGCGCCATGATTCTGATCAGCGGGGACTTTAACCACGCCCCTCTCTCCGCCTCTCTTCCGACGTTCACGCAATACGTGAAGTGCGCCACAAGAGACAATAAAACACTGGACTTACTGTATGCAAATGTGAAGGACGCTTACAGCTCCTCCCCCCTCCCCCCACTGGGACGATCAGACCACAACCTGGTCTACCTGCTCCCCCAATACACACCCAGGGTGCGAAAGGAACCTGCACAGAAGAGGTCTGTGAAAGTGTGGACCGAGGAGACCAACGAGAGGCTTAGGGACTGTTTCCAGACCACAGACTGGAGCATGCTCTGTAACTCCTTTGGTGATGACATCGACGGCCTCACACACTGTATCACCGACTACATGAACTTCTGCGTGGACAGCACCGTGCCAACACGGAGAGTACGGTGCTTCTCCAACAACCACCCATGGGTCACCCCTGAGCTCAAAGTCCTCCTGAACCAGAAAAAGAGGGCTTTCATCTCGGGGACAGAGAGGAGCAGAAGAAGGTCCAGCGTGAGCTCCAGTGGAGGATCAGGAGGGCAAAGAAGGACTATGGGAAGAAGATGGAGGAGAAGCTGGCTCAGAACAACGTGCGGGACGTCTGGAGAGGACTAAAGACCATGTCTGGATTTGGGCAGAGTGTCAGAGGGACAGCTGATGGTGACCAGCGCTGGGCGGATGAACTAAACTGCTACTTCAACAGGTTTGATTCTCCCCCTCCCCTCTGCACCCCTCCCGTTCCCCTCCCCTCTTCACACGTCTCCAGACCAGCTGACACCTCCCCTCCCCAGGCCAACTTCACTTGACTGCTACAGCCCGACAGACACATCCCCTCCCTCTGCAGCCCACCCCAGCCCCCTCTCCCTCACATCAGACCAGGTGAGGAGACAGCTGAGGCGACTAAATCAGAGGAAATCTGAAGGACCTGATGGCATCAGTCCCAGGCTGCTGAGGACCTGCGCAGACCAGCTCTGTGTGGTACTATGCTACCTGTACAACCTGAGCCTCAGCCTGGAGAAGGTTCCAGTCCTCTGGAAGACCTCCTGTGTGGTTCCGGTTCCCAAAACAGCACAAGCGAAGGAACCAGCCCACTACAGACCTGTCGCCCTGACCTCCCACCTCATTAAGATCATGGAAAGGCTCCTCCTTGAACACCTCCGCTCTATGGTGAGCCCCACCCTAGACCCGCTGCAGTTTGCCTACAGGCCCAACATCGGAGTAGAAGACGCCGTCATCTACCTTCTGCAGCGGGCACTCACCCACCTGGAGATCGCCGGCAGCGCTGTGAGGGTCATGTTCTTTGACTTCTCCAGCGCCTTCAACACCATCAGGCCAGCGCGCCTGCGGGGGAAGCTGGAGGACGTGGGAGTGGACGGGCATCTTGCTGCCTGGATTATTGACTACCTTACTAACCGTCCACAGTACGTGCGGCTGCGCGGCTGTAAGTCAAAGGTGGTAGTCTGTAGCACGGGGGCACCGCAGGGCACCGTCCTCTCACCCTTCCTTTTCAATATCTATACCTCGGACTTCATATATAACACAAACAGCTGCCACCTCCAGAAGTTCTCGGACGACTCCGCCATCGTGGGCCGTGGTGTCAGAGGGGAACGAGCAGGAGTCCGGGTGGGCCATCATTGACTTCGTGGACTGGTGTGAGCGCAACCACCTGTGCTTGAACACCAGGAAGACGAAGGAGATGGTGATCGACTTCAGGAGAAACACTCAAACACACACACACACACACTTACTAGTGAACATCCAGGGACAGGACATTGAGACAGTGGACAGTTTCAAGTACCTGGGTGTTCACCTTAACAATAAACTGGACTGGTCCCACAACACCAACGCCCTGTACAAGAAGGGCCAGAGTCGCCTCCATCTTCTGAGGAGACTCAGGTCCTTCGGCATATGCAGACCTCTGCTCAGGACTTTTTATGACTCTGTGGTAGCCTCTGCAATCCTCTACGCTGCCATCTGCTGGGCCCCAGGCAGCACAGAGCGGGACAGAAAGAGACTGAACAAGCTGGTCAGGAGGGCCAGCTCTGTCCTCGGCTGCCCACTGGACTCTGTGGAGGAGGTGAGTGAGAGGAGGATAGTTGCAAAGCTCACATCCATCCTGTTCAACATCTATCACCCACTGCACCAGACTGTAGAGGAGCTGAGTAGCTCCTTCAGTGGACGACTGAGGCATCCTCAGTGCAGGAAGGAGCGCTACCGCAGGTCGGTCATTCCCACCACTATCAGACTGGACAACGCCACTTTGTAACTGTCTGTGAATCTACCGGTTATGTGCAATAAAAACCCCCTGCACTTTAATCAACCACATCTACCCCACTGACTGTGAACCATATCAACCCATCTCTGCCCTCAGATACATTACACTTTAATATAGGCCAGTCTATAAAGTTGCTCCATTCTTTTCTTTTATTGTTTATTAATTTATACTATTTATGTATCTACTTATTTATTTACTTATATAATATATATGTACGTGTGTATGTTTGTATTTGTATCTATTTTTGCACCCCCTACTGATGGTACCTCAAGAGCCTGTAACAGTGAATTTCTCCATTGTGAGATTAATAAAGCTGTATCTTATCTGTATCTTATCTTATCCACAAAGGCACAATACAGCTTGGTCACCTTCTGACCTTCTCTGTACTTTTCTATTAACATCCTCAAAGCAAACACTGCATTTGTGGTGCTCTTTCTTGGCATGAAACCAAACTGTTGTTCACAAATGCTGACCTCTGCCCTTAGTCTAGCTTCCACTATTCTTTCCCATAACTTCATCGTATGGCTCATCAACTTTATCCCTCTGTAGTTGCCACAACTCTGCACGTCTCCCTTGTTCTTATAAATGGGCACCATCACACTTCTCCTCCATTCCTCCAGCATCCTCTCACTCTCCAAGACCTTGTTGAATGTTCTTGTCAGGAAATCTACTGCTACCTCTCCTAGACACTTCCATACCTCAACCGGTATGTCATCAGGACCAACTGCCTTTCCATTCTTCATCCTCTTCAATGCCCTCCTCACTTCTCCCATACTAACCTTTGCTACTTCCTGTTCCTCAACGGTCATCTCTTCAACTATTTTTTTTTTCCTCTTTCATTTTCCTCATTCATCAGCTCTTCAAAGTACTCTTTCCATCTTCCCAGCACACTTCTGTCATCAGTCAATACATTTCCCTCTCTGTCCTTAATCACTCTAACTTGCTGCACGTCCTTCCCATCTCTATTTCTCTGCGGTGCCAACCTGTATAAATCATTTTCTCCCTCCTTACTGTCCAATCAATCATACACGTCATCATACGCCCTCTGTTTAGCCTTTGACACCGCTACATTTGTCTTACACTGTGTCTCCCTGTACTCCTGTTTACTCTCTTCAGTTCTCTCCATGTCCCACTTCTTCTTAGCTAACCTCTTCCTTTGTACACACTCCTGCACTTCCTCATTCCACCATCATGTCTCCTTCTCTCCTCTCCTTCCAGATGATACACCAAGTCTTCTCCTACCTGTCTCCCTGATCACATTTGCTGTAGTTGTCCAGTCAGCTGGAAGCACTTCCTGACCACCCAAAGCCATTTTCAACTCCTCCTTGAAGACAACACGACATTCTTCCTTTTTCAGCTTCCACCACTTTGTTTTCCGCTCTGCCTTTGCCTTCTTCACCATCAGCATCATGCTGCACACCACCATCCTATGCTGTTTGGCAACACTCTTACCCACTACTACTTTGCAGTCACTGACTTCCTTCAAATTACATTGCCTACACAAGATGTAGTCTACCTGTGTGCTCCTACCTCCGCTTTTATAAGTCACCCTATGCTCCTGTTTCTTCTGGAAGAAAGTATTCACCACAGCCATTTCCATCCTTTTTGCAAAATCTACCAACATCTGTCCTTCTGTGTTCCTGTCCTGGATACCAAACCTGCCCATCACTTCCTCGTCCCCTCTATTTCCTGCACCAACATGTCCATTGAAGTCTGCCCCAATGACCACTCTTTCACCTCTGGGGGTACTCTGCATCACTTCATCTAACTCACTCCAGAATCTCTCCTTCTCTTCTAGCTTACATCCTGCCTGTGGGGCATAAGCACTAACAACATTGAACATCACACTTTCAATTTCTAACTTGAGACTCATCACTCTGTCTGACACGACACTCTTTTCACTTCAAGAACATTCCTGACAAACTCCTCCTTCAAGATGACTCCTACTTCATTTCTCTTCCCATCCACATCATGAAAAAATAGCTTAAACCCTGCTCTTAAGCTTCTAGCCTTGCTACCTTTCCACCTGGTCTCCTGAACACACAGTATGTCCACCTTCCTCCTCTGCATCATGTCAGCCAGCTCTCTACCTTTTCCTGTCATAGTTCCATCATTTCATCAAATATCAAACACAGTATCAAATATAACCTTTAACATGCTCCGTGATGCAATCTTTCCACTTCTAAATGGTTCCGATGGTCAACAGAGCCATTTGGAAGAAACGTGCAACATTCACATGTTTTCCACCAGCATCGATTTTCTTGACAATAGCCATCTTCGTTTCTCACGAGATGGCTTGCCGCTTTTTCTGATTATGACTATCACTAGTTGGCTTACGCTTCTGACCAACCATATTTGCTTAGGGTTACAAAAGTCCGCAAAACAGTGTAAACACAAAGATCACAGAGACGACATCTTAACACAAGGGTAACACGCAGTGAACTGCGAAGAAGGAGGGCATGTTCAGTCTGTCATTTGTAAACAATGGACATCATGCAGAAGTAGTGTATTATGTCAGCGTACTATGTAGGTACGTCTCATACTACAGAGAGCACGCTAAACTCAAAATTTAACTTTTTTTTTTTTAAAACGTAAAATCGAAAAATACGTAAAACAAATGAATGTAAAGCGGGGAATGTCTGTACATTGTTTTCTAATAAATGACATGGAATCAGCCGCAATGTCTTTTTGAAACCATATGCTTCGTCCTGTACATGAGTTTCAATGACATGCCATGTCGTATCAATGGGTGCCATGATATTAGTTAACGTTGTCATTAAAAAATTTTTTTTTTTTGAAATTGTATCCCTTCTTCTTAACACTTGATCTCTGACTTTTCCACATTCTCCAAATTGGTGTTGTCCTGCCACATTATTACACATGTGCAAGATTTTTTTCTCTGCTCACGTGCTGCTGTTCATGTTATTGCTATGTTACTCGACGCGGAACATAAACGAGATGTAAAATAGATGAATAAAATTTACTAAGCCAGTAGGCTTATGTTGTTTTGCCTGGAAAACATTGTATTCATCCAAAATAAACTAATAATGAAAAATAAAACATTCCAGCCATGGCGAAGCCGATGCCCATTTCAGCCAACTCTGGTCGAGGGCAGAGTCCACCCTGGACAGCTTGCCAGGCCACCGCGCGGCAGAAACATGCTGATGGCTATGCATATACTCTTTACAAAAGTCAGCAGTGGTTCTTTTACATGCCCCGAACCATGGACAGTGAGAGACATGGCCGGCCTTTGATAACCCAGTTAGCTGCACTGGTGGGGACAGTGACAACCTTGTTGAGAATGATCCTTGAACTCCCAAGCTTGGGATCAGTGATCAGGCACCTTACCACCAGGCCACCGCTGCCTCATTCATTTTATGAACCGCTTAATCCTAATTAGGGTAGTGGGAGGCTGGCACCCATCTCAGCTGACTCTGGGTGAGGGCAGGGTACATCCTGGATAGCTCGCCATGCCATTGCAGGGCCAACATTCACACAACCATTCATACTCACACTTTAGGGGTGATTTGGAGCAGCTAATTATCTTTTAGACTGTACAGTCAGCCCTCTACTTATGAAAACCTATGAATACGAAAAATCCAGGTTACGAAAAACATTTTCCTAAATTTTCGCCCACTGTATACAAAACAACCTCTTTTTACGAAAAGTGGCAAACCCGCCATTGAAAAATTCAAACAATGCACGAGTTGCTCTCTCATTGGCTGTCTCCCAACATCCCACCCCGCTGGCATCCAATTGGCCAGGAGGGAGCTGAACTGTACCCATTCCTGTACCCATACTTCTCGTTTGTCATACGCGTTTAGGAGAGTTGAACAAGACTGTTGGCTTGTGAGTTTTTTTGAGAGTGATCATTGCAACGTTATATTTCGTTATCCATCATGGACCCCAAGAAAGGGATTCCCGGTGACACTGAAAAGTAGAACCGGCTCCGTTATTAATCAAAGTGAAGCAGGAGATAATAAAAAAATACGAAAGTGGGATGCGGTTGAGCGAAATCGCAAAGGAGTATGGCCGAAACCCCTCTACCATCGGGAAGATATTGAAGCAGAAGGAGGCTTTAAAAGCAGAGATACAGTGACGGGGTAAAGGAGAGATGTACTGTTGGTTCGTGAGTTTCGTGAGCTTTTTGTACTCATTGCAGCTTATTTGAGTAGTTCCGGATGAGCCGCGCCTCGTCTCAAAAGCAAAAGCTCTGCATTCGGCCACGAAGCATTTTTGTGCACGGAAGTGGGCGGTGCTATAAATGTTCCCGGCACAGAATGCTCCGTGGGACAAGACCTCCGATCTCGCAAGGAAGCAAGTTAATATTGAATCTGGACCTCAGATCTTTCAAACAGGTAATTCCGCTTTAAATACAACACCCCGTCTCAAAAAAAAGCCCCGTCGGCTGTGCACTGCATGTGGGTGGAGCCTGCATTCGGCAGAGCGCGCCACTCAAAGAGAGGGGGGGGGTAGAGAGAGAGAGAGAGAGAGAGAGAGATAGTGTTTTGTGTCTATGTGCGTTAATAAAAAAATGTTTGAATGGTTTAATTTATAAATATGTTAATAAAATGGTTTAATGGTTTCATAAATAATTTTCTTTTTCTTAACACATTTCGTACATTTCATAGAAAATTGATGTTCTTTTATCATTTTTTTAAGGATTTATGGGGTAGTCTTGGGAGCCTTGGAACGAATCACACGTTTTACATGTAAAATGTGCCTCTACTTACGAAAACTCCAGGTTACGAAAAAGGCTCTGGAACGGATTCATTTCGTAAGTAGAGGGTCGACTGTATAAGAAAACCAGAGTACCCAGATGAAACCCACACATACCGGAGGAGAACATGCAAACCCCACACAGAAACACTCAAACCCGGGGATGAAATCTGCGTCCTCCGTGGTGTGAGGTGGACGTGCAAACCACTGTGCCACCGTGGAAAATAAAACACATTGGATAGTCATCATTGAATGGACACCTTCATTCACTCATTCATTTTCTGAACCACTTCATCCTAATTAAGGTCGCGGGGAGGCTGTTGCCCATCTCAATCGACTCTGGGCGAGGGCAGAGTCCACCCCAGACAGCTCGTCAGGGCATCGCAAGGCTGAAAGGGAAACTTTAAAAGATAATAGATTTAAAAGATCACATTGTAATGCTATAATGTTCTGTGAGACAGACCATTAAAAACACGTTAGATGTGGACAGGTCTTACAAGACTTTTGATCACTTTTTCTTTTCTGATGATCTTTTCTGAAAGTTTTTAAAATGTTCTGCTAGACTTGATTGGCTGTGCGTCGTGAAATAAATTACCCACATTTTAGAAATCTTATTCAAATGGAAGGAATTGGCAGCATGGCGTGATGTTTTATGCTATGCTGTATAAGGATACAGATTTTGGGTTAGATGGAGCATTCATTTTTCCCCCCACAATTTCCTTAAGCTCCATTTCCCTGTCGATTTGTCCTTGGCAAAAATGACACCATTTGAATTCGACATGAATTGAATTGCAGTCATCAGCTGCAATTTAATGTTGGCTGAATGAAAGACAGTCTCATGTGTCATGCTTTAGACTTCTTCCAGCACCAGTTGCTCTATTAGCCGTGCTGCTGGTGTTATTGGGCCTGACAGGGCTCTCAGTGGAGACTAACAAAGTTAGCAGCATGCTGGCTGCTGCTATGGTCTACGGACTGAATGTTCCTGTGCTTTTCTTTCTCACTATCATATTACTTTCACGATCGCCTGGAGAAGAGCTAAGCATTAGCTGCTGCGTGGCCTGACCACAGGTATTGTGTGCCTGTAAGTATTCAAGTGGAGACAGGTGGATATAGATTTATCGCTCTCCATGTCCTCTCAGCCTGGGCTGAAGAGTTCACAGAGGAGGCAAAGTACATTCAGCACAGACGTTAAACAGGGCTGATTTACAGATTATGCTGTTGAGATGTGGAGCTGATAGCGCTGAAGCAGCCTCTCTTTGTTTTCCACTCAAGTTTAACGGAACTGTGGTAATAATGCTTGCCAGCTATAGGTGCAGTCCTTCTCATGTTCCTTGCTCCAAGTAGAATAGGATCGTTCAGCACCTCTCCACACACAATCACACCATCCAAACTCGATTTCCTTCCCTAGCCTACAGTGAAGTTCTGCAATTTGCAATAAACTGGCCGATAACATTGCTGACCTTAATGTGTACCCTGAGGTCTTTTTGAGGAAGCACGAGTCTCATTATTGCATCGCGTTTGATAGCTTTATATCTGCCCTTTACTCTGAACTTTGTCACGGTAGTTTAGTAAAATACTTCTAATACCTGCGGCATTAACAACTCACAAAATTTGACATATTAAAGACTTGTTAATTAACCTATTGTCATTGCTGAGAGTGACAGTCGAAAAGTGTTAAGTGATCATCATTCTTCTTTGACGGGGAAACTGCACACGTTAGCCAGAGGCCACAGTATTGAATGCCTGCATTGCTGTGAGATATAATTCTAGTGGACACTGAAGACTGATTAGGCCGACTGATTAAACAGAAGTCTCGACTTGCAGAGTGCTCACAGCCAAGTTCGAGAATACCAACAAGGTAATGCACCTGCCTCTTTTTTTTTTATTTATTTTTTAATGGCTTTCAGCTGAAGGTACATCCAGCCACCACAGGCTCTTATTGTCTGAGTATGCTTGTCGGGCTCAGGTACATGAAAACAAAAATGCTGTTTAATTCCTGAACACTGCTCAATTTTGCTTTATAAATAAGTACAGCATCCTGAAACGTATACCGGATTTGACGTGATAAGCGCCCAGGGCGCTTAAAAAATTGGAGTGGGTGGGCACTTATTAAAATATTTACTAGCGGAGTGGAACGGTAAGTGTTTCTTACCATAGAGGTGGAAAACATAAATAATAACAGAGCAATAAAATAGTTTTGCTGGTATTTGTGTTATTCGTTTTATAGTATCAACCAAATTACTACCATGAAAGCTGAAAATAAACAGAAAACAGTATAATTAAAAAAAAAAAAAAGAGCCTTTAATTTTCCCTCCCTGTGCTGTTCCTTTAAATGCCCAATCGAGGCAAAAAATCGAGCCAATCAGCATGAATATCTTTAGCACATAGTACGTTGAAAAGCACATGGCCAGAAACGTCTTTAAATCTATGAAGTTAGTGAGCAGGAGAATCGGGTGAAAAATACTCGTCACTTTCTGATCGGTCCATATCTGGCTCATTGCTCCATTCATTCAGAGCATCCCATAGTTTTGCTGTAGCAGTTTCTAATGGTTCATCGGTTGTTGGACATTTACCAAAAGAACACATCAAAATATTTTCCTGTTTTTTAAAGCACGTCGGAACAATCAAATGTGTTGTTACTTATCTCCTTTAAAATCATTCATGTTTCTGAATTGGTTAATGGTTAACTGGTTATGGTCGCTTGGGAGGTTGGCATCCATCTCACTGGACTTTGGATGAGGGTGAGGTACACAGTACGTAGCTCACCAGGCCATCACAGCATCAACCCACTCACAGAACTATTAATATTTACTCTCACATCTCAGGGAATTTTGGAATAGTCAAGTAGTATCATGTACAAGTTTTTGGACTGTGGGTGGAAACCGGAGTGCCTGGAGGAAAGCCATGGAAGCATGGGAAGAGCATGCCGACTTCAGACAGAAACGCCCGAGCCCAGAAATCAAACCCAGGTCCATCTTGCTGTGAGGCAGACGTGCTAACTACTGGGCCACCGTGACACCCTTTTAAAAATCAATGACGAAACAGTCAACATTAAAAAAAAGAAAATGTGCATAAATTATGCATAAATATTAATTAAGGCAGGACACAACAATCCACAGTAGTGATACTACTCATGTGCTTGTGTTTGTTACAGTACTAAATATAATCGCAATACTAAAGTTCTTTCATTTTCTCTTCATTAACAGCACTGATGAGGAAGACTGGTGTCCGCCACTACCAGAGAGGACTTATCTTATAGAAGGTGTAGCAGATGATGGACCATGTCCTCCTCCTCCCAGAGGTGACGCCTCATCTCCAACCACCTCCTACAGTCATCAGTCCACTGCCACTCTCACACCCTCACCAAGAGAAGAGGCACGCCACTGCAGTGACACACCACCACGCCTGCACCAGTCTGAGCAACACCAGCTAGGACGGTGAGCTTAGCATTACTCATTCATTCGATCATTCATTATGCCCAACTGAGACTAGGGTTATGGAGAGGCTGAAGCCTATCACAGCCTACACTAGAAATGTTGGCTACACTAGAAATGTTAGAAATGATGGGATACACCCTGAACAACTCGTCAGTCTATCGCAGAATAACTTAGGGGTAATTTGGAATAGCCAGTTAACCTGACGTAGATGTCTTTGGACTGTGGGAGGAAACTGGATTACGCAGAGGAAACCAGCCAAGGACCAGCCAAACTAAACATAGAAACACTCTTGTGGGACTGAAACGAAGGACCTTCTTGCTATTGAGACAAGTGTGTTAACTACTACGCCACCGTACTGCCAGGGATTAGCACTATTTTGAGATCTATCATTGTGGAAGTCACGATTTTGAGACCTATTATTGCAAGTGTGGCTGTTCATACTTGTTTTTGTGTTTTCCGTGGTGTATGTTATGGCGTTATGTATGTGTATGTCCGTGGGGTACTTGGGGCAAAATACCTGGTGTTAGAAATACCTGCATTGCTAGCATGGTCTGTGACTTCTGGCTCTAAAAGTTCCTCAACCTTGGCTACATCCTTCCATAATTGGTCCCAACTAAAGACACCATTATTATTTTGTTTCTATCTGCCTGCAGTGTTTTATAATGGATGGTTTTGTTTTCCCAATATAGGCTTTACCATCTTAATTTTAACCACCAAGAACCTGACCTGGCATTTACAAAGAAGGTCAACACCGTGCAGCACTGCATGTTCTATCCTTGCTCATACCCACAAAAGAGTAAAAATGAGATCTAGGACTGTGAACAAATAAAAGAAAACAAAATGAGAACAGAACAGAGCGTCTCCTATTCGTCTCTGTATCCATCTCTATTTAGAAAATTTTATTAATTAATTCATTCATTAATTTTGTAAGCTGTAAAATATCATCACAGGGAGGCTTGCACCCATCTCAGCCGATTCTTAGCGAGGGCTCAGTGCACCCTGGACGGCTCGCCAGGCCATCGCAGGTCAAACACTCACACAACCATTCATGCTCACACTCAGACCTTGGGGCCATTTGGAACAGCCAATTAGCCTAATGATCATGGTTTTGGACTGTGGGAGGAAACCAGAGTGCCCAGCGGAAATGCATACAAGCACGGGGAGAACATGCAAACTCCACACCGAAAGACCCGAGCTGGGAATGGAACACAGGACCTTCTTGCTGTGAGGCGGACACGCCACTGTGTCGCCTTTTTCAGAACGTTACATTAAATGTATGTAACGAGTTTTGTCCATTTTAGACACGTTGTATTTGTTAATATGGTGGCAGAGTGGTTTGCGCATCAGCCTTATCGCCAGAATATCCTGGGCTCAAGTCCCAGGTTCGGTGAAGGCATTTCTCTACGGAGTTTGCGTACTATCGTCATGGGTTTACTGTTTGGAACTGCAGTTTCCTCCCACAGTCGAAAAACATGTTGACTGTTAAAGCTCTATACAAATAAAAGTGAATTTAATTATAAAGGCAGAAATGTATTTCTTTTTCATTAGTTTATAAATTTAATTAATTTGTTAGTTATTTCATGGGAAGCAATGTGGCATAATGTTTAGTACGTCTGCCTCACAGCAAGAAGGTCCTGGTTTCGAGTCAGAGGCCTTTTTTTAACATCTGTGGGTTTCCTCCTTGTACTCGACTGTTCTCCCACTGTCCAAAGACACTCACGTTAGACTAACTTTTCGTCCAAATTGCCCCAATGTGTGAACTTGAGTGTGAGTGGTTGTGTATGTATGTGAGCCCTGAAATGGTCTGTTCAGGGTGTACCCTGTCTTTGCTCTGTATTGGCAGAGATAGGCTCCAGCATATTCACACTTCCTCATTTAGATTAAGATTTATTCTTATGCGAAAACCTAGCACATACCCTTCCCCCAACCTAACCTTGATTTCCCATGTGTGTGTTTCCAGAGATGATATAGTCATTATGTGTGAAGACAATGTTCTCCAACTCTCACTGTAACCATATATTACACACATTATCCCGTATTGTGAAGATGTGTGTGTGTGTGTGAGAGAGAACTAGATGACATTCTACTCACTTCAGTGTGTCTGTATATCATACGCATTGTCCTTCAGGGAATTATCCTCCTGCCTTTCACCAGCTTGTGATGACACAATGATATTTGATTTCTTTTCTTTCTCTCTAGAGGAGTTTCAGCAAGTATTCCCCTGTTCCTGAATCAGAGAAACGTACCTTCTGAATAATTAATCCTGCTGCCCACTCCTGTTTATTGTACCCATTATTTCCTGATGCATAATATATATATATATATATATATATATATACATTTTTTTCCCTGATGTCTTCCCTGGTGAAACCAGTTCCTGTAGACATTTGACACCAGTTTATTCAGCCAGTCGTTTTTCGATGTGTGATGGACCTGTTCACATTCTCCCTCATTTGACATCAACAGGCGGTTGCCATGTGGACCAGTGCCTATCCCACGGGCACCGAGCCCTACCCTCACGCAGTCCAACCCAAACCTCTCTGCCAATCAGGAGAACTCTGAGAGCGGCACACCACAGCGTGCAGGACACAGACGGGATTTAAGCCAAGGAGCAACACAGAATGTAGATAATGTCAATGCATCAGGTGTGTATTCAGGGTGTTCTATGTTTTCACGTGCAGTATCTAATTTTCTTTTCATGGTGTTAGGCCATTCTTTTTTTAATTCCTCGCTTTGCAAATCTGCTGATGTTGATATTTGTGATTTCTTAAACTATTAAAATAAAATAAAGTACTGTTTAATTTTAGCAATCTTATTGACAGCACAATGAATTTTTAAAACCATCACATTTTTTTCAAGCTGTTCCTTTCATTGCCCTCATGGCAGGTATTGTAAGTACATCATTTACATCTGCGCATGTACACTCGCCCATCAGAAGTGTCGCCGTGCCCAGTCTCTGTTTTGAATCCAGTTATCTACAATGCGTGTGCGTACAAATGTCTGGAGCACAAGACTAAAGGAAGTACAGGGATCCCTCACTTTCCGCGGTTAATTGGGACCGAGATCCCCCTGCGACCACTGAATTCCGCGAAGTAGGATCACCCCCCCCCCCACCATCCCCACCCCCACCCCGACTGATGTATACGTACATGTATATGTGTATATAACATCAATAAATACATATTCAATGCTATAAATGCTTATAATAACAATTAAACATTCAAAAATAATGCATAAGATGTAAATAAAATATAAATACACACACATACAGATATGCGCACATGCGCCTGCACGCACTCTTTTAGTCTAATTAGTTTTGATGGGAGATTTTGGGTTGTTTTTTGTTTGTTTTGCATAATTGGCTTTGGTTTTGCTGCATTTTCCTTACCTATTTCCCCTATTCTTCCTTAATTTCCTTATTTTTTTAAATTCAATGAATATTAAAAAAAAAAAAAAAAAAAAAAAAAAAAAGTGATGCACTGAAGCTGCATGAATTGAAGCGCGAAGTAGCGAGGGATCCCAGTAATACGATCATCATGTGTGACAGAACTGGTCAATGCAGGGTTTTTTGTTGTTTACATTTTTGAAATTCGAGACTTCAGATTTTATTCTACATGCAGACGTTCTCCATCCTGAGCGATGGAAGCAGTGTCAATAGCTACCTGGGGGTCCAGTCACTTTTAGCGGCAAGGTCAAGATGGGGGGTTTCAGTATTTTTAGAGGAAAGTCCTTTTTGAATGTTGTGGAAAAGGCTGTGGCGGTGTGTGTGTGTGTGTGTGTGTGTGTGTGTGTGTGTGTTGTCACTGGTCTGTTTAAAACAGGACTTTCAACAGAATATACAAAGTATGAAAATGTCGACCATCAGAAAACACCGGTTCAATATTCTTCAAGAATACAAGAAAGAGCAAAAACAATAAGATTAAATCGTACCCTTTCTTGAATTCTTGTTCTGTTGTGTTGCTCAAGAATAAACAAAATACCTCTTCCTCAATGATTTTTCTGCGTCTCCCGCATTGGGTTTAACATAATAGAAATCTGACAAACCAGGAATAAAACAAAAATAATATAATAGTCCAAACTCTCGTTTATCTGCAGTCCATGCAGATAATATTCAGAAACCCTCAACGGCTTCTTTCCGAGAGTTTTATATCTGCAGCATTACATGTAATACCCTTTTTCCCTTGTTAGGAAGAGCAAGAATTTCTGCAGGAGAGCAGGTTCAAACTCCGCCTGGCCAGAAGGCTCGGGTTAAGAAGAAAACGTCGAAGAGCAGCCAGTACCGCAGAGACATTGTACAGGGAGGTAAGAGCAGCTCAGCATTTTATCTGGTGGAGGTTTCATTATTTGTCCTGTCTCGATAAGCCGGAGTTCACATATTGATTTCTTTCAGGTGCGATTAATGACTGTAGATTTTGATGTAACGTTAATACGACATTAATAATCATGTAGCCTCAAGGAAAATGGAGAAGCTGCGATACGTGTTGTCATCCTGTGTATCTTCTAGCAGCTCATTTTGAGCAGACATCCCTTTATCGGTTGTGCTTGCTACATCAACCGTGCATCCCATATATGAGATAAATGCAGTGGAGTTGATACTCGACACATCTTTCTTCTTTTTCTCAGATCTTGCAAAGAAATGAAGGTTACCAGAGTGCACATACGTTTATGTAATCCAAGCACTATTCAATAAGTCTTCCTTCACTCCCCCACTATTTCCAGCACCAAAATATCTTATTAAGAAAACAGTTCTTCACACCATCTGCATTTAGACTTTTATTTGGTTGAATGTGGATTTTTGAACAATAGCCATATCTCTCACTGTCTATGGTGTGAGGTTCATGCAAAAGAACCATTACTGACTTGCAGCAAGAGGAGCTGCAAAGCCATCAGCGTGTTTCCGCCCTATCCGGGGTGTACTCTGCCCTCGCTCAGAGTCGGCTGAGATGGGCGCCAGCTTCCCCACGACCCTAATTAGAATGAAACGGTTACAGAATATGAACTGAACTGAACAGTTTCCACATAGCGGTGCACTGAGAGAGGAAAAGGCACCCATGCTAGGCATAAATGGACTGTTATAAGTTGGCATATTTATAAGGAATGTCTCCCCCTAGTGGGCATTAGATGAACATTTTCTCCAATATGAAAGATAGGGGAAAAAATGTAATTCATTATTATTATTATTATTATTATTATTATGATGATGATCATCATCATTTTCTGTAACCGTTTAATCCTAATTTGGGTCGCGGGGAGGCTGGTGCCCATCCCAGCCAACTTTGGGCGAGGGCAGAGTCCACCCTGGACAGCTGGCCAGGCCATCGCAGGGTGGAAACACACCGACGGCTTTGCAGCTACTCTTTACGAAAGTCAGCAATGGTTCTTTTACATGCCTCACACCATAGACAGTGAGAGACATGGCCCGCCTTTGATAACCCAGTTAGCCGCACTGGGGGGACAGTGACAACCTTGTGGAGAGTGGGACTCGAACCCCCAACCTTTGGATCAGCGATCCAGCGCCCTATACCACTAGACCACCACTGCCCCTGATGATGATGATGATGATGATGATTTAAAAGTGTCCGGTGTGATGTGTGATAGGAGAGTATTGACAAGAATGAAGGGAAAAGTGTACAAGACGGTGTTGAGGCCAGCGATGTTGTATGGTTTAGAAACAGTGGCCCTGGGGAAAAGACAGGAGTCAGAGTTGGAGGTAGCAGAGATGAAAATGTTGAGGTTCTCTTTGGGAGTAACGAGGATGGATAGGATCAGAAATGAGTACATCAGAGGGACAGCACATGTTAGATGTTTTGGAGACAAAGTCAGAGAGGCTAGATTGAGATGGTTTGGACATGTACAGAGGAGGGATAGTGAGTATATTGGTCGTAGGATGCTGAGGTTGGAACTACCAGGCAAAAGGCCCAGAGGAAGACCAAAGAGAAGATTTATGGATGCGGTGAAGGCGGACATGAAGGTCGTTGGAGTAAGAGTAGAAGATGCAGAGGATAGGGAGAGATGGAGGCAGATCATTTGCTGTGGCGACCCCTGAAGGGAACAGCCGAAAGGAAAAGAAGAAGAAGAAGATTTTGAACTTGATACTATGTATGGATCACCTCCAAAATTTCATGGGTTCTTTCCAGGTTCAGGCCCCACCCTTCCACCAAGTCTGATGAAAATCACATCAGTAGTTTAAGTAATCCTGAAACCAGAATAATTATTTTATACATGCTTGTTAAAAAGCCATCAATAAATTTCTGCAATCAGTTCAGTATTCATTCAGTCATGTTCTACAACCACTTAATCCTAATCAGGATCATGGGGAGGCGGGTGCCCATCATAGCTGACTCCCAGCGAGGGCAGAGTCCACCCTGGACAGCTTGCCATGCCATCGCAGGGCAGAAACGCAATGGTTCTTGACATGAACCTCACACCGTAGACAGTGAGAGACACGGCCGGCCTTTGATAACCCAGTTAGCTGCACAATCATTTCAGTAGTTTTTGCATAATTCTGCTGACACTCAATCAAACAAACAAACAAGGACTGGTGAATACATAACCAACTCTGCCAAGGTGGCAGACGAAGCCACTATCTTGTTTGCTGATCCTTTAGAGAGCAAACATTTAGCAGTGATCACGCAAGAGGTGTGATACCAAAGCTACTGATACAAATGGACTTTTTGTGATATTTTTAAATTCACTTTAATATGTTTTATGAATCCAGATGCAAGCGAATATATTATGGCTTAAATATGCATGCTATGTAAAAGTCACGCGAAGGCTCAACAATTTATGCAAGTAATTTCTGCATAAATTGGTTTGCAGATGTTTTTCCAAAAAAACAAAAGAAAGAAGCGAAGCGAAAAGGAGCTCCTGTTGTAAACCAGTCAGGTTTTGTTCACTTTTTGTTATCAAATCATTAGATTTTTATTAGCGTGTTATTAGCATGAGGAACAAATAAGATACGAATGATGAAAAAATACACAGAATATAGCGGATGCTGGTAAGTTTCAAACTTTCTGCGTTGAAATCTCCAACTTGTCACTTTGTCATGTGAACAAAAGACAAATAATTTGCAAACAAAACAGCATGTGCAAATTGTTTGAAGAGTTTGAGTCTACTGTGCGTCAGAGTTGTCTTACGACATTTTCAGAAATTTCAAACATGCTTCAGGTTTTTTTGGGACGCGTTCACGAACCAGGCGACCAAAATATAATGCCGAGCGACAAATTTGGGAATGAAACTGACAGCCGTGAATTGCCATTAGTGTGACTAGTGCAGTGCTTCTCAAATAGTGGGATGCTGAGGGGGGCGCGTGTGACCCAGGAGAACATGCTTTTTTTCCGCCGTACTACAAGAAAGTGTAATTGCACATATACTCCAGTAGTTGGCAGTGGCGCCCTCATTGCCCCTTGTGCGCAGCGAGTATTAACTCTTCAACTGCTTCAAACCTCGCTTTGAGAAGCTGTGCGCTGCAAAACGTGCTCATTGTAGCCATTAATCTTGGCTTCCTCATTTTGAGAAAAAAAAATCAGCACAAATTGTTCTATTTGTTCTTGTTTTGTAGGTTAAAGTGTTTATATATTGTGCTCCTGAGTTAATGTTTCTGAAGTCAATTTGAATTAATTATTTATTGATTTTATTTTCAGCAGCAAATGGTGTGGTAAGTTTGTCAAAAATGTAACAAGGATATTATTATTTTTAAATTTAAGGCAAATTGATGCACTTTCTTTTACAGACTAATAAAAATGTTAAAAAAGTTATTCTTGTAAGTTGAACTATATCTCTTTCTTTTGTTTTATTTATGTTAACAAGGATACGATATAATGAAGAGATATACCTGTAACTATATTATAGAAAAAAGTTATAATTTATAGTTGCGGCGGAAAGTGGGTGGTGGGGGGGCGCGAATTGTTTTCTTCTTGCTAGGGGGGGCGTAACAGAAAATAATTGAGAAGCACTGGACTAGTGTGACCTCCCCTAAACAGACACTTTGTCTAGTAATGCTTGGTGCAGTTCCTATTCTTACCACTAGGTCTTGAATAAGTCTGCCACAGAACTGCACATCAAGAATAATAAGCTTTATAAAACTTCATTCATTTCATCTTCCCAACTGTATCCTTTATTTGTGTGTGTGTGTGTGTGTGTGTGTGTGTGTGTGTGTGTGTGTGTAAATACATTGCATGGTAAATGTGCACCTAAGAACCAGAGTGGGGCCATCCCATATTTTTTGATGGACCATTCTGACTCTCAAAGATATTTTACTTTTACGCAGAACCAGAGGTGAAACCTCTCAATATCTCAGTTAGGACCGAGAGGATTTACCTCTGGTTCTGGGTAAAAGTAAAATGACTTTGAGAGTCAGATTGGTCCATCAAAAAATATGGGATGGCCCACTCTGGTTCTTATGGGCTCAAATGATTTGGGACTAATTTGAGTATTCAAGAGAAATACTGCTTTGGCTATTTATTAAGTAACATAATTACTTCCTGTTGTTCTTAATATATACATATATATCAATAGAATCTCTATATTAACCTGAAGGGTTTTATTTTTATAGATCTGCCGCCTCCACCTGAACCCCCCCCTGAAGATGACCCTGTCCATCTCCCAGCAGGAGACGTAGAGTGTGGACACGCATCATTAGAAAGAGACGAGGGCTCGCTGTCCTCCATGGAGAGGGGAGATCAAAACACGCGCAAGAACTCAGCTCAACGGCGCAAAGATGGTGAGAAGACGACCTGAAACTTGCACCGTAGTGAAGTACACATCTACACTGTGTTTGAGTATTACACACGTATTCATTACACACATGGGTTTATACAGCATACAGGCACAGATGTTTCTCGTGAAATGAAGTTTGACTCATTAAAGTTTGTAATTAAACCCCTTTTCCATGATTTCCCAACGCTCACTCGTTCTAAAAATATCACTCCACAGACGACGACTCAGTCCCTTACAACAAGCACAACATCCTGTCCCGCGGTCAGATGTCCACCAACTGCTCCACAACAGGGAGTTCTTCTTCACGAGGCTCGACAGGATCCAGAGGTCATGGAAACATCCGGAAAAGGAATGAGGTATGTCATCGAAGGTGTGCATCTCATTGAAGATTGTTATTTAAACATGACCCTGCAGGGGCAGTAATCTGTTCAGTATAGCTCTGAGAAAGCAACGCTCTCAATCAGTGAAGCTTTTATTGCCCCTGAAGCCCTTAATTTCTCAAACTAATCTCACACCAGCCCCATAATCATCAGTCATTAGGCATAAAACATACACAATGTGTGTGTTTTTTTTTTGTTTGTTTTTTTTTCTATACTACGATTGAGACACAATCAGTTCAGATTTTCAGCAGTTTGGGTCCTCGTGCTCTTATTATAGAAAAGAAGCTTGTACATTTCATCAGATGGAGTAAAGGGTCATAATCATTCACCTATATATTTCTCTCTTTCAATCATTTTCTCATTTGCTGAGTCATTTCATATCATCCTACTACAGTTGCAGGTAGTCTGGAGCCTATCTCAGCCAACACTGGGCGAAGGTTGAGTACACCCTGAAAAGCACACGGGATCATTGCAGGGTCATGAAACATGAAATCATAAACACTCACACTCACCTCTAGGGGGGGGGAAATTGTACTAGACAGCAATTTAATGTGAATGTTTTTGGATGGTGGGAGGAAACTAGAGTACCCAATGGAAATGCAAATGCGGTCCTCACGAAGCCTGCAGCTTCTTCAAACAAATCCGATATGCATACATAGAAGTTTAGGCACCGTATTTATAAACTTTGTTATAATTTTCAGCTTATGATATCTGCATTTTATTCATTCATTCATTTTCTGAACTGCTTAATCCTAATTAGGGTCATGGGGCAGATGGCACCCATCTCAGCTGACTCTTGGCGAGGGCAGAGTACACCCTGGACAGCTCACTAGGCCATCGCGGGGTAGAAACCCACTGACGACTATGCAGCCTCCTCTTGATGAAAGTCGGCAATCATTCTTTTATATGAACTTCCCACTATAGACAGTGAGAGACATGGCCGGCCTTTCATAACCCAGTTAGCTGCACTGGGCTTCTGCATTTTTTATTTACAGAAATTCATTTCTAGCAGAAACCATGGTGGAGCAAGAACGTCTTGTGTTCGCTTTTCAGTCTCGGGGCATTTGCATATTCTTTCCATGCTTGTGTGGGTTTCCTCGGAGTTCTTCAGTCTCTTCAAACAGTTCGAAAACATGCACAGTAGACTAAACGGCAGTTCCAAATCACCCCTGCGAGCTCTTCAGGGTGTACCTGGAGTCAGCAGAGTCAGCTGTGACCCTAATGGGGATTAGGCAGCTTATAAAATGAATGAAGGTCATTAAAGAAACCATTATGTAACACAACAGTCAATTTTTCAGATTAAAGCATAAATGCTGCAGGGTGTTCCTGCAAAAATAAGAAGCAAGCTATATCCAGTACTGTGCGAAAAGTGTGTGTGTGTGTGTGTGTGTGTGTGTGTTCATTTATTTTCTGAATCGCTTAATCCTAATTAGAATCGCAGTGAGGCTGACACCCATCTCAGCCAACTCTGGGTGAGGGCAGAGTTCACTCGGTACACTCTGGACAGCTTGCCAGGCCATCACAGGGCAGAAACGCACGCACGTGCACACACACACACACACACACACACACACACACACATATACACACACACACACACACACACACACACACACACACATATATAATGCCACTGCGGAATGTCCATAATGTTCATCAGTAACAACACATTTGATTGTTCTGCCGTGCTTTAAAATACAGAACAATATTTTGCTGTGTTCTCTTGCTAAATGTCCAACTAGATGAATCATTAGAAACTGCTACAGCAAAACTATGGGATGCTCTGAATGAATGGAGCGAAGAGCCAGATATGGACCTATCAGAAAGTGATGACAAGTATTTTTCACCTGGCTCACTTCATAAATTTAAGCACGTTCCTGGCCATGTGTTTTTCCAACGTGCCATGTGCTAAAGTCGACATTCATGTTGATTGGCTCAATATTACATCTGGGGGAAAATATTTAAAGGAACAGCACCGGGAGGGAAAATTAAAGGGTCTTTTTTTATTATGCTGTTTTCTGTTTATTTTCAACTTTCATGTAAGTAATTTGGTTGATACCACAAAATGAATAATACAAATACCAGTAAAACTCTTTTCTTCTTCTTTTCCTTTTGGTTTTTCCCCTTTTTCAGGGGTCGCCAAAGCGAATCATCTGATTCGTACATTTGATTGTTCTGTTATTATTCATGTTTTCCACCTCTATGGTAATAAGCACTTACCATTCCACTCTGCTGGTAACATTTTAATAATCCCCCCCTCCAAATTTTTAAGCGCTCCGGGTGCTTATTATGTGAAATGTGGTGTGTGTGTGTGTGTATATATATACATATATATATATATATATAAATATATAAATAATAAAAAAAATACATTTCACATAATAAGTGCCCAGGGCGCTTAAAAAATTGGAGGGGGGGATTATTAAAATGTTACCAGCAGAGTGGAGCGGTATATATATATATATATATATATATATATATATATATATATATATATATATATATATATATATATATAAATAAAATGTCTGGTCACGAAAGTGGTACATTTTCCAACTACCAAACTTCAAATTTGAATAAATATTTTAATGTCCATTTTATTTATTAGTGAATCAAAGCACCAAAATCTTTCGTGCAAGCCTGTGATACATTATTATATCAAAATATGTACATATGGTGAACACAGTATTTGAAATAATGTATGTCCATTCCTATTTTACACTCTTTTCACACTCAATTTTGTGACAAGAGAAAGACCTCATTACTTTTATGTCCCGCTGAGCCTCTGCTAAGGTCTCCACGGGTCCAATAACCACATGAATCGGAACACAGGTACATGCACAATGAACCACGGAATTTGCCTGTGGATGGCAAAATTGGTAAATAAGCATCAGACTTCAAACAGGATCGATGATAATCGTAACGTTTCCTGTTCATGTTACGTCGTGGTGTATCTTGTGCTCCCACCAATCGCTGATGGATTTGCATTTATTAACTTTAGATAATAAAGAAAAGTTGAACATGTCAATTGGCACAGCGTAACTAATCACACAATTATTATCTAAAGTTATTATTAGTGAATAGATGGATATTCATTCTATCCATGTTACAAACTGACTTTTTGAGTCATCTTACTGATGATGGTGCTTCTTCATGGAATCTTATCCTGCATCTACCCTGTTTTAATGTATATTGGTATAATACATAAAATATGGGGAAAAAATATTTTTTTTTAAATCTGCAGAAACTTTAACAGGTCAGTGTTCACGCATTTCCGTCGATCAGACCCATATATATATATATATATATATATATACACACACACACACACACACCATATTCGATGTGATAAGTGCCTAGGGGCTTTTAAAAAATGCAGTGGGTGGGCGATTATTAAAATGTTACCAGCGGAGTCGAACGGTAAGTGCTTATTACCATCGAGGTGGAAAACATGAATAACAACAGAACAATAAAAGAGTTTTACTGGTATTTGTGTTATTCATTTTGTGGTATCAAACAAACTACTTACATGAAAATAAACAGAAAACAGCATGATTTTTTTAAATAAAAGACCCCTTACGTTTCTCTCCCGGTGCTGTTTTTTTTTCCAGAAGTAAAATCGAGCCAGTCAACACTAATGTCAACTCTAGCACATGGCACATTGAACCAATCAACACGAACATAAACAAAAGTACATGGCCAGGAACGTGCTTAAATTTATGAAGTTAATGAGCAGGAGAATCGGGTGAAAAATACTCATCACTTTCTGATAGGTCCAGATCTGGCTCATTGCTCCATTCATTCAGAGCATCCCATAGTTTTGCTGTAGCAGTTTCTAGCAGTTGGGAGGCCAGCGGGGCGGGATGTTGGGAGACAGCCAATCAGAGAGCAACTCGCGCAATGTTTGAATGGCGCGTTTGAATTTTTGAATGGCACGTTTGCCGCTTTTCATAAAAAGAGGTTGTTTTCGTAAAAAGAGGATGAAAATTTAGGAAAATGTTTTTCATAATCTGGACTTTTCGTATTCAGAGGTTTTCATAAGTAGAGGGCCGACTGTATATAATTTCAGCTACATTTGAAGATGTGCAGAGTAGAACCGTATATGGTAGAAGGTGTCACCTTGAGAACGAGTTTTCCAACACATGTGCGTATACTGGATATTATTATGGAAAAATCGATAATTATACAATAATGTACAGTGCAGCCTTTGTATCGGCTCGAAACAGTTAGCGTTCCTGGGCTTGATTTCTAAACAAAGCTCTTTAGTATTTGTCCTGCAGACTCTGTGTCTGACTGAAGCTTTGATCAGCAACACAGAAAGACTCGGTAGAGCTAAAGAGAACACACCCATAATGCCATCCCTGTGACCCCAACCCGTTGTTTTTATGATCTGAACCTTTTTTTTCTCTCTTAAGCGGGGGAGTTTTTCCATGGGAAACAGGGCATAAACCCATGTCATTCACAGACCCTTGTCTCAGATCTATCCCCCTCCTCTCAGGTTTCCCCTTCGGGAGCTTTAAAAGCAGTGCTGACAAAAGAGGGCTGTGTGTTTCCCAGGGGAGGGGGTTTCAGGTTACCCTTTTCCTCACCGTTATCTTTAGCCGGCGCACAGGGCGCGAAAAGGTGCTCAGTGGCGAGTGAAATGGGTTGAGGATTCAGAGTCAGCTCACATAATAAGCAGTCATGATATGGGACAAAAATTAATTGATTAATTAATAATAATAATAATTATTATTATTATTATTACTACAGTATTTCATTCTTTCAATTTTCATTTTCTGTAACCGCTTAATCCTAATCACGGTCACGGGGAGACTGGTGCCCATCCCAGCTGACTCCGGTTGAGGGCAGAGTACACCCTGGACAGCTCGCCATTCCATCGGAGGGCGGAAACACACTGACGGCTTTGCAGTGCCTCTTGTCGAAAGTCAGCAATGGTTCTTTTACATGAACCTCACACCATAGACAGTGAGAGACATGGCTGGCCTTTGTTAACCCAGTTAGCTGCACTGGGGGGTGGGGGTGGTGGTGGAGTGACAACCTTGTGGAGAGTGGGACTCAAACCCCCAAGCTTAGGATCGGCGATCCAGCGCCCTTTACCACCAGGCCACCACTGCCCTATTATTATTATTATTATTATGGATTTAAATGCCTGCATGATTTCCTTATGAATAAAACATCACATGAATGAAATGTGTCTGTTAACATCTAGAATGTTTCGCGGTAATTGTGTTGATGATTACATTTTATTTGTGTGGAAATAGTTCAAAGACATGTATATTAGGTTCCATATTTCCTTTAGTAGTGGATGTGATTGTGTTTTTTCAGTTGTTCAGGATGGTATCCTGCCTTCATTCAGAGTTGGTTGAGATAGGCTTCTGCCTCTCCATGACCCAAATAGGATTAATTGGTCCAGAAAATGCGTGAGTGAGTGAAGAGAGTGAGGGATGGGACAGTGGTGTAGTGGTTAGCACATCGACCTCACAGCAGAATGGGCAGTGGTGGCGGTTTAGAGGTTAATGGTTTGGGTTACTAATGCAAAGGTCAGCGGTTCGATCCCACTGCTGGGCCCTTAATTGCTCAAGTTGTATAAAATGATAATTGTATGTCGCTCTGGATAACAGCATCTGCCAAATGCTGTAAATGTAAGAAAGTTCTAATTTCAAGTCCTGGGCTCAACAACGGTGTTTGTGTGTGATTTGCGTTCTCTCCTCATGCTTGTGTGGGTTTTGCTCTGGTTTCGTCCTACAGTCCGAAGACACGTGCATTAGGCTGATTTGATGTTTCAATTTGCACGTGTGAGTATGAGTATGAATGTGTGTGTGTGTGTGTGTGTGTGTGTGTGTCAGCTGTGCAATGGTCCTATATACCTCGCCTTCACCCAGTGCTGGCTGAGATAGGCTCCAGCCTTCCCACCACCCAAATAGAATTAAATATTGCAGCAAATAAATTCAATGTATTCTGTTCTTGAGTGTTGTCTTCACTTCACAAAAGAAAATGATTGACTACAAAAGTGTCGTTTTGTTTCCAACCGACTCTGATTTGTGTTTTTTTTTAATTGAAAGTCTTAAATCTAATCTCATTGTCTCTCTCTTTCTGTGCTTTTCTTTTATTAGGAGATGAGATAAGTGAATGCCAGTAAAGAGGTTGTGGAAAAACCTTTTGTCAACACATCTGTCAGTATTCTCTCATTTTCTTGCCTGAAAGAACAGATGAGCAGAGAGGAGGACGAGGACGAGGACACAGATCCCTTATCTGCCTCGTCACATGCAAACCGTGGACATTTCATTACGTTATTATTGTTATTTATGACTTTTGTGGCGGCATTTTAAATCCCATTGTCACTGTAAATAGTCTTCCCTTTAATTTTTAATTTTTTTTTTTTTTTTACATCGGGGTCTAGATGGAGAGAAAGAAGACATATATTGTATTTAAGGGAAAAAAACATAAAGATGTGAAGAAAACATCTAAAGGTCCAATATAAAATTTAAAAGAAGTTATCACCTGAATGTGCCAACCACTTTTTTTTTTTTTTTTTTGTAGAAATGTACACAACTTTTTTGATCGCATCCATGATATTGCACTCTTGTCGTATTGGAGAGCAACAAACGCTACAGAGCACAATGCGTGTTTAACGTATGGACACCGTTCGAATTCCTTTTATTCTTGAATAACGTCAACCAAACTCTACATTGTGTTTGTCCATAATGGAAGGCTGTCCGTCTTCTGTTTTATTTAAAATGTTTTGTTTATTTGTTTTTTTGAGAACTGCTTTAGTGATGGTGTGAAAATGTGTTCCATTCAGAAAAAAAAAAATGGGAAAAAGGAAAACTGTTGAGCTGACGTACCTTTTGGTAGTCCTTGTTGTTTTGTAAAAATGAAATAAAATCACATTTGGTGAACCATATGTGGACTCGATTTTAATTTGACAACAGTGGACATGTGCCAGATAATTATGGATGGGATATGTGGGGTGGGGTATGGTTGGGTGGGGTGGTGGTGGGGTTATGAGCAAGACAGAAAGAGACAGACCGAGAAAGAGAGAGTGAGAGAGAGAGACAGAGTGTGGGAGAGACAGTAAGAGAAAGAGAATGAGGGAGACAGAGAGAGAGAGAGAGAGAGAGAGAAGAAAAAAAGCTATCTAGTTTCCTTAAAGCTTTAACTTCCATAAAGGAAATTCCAGCTGGCAGATCAGCTCATGGAAACAAGGCATGATGCCACAGGCACAGCACTCCGAGCCAGAGCACTGAGAGAAAAGAAAGGGAACCGTTTAAATTCTGACAAGCAAAAATAAAAAATGGTTGAATGAATGGACGTGAACTAGTTAAGAGTAAAAAAAAAAGAGCAGACTGAAGGGAAAGAAGGAGATGTGGAGAAAGGGGGGGAAAAAAAAAAAAAAAGGGTTCTCACATACACCCCTGAGGATGTGAAGGGAGAGAGTCGAGACAAGAAAGTGGAGACTGAACTAGGGAAGAGAAAATGAAAACCGAGAAGAAGGGACCTGCAGGATGACAAGCAAATCGAGAAAAAAGGGGAAAAGAACTGGATGGAGCAGGAAAAGGTTCACAAGCTTCAAAATGAGATATGCTGGCCTGGGGTGACATACTAACAAAAGGAAAAAAGAAGCACCAGCATCAATTTAAACGAGTCGAGTCGTGATTTTCACTCAAAGTTAGTCGCCAAAAAAAATCAGCTAGATATTACATTCATTCATTACCTTCATTCTGGGACTCATTTGGCAAACGTCATAATTTTATAGGGCCATGAAGAGGCTGCAGCTTATCTCAGCCGACACTGGGCAAAGGCATGGAACACCCTGAACAACTCTTCAGTTTATTGCAGGGCCAACACACATGAAGACATTCATATTCAAACTCATACCTACTACGAAGCAGCCAGTTCTCCTAATGCGCGTGACTTTGTCCTGGAGGAGAAAACCAGCGGACCCAGAGGAAACCCTTGCCAGCACAAAGAAAACATGCATACTCCAGACAGAAATGTCCTTGCAGAGCCCAGAACTCAAATCCAGGACCTTCTTGCTGTAAGGTGGATGTGACAACCACTATGCAACCGCACACACACACACACACACACACACACACACACACACACACACATACCAGTAGAGATAAGCTGCTTTTACACCGACACCTGCACCCGGAACGAGTTACTCCCCTTCGGTTCTGGAACAACTTGACCATAGTGGACGTAACGGGCCATCTGAACGCAATGGATGTCAGGTAGAAGGGTTTATGCATGCGCAGTAGTGTCCACTGGGATTATAAGGACTTCTCGCAGCAGATGGTTGGTTGGTTCTTCATGTCACGAACCACATTTCCATCCATTTGAGTGATTGTGTCTCATTTGATAACACTGTTCATGATATCTGAGGTGATTTTCTTCAGACAACCTTGACATCACCCCTTTAAGAGACTCAAGCATTGGGAGTTATGGGTCTATAGGTCTCGTGAATGAGAGTCGGATCGTGTTACAGATCTTTAAATTATTGGAAGCTTTTGCACAGGAATGTATTTGGAGAAGTCTCCTGTCCTCGCGGCTATTAAGTGAAAGAGATCTCCAATCTCATTGTGCTTTAAGTAATAGTGTTGATGCCGAGATGTAATGCTGACCATCAGTGAAAAATTGGACAGAGGGCCAAAATTGTGATCTTTAGGAACACATGCTGCGCCACACACACACACACACACACACACACACACACACACACACACACACACAAAGAGAGAGAGAGAGAGAGATTCAATCTCTCCCTCTATCTCTTCATGGAGGTTTCCTTATTCATTAATCACAAGCTCGTTCATTAGTTTGGTGGTGTTGTGACACGCCCATCAGGGCTGGAGGGGAGCAGAGAGCAGTTAAAATACCGTTCGGCAATTTCCATGTTAATTACCAAGCTGAGAGATGGATGCTTTTCACTTTATTGTTCGGTGTTTAATGAATGCAAAGTGAGTGCGAGTGCAGCATGAAAACGAACGGCTGATTGTCCTCGAAGCGAAACACACTTTGACATTTGGCTTATTTTACCTTATTTGGCTGATTCTATTTTGATGAGGTTGCTAAAAAGACAAGACGCCGGGCCGTAATGATGGTCAGCAGCAGGAGTGTTCTGGAGAAAATGAGAGAACCACCCAAGGCCTTTGCAACGCCAGGCTGAATAAAATATACTCACTCCGCAGAGGATCTACCATTACCACCGCTGATTTACATAATCTCACTCAAACTCTATAAATCATCAGCACTGCGGCTCACAGCGCGTTTAAACACACGCTGAACTGAAAGGTGGGACTTTGAAACGTTTACTTTTGTATCGCTGTCCATGTTCCACTTGATGAGGAAAACAAGCCTGTGAGCACAAACCCTGGGCATGCGTTGGGATACACCTTGGATGGGACGGCAGTCCCTGATCTACCAGGAGGTCAATTGAGCATCACCTGTGCACCTTCAGGCAGCAGCGCTAGCCATTTCAACTCTTTGGACTATTATATGGTGTTGTCAAGGTCATTTCAAGGAAAGTCATAATGAAAAAAGAAAAAACTTTGAACGTAATGTATACAGTTAACACACACACACACACACACACACACACACACACACACACACACACAAAACCATTTAAACCAGTGATTCTCAATTATTTTATGTGGTGCCCCCTCTAGGAAGAAAAAAATCATTTCACCCCCTCCCCCATGCATCGCGTGCGACTATAAATACTGTAGTATTATTTGTCAATAAAACTGTTATTCGTACACCTCTGCCTAATATTCTATCTTTATTAACATTAAAAACAAAAAAGAAAGTGATATAGTTCAACCTACAATAAAGAAAAACTTCATTAACATTGTTTTTTAATCTTTATCAGAAAATATTTAAAGTGCATTCAACTTATTTATGTCATAATAAAAGATATCGTCTCTGTCTCTCTCCACCTTTCTCTTCGTTCCTGTTAGAAATTTTTCTGTGTTGTTTCTTAAGAGGTTGTTTACTGCACTTCATGTCGTTTGTTTGTG
The DNA here is from genome assembly GCA_024760905.1 of Plotosus lineatus. Taxonomy (NCBI): domain Eukaryota; kingdom Metazoa; phylum Chordata; class Actinopteri; order Siluriformes; family Plotosidae; genus Plotosus; species Plotosus lineatus. Next base: position 7,737,127 of record CM045750.1, on the reverse strand, counting down.
GGGAAAAAAACGCTACACCATAGCGTGACAATGAGCACGCCACTGCCAGCTAGTGGCGTGGAGGTGCAATTACACTTAATTCTTGTCACTATTCCTGAAAAGCATGTTCCCCAGGGTCATACATGCCCCCCGGCATCATGCGCCCCCAGCATCATATCGCACCTTCCGGGGGGAGGGGGGGGGCAATTTGGTACAGCCAATTAACCAAATGTGCATGTTTTTGGACTATTGGAGGGAATTTGGAGGAAAACCACACAAGCACATGGAGAGCATGCAAACTTCACTCAGGAACACCATCGCAGACCTCGGATCTTGAACCCAGCAATTCTTGCTGTGAGGAGGACGCCTTAATGATGACGCTGTTATGATTTCCCGTTTCGTTTTTGTGGACTTTCTTGGCAGTTCCCCTCTAGTGGTTTGCTTGCCTTTCGTCCCTCATGCATCTGGCTTGCCATCAAACTGACAATAACCTCCACGTGCAAGTTGTTCCCGCGGCAACTTGTTCCCATTGCCCAAAGTAGCTTTAGTGATGAACACAAATTGTCGCATATTTCGCAGACATGAAAGTTCTTAGTCTTAGATACTAAAATCCCACTCAGATATAACTGAGGAATTATTTTTGTCGGTGTGTGGAATATCCAGATATCGAAATTTGCAAAAGGTAGAATGACGAGCATTTCCAGATTCTGGACTCATGTGTTCTCAAGGTGGAGGCCATTTTTAATAGTTTGGTGCTTTGGCTAATCAACATAAATAATATTAGACTGTTCTCGAGTATGTTTGGGAAGATAGTAATTACAGTTATAATACCGGGTTTGAGTCGGACCCGAAGCTTTTATAAAACAAAATGATTCTTGAATCTAATCTGCTGAAGCAGATATGGGTCACTGAGAAGGTTGTGTCCCAAGGGCACTTTGCTCCACATCGCTCATGTTTGTCCCACGTTATCTTTCGTTAAGGAAGACGGATCTGGCCTGGAAGCCACGCTCATTTTGACGCCACTCCGCAGAAAGGAGCTTCATTTTCATTTCCGAAGGAGACAGAGACGGAGCGGAGACATTATAACGCAGGTGTTGCACATTAATGACCATTTAAACGCGGTCATTTGGGGTCTCAGGTTATTACTGTACTGTGCTTGTGTGTTTGGTATTCACAACAGATTCAGAAAACTTCACTCTATAAATACTTACTGAATGGAATCAGTAAATAAAAGGATTTATTAGATTAGAAATGAATACCCTATAGGGACTAATAGCTCTGTGTGTGTGTGTGTGTGTGTGTGTGTGTGAGAGAGAGAGAGAGAGAGAGAGAGAGAGAGAGAGAGAGAGAGACTGTGAGAGAGAGAGAGAGAGAGCCTGATAGGGGGAGAGAGATAGAGTGAGAGAGAGAGAGAGAGAGAGAGAGAGTGAGAGAGAGAGAAACAGAGAGAGCCTGATAGGGGGAGAGAGAGACTCTCAGAGAGAGAGAGAGACAGACAGAGAACGGGGGGGAGAGAGTGACAAAAAGAGGAATAGAAAGGAGGAGGCAAAGAAAGAGACATGGCAAGGGGGAGAGAGAGAAATAGAAACAGAGTGGAAAGAAGGAGAGAGAGAGAGAGAGAGAGAGAGAGAGAGAGAGAGAGAGAGAGAGAGACACAAACAGAGAGAGTCTGATAGGGGGGAGAGAGAGAGAGAGAGAGAGAGAGAGAGAGAGAGAGACTGACAAAAAGAGGAATAGAAAGGTGGATGCAAAGAAAGAGACATGGCAAGAGGGGAGAGAGAAATAGAAACAGAGTGGAAAGAAGGAGAGAGAGAGAGAGAGAGAGAGAGAGAGAGAGAGAGAGAGAGAGAGAGAGAGAGAGAGAGAGGTGGAGAGACAAAAAGACATAGCAAGGGAGAGAGAAAAGAGAAACACAGAGAGCCTTTTTGGCCATGCATTGTCTGTGAGTGTGTGTGTGTGTGTGTGTGTGTGTGTGTGTGTGTGTGTGTGTGTGTGTGTGTGTGTGTTAGGCGGGTGGCCAGTACTTTATGCTGTTTGTTTGTAAAAAGGATTAGAGTTTTGTAATATTCCCTAACTCACACAAACAACCACAAACACCCTGTAATCTCTCTCTCACACACACACACACACACACACACACACACACACTCACTCTCTCACTCTCTTTCTCTCTGCTGCCAGGACCATGCAAACTCCTGCTATGATAAGAGAGGAAAGCTGCCAGCCGCTGCTATCACCCAGGCACAGTTTATTTGTATTAAAAGGCTTTTGAGTGAACAGTAGAATTAGTAAATATATCAAATATAACATTTTAGCTCATAAACTCAAGAAACATGTTAAAAAAAAAAAAAAGTTAATTTATGGAATAAATCATCTTAATGATTGATAGAGATGGGAAGGACGTGCAGCAAGTTAGATTGATAAAGGACAGAGAGGGAACTGTATTGACTAATGACAGAAGTGTGCTGGGAAGATGGAAAGAGTACTTTGAAGAGCTGATGAATGAGGAAAATGAGAGAGAAAAAAGAGTAGAAGAGGTAACCATTGAGGAGCAGGATGTAGCAAAGATCAGTAAGGGTGAAGTGAGAAGGGCATTGAAGAGGATGAAGAATGGAAAGGCAGTTGGTCCTGATGATATACCTGTGGAGGTATGGAAGTGTCTAGGAGAGGTAGCAGTAGATTTTTTGACAAGAACATTCAACAAGGTACTAGAGAGTGAGCAGATGCCGGAGGAGTGGAGGAGAAGTGTGCTGGTGCCCATTTTTAAGAACAAGGGAGACGTGCAGAGTTGCAGCAACTACAGAGGGATAAAGTTGATGAGCCATACGATGAAGTTATGGGAAAGAATAGTGGAAGCTAGACTAAGGGCAGAGGTCAGCATTTGTGAACAACAGTTTGGTTTCATGCCAAGAAAGAGCACCACAGATGCAATGTTTGCCTTGAGGATGTTAATAGAGAAGTACAGAGAAGGTCAGAGGAGCTACATTGTGCCTTTGTGGATCTGGAAAAAGCATATGACAGGGTGCCAAGAGAAGAACTGTGGTATTGCATGAGGAAGTCTGGAGTGGCAGAGAAGTATGTTAGAGTGGTGCAGGACATGTATGAGAGATGTAAGACAGTGGTGAGGTGTGCTGTCGGTGTGACCGACGAATTCAAGGTGGAGGTGGGACTGCATCAAGGGTCAGCTCTGAGCCCCTTCTTGTTTGCTATGGTGATGGACAGGCTGACAGGCGAGGTGAGACAAGAATCTCCATGGACTATGATGTTTGCAGATGACATCGTGATCTGTAGTGAGAGCAGAGAACAAGTGCAGGAAAATCTAGAGAGGTGGAGGTATGCCCTGGAAAGGAGAGAGGAATGAAGGTTAGCCTCAGAAAATCAGAATACATGTGTGTGAATGAGAAGGACCCAGGAGGAACGGTGATGTTACAGGGAGCAGAGATAACTTGAAGGTGGAGGATTTTAAGTACTTAGGCTCAACAATCCAGAGCAATGGAGAGTGTGGAAAAGAGGTGAAGAAGCGTGTGCAGGCAGGCTGGAATGGTTGGAGAAAAGTATCCGGTGTGATGTGCGATAGGAGAGTGTCAGCAAGAATGAAGGGAAAAGTGTACAAGATGGTGGTGAGGCCAGCGATGTTGTATGGCTTAGAAACAGTGGCGCTGAGGAAAAGGCAGGAGGCCGAGCTGGAGGTAGCGGAGATGAAAATGTTGAGGTTCTCCCTGGGAGTAACGAAGATGGATAGGATCAGAAATGAGTATATCAGAGGGACAGCCCACGTAAGATGTTTTGGAGACAAAGTCAGAGAGGCTAGATGGAGATGGTTTGGACATGTACAGAGGAGGGATAGTGAGTATATTGGCAGTAGGATGCTGAGGTTGGAACTACCAGGCAGAAGGCCTCGAGGAAGACCGAAGAAGAGATTTATGGATGTGGTGAAGGAAGACATGAAGGTCGTTGGAGTCAGAAAAGAAGATGCGGAGGACAGGGTGAGGTGGAGGCGGATGATTTGCTGTGGCGACCCCTGAAGGGAGCAGCCGAAAGTAAAAGAAGAAAAGAAAGAAGTAATCGTGTCAGCAATTCTAGGCCGGACAGTGATCTAAGCGTCCACATGTCGGGGGCTGGGGTGGGGACTCCTGTTTGAGCTGATGTGCAACTGATATTAACTCATGTTTTCTATTTCAAAAAAGGATCTATAAATCTAAAAATAGAATAAAATACACAAAAGAAATCTAATAAAAACTCTTGTCTGATATTCCCTGTGCTCTTTAGATGGCTATTACATCCCAGCATTCGTGATCGGATATATAGTGAATATACCTGGTGTATTTACACTGCAGACTTGAGCACTCGCCCCCTGTACAGAGCTCTGCAATCATAAGCAGCCCGTTGATTCTACACTGAGAAAATGCTGGTTCTGATGAAAAACCCTTGTTTATTATCACTCGGGAATAAGTCTCTGTGTGTGATTTTAGCTCTGATACCATCTGCAGCACGCCAAGTGATCATCTGTGTGAGGTGGGTTTGTGTAGCAACCCAGCTCTGTTGTTCTGGGACGTCTCTGAGGAAGCTCTAAACTGGGCCTCCATTTCCTCCACCCAGGCTGTACTCCAATCCGACATGGCGAGAGGGTCCACCTCCCCAAAACAGTCCCGGGGGGGAAACAGCATACTCAGTGGTGACCCGGAAGGTGAGAAATCTGTTTTTACACACACACACACACACACACACACACACACACACACACGCACACACTAACGTATAAACAGCTGTAATAAGACATTCCATTCATTTGCTGAACCACTCATTCAAACTTACCAGAACATTACAGGATGACATGCACAACCATTAACAATCATACTCGCAACGAGGGGCAATTTGGAACAGCTAGTTAGCCCAACGCGCGTGTGTTTGGACTATGGGAGGAAACCAGAATACGGTACCCTGAGGGAACACACGCAAGCACGAGGACAATATGCAAACTCCACACAGAAATGCCCTCACTGAGCCCGGGACCTTCTTGCTGCTGTAAAATTGTCTGTCTGTCTTCCTTTCGGCTTTTTCCCTTTTACTCGGGAGTCGCCACAGCGAATCATCTAATTCGCACGTTTTGACGTCGGATGCCTTTCCTGTCACAACCCTTGTTAGCAAGGGACAGAAACACGCTGACGGCTTTGCAGCTACTCTTTACGAAAGTCAGCAATGGTTCTTTTACATGTCTCTCACCATAGACAGTGAGAGACATGGCCCGCCTTTGCTAACCCAGTTAGCTGCACTTGGCTTGCTGCTGTAAAATATACGGCAGTAAAACACTCTACTGAATTTCCCTCTAAATAATAAACAATCCTAAACAAGTCAATAAAAACACACCACCCAAAATCTAAATCTTGTTTCATTATCAGAGCTGCCCGAGCCATTTCATTTTATTGCATGTTATTTTAAAAGAAAACGGAGTTAAAAAAAACAAAAAAAAACAAAAAACAAAAAAAACAATTTGGTAAATGAGATCCCTGCACACTCTCATTGAGAAATGTGATTGATATGGTGACACAATAAACAGTGAAGTCACCCATTCAATTTCCTGAGAGCTGCTATTGTTCCCCTAACCCCCCCCCTCTCTACACACCCTTCAGCTAATGCCTCAAGATATAGCCTAAATTATTAGCCATCTAATCTCTGCAGCGCTGTTTTCTGTGCTATCTCAGAGGTGAAATGAGAATGAGAATGTATAGTGTATGTGCTGAGGCTTTATATAAGGCCAGCATGGAGATAAGTGGAATGGAGGAAATAACTATTAATCATACAAGGGTGTGGAGAATGGTCCAAAAATAATAATAAAAAAAGATATCAGAGTAAAAATGTTTTTCAGTGATTCACTGGGAGTGACAGCAATCACTTGGAATAACCTTCCATCAGAACTCTAACTGTGTAGCAATCAAACAAAAACACTGATAATACTTCGCCATCTAGTGGCCACAATAAGTAAGTGCGTGTAATGATTTTTTTTTAAAAGAGGTAATTAAACATAATGACACGGATTTTAATTAAAATTAGCTCACTAGCTAATGTTTTTATTAACTCTAGCGTGCTAAATAAACTCACTATTCATCTATTTTATATGCAGTTAAACTGTGCGTAGGTCTGTATTAATAATGCTAGATCACCCTCCAGCTCCCAGAATCCAATTTGCTGTTTTTGTGAGCATGTGCCATGTGATGCATTGGCAAACTGCCTGAGTGTACTCACCTTCACCCAAAGTTAAATGAGAGAGTCCTCACGTGACCCCAATAGGGTTAAGGTAAAGAGCTGGAGGATGTAGTAGTGGCTCAGTAGTTGAGGCACTGGGTTACTGACCTGAAGGTCAGGGGTTCAATACCACTGCGCTGTCATTGTTGACCCCCTAACCTTCCATTACTCAATTGTATAAAAATGATAAATGTAAGTCGCTATGGATAAGCGTGTCTGGCAAATGAATGGATTGAATGTTAGCATTTGCTCTGCTACACTGAATTTACATTCTCTTTGTGCACAGCTGAATTGTTTTTATTATTAGTAGTAATAAGAGTGGAGATGGCTGAAGGGTTAAGCCTCTCAGTTACTGATCAGGTCAGGAATCAAAGGTCACAATATTGGAACCATGAGCAGCACACATCCCCCTTATCTGCTCTAGGAGCACCTTTATCATGGTTTATGAAACATCTGAACGTCACCTTACTAAAAAGCTGGAACAGAAGAATTTCACTGTGCTGTAATGTATTTTAATAATATCTGTGCTTCAAATATGCCACTATTATTGTTCTACTGTTCTATTATTGGTCGGGGTTCGATTCCCGAGTTCGGGGGTTCCTGTGTGTAGTTTGCATGTTCTCTCCATGCATGTGTGGGTTTCCTCCAGTTTCCTCCCACAGTGCAAAAACATGCACAGTCGGCTGTTCAAAATTGGGGGAGCGGGGTAAGCCCTGTGATGGCCTGATGAGCTGTCCTGGGTGTACTCTGCCCTTACCCAGAGTCCGCTGAGATGGGCACCAGCCTCCCCGCAACCCTAATTAGGATGAAGCGGCTTAGAAAATTAATGATTTAATGTATTCTCCTACTCGCCATTATATAAATACTGCTGCTCATATCATTATTAATATTGGTCGTGTATTATGTGGCTTGTGTTATTACTACAATTCCTGCAATAAGATTCTTTAACATTTGCCCTAAATAAACACAATTATTTTTATTCTATTAATTTTAAGAGGGCAGTGGTGGCCTGGTGGTAAATGGTGCTGGATCACTGATCCTAAGGTTGGGCGTTCGAGTCTCACTCTCCACGAGGTTGTCACTGTCCCCACAGTGCTCTAACTCGGTTATCAAAGGCCGGCCAGGTCTTTCACTGTCTATGGTGAGAGGTTGATGTAAAACAGTGCTTTTCAGATAGTTGGGCGCGATGTGATGCCAGGAGGGGGGCGCGGTGTGATGCCGAGGGGAGCGCGTATGACCCTGGGGAATATGCTTTTCCAGAATAGTGTATGAGAATAAGTGTAATTGCACCTCCACTCCACTAGTTAGCAGTGGCGCTCTCATTGTCACGCTATGGTGTAATGGTTTTTCGCACGAGCAAACAATGTGAAGTGCAGTAAACAACCCCTCGAGAAACAATACGGGAAAATTTCTAACAGGAACGAAGAGAAAGGTGGAGAGAGACGGAGATATTAAGACATAAATAAATTGAATGAATTTTTAATAAGGATGCTTTTTTTTAATTTCAGGCACATTGGTGCACTTTGTTTGTAAAGTTATTAAATATACATATGTTATGCAGAGGTGTACTACTAATTTTATAAACAAATAATACTATTTATAGTCGCTTGCGGGGTGGTGGGGGAGAGCGAAATGTTTTTTCTTCCTAGAGGGGGCGCCACAGAAAATAATTGAGAAGCACTGATGTAAAATTGCTGACTTTCGTTAAGAATAGCTGCATAGCCAGCAGCGTGTTTCTGCCCTGTGATGGCCGGTGAGCTGTCCAGGAGGGATTCTGCCCATGCTAAGAGAGAGCAGATACACGCAAGGGCCAGCGATACCACAAGCATGCCAACACACCAGTAACCAGTATTCTATTAATTTTCATATTATGTAGAGTCAAGTTTTAAAATTTCAAATTAGAAACAATTTTTTAATACCGTACAGAATATCCAGTATTCTTATACTAATATTTTAAAAATATTACCCTTAGGTAATTCAAAATTTTTTACATATTTACAGTGTCAATAATTTCCAGGTGTCAGTAGCCACAAATGTCAGTAATTACAGATATCAGTGGTTGAAGGTGCCATTAGTTGCATAGATTAATTACAGGTGATCACTTGCCTGATAAAGTTCCGCTCATCGACTCTGCTGTCATAGCCATGATGCGAGCAAAGTTCATGTCATTCATTAACGAACCATCTGAAGAGCTGATGATGCTCGTTCTTGCACTCAACGTGTTTCCCTCGGACACCGAACCCCAGACGTTCCACATCGAGCCCTCCCAGTCACTGCAGCAGGACGAAGGCGTGCTCCTCAGCGCTGTTCTCTGTAGTGTCACTGCCAGAGACTCCTGCTCATCATCGACATCATCCTGCACCTCACGGTCAGATTGTCCACATACGTATCCGAATGCGGGTGCGGCAGAGAACGTCTGGCCTGAGGAGGGAGACTTTTCATGTAGGGCACTGTGAAGAAGAACAAACAATCACAATCCCTCATACATGATTTCTTATTCTACATAAAGCAAATTCTTTACTGTACTAACACTTCCTGTGATATGAGAACGCTGCCCAGGTTGAAAAATCCAATGGAGGAAGAAACCACAGAACCCGGAGGAAACCCATGTAATGCAAGTACGAGCTTCTCTCACCTATGTTTGTGTCCTTTAGGACTGAGCTCAAGGTACTGCTCATTTGTTTTTGTGCCCAGCGTGTTATCCTGGCTATCACCAGTGGACAGGCAGAAGGAGGCTGTAGATAGATGGCTGTAGGACGGACTGTGTTGAGTTGGACACCCAGCTGATTCCCCATACGCAGACAGCAGGGAGCCAGCATCCATGGTCAGTTTAGTGGATCGACTCGATCTGAGGAAAGAAACAGTTATCTAATGTTAATCTGCCTCGCTGATGCCAGTAATGGAACCGTGGTGACCTCACACCAGGAATTATCTGTCTGGAGTGTGTACATTCTCCCTGTGCTTAAAGTGGGTTTCATCTGTGCATGTCAGTTTCTTCCCACAGTCCAGAGACAAGCACATTAATCTACTCTAAATTTCCTCTTGGGTAAGGAGTGTGAACTGGCGTTTGTGAGTATGTTCGCGCTGTAATAAAATGGCGACCTGTTCAGGGCGTGTCCTGCATCCAGTCCGAAGTCACCTAGGATTGGCTGCAGTTTCACCGTGACCCAAAAAAGGTAGGATGTGATTCCACAAAAGAAGAAAATTTCCACAGGAAAAGAAATTTGGGAACTATTCAGAGACCCTGACACTCTGACGGGGCAGTGCGATTTGTGCATCATGAGACCAAGCACTGCAATAGCGATGTCTCTGATTTGTTATCCATTTCAATATTCGTTCGTTCATTCATTCATTTTCCGAACCGCTTAATCCTAATTAGGGTCACGGGGATCCTGATGCCCATTTCAGCTGACTTTGGGTGAAGGCAGAGTGCACCCAAGACAACTCGCCAGGCCATAGCAGGGCAGAAACACACTGAGGGTTACGCAGCCACTTTTGTTGAAAGTCAGCAATGGGTATTTTACACAGAGACATGGCCGGCCTTTGACATCCCAGTTAGCTGCACTGGGGTGTGTGTGTGTGAAGAGCAGCGACAATCATTGACAGTGGGTTTTGAACCCCCAACCTTAGGATCGGTAATCCAAAACCTTACCACCGGACCACCACAGCCGCACTTTACCACCAGGCCACCACTGCCTCAATTTCAATATCCGGGTCTATATCCTCAGAAAATACTGAATAAGATATCAGACATGTATCTTCTTCTTGTCCTTTCGGCTGTTCCCTTCAGGGGTCGCCACAGCGAATCATCTGCCTCCATCTCATCCTATCCTCTGCATCTTCTTCTCTTACACCAACGACCTTCATGTCCTCCTTCACCACATCCATGAATCGTCTCTTTGGTCTTCCTCTAGACCTTCTGCCTGGTAGTTCCAACCTCAACATCCTACTACCAATATACCCACTATCCCTCCTCTGTACATGTCCAAACCATCTCAATCTAGCCTCTCTGACTTTGTCTCCAAAACGTCTTACATGTGCTGTCCCTCTGATGTGCTCATTCCTGATCCTATCCATCCTCGTTACTCCCAAAGAGAACCTCAACATTTTCATCTCTGCTACCTCCAGCTCTGCCTCCTGTCTTTTCCTCAGCGCCACTGTTTCTAAACCATACAACATCGCTGGCCTCAACACTGTCTTGTACACTTTTCCTTTCATTTTTGCCGATACCTTCCTATCACACATCACACCGGACACTTTTCTCCAACCATTCAAACCAGCCTGCACACGCTTCTTCACCTCTTTTCCACACTCTCCTTTGCTATCGGACATGTATAAGGGTAATAAATATGTTAGTTTCCTCCTGCTGAACCCCGTACACAGCACAGCTGAGCCTCGTTCAACAGTTTCTAAGGCAGAACAACTACAACACACGTACAACACACCCCAGGAGGCTCACTGAGCACACACAGGTGATTAGGACTATAAATGTACTATAAGTGTTAACACTATGGGACAAATGGGACACCCCTTCCCGCCGCCTATTTCTGGACTGTGAGTGACTGTGCCTTATCTCTGAACTTCTGAACTGTTTCCATACCATCAGGGAAGAAAAAGTCCGTTGATGTGATTATCTGCTCAGTCAGTAATTTCAGCTCATCAGCTGACTTTATTGCCATATTAATGTTGTTGAGCCTTGACCGAACCAACTGGAGCAACAATGCCATGGAGATTGCATACTGAGATCAAGGCTAAATGCTCTTCATTTATAGATAGCGATCCCTCGCTACGTCACGCTTCAATTCATGCGACTTAAGTGCATCGCGTTTTTTTTTTATTTTAAATATTCATCGAATTAAAAGATAAAGAAATTAAGGAAGAATAGGGAGAAAGTTGAGGAAAATGCCGTAAAACAATGTCAATTATGCAACCCCCCCCCCAAAAAAAAAAAAAAAAAAAAAAAAAAAAAAAAAACCCAAAAGCTCCCATCAAAACCACTCACATTTTTATGTGAAGTGTGCGAGCACACAGTGTGTGTGTGTGTGTATGTACATTTTATTTACATCTTATGCATTATTTTTGAATGTTTAATTGTTATTATAAGCATTTATAGCATTGAATATGTATTTATTGATATTATACACACATATACATGTGTATACTTCAGTCAAGTGGGTTGATCCTACTTCGTGGAATTTGGCAGTCGCAGGGGAATCTCGGTCCGAATTAACCACAGAAAGCGAGGGATTCCTCTATATATACATATATATATATATATATATATATATATATATATACATATATATATATATATATATATATATATATATATATATATATATATACACACTAGTATATATATATAATTATGTGTGTGTGTATACAGTACATATACGTATATCTTCTTTTCCTATCGGCTTTTTCCCTTTTTCAGGGGTCGCCACAGCGAACAGTGTGTGTATATATATATATAGCCTTTTAGACACACTTGCACTGTCAAATGTATTTATTTATCCATTTCATTCATTCATTTTCTGAACCGCTTAATCCGAATTATGGTCACAGGGAGGCTGGCGCCCATCTCAGCCGACTCTGGATTTCTAACAGCTCACAAGGCCATTGCAGGACAGAAACACACTGACGGCTATGCAGCTCCTCTTGTCGAAAGTCAGCAATGGTTCTTTTACATGAACCTCTCACCATAGACATTGAGAGACATGGCCGGCCTTTGATAACCCAGTTAGCTGCACTGGGGGGGGGGACAGTGACAACCTGTTGAGAGTGGGGCTTGAACCGCCAAGCATGGGATCAGTGATCCAGCACCTTTACCACCAGCCCACTACTGCCATTGTATTTATTTATAGTTCAGTAAAAAAAATTAACAAAGCTTTACTTTTGTGTGACTATTTGTCTTCCTATACAAAATTAAAGGGTATTAGAAACAAAATAGTGGAACTGTGCTACCTTTAATGTTGACATTCTGTTTTGAACTAACATTACATTTCTGATGGTTGTTATCTACCCATACTGTGCATAAAGGTATTCAGTAAACTATTCCCTCTCTCTATAGTCTCTAATCTAGGTTATGGCCTTTCGGTCTGTGTGGCCTTTGTCTGTAAATTCTGTCTGCATTTTAATTTGTCGCACTTCCAGACTCTGTAATGAGAAGAGTGCAGCAGGAAGTCCACTGAAATCAGCTGTAGGCTGAAAATAAGTGAGGCTTCCTCTTCCATTTACACTTAATGACAGGACCTGGTCACAGATCCTCCGCTGTAAATAGTTTTGCTAATTAAAATGATATGTAGTTTAAATGGATGTGCGTTACTCGAAAAAAGTATAAACTTCCTCTGTTTCCACATGCAAATGTTTTAATATGAATAATAATGAATAATGCAGAAATATACAGCATCACATAGTGTACATCATCTGTCGGGAATAATATGCCCTGCATGCTCCGCTATCAGGATTCATTCATTCATTCATTCATTCGCCAAACCACTTAATCCTTCTATGGTCTCAGGCGACACTGGGCTAAGGCGGGGCATACGTACTTGAACAGCGCTCAAACACGACCATTCACACTCACAGCGAGGTACAATTTGAAACAGCCAATTAGGGTTGTCTTGGTCTGTTCAAGAAAACTGGAGTATCCAGAAGAAACCAACTTAAATGTGTTGAGAACACACCCACACCACGGCCCGAACTCCAACCCAGCACCTTCTTTGCTCTGAGGTGGATGTGCTAACCACTACCCCACTGTGCCACCGCTCTTAGGGTTGGCCTTCTAAATTTGTATAAACAGTGGCATATGACATCTATTGACACATCTTGTGAATGTATACCTTGTAAATTTGTAATGTACATGTCACAAAAAATGTGTCCGAGATTCAGAGTTAATCTCAAAGGGAAATGGAATGATATGATATGACTGACACATTATTTTCTGGTTCATGGACAACGTTCTGTTTACAAGCCCCAGAGGCTGCATAAAACCTGGAAGTTTTCCTCTACATATTTCACTGATTTGAGTAAAACCTCTCCAAATATAATTAAATTACTAATCCGACTTCCCGAGTGGTGCATCGACAAGGTGCGTGACTATCAACATGGAGATCATCAACCAATCCGTGGGCGCCTGTGAGCTCATTCGTACAAAAGGAGCAGACGGCGCTTTCTCTTTGAGTGTATTAGGCCGTTTCCAAATGCACACGTGCGTCAGTTTGTAATGAGGCGAGTGGCAGCATCACGTCACGGCCGGGGCATATGCATGCTTAGCCCCCCCCCCCTCCCCCCCAGTTGGACATGGTTGTATGTAATATGGAGGCAACATGTGAGAGGGGTTCGGGACTGAATATGAGTGAAATTAGGGAAGGAAAAAAAACCCAATTATGAATCCCAACTTTAAAACACTACAACATCTTATCCCGACGTATCTAATGAAACGTCTCCACCTCTACACCCATGTCCATACACTTATGACCTCATGTAATAGTTTATTATTCACAAATATGCTGAACAAATGACCAAACCTCCTTTATCTTATGCACTAGTGACATCAATTTGTCAGCTGCATTCATTTCCTCAGACACCAGGCACCACGGTAACCTTGGAGCCTGACTTAATCTGACATAGATAAGGCCAGAAACAGGAAATGGAGCAAGCTTGTCCTGAACAGTGCTGTATTTGTACAATAACAAGAAAGTAGAGGAGCCGTGGCATAACCTCTTTAAAAACTGTGCCCCAAAGTAATGGATTATAGCTCTTAAAAGTATAATGTGTAAGATTTAACCCTATGTAGTCACATATTCATGCTGATGTAGTGGCTAGAAAGTCCGCTTTACAGAAAGAAGGTCCTGAGCTCAAGTCCTGGGCTTAGACATTTCTGTGTGGAGTTGGCATGCTCTCCCTGTGCTGGCGTAGGTCTCCTCCAGGTGCTTCGGGTTCCTCCCAGAATCCAAAGACATGCACATCAAGCTAACTGGCTGTTCCTAGTTGCCCCAAGGTGTAAGTGTGAATGGTTTTGTGTGTGTTGGCAGTGCGTTGGTCTGGCGAGCTGTTTAAAGTGTACCCTGCCTTTACCAGTGTTGACTGACATATGCTGCAGCTTCCTCGCGGCCCTAGTAGCAGGAAGCGGTTTGACAATTGAGTAAAAGAAGAGTAACCATGTGTGCATAAGTAAGCATATGGTGGTGAGGTTTCAGATCGAAGTTTCATTCCCGACCCATCCCATTCAAAACCTGTACGATTCTCAGGTACTGCAGAAACATACTGGTGCAAAATGGTGGCCGCCATTCGAGGGGGATCTGTTCCCGACATAGATAAAACCAGCTTATTCTACGATTCCAAAAACCTCAAGGACTTTTTTTCTTTTATTAAAATAAATCATGGATGATGTACATAATTTCTGCTAATAAATATATCGGTATGATGCTTCATGCACTCACCTGTTTGCCGAACCACTCAATCCGACTCGGGCCACGGGAAGGCTGGAGATTGTCTCAGCCAACATCGGGTGCAAGTGGAGTATACCCTGATCAGCTCACCAGTCCATCACAGATCAACACAGATGACTACATACACTCGCACCCTCACCTTTTGGCAATCGGAACAGTAAATTAATCTAATCTGCATGTCTTTGGACTTGTGGGCGGAAACCAGAGTGAGTACTCGGATGAAACTCACACAAGCGCGGGAAAAACGTGCAAACTTTACATTGAAATTAACTTGTCGAGTCAGGATTTGAACCAGGACCTTCTTGCTCTGGGGTGGATGTGCTAACCACTACCCAGCTGTGCCACCATTAGCACAGCTTAGCACAGCTGTGCTGCCATTAGCACAGCACGGTTAGCACTTCAATTAACTATAATTTGCAAACAAAATCTACAGTGTACTGATCCAACCACTATAAATAATATATATTACCACATTCCATTATTCATCACCTCACTTCCTGTTAAATATTGTACCGTTTTCTGTGTTTTTCCAATTGAAAGGTGACTTTAATAGAAACATGCATATTTCTAGAGACAGGGATCCATTCTCACCCTTCCTCAGAACTGACACTGTGGTCATCATCCATTGGCAGAGGGGGAGGAGTGGGCAACATATCCACAAAACGCAGTGAGGCAGAATACTGCAGAATCCTGGGAGAAGCGAACGGTTTCGTGCTTTCAGAAACGGCTCCTACAACAGAGAGTGCAGACTCCTGAAATACTATAGACACACAAAGATTGTAAAATGCCAAAGGAAATATATTTATTCTGTATATTCGATACTCCTCCACTCACTTTTTTGGAAAGCCACTTAATCCTACTAGTCACATTGGAGGCTGGTGTATATCTCAGCCGACACAGGACGAAGGCAGAGTACACCCTGAATACCTTGCCAAGCCATTGGATGGCAACACACACACACACACACACACACACACACACACACACACACACACAACCATTCACAGCCTACTGTGCATGTTCTTCAACTATAGGAGGAAACTGGAGTGCCCAGAGGACACCCACGCAAACATGGAGAGAACATGGAAACTCCACATACAAAAGCCTGAGCCTGAGTTGTGAGTTCGAATCCCACTGAGACCCTCACTGTGCTAAGACCCCTGGGCAAGGTTTCAACCACACACAGCCTTTGTTCACCCAGCAGTATAAATGGGTACCAGTAAAAATATACTGGGAAGGTAACCTGCGATGGACTAGCGTCCCATCCAGGAGGAGTTGAACTCCTGGTCGCTTCACGCTACGGAAACTGAGGATAAGCACCAGCCTGATGAGCCACTAGGCTCAGGTGTTAAAAAAAAAAAACAACTTACCTAATGGTGCCGTTCTACACTGCAATGTGAGTGTACCTGAATGCTGGCTGAGTCTGTGCTGATGGATGTTGGATGTGTTACGCAGCATCAGTGCTTGTTGGTGGATTGGCAGTAATGGAGCACTGTTCACTGCATGCAGCTCTGGAAAGAAGATTTAAACAATTATAACGGCATGACTACGAAATTCATGATAATATGGAGAAACAAAAAGAGAAAAATAATAACACCAGGAAGGAATGCCTGACGTGGCTTTTCTCCTGTCACGGCGAAGCTGGGCAGTTTCTTGTTGTTAAAGGTATGACAAGTAGATCAAGGTATCTGGACAACCTGGGGACGGTGTAAGTGCATACTCACACTAGGCATGATTGCCCTGTACTGCACTCGACAGAGATTATTCCCCTCCCCCCCCCCCCCCCCCCCCCCCACCGGCTTGTACTCACACTGTGCTAACCGTTCCGGTCCTGAGAGCTGGTCCCAAAAGCCCAAGGCAATTTTTTTTTTTTTTTATGTCAAAGAAAAGAGCTGTGGAGGTGCAAGACGGGGATTTTTCAAATATGCAGCATAGTGGGTTATCTTCAATCATGTTGCATGCAAATGAAGATATTGCAATCTGTTACCATCCCGAATATTCTCTTATGAATTGAAAAGCACTTCATAGTGTTCATGTTCTGTGACTGGATGTCGTTGGTATCACACATAAGTGCAAATGACCGGGCCTGAGTACATCCCTCCCAAGTGTTCCATGTACTGAACTGAACGAGACACAACAATCATTAATTTAGTATTCAAACTTTCTTGTGCAAGGTACAGGCTGCTTTATTTGAGTACACACTTATTTCTACGTAGCCATATGTTTTTCTGACTTTCTCTGTCCATCCATCTGAGATACTTGTTTGTGTAATCGCTCAGGAATGAGGGACTGAATGTTTTTCTTTTCTTTGTTTTTTTTGAATTAAGATGGAATTATTAGTGTAATCAACAGATTCGATTTTGGAATCAATCCACCCAGGATCGAGTTTACAGAAAGGAAAATGAAGTACACTTTACTTCTTTTTACCTGAAATATTTCAGGTCTTTTATTGTTTTAATACTGATGATTTTGGCATACGGCTCATGAAAACCCAAAATTCCTATCTCAAAAAATTAGCATATCATGTTCAGGTAGTCTAAACGAGCTATTAACCTAATCATCTGAATCAACCAATTAACTCTAAACACCTGCAAAAGATTCCTGAGGCTTTTAAAAACTCCCAGCCTGGTTCATTACTCAAAACCGCAATCATGGGTAAGACTGCCGACCTGACTGCTGTCCAGAAGGCCATCATTGACACCCTCAAGCAAGAGGGTAAGACACAGAAAGAAATCTGAGCGAACAGGCTGTTCCCAGAGTGCTGTATCATGGCACCTCAGTGGGACGTCTGTGGGAAGGAAAAAGTGAAAGAAGGGCCGATTCCAGACCTTGGGGGACCTGTGGAAGCAGTGGACTGAGTCTGGAGTAGAAATATCCAGAGCCGCCGTGCACAGGCGTGTGCAGGAAATGGTTACAGGTGCCGCATTCCCCAGGTCAAGCCACTTTTGAACCAAAAACAACAGCAAAAGAAAGTACTTTTTTCGGATGAAAGCAAATTTTGCATGTCATTTGGAAATCAAGGTGCCAGAGTCTGGAGGAAGACTGGGGAGAAGGAAATGCCAAAATGCCTGAAGTCCAGTGTCAAGTGCCCACAGTCAGTGATGGTCTGGGGTGCCATGTCAGCTGCTGGTGTTGGTCCACTGTGTTTTATCAAGGGCGGGGTCAATGCAGCTAGCTATCAGGAGATTTTGGAGCACTTCATGCTTCCATCTGCTGAAAAGCTTTATGGAGATGAAGGTTTCATTTTTCAGCACAACCTGGCACCTGCTCACAGTGCCAACACCACTGCTAAATGGTTTACTGACCATGGTATTACTGTGCTCAATTGGTCTGCCAACTCTCCTGACCTGAAGCCCATAGAGAATCTGTGGGATATTGTGAAGAGAAAGTTGAGAGACACCAGACCCAACACTGTGGATGAGCTTAAGGCCGCTATCGAAGCATCCTGGGCCTCCGTAACACCTCAGCAGTGCCACAGGCTGATTGCCTCCATGCCACGCCGCATTGAAGCAGTCATTTCTGCAAAAGGATTCCCGACCAAGTATTGAGTGCATAACTGAACATAATTATTTGAAGGATGACTTTTTTGTATTAAAAACACTTTTCATTGGTCGGCTGAAATATGCTAATTTTTTGAGATAGGCATTTTTGTTTTTTCTTTACTTTTTTTGCCAAAATTATCAATATTAAAACAATAAAAGGCTTCAACTACTTCAGTTGTATGTAATGAATCTAAAATAGATGAAAGTCTCATGTTTATCAGTACGTTACAGAAAATAATGAACTTTATCACAATATGCTAATTTTTTGAGAAGGACCTGTCCTCGTTTATTCCATTCATGGTAAAGCTGGAGCCTCTCACTTGATTCTGGGTACACCCTCAACAGCTCACCGCACCATCGCAAGACAACACACACACACACACACACACACACCATCCACTCACCTCTAGGTGCAGTTTGAAACTACCACTTAACCTAGTGTGTATGGTTTTGAAATGTGGGAGGAAACCAGAGTACCCGGAGAAAACCCACGCAGGCATGGGAAAAACATGCAAACTTAGCATAGAAATGCCTGGGAATCAAACCCAGGATCTTGCAGGGAGGCGTGTGCACCGAGGTGTGCGTGTGAATGGTTTTGTGTGTACTGTGTGTTGGGACCTGAAATGGATTTGCATGCCGTTTCGGGTGTAGTCCGAGTTCACCCAGAGTCAGCGGAGGTACACTCCACCTCTCCACCACACTAAAAAGATTAAGCGGTTTAGCGAGGTTTGTTGTTGCATCTAATACAATACAACTGGCACGTACGCATGTGTGTGTGTGTGTGTGTGTGTTCACTACTTCATTATCTATACTGTACCTCACATTTTATGAACTCACCTCTTTTGACATTCTTCTCCCAGGATTCCTTTCGAACACCCATATTGGGCTGTACAGGAAGGGCCCGTTTCCATGGCAATACTTGCCACTCATTTATGACAGATGACTTGACAGCAGGTTGCTTGATACAAATGGTCTCTGAGCTGTGCTGCTGCGTGTTGCCTTGATGCATTTTGGGACGTTGTCCAGGACTATTGAAGGTTTTCATATTGTTACCAGTAAAGTCCACATAGAAGGTACCGTAGACGCCACAGTTGTCGGGCACTATTGGCACAGATGAGTCATGTTTTGTTGCTACAGGTAGAGCTGGGAGGACAGCGAGGAAACAAAAGACATGTTTGTGTTATATTTAACTGGTGCTGATCATTGTAAACAGTAATGAGGACAGCAGGGATGAGATTTCAGCAGAACCTGGGTTCCGTCCTTATGAATATGGACATGCCCAATGAGAATGTTAGACTGAAAGTGAAGAATACAATTATGCTATAAATACGCTGAACTAATTATTCTCTTTCTTTGGCACATGGATATCCTCATGTAGTGAGATCAGTGAGCGTGAAGAAGGTAAAACCTTTTTCAGTACACTCACTTATTTGCCAAACTGCTTACTCCTACTCCGGTCATGGGGGCTAGAGCCTATGTCAGCCAACATTGGGCAAAAAGGAGGTGAGGTACATACTGAACAGCTTGCCAGACTGTAACAGGGCCAACACATGTTGCTCGTCTTTCAAGGTCGAGGATGACTTTGACTTGATATCAGATCGATGACCTGCGGTTTGGGTGAAGTCATGACTTGCGCTTGACTTGGATTTAAGTGAGGGAGACTCGCGTAGATTGTCAGCCTCACTTTCTTATCCAGGTCTATCTGAGTCCGGTTGCATGACATAGTCCAGATGGCTGGAGATAGGTCAGGGTGCAGTAGATGGCCACCATAGACAGTGCGAGACATGGCTGCACTGGGTGGACCAACACATTAACAGTAACCAATCCAACACATTACCACTGGGCCACCACTGCCCTATTATTATTATTGTTTTTGTTGTTCTCGTCATCTCTGCCTCGTTGAGTTTGTTTGCTAATTGACAAACTTTATGCACAATTACCTTTTTTTATACTTTCACCCTCATTTCCACTCATTTAAGCCATTCAACCAGTAAATAATTCAATATTATAAATTTAATTCTGACCCGGTTACCAAACAGGATCACAGGCCAGATTGCAATAATCAGACTTTGATCCAAACAGAATAAATATGACTTCAGAGTGTGGATCAAACGCTTTTATTTGTATGGGTTCTGACTCACTGGTCCTCCTGAATTCTGGCTTCTCTTGATTCCGAGTCCACAGGCTCTGGCATTGTTCACCAGTCAAGTCAGGCTTCCAAGCTCCTGACATCCAAGGAGAATCAGGTGCCGCCATTCTAACCAGGAACATAAAAAGTGCTCAACAATCCTTGAACTTCTATTCAGTATTTTCATCTGATATGTAACATATATAATGACCAGGATGGATTTGAACCGAGTTTATAACGTAAAATCTTCTGGTACCTGTGTTTGATGACGAGATCCTCACTAGCAAGTCGATACAAGCCTAATCGAAAACAAGACACATTGCACTCACCACGTAAAATCTGAATGAATTTACAAAATGCAGGGTATGTTATGTCTAAGATTTATCTTTAACCTGTTTTGTGATGGCCTCTTCTCAGACTGGGAGGTTTGACGTGTTTTCGATACAGACAAGCAGCTGTAACCATCATTAAACACCACAAGAGGGCGCTAACACTTCCGATAAACACTGGTTCCCTCATGAAGGCCAAAACATCAGCCATGCTCAGTGAACTTCTGTAGCCTGGTGGTGATTGCTGCTTTGACTCTGTGTGTGTGTGTGTGTGTGTGTGTATTCATTTAGAGAGAGCGAGAGAGAGAGAGAGAGAGAGATTTCATCTAGGTTAGAAATGACTACTTACAAGTGTAGAAATATTTCATTGAAGTCCAGTTAACATTATGAACAGATTAAAGTGCACCATTTGTTTAATCATTCATTCATTCATTTTCTGAACCGCTTAATCCTAATTAGGGTCGCGGGTAGGTTGGCACGAGAGCGGAGTACACCCTGGACAGGTCGCCAGGCCATCGCAAGGCAACACTGACACAACCATCCACACTCACACCTAGGGATAATTTGGAACAGCCAATTAGCCTACTCTGCATGTATTTGCATGTTATATCTCATCACTCATTTTCCCAACCACTTAACACTACAGTATATTGGTTGCAGGAAGGCTGGAGCCCATCCCAGCCTACACTGGTCGAAGGTGTGGCACACCCTGGACAGCCTGCCGGACCAAAACAAGCAATCATTCCCAATGAACTGTGGGAAGAACCACTGCATCACCTTGCTTTTCCAAGCAAATTTACTAAAATTGAAGTTTACAATCTCGTATTTTTCCTATTTTGATTGTTTCAGCCAATTTTGTTATATATATGCAGGCGGTAACCACTAGTTTGAATCCAGCACCGTACAGTATATACAGAAGCTATGAGCTAGGTAGTGGTTGTTCAGTAATTAAGGATTCTGGTTACTGATCAGAAAGTCAGGGTTCAGGACCCAGTACCACTAAACAGCCACTGTCGGGCCCTTGAGCAAGGCCCCTAACTGCTCAGTTGTATAAATAAAATAAACTGTCATGCACTCTGAATAAGGGTGTATGCACAGAACTCCATAAATGTAAATACAGTATAAATGTTAATATACCTATGAGCAGCCTGTATGGAATAGTCTGAGCTCCAACGCCGGCGCCATTTACCGCTGCCACTTGGAGCCAGTACACCCTACCAGGCTGCAGTGGTCTGATCTCCAGTGTGTGTGTGCCACTGTCTACTGTCCAGTTCAAATATTGTTGGTATTCTACCTGAACACACCACACCTGAAACAGATCACAAAATATAGAGCCAAGATATCATCAGTACAGTATCTTCAGCATCCATCGTTACAAACCATTATCATAGAGTTTATTTTTGAGTTTTCATTAATTGGCCTCGTTTTACGGCAGTTTTGTGAACTTTCCCCCTATTGTTCTATTCTTACTTAATTTCCTTATTTTTTATTTTTCAATGAATATTTTTGAAAAACCCGTGATGCACTGAAGCCGTAGAAACTGAAGCATGAAGTAGCGAGGGATCACTGTACTTCCTGCCCAGGACAGATAAAACAAAGATAGTAATAATAAAACCTTGTGTGTGTGTGTGTGTGTGTGTGTGTGTGTGTGTGTGTGTGTTAGTTACCTGGTATCCCTGAATGATCCCATTGTGAGCGTCATGAGGCGGGGGCTCCCAGCTCAGCTGAGCTGTATCATTGTGTTCAGCAGGCATTGTTATAGACACATCCTGAGGAGCAGCACTGGGAACTGGGAACATCCAATATAACAATCAAGCTTTTTTTAAAGTACAATTGAAAGAATGTCAGAAATCATTTTCCACCATCAAGCTTTTAGATATATGATTTTATTGGTTTTAAGAGAGTAAATCCCATCCATCCATTCATCCTACTTAATCCTATTTGGGTCACGGGGGGAGGCTCGCCAGTCCATCACACCTGCATTCACACCGAAGGCAATTTGGATTAGCTAACTAGCTTAATGTGTACTTTCTGGGAGGAAACCGGAGTGCCCAGTGAAAATCCATGCAAGCATGACAAAAACATGCAAACTTCACACAGAAATACCGTCACTATGCCAAGATCAGCTTATCCCTACACCTTCAGTTAATCAGTAATTAGGTAATGATATACTGCACCATTCCTGATAACTGACATCTCTCGAAGCAAGAATTTATTTAATCATCCACATTAGCATGCCATAAAAATCCACTCTGGGAACTTACCAGTTTCTGGAACTCTCAAGTGTCTTGTGTTACTTTCTCTGCCATAAAGACTGCTCCCAAAAGGCCGGACTTTAAATTCATATTTGTAGCCCCTCTTTAGGGGACCAATGTGGGTCTGCACAGCAGGATGGGCCACTTTCTGCGCAGTCCAATCAGAACTGGCAGGCAGGAGAGAGCGGTACAGTACCTCAAAGCCATCCAGGTAGTGAAGCTGTTGAGATGATGACTGAAGCTATCAAAATGAGATAAATAAGGACTTTCAAAATACATAATCACGATTCTGCACAGTTCAGTAATACGCACTGTCCTAAATGGCATCACCATCTCAACTCTTTAGCAGCCAAGATTTCTTCAGAGTAATCAGTAACATTGCTAGATTTTCGTGTTTCTCATTATTATTACTATTATATTTCATAAAATCTATTTCATAACGCTGTCTTGAATGGAGCTCTTAATACACAGGGCAGCATGACAAAAAAAAACGAGGTTGACAGTTGTTCAATGGGCTTTACTTTTGGATTCATTACATGCAGTTTATACCAGAAATGCAGGGAATTGATCAAGCAGAGACAACACAATACGTGAATAAAACTGATCAAATAAATAAAATAAAGAATACCGCATCATGCATTAATACAGGGATCCCTCACTTTCCACGGTTAACTGTGACCGAGATCCCCCACGACCACCAAATTCTGCAAAGTAGGATCAACCCCCAACCCCCCCGACTGATGTACTAATATACGTACATGTATATGTGTATATAATATCAATAAATACATATTCAATGCTATAAATTCTTATGACAATTAAATATTAAAATATAATGCATCAAACGTAAATAGTTGCAGAGTACGATCAAGCAGGATGTGCTGAGAACGTTTCCAGAAATGCAGTTTTTCCAAAATGATGATGTATGGACTAAACTGACGCATATTCTCTTATGCTATGCACAAGAAAATGAGCAGTTACTTTATAATCAATGCAAACACATAGAGACGTCGTGGACACACGCAGATGCCACCTCACAAAAATGTAACTAGTTTTGATGGGAGGTTGTTGTGTTGGGTTGTTTTTTGTTTTGTGGGTTTTTTTTTTTTTTTTTTTGCATAATTGGCCTTGTTTTTGCAGCATTTTCTTTAACTTTTCCCCCTATTCTTCCTTAATTTCCTTATTTTTTTAATTCGATGAATATTAAAAAAAAACAAAAAAAAAAACAAGATGCACTGAAGCCATATCAATTGAAGTGCGAAGTCGTGAGGGATCCCTGTATGTGAATTTGTTTCATATCACGAGTGATCACAAGGGGCAACCGTAGCCTAACGGTTAGACAAGTGGTTTTGGGATTGAAAGGTCGCTGGTTTGATTTCTGAACCAGCAGGAAAAATATGTGGTGGTGGAGGAGTGAGCTGCACTTTCCCTTTCTCCACATAAGTGGCTGAAGTGCCCTTGAGCAAGGCACCTAACCCCCAACTGCTATTGGGCCACTCCAATATGTGAGGAAGGTCACTACTCACTGTGTGTGTGTGTGTGTGTGTGTGCGTGCGTGTGTGCTCACTTTGGATGGGTTAAATGCAATAAAAATTGCCTTTACAGGATTAACACTGTATATCAACAACAAAAGTGGTGGTCTGTGGGCAGTGGTGGTCTCGTGGTATAGGGTGCTGGATTGCTGATCCTAAGGTTGGGGGGGGGTTCGAGTCCCACTCTCCACAAGGTTGCCACTGAAACCCCCCCCCCCAGTTCAGCTAACTGGGTTATCAAAGGCTGGCCATGTCTCTCACTGTCTATGGTGAGAGGTTCATGTAAAAGAACTATTGCTGACTTTCGCAAAGAGTAGCTGTGGAGACCCCTGATAAAGGGAAAAACCCGAAAGGAAATCTCATCTCATCTACAACCAAAAAATCAAATACTATTGTGATTTTTCGCTATTTTTCACTTTAGTGTGTGTGGGGCATTTGCTGTTTTTTTTTTTCTAAATAGCGGTTTAAAAGGTTTGTGAACACAGCATGATTTAACGGTAACAGACATAAACAATTCCTGGGTGGCACATCGACAAGGTCCATGACTATCATCAGCCCTGAGTGTCTTTCTCTACGAGCATGTAAGGCCGCCTCCAAGTACAGCCCTGATGGATGGTGGTCATGTGATAGGGAGGTAATACTTTATGGGTGGAAATTTCATTCATTCATTTTCTGAATCGCTTAATCCTAACACCTGGAGGCTGGCACCCATCTCAGCTGACACGGCACAAGGGCAGAGTACACCGTGGACAGCTCATCAGGTCAAGGCAGGGCAGAAAGATGCTGATGGCTATGCAGCCTTGTCTTGACAAAAGTCGGCAATGGTTCTATATAGTCTTTGATAACCCAGTTAGCTGCACTGGGGTGGGAGGGTGAGGGGCAGTGACAACCTGTTGAGAGTGGGGCTTGAAACCCCCCTTCCCCCCTCCCAACCTTGGGATTGGTGATCCAGCCAACATTACCACCAGGCCACCGCTGTCCGGGTGGAAATTTTACATGTGTAAATTTATGGGAGAAAACGGAAGGAAAAATAATAAACAGACATAAACTATGCATGCAAGATTTTATTCTGTATGGACTTCATTCCCTTAAGGTCGGATTGACCCAATACAGTCACTGGGACCTTGGGGTGCTGTAATGGGGAATTGAACACATGTAATTGTATTATATATATTGAGGGTTAGAGTGAGGGAGATAATGTAGGATTAGCCAATTAGAGCATGGCGAAATATCCTGCTTTCAGGTTTTTAGGATTACGCACTGGGGTGATTCTTCAGGGTTCACTGTTGAGACCTCCTTTATTGTTTACCTTTCATCCCACAAACAACACAAGGTCGTAAGTGACATCTGGTATTATTTTAGAAAAAGCCTTTTAAAATTGGAAATTGCCTGAAAAATCCCACGATAATAATTTTCTCTCAATTTTTCAGAATGTATGCAATAAAGTAAATGTCCATAAAATAACGTGTGCAATCATGCAAATAAATTAATAAATAAATTAACATTTGCTGTAAACATAAATGTGCATGACTGGTCACTTCTGACTTTGTGTTGCTCATGGGATGAGTTATCATTGTATTAAAGTTTATTGATGATTCTAAGAAGGTGGTTCAAATTTATGTGGGAGGAGGGAACATTTATCAACAACAACAACAACAATAACAACAATAACATACTCATTACCTTCCATGTAACTAGTGAGATGTTAGACGCAGTTCGTAGAACAGTGACATTCTCCAAACTAATGCGTAGAGCAGATAATTCTGTATGCAGGTTCTTTTGGCTGCTGCTAACTGTACCTGGAGCAACAGTAGTGATTGTTACGATTTCATACCAAAATCTCAAAAACTAACAAACATATCCAATCAAACATACAATATACCAGCTTTTCATTCATCCTTTCATTCATCTGCCAAACCACTTACTCATACTGAGGGTGCAAGTAGGCTTGAGCCTATCTCAGCAGACTAAGCAAAGGCAGGGTATACCCTGAATTGCTCACTTGTCCATCAAAGGGCAACACATACACACTCAGTCACACTCACATTCAGACCTGGGGCAAATCGGAACAGCTTAATGTGCATACAGTATGTTTGGACTGTGGGACGGAATCAGAGAGTAAACCCACACAAGCACAGAAAGAGAACATGAAAACTCCACGCAGAAGCTGGGAACTCCAACCCAGGACTTTCCTTCTGTGAAGTGGACATGCTAAGCACTACGCCACCATGCTGCTCATGGATCTTTTAACTCTACCTTTTACAAAACCAATACAGTATATATGTCATTTATACTTATACAGGTATATGAGATTTTCAAATTGTATTAAAAATTAACTTCCATAAATAATTTACAGGCAAATTTCCTTAAACATTTACACACTAACTGGTCTGTAATTCCAGTAGGTAAGCCATGCTGAAACAATCGGCTTCCTCCAACAGTCCAAAAACATGGCCTTGGGACAACTGGTTGCTCTCATTTCCCCTGAGGTGTGAATGTGAATGGCTGTGTGTGTGTTGATCATGCGATGGCCTGGCGAGCTGTTCAGGCTGGACCTCGCATTTTCTCGATATCAGCTGAGATAGGCTCCACACTTTCTGAGACTTCACCCAGATTTTTTTCAGATCAACAAACAAGTTAGGAAGTGAGCCTATATTGCTTTGCATATACAGTTTATGATAGATACTAATCTTTGACCTTCCACAAAGAGCTGGGCGCTGGCTTTTGATTCGCCGATATCATTGCCTGCGGTACAGATGTACCTTCCAGCATCCTGTAATGTCACATAGTGGATCTGAAGACTCTTGTTTGGATTAACCAAATACCTAATGTCGATACACAAGAGAGAGAGAGAACACTAATAAAACCGATACACACACATATACACACACACACACACACACACACACACACACACACACACACACACTCTTCATGGGCAATACATGTTAATGCGTTTCAAAAAATTTCCCTTTGGGCACTCTAAATAAAAGTGGACATCAGCCTGTGAAGTGTCATGTTGTTTCTCGAACCTGCCGTTGGGTAAAAGGCCATGTTCTCTGCTCCACTTCACTGCAGGCATCGGGTCACCCTTAACCTCACAGAAGAAATGTGCAGATCCTCCCAAGCTCACAGAAACATCCTGTGGTGCACGTAGTATCACTGGCTTCTCTAGAGAGCAGACACACAGGATGTGACTTTAATGAGCTGCTTTAATAAAGCACTTCTTCAAAAAATTCAATACAAATCACTGTTGCAACGTCAAATGCTATTTTGTTGAAGTAGAAGCACTTCGAATATAAAAATATGATAAAAACAATTTTAAATAAATAAATGCTTAAATGACTAACATGTAAAAAAAAAAAGTCCATATTGTTTTATGTATACATGGATCCCTCACTTTCCGCAGTTAATGGGGCCGAGACCCCCCGCGACCACCAATTTCTGCGAAGTAGAATCGACTCTCCTGACTGACGTATAGGTAAGTGTATATATGTATATAAAATCAATGAATACATATTCAACGCTATAAGTGCTTATATTAACAATTAAGCATTCAAAAATAAGGTATAAGATGCAAATAAAAAACAGACGCGCGCGCGCACACACACAACATGCAACATTGACGTGTTTTTCACCAGCATCAATTTTCTTGATAATAGCCAGCTTTGTTTCTAACAAGATGGCTTGCCGCTTTTTCTGATTATCACTATCACTAGTAGGCTTACGCTTCTGACCAACCATATTTGCTTAGGGTTACAAAAGTCAGCAAAACAGTGTAAACACAAAGATCACAGAGACGACGTCTTAACACAAGGGTAATACGCAGTGAACTGGGAAGAAGGAGGGGCACATTCAGTCTGTCGTTTATGTCAGCATACCATGTAGGTACGTCTCATACTACAGAGAGCATGCTAAACTCAAAATTTTACTTTCTTTTTTTTTAAAACGTAAAATCGAAAATTACGTAAAAGGAATGAACATTAGTCTGGGAGCGTCTGTACATCCCAGTTCTATAAGAGGTGGGTGGCTAGCATTGTATATCACAGAGGAGGTGAGTGCATGCTCCCTGGTCGGTGGTAGTTGTGTGATAAGGAAGGCAATACCTGAAGGGTGGGAATCTAATAGGGCCAATGGGAAGCTGGAGCCTATCTCAGCTGACATTGGACAAAGCTGAGGTACATCCTGAAATGCATGCCAGACCATTGCAGTGCTATCTGGTACACCACTGTGCCTCTCACTCATTATATATCTATGTAAATTAATCCCACAGGTGGTTATAGTATAATTATACTGCAATGGCAGTGTAACCGTACGTCAACAGTGCTCACCCAGAACTGTTAACCTGGCTGTTCTGCTTTCTCTGACTGCTACAATGTTTGATGCCATACAGACATAAACTCCAGAGTCCTGCTTCCGGGCTGGAGCTATTATCAGCTTCCCACTGAGCTCCTAAGCAATAGAGAATGACAAGAATGTAGAAAAACAAACCATTAAAATTCCTTTGCTTTGCTTTATTTCACAAATTCAGATGTGTAACTATAGCAGCAATACATGCTTTGTTATCTTCTTCCTACACATAGGCTTCATGAGAGAGCTCAGCAAATCAAGCCTCACTGTATAGTGTTCATCTGTAGTGTTGATAAGGATGCCATCTTTCTTCCAGGTAATGTTAGGTTCAGGATGTCCCACAGGTGGACTGCAATTCATCACTGCCACTTCTCCAGCAGCTACCTCCACGTCACCGGGCTGCATGCGAAACTCTTCACGTAGCGCTTCAATGAAAAACAACCTCATAAGCATCTCTTTTTACAAATGGGCATGATAACAGTAGGTACCAAACAGGATATGGTGTTCCATCCAAAATGAATTGCATCCCACCGAAAACTTTAAAAAGGCACACTCGGTGGCCAAAACACAAATCAGGTTAAATTACAAAACACAGATTCATGAAGATAGAAACGTGATAATGTTATGAAAATGATAGCTCCTGAGCAATACACCACAGACGTGATTACAGGTTTGAATCTTGGTTGGTGCAGGCAGCAATCTGAAGCTGAAACACCAGGCCAGGAGCCAACTGGCTGAGCTCTAAGAAAGACCATCCCCATAAATCACAGACCTTAAATAACGACTGTCTCTCTGCGTTTAAAAGGAGTCTGTTGAAATAACTACTGCCCAAGGCTCATGCTTACTTTCATGTGATGAGTGGGAATGAATAGTTGAGGGAGAAAATATTGTGGGTCTAAAAATGTTGAATAATCATAATAAAAAAAAACAACATTTCACTCACTTCCATATAGCGCCGAAAGATAAATGTAATATATATGATGTAAATCTTCTTCTTCTTCTTCTTTTACTTTCGGCTGCTCCCTTCAGGGGTCGCCACAGCAAATCATCCGCCTCCACCTCACCCTGTCCTCCGCATCTTCTTTTCTGACTCCAACGACCTTCATGTCTTCCTTCACCACATCCATAAATCTCTTCTTCGGTCTTCCTCGAGGCCTTCTGCCTGGTAGTTCCAACCTCAGCATCCTACTGCCAATATACTCACTATCCCTCCTCTGTACATGTCCAAACCATCTCAATCTAGCCTCTCTGACTTTGTCTCCAAAACATCTTACGTGGGCTGTCCCTCTGATATACTCATTTCTGATCCTATCCATCCTCGTTACTCCTAGGGAGAACCTCAACATTTTCATCTCCGCTACCTCCAGCTCTGCCTCCTGCCTTTTCCTCAGCACCACTGTTTCTAAGCCATACAACATCGCTGGCCTCACCACCATCTTGTACACTTTTCCCTTCATTCTTGCTGACACTCTCCTATCGCACATCACACCGGATACTTTTCTCCAACCATTCCAGCCTGCCTGCACACGCTTATTCACCTCTTTTCCACACTCTCCATTGCTCTGGATTGTTGAGCCTAAGTACTTAAAATCCTCCACCTTAATTATCTCTGCTCCCTGTAACATCACCGTTCCTCCTGGGTCCTTCTCATTCACACACATGTATTCTGATTTTCTGAGGCTAACCTTCATTCCTCTCCTTTCCAGGGCATACCTCCACCTCTCTAGATTTTCCTGCACTTGTTCTCTGCTCTCACTACAGATCACGATGTCATCTGCAAACATCATAGTCCATGGAGATTCTTGTCTCACCTCGTCTGTCAGCCTGTCCATCACCATAGCAAACAAGAAGGGGCTCAGAGCTGACCCTTGATGCAGTCCCACCTCCACCTTGAATTAAATCGGTCACACCGACAGCACACCTCACCACTGTCTTACATCTCTCATACATGTCCTGCACCACTCTAACATACTTCTCTGCCACTCCAGACTTCCTCATGCAATACCACAGTTCTTCTCTTGGCACCCTGTCATATGCTTTTTCCAGATCCACAAAGGCACAATGTAGCTCCCTCTGACCTTCTCTGTACTTCTCTATTAACATCCTCAAGGCAAACATTGCACCTGTGGTGCTCTTTCTTGGCATGAAACCAAACTGTTGTTCACAAATGCTGACCTCTGCCCTTAGTCTAGCTTCCACTATTCTTTCCCATAACTTCATCGTATGGCTCATCAACTTTATCCCTCTGTAGTTGCTGCAACTCTGCACGTCTCCCTTGTTCTTAAAAATGGGCACCAGCACACTTCTCCTCCACTCCTCCGGCATCTGCTCACCCTCTAGTACCTTGTTGAATGTTCTTGTCAGAAAATCTACTGCTACCTCTCCTAGACACTTCCATACCTCCACAGGTATATCATCAGGACCAACTGCCTTTCCATTCTTCATTCTCTTCAATGCCCTTCTCACTTCACCCTTACTGATCTTTGCTACATCCTGCTCCTCAATGGTTACCTCTTCTACTCTTTTTTCTCTCTCATTTTCCTCATTCACCAGCTCTTCAAAGTACTCTTTCCATCTTCCCAGCACACTTCTGTCATTAGTCAATACAGTTCCCTCTCTGTCCTTTATCAATCTAACTTGCTGCACGTCCTTCCCATCTCTATTTCTCTGCTGTACCAACCTGTATAGATCATTTTCTCCCTCTTTACTATCCAACCTATCATACAAGTCATCATACGCCCTCTGTTTGGCCTTAGCCACTGCTACTTTCGCCTTACGCTGTGTCTCCCTGTACTCCTGTTTACTGTCTTCGGTCCTCTCAATGTCCCACTTCTTCTTGGCTAACCTCTTCCTTTGTACACACTCCTGCACTTCCTCATTCCACCACCAAGTCTCCTTATCTACTTTCCTTCCAGAGGACACACCAAGTAGTCTCCTACCTGTGTCC
This sequence comes from Plotosus lineatus, assembly GCA_024760905.1. Taxonomy (NCBI): domain Eukaryota; kingdom Metazoa; phylum Chordata; class Actinopteri; order Siluriformes; family Plotosidae; genus Plotosus; species Plotosus lineatus. The sequence continues at coordinate 7,705,369 of CM045750.1, read as the reverse complement.
CTGATCACATTTGCTGTGGTTGTCCAGTCATTTGGAAGCACTTCCTGGCCACCCAAAGCCTGTTTCAACTCCTCCTTGAAGACAACACGACAATCTTCCTTTTTCAGCTTCCACCACTTTGTCTTCTGCTCTGCCTTTGCCTTTTTCACCTTTCTCACCATCAGAGTCATCCTGCACACCACCATCCTATGCTGTTTGGCAACACTCTCACCCACGATGACTTTGCAGTCACTGACTTCCTTCAAATTACATCGCCTACACAAGATGTAGTAATATATATGATGTAAATATAAATATAATATGCAGTATATAAATAATAATATAAATGTAATATATATATATATATATATATATATATATATATATATATATATATATATATATACTCCAACAAATATCACATTATAATACAGTGGTACGTCACTTTACGAAATTAATCCGTTCCAAAGCTTTTTTTGTAACCTGCATTTTTCGTAAATTGAACCGCATTTTACATGTAAAACGCATGATTCGTTCCAAGGCTCCCAATACTATCCCCTAAACCCTTTAAAATTATAAAAGCATCCCTGTTAAGACCTCTTTCTGCTTCAATATCGTACCGATGGTAGACGGATTTGGCCATATTCCTTTGTGATATCACTCGAGCCCGTTTCTTCTTCTCCTCACTCGCACCGGAAATCACACATGTGTATGTGTGTGTGTGTGTGTGTGTGTGTGTGTGTGTGTGTGTGTGTGTGTGTGTGTGTGTGTGTGTGTTGACCATGTCTTCTTAGCAGAGTTATAATCTTACAAATGTTTATGGAAGGTTAAAAGCCTGAGTCAAGAAATAAAGCATAAAACAACAGCAACTCGGTCCTTTACACGAAAAGCAGTACGGGAGATTCAGCTCCATAATAGGCAATGGGAAGTAGCTGCGTCATCCCTCCTAGCCAGTGGGATCCCTGTCCAAGATGGCGTCAGGTGGACCTGTCCAAGATGGTGCTCGAGTGAAGGCGACATGAACGACAGCTCAGTTGTTAGCCAATGGGAGGCCAGCGGGGCGGGATGTTTGAACATCATTGATGGGAGAGCAGCTCGTGCATTGCTTGAATGGTTGAATGGCGTGTTTGAATTTTTAAGATGGCGCTTTTGTAATGTGAACTTGTTTCATATCCAGAGAAAATTTGTTTCAGAACCTGCATTTTTCATTTGGTGAGACTTTCGTAAAGTGAGGTATTATTATAACAATTTTTAAGCCTTGTATCCAGCTTAGAGCTGCTCACTGGCTGTACATTATTACCCTGCAGGAATGTACTTCAAGGCTGCTACTAAGCGGCAAGCACGACCATATAGGTCCATACATCCTGGTATTTGGGTACCCATTTGACAGCTGGGTGGACTGAGTGCAATGTGGATTAAGTCTCTTGCCCAGGGACACAACACAGCTTCAGACCCAGCTCACATTTTTTTTTTTTGGTGTCTCCACCTGGATTCGAACCCGGGCCCTTGCGGTGATAGGCCAGCAAGCTAACCATTACACCACCCTGCTCATCTTCAAGGAGGTTTTCTTGGCAAGGATAGTGCAGTGGTTTTTGCCATTGCCTTCTGCACGATGCGAACCTACGGACAATTTAGAATGGCCAATTAACCTACTGTGCATATTTTTGGACTTTGGGAGGAAACCGGAGTACCCGGAGGAAACCCACACAAGCACGGGGAGAACATGCAAACTCAGGCCTTCTTGCTGTGAGACGGACATGCTGACCACTACGCCACCGTGCCGCCCACAGGTACCACTGTATTCAGCCACGTGGAAAAAAAGTTACAGATTAGGGGCCTCTCGAACGTTTTATTTAGATATGACATCTATTAGCCATATTTGAAGAATATGATGTCATCATGCCAAAATCTGATGTCGGAATGAGCTCTCTAAGATCTTCAGCAAGAAGGTCTTGGGTTCGATTCCAGGGCTTGGGTGTTAGGCTTGTGTTGTGTTTGTATATGTGATTATATGAACGATTCCTGTGCTTGCGTAGGTTTCTTATGAGTTCTCTAGTTCCCTCAAATAATTCCAAAGACATACTAATTAGGCTAGCTGGATATCTCAAATTGCCCCAGGTATGGATGTGAATGTGAATGGTTGTGTGTGATAGCCCCAAGATGTTCTGGTGAGCTGTTCAGGTCATACCCCATTTTTGCTGCATGTTGACTGACAGAGGCTTCAGCTCCACCACAATGTTAACAGGATTAAACAGCTTGGCAAATAAGCGAGTTAGTGAGTGGTTTGGTGTACAATTATACAAACACCTACAAATGCTTGTTTCTGCTAAGAGGGCAATGTGAGCCAATCTAAAGCCAAGGGTTTGATTTCTAATCCATATCGTTTCATTCAGGTAGACTATTTTTAGCTGAGCTCCTGCATGGATCATACAGTCATAGAATATGGGTTGGATAGTTTTCCTTAGTCTTTCAGTGTGTGAGCATGCCCACCACAGGAATAAGACTTAAAAAGGCTGCTGCATCACTGAGTTGATGCTGATTGGCTGTTATGCATCACTGACTCACGTTAAGCAGCATTAAAAACATATTTATTATTAATTAAAAAAAATACTCATGCACCAGCACTCAGACTCGCACAGAATAAAACCCACCTAATCTAACTCAGGAATCAGACAAACTTAAGTTAAAAAAAAATTGTGGAGCAACTGAAATGAGAAGCTTGACGGAACATGAACTCGTTAACTGGATAATTAAACTAACAAGAAATATGATAGAAATGCTGAAAAACAAACCCAGACTCAAACATTTATCAACACAGATATCTACCAGGAGCTCCATTTTAAGGTAGGGCCTACATTTTTGTAGCCACTTTGTTGATAAGGGTGAAATGTTTGTTTTTACAAATCAACAACTACCATGGAATGTGCTTATTTTTCCCATAACCAGATGATTACAATTGTAGGATTTACTAGTAAAACAGTCTCACTGCTCTTCACTTCACTGCCCTGATATTTTGGCAATGGGCATCACTCTGATGTCTGAGTCAACCCTGTGTTGTGGAATGCACTGAGCAGCTGCGTGTTTGAGCTTCAAACACAACATGCTGTTACTGCTTAATTACCGCAGTGTTTGTTTGAAAGAGGAGGGCAAACTTTGACACCTGACCCCTGACTAATCTCACTCACGATCTTCTAAAGCTTCCGCACCCTCAGACCAGTCCTGATCTTAATCTTAAAGCGTGTGTTAATAGTAAATGATACTGCTCCAGTTCATGGATTTCTGTCCATCTCCATTAAGCACAAACTCTAAGACAGTGAGGTATCTCATTAACAATCTTTCATCCAGGTCACAACCACAATACACCCTCACTGACTCACACATTTTCAAAACTACTAAGTCCTACTAAGATCGCGGGGAGGCAAGAGCCTTTCTCAGCCCAAACTGGGCGAATGCTGGGTACACCATGACCAGCTCACCAGACCGTTGCAGGGCTAAAATACAACCATTCACCCTCATATCCACACTTATGGGAAATTTGGAACAGCCAATTAGTTTAATGTGCATATCTTTTGACTGTGGGAGGAAACTGGAGTACCCACACAAGTACAGGGAGAACATGCAAACTCCACACAGAAACACTCGAGATGAGGACTTAAACGGGGACGTTCCTTCTTTTAAGGCGGATGTGCTAAACACCCCATCCCCAATTCGAAACACACGGAAGATGATATGATCTAAACATTAAAGAATAATTAAACATTAGACTTTATATTACCTGCAATATGCAGAGAGGCATTCCTGCTGATTGCGGTACCTGCACTGTTTCGTGCTAGGCAGGAATACACCGCTTCATGAGACTGGCTCTTCTTCCCATTCACCACACTGAGGAAAAAGAGGCTACCCTCAGGCAGAACGATCGGCCGTGACTGGTCCATCTTGTCAGGTTCCAGAGGGATGCCATTGCGGAGCCATTGAATGGATGGTTCTGGGGTTCCTTCAGCTCGGCAGGAAAGTGTGGCAGGACTCCCAACACGCACCACCACATCAGATGGGTGATGCACTATCCTGGGAGAAACTTCATCAGAACGCAGCCAAGATCCTAAAGAAAACAAAAAGAATTGTAGATAGATGTCCTTTCATCCAACACAAAACTACCTAATCAATCAACTAACTTAAGGTGTCACTAGCCAGGCTTTTACTGCCGTAAAGCACTATATACATTCTTTTTTTTAATTTAACAAAACATGATTGCAACTGGTCTGTGTTTCCTTCGAGTAATGTGAAGCAGTTACAGTTAAGCTTTTTCCTCTGGTGCCAGTCACTGAGATCTCCGAAACCTGACATTTGTCATCTAAAAATTTAGATTCAGACAAAATAGATGAACTTTGCCTTCCCTCAGCACTCCTTGTACCCGAGATTCCCCAGCAGTCTTCCGTCCAAGTACTAACCAGGCCCAACCTTGCTTAACTTCCGATATCAGATGGGACCCGACGATCACAGGGAGTCGGAAGTGGTTAATCGAATACAAAAAAAAACGCTTCCATTTAAAATTTTGTGACGTATTGCTTTGTTGCTTCATCTCAAAACCCAACTTATGTAAATATATTAATATTTTCATTATGTAGGAGTACAGGGATACCTCACAGTTAATTGGGACCAAGATCCCCCCCCATGACCGCCGAATTCTGCAAAGTAGGATCAACCATCCGACTGACGAAATACGTACATGTATATGTGTGTATAATATCAATAAATACATATTCAACGCTATAAATGATTATAATAACAATTAAACATTCAAAAATAATGCATAACATGGAAATAAACTATAAATACTCACACGCACAGATGCATGCGCGCACACACTGAGATGCGCACCTCACATAAACATGTAAGTAGTTTTGATGGGCGGGTTTGGGTTGTTTATTGTTTTTGTTTGTTTGGCGGTCTAATTTTTGCATAACTGGCCTTGTTTTGACGCATTGTCCTTAACTTTTTAGCTTATTCGTCCTTAATTTCCTCATTTTTTTATTTCAATGTATATTTAAAAAAAATAACAAACAAACAAAAAAAACACGATGCACTGAAGCCACATGAATTGAAGCGCGAAGTAGCGAGGGATCCCTGTATTTTTATTTCCATTACTCATTTTTAATTCCCCATTGGGTTGCAGGAAGGCCGAACTGTGCGAAGGCACACCCTAAACAGTTCACCATTCCAGCACAAAGCCACCACACACACACACACACACACACACACACACACACACACACACACACACACACACACACACACAACATTTCACACTCACAATCACACCCAGGGGAAATTTGGAGCAGGCAATTAGTCTAATGTGGACATCATTGGACTGTGGAGGGAAACTCATGCAAGCAAAGGGAGAAAATACAAAGTCTACATAGAAACGCCTGCACCTGGGACTACAACCCAGGACCGTCCTGCTGTGAGATGGGAGTTCTAACCACTACGCCAACATGCTGGCCTTAGTAGAAACCAGGCTGTCCATATGTAGGGCATGAGGTGAAGAAGAAAACAATCCCTATGAAGTCTATGCTATTACGAAGATACTAAATTCGCGCATAACTGAAGAAGTGACCTTTCTGTGCCTGTAATGTTATGTGGTCAAATTTCACAACTGCTAGATTTCCACCACTGGATTCTTAGAACGAGGCGATTAACTCAAACTGTGATATCCAATTTGAGGCTTAAATAAAACTAAAATTATTCTATGGAAAGCCATATACACATATACACATATACATATATACACATATACAGTACCATTAAAGACATCTTTAGAGTCTGAGGTAAAATGACAATGTCACCCTAAATCAAGATAAATAAAAAAAATTATATTCTTGGGCGGTATTTGAACTCTTGTGTCCCGTGCCTGTTGGTGAAGACCCCTCGGTGAGCAACATGAGGAAATGGGCTTCCTGTGAGGATTTGAACAACAGTCAGTATCTTTTAACGAACAAAAGGCCTTCACTTACAAACACAATCAGGAACCAACAGGATATCCATCACCTGTGCATGGAGCCCTCCAGCACACACACTGCTATTACTAGCCTTTTACAATGACCCTTTTATACCCACCACCAAAACACGTCAATCACATCATTAAGGGAGCGCATGTTTAAAACAAAGTGACACACGTGACTCTTGCCATTTACTATCGGATAGAGTAACAAATTCCTTGTGAAAAGAAGTAAGGGTGTGTGTGTGTGTGTGTGTGTGTGTGTGTGTGAGAGAGAGAGAGAGATAGAGCCGAGCAACTTGTGTCAACACAGGAAGCAACAAGTCAAATGCCAATCACCTTGCCACTGAACAGCACATGAATCTTCCTATGGAAGTGAATCAGAAAGGTTTTTGGGAACTCAGTGTTTGATGGCAGCAATAAACAAAATTTTTACGTTTTGATTGGTTTGCTTTTGAATTATATCACATGAAGGTTCAGCTAATTTGAACTCCGTGCCCGCCCACTTCACATCATTTGAGAAAATTCCACCTTTTATCATTTTGCTGGGTACCTGTGGCTCGTCACTTCCTGTGGTGCTGCAGGGTTACTGTTCTTCACATCCTAGTGTTTCATGATATATTAAATGTGTATTGATTAAACACCTGCATGTCAACTCCAACCGACTTCCAATCAGTACAGAAGTGCAGGCACCTCAACAATGTCGGAATGTCTTGCTGAAATGCGATGCATTCTTGATAACTTGGCAGAACCCTTTCAACTGTAAGAAGTTCCTATTGTCTCATGAATTGAAATTTCCTGAAATAGAGGAAGCAAATGATCTACATCCTTGATGTCTAGTTTATGGAATGCAGGATTATGAATTAAACAATAAAACCACATGGGATGGGACATTCGGTGTGTAATAAAGCAGACTATCTAATCAATATTTAAAACCTTTTATACAGCTTAAAATTATTTTTCATGGTGTTACAGGAATATTAGTTATTATTATTATTATTATTATTATTATTATTATTATTATTATTATTTTGAGATTGTGTTTCTTACTTTAACAAATCCTTTCATTTCTGTTCATTTTCTGCAACCGCTTAACCTTAATTAGGGTCGCCGAGAGGCTGGTGCCCATCCCAGCCAACTCTGGGGGAGGGCAGAGTACACCCTGGACAGCTCGCCACGCCATCGCAGGGTGGAAACACGCTGACGGCTGTGCAGCTACTCTTGTCGAAAGTCAGCAATGGTTCTTTTACATGAACCTCACACTACAGACAGTGAGAGACATGCCTGGCCTTTGTTAACCCGGTTAGCTGCGCTGGGGGGGGGGAGACAGTGACAACCTCGTGGAGAGTGGGACTTGAACCCCCAACCTTTGGATCAGCGATCCAACACCCTATACCACTAGGTCACCACTGCCTTCAAATCGTTTCATGTGTAGAAAAAAAAAAATCAAGTAAGTGCAGTAATGACTTAGATGGCGCCAATACCACCAAGTCGGGCTCTTAAACAAACCCCTAACCTTGAACTTGTCAGTTCTATAAGTTAGATAACTCCAAAGAAGAGTATCCGCCAAATGTCACTGTATGTATTTAACCAAAGACCTAGCAACACTCAGTAAGATTCATCATCATCGTTCATTTTCTGTAACCGCTTAATCCTCATTAGGGTTGCGGGGAGGCTGGCGCCCATCACAGCCATCTTGAACCCCCAACCTTAGGATCAGTGATTCAGCACCTTTACCACCAGGTAAAGTGTTTACACTGTCCAGTCAGTAAGATTGTGAGATCAATTAAATGTGAGATTCTACCACATGATCCAATTATAATCTAAACTTAACCCAATCATCAACAGGTTCTTTCAGCAAATCTGTGAACCCCAACCAGACAGTATTTATCCTACAGCACCATATGAGTAAAGCCAAGTCTTTTGGCTTATATGCTGGAGCCTGTTGGCTCATCAGAGTGCACAGAGGCACAATTGTAGTTAAGACCTTGTCCAGGGGTCTCAGCACAGTAGGGGTTCCATGACCTCGAGATTATGAGCCCAACACCATTAACTACTACACCCCCGACCCGGCAGCACCATATAACATTCCATTTGAGTCCTCGTGCAGGAAGGAGTGGACACAACTTATATTAATAGAGCTGCATAGATACAGATGTCTACCGGAAATAATACATTTAGATATATAAACTGTATAAACTACTCACCGTGGAATCGATGAACTACAGCAGCGAGCAGGTAAATCCTGAACATCTGCACTTCTCTTCACACGTGACGACCGGAGAAATTCAGGGGAGTGCAGGCACGAACATATGCAGGAGGGGTTCCAATAAATAGGTGAAGTTTATCCAGGTCCAGTCGAAGTAAGTCAAAGATCTTACATCAGTTAAAAGGTTGTGAAAAGTTCGTCTCTCTCTCTCTCTCTCTCTCTCTCTCTGTGTGTGTGTGTTAAAGAAAGCGCTATCAGGCTCAGAGACCCTCCCACAATGCAGGTCACATCACCCCCTTGCTGTCAGTCTCATGTCATCATCACAGCATTTACACCGAGTTTAATCCCCACAATTTTCCAGTGTGCTGTAATCTCAACCTACTGATATGGGATCTTTTGTTTGTTTGTTTGTTTTTCTTTTTAAATGCCTGTCCAAGCTCTCTTGCTATTTAACAAACAAAATACACTCATACTTAGGAATTTAGTAAATGCCTTTAATCTGAGAAACCTGAGGGTTGAGGGGCCCATCCATGGCAGATTGTTGAACCTGGAACTGAACCCTCAACCTTCTCATTAATATATTTGCCTTAAGTAGAAGATCAGGCAGTGGTGGCCTGGTGGTAAAGGCGCTGGATCACGGATCCTAAGGATGGGCTTCAAGCCCCACCCTCAATGGGTTGTCACTGTCTCACCAGTGCAGCTAACTGGGTTATCAAAGACTGGCCATGTCTATCACTGCCTATGGTGAGAAGTTCATGTAAAAGAACTATTGCTGACTTTCAACAAAAGTAGGCTGCACAGCTGTCGGTGTGTTTCCTCCCTGCGATGGCCTGGTGAGCTGTCCAGGGTATACTCTACCCTCGCCCAGATTCAGCTGGCACAGGTGCCAGCGATCCCAATTCGGATTAAGCGGTCACAGAAAATGAATGAATGAAAGAAGTAGATCACACTGAACCGCTTAACCCTAATTAGGGTCGCGGGGAGGCTGGCACCCATCTCAGTCAACTCTGGGTGAGGGAAGAGTACATCCTGGACAGCCCACAGGCCATCACAGGGTTGAAACATGCTGACAGCTATGCAGCTAATCTTGACAAAAGTCAACAATGGTTCTTTTACATGAAACTCTCACCACAGACAGTCAGAGACATGGCCGGCCTTTGATAACCTACTTAGCTGTACTGGGAGGAGGGGAGCAGTGACAACCCGAAGATAGTGGGCCTCCACCTCCCTAGATTTTCCTCCACTTATTCTCTGCTCTCACTACAGATCACAATGTCATCTGCAAACATCATAGTCCATGGAGATTCTTGCCTAACCTCGTCTGTCAGCCTGTCCATCACCATAGCAAACAAGAAGGGGCTGGGGCTGACCCTTGATGCAGTCCCACCTCCACCTTGAATTCATCGGTCACACCGACAGCACACCTCACCACTGTCTTACGTCTCTCATACATGTCCTGCACCACTCTAACATACTTCTCTGCCACTCCAGACTTCCTCATGCAATACCACAGTTCTTCTCTTGGCACCCTGTCATATGCTTTTTCCAGATCCACAAAGGCACAATGCAGTTCCCTCTGACCTTCTCTGTACTTCTCTAGTAACACCCATTACCATAAACACTACAAATTCTAAACCGCAAAACAAGTTTGAGGGCATTTAGAAAAAAAAAAGAACAGCTGCGAATTGCCATTCACATCAGTCACTGTTCCATCATCCCCTGAGCACTGAGCTACCACTACCCCTTAATCCACATCCACACTCCTGCCTCTGGCATGCCTTTGAACTGGATGACTTTTGACTGTGGGTTTTTTTTTTTTTAACTGAAGTAAACCTAGCAATCATACGGAAACTCACACATGCAAAGTCAACGCCGGCCAATCCCAGAACCCGAACACCCTTCTTACTTCATTTCCATTTATGGCATTTGGACTCTTGTTCAGAGCAACTTAAACTTGTAAGTTTTATACAACTGAACAACTGAGCATTAAAACGGGTCCAACAGTGGTAGCTTGGTGACACCAGGGATCATAACCCCCAACCTTCGGAACAACTGAGAACCATTACCACTGGGCCACTGAGCCTGCCAATTAATTATCTGCAGTAACATTCCAGTGCAATGCAATAGTTAAAGTAAAATAGTAATAAAATAGTACCTGGTGGAAACCCACACAAACACCGGTAGAAAAAGCAAACTCCACACAGAAACACCTGAGCTTGGAACTTGAAGCCAGGACCTTGGTGCTGTAAGGCTGATGTGCAAAACATTATGTCATTATGCCAACACAATATACTCAACTTTAAATTCAATCTCAACCAGACCTACATCAGGTTCGTCTGTCATAGGTCAGTTAAATTTATATAATAACAAATGTATATACACTGAGAAGCTGAAATAATTCTATCATTTTATTATTATGTTTAACCACATCAATTATATAATATCAAACCAAGAATAAACATTTCAGAGACAGACAGTGGCGAGTAAAAAGACATTCCGTTTTCTGGACCACAGGTTTCAATAACATGTGGCCACCGTTTGCCGGCAAAAGTGCCTGCACCCATTGTGACATTGGCGTAACCAGATCATTGATCCGTCTCTGTGGAATTTGATCCCACTTCGGGGGTCCCGGTGAGTGGTGGGTGGGTGATTCCGCTGACATACTTGTCGTTCCAGAACATCCCAAATGTTGAGACATGACTTCACAGGTCTTGGTTGGCCTCGGGTAGATCCCCTCTGTCTGTGGCGCGTCTGAAGGTGTACAACCATTGAATGATGTCTCTGTGGAATTTGATCCCACTCGGCCAACAGTGCGTTTCAGCGCTCCCGATGGGTGGTGGGTAGGTGATTCCGCTGACGTACTCGTTGTTCCAGAACGTCCGAAATGTTGCAACGTGACTTGACAGGTTTTGGTCGGTCTCTGGTGGATCCCCTCTGTCTGTGGTGCGTCTGAAGGCATACAACCGTTGAACGATGTCTCTGTGGAATTTGATCCCACTTGGTCAGCGGTGCATTTTGGAGCTCCCGGTGAGTGGTGGGTGGGTGATTCTACTGACGTACTCGTCGTTCCAGAACGTCCCAAATGTTGCAACGTGACTTGACAGGTCTTGGTCGGTCTCTGGTGGATCCCCTCTATCTTCGGCGTGTCTGAAGGTGTACAACCGTTGAACGATGCACGGCACAGCGTGCTGCTACCCTTTCAGTGGACATTCTGGCATCAGCATGCCCAGTGCCTGGTCTCTGCTTGCTTGTGGCAGTCATGGCATGTTCACCTTTCACAAACTTTAACTTTTTTTAACTAGGCTTTTTATATCCAGAGGTGCAACTTGACAACAGACAATCATGTTTTGATCTCACGCTCCACTTTGTGGATTAATCAAAGAGAGACTAAGGCTAAGACATGTGATCATGCCACGTGCACAGACTAGCATAGGCTTTCACTTTATTCATGAGAAATTGGTAACTACGCCACACCTGAGAATTTGAATTTGTTTTGAAATTCCCATGTTAATATAAAACATGTTGTACATTTGTGCTTGTTGTTTTTAATGCCTCTCACTATACATATGGCAGGAAAGGAGCTTAAAATTGGCATTATTTGTTTTAATTTATATTAAATAAACTTTTATTCATAATTTTACTTCAAAATCCTTGATGGTTTAACAGCTCCAAAACTTAAGAAAAACCCAACTATTTTTTATATTGTTATTATGAGTTTAAATAGTATGCACTGCAATTTTGTTCTTTACAATCTATTTACCATTAAGACATTTGTATAAATTTGTGGTCCTCATTTAACTGCGGACACATAGTAATTTAAAAAGCATATTTTTATCAAACGTTAAAAGAGGTGTGACTGTTTATAAAAGTACTTGAAATATATTTACCATCAATACCATGACACAGTGCATTCATTTCATTGTAGGCGGTCTGTACATAGAACAGTTCTGTACATTTGCAAAAACAGGAAAGCAGAAAGTCTCAGCACCAAGACAATACAAGGAAATACCTCCTGCTCCCTAAAACTGAGACAGACTGAGATCACAGTTATGGATGGTATGCTATTGTAAGGTACATTTATAAAAACAAACAAAAAAATATAAAAAAATAAATAAATAAAATGATCACTTATTTTCCAAACCACTTAATACTGTTATGGTCATGGAAAGACTGGAGCCTATCTTAGTCAACACTAGGTGAAGGCAGGGTCTTTAGTCTGTGGGAGGAAGCGGACTACACAGAGGAAACCCCACACAAGTACGGGGAGAGCATGCAAAGTCCACACAGAAACGCCTGAAGACTTGAACCCAGGACCTTCTTGCTAAGAGGTGTATGTGCCACGCTACTGTTTTGCTATTGTCGTTTCACAGCTCGAAGCTTCTGGGTGGAGTTTGTGTTCTCTGTCTGTCTGTGTGGGTTTCCTCTGGGCACTCCAGTTTCCTACTACAGTCCAAAAAAAGTATGGATTGGGTCAACCAGATACTCTAAATTTTACATTCAGACAACAGGTGTGAGTGTGAATCGTTTTCTGTGCCAGCCCTGTAATAGATCAGCTTGCTTAGGGTGTACCCCGCGTCTTGGCCCGAGTCAGATGGAAGTGACCACAGCATCCTTGTGTCCAAGACAGAAAAGGTATAGACAATGGACAATAATAATAATAATAATTTTATTGGACTGCATTTCTTTTATTATAGTTTACCCTTTCTTCCTAAATAACACAATTAATTGTAATACAGATGCTCCTCCACTTACGAACATTCATTTTACGAACATCCGGAGATACGAACAGCCGGTCCGAGGTCGAGAGTGAAAGTGAAATGAAATTGAAGAACAAGGAGTAATAGAAATGGAATAAAATCTAAAGACAGATATATCATAAATATAAGTATATAAAATATGATTAAACATTATCTTGAGGTACACTTAATACTCGGCTACCCGGTAGGGGGGCGTGGCTGACTGAGGTCCGGGAAGAGAAGCAGAACCGATACATTTCTGAACTCCTGCCAAAAGTTTCAAAGAAGAAACAAATTGACTCCAGTATTATAATGAACTGGATAAGAGTGAAACTCTCTGTAAATCTGATCACATCCGCTGTGCTGTGCTTGAGAGCAACCAGGAGTTTAAACATGGGACATAATGATATTGATAATGTGATGATTATGGAGAGAGAGAGAGAGAGAGAGAGAGAGAGAGAGAGAGGTCAAAAGTTTTCTAAGTGTTTAATTTCATGTCCCCCCTAGTATGAACTTTCCACCTGTGAGCCGGTAATGGGCGCGCTGCTCTCAGACGTCAGCACGTCTTGCACCGTTCCAGCAACACGCAGTCTGAAGTACACACGCGGCCGTTGCGCACCTCCAGATCCTACACAGATAACTTCATTATCTGGGACCGGGAACCGGGACCGGTGGGTTAAATGATGTGCCTTGGCGATTCTGAGTGGTTTTGATATGCAGGATGATGTTTACTGCGGTGTCACGGGAGAATGGTGTCATTAACAATGATTTGTGATGGTCATGATTTAACACCATAAAGACTTTAACGCTTTGGGCGCGCGGGCAGCAGGTTGCGTCAAGTCGGGTCAACGTGGGGCTGAGTGAGACACAAACCATGAATCATATTGGGAAATGATTCACAAAGAATCCACCAATCAAACATAATTATCAAGGAAACATTACACACATTTTGGGGAAATAAATAAATAAATCAGATTATCTTCATATCGAAGTTCGATTATAGTTCTCCGGTGCTCCTTCCAAGGGCAACCGGAAGCTGATCAGTTCAATTGTCCAGTTGTAGTATCACCTGTGTGTGTGTGTGTGTGTGTGTGTGTGTGTGTGTGTGTGTGTGTGTGTGAGAGAGAGAGAGAGAGAGGGAGAGCGATAGAGAGAGAGACAGGATATGCTTTCAATTAGACTGAGCTCAAGAGCATCATAATGCCGCGCTGTCAGTTATGTAATAACTCAGAGAGCGAGAGAGAGAGAGAGAGAAAGACAGATTGTACATAGTACAAACTCGTATAGGTTAGTTATACAAGGTTTAAACATACATTCCCCTCTAAAGAATGCCCTGTAACAACTTACGAACAAATTCATCTAACAAAAAGCCATCTGGAACCTAACTCGTTCGTAAGCTGGGGACGTCTGTAGTTTTAAATATTATCATCATCATCTTTTTCTGCTTGTTCCAGGGTTGAGTTGCAGGGGCAGAAGCCGAAGCAGTGAGGTCCAGACATCCCTCTCCCCAGCCACTTGTTCCAACTCTTTCAGGTAGATACAGAGGCCAACTGAGAGACACATTCCCACCAGCATGTTTTTGGGTTAGGCCTCTGGGTCTCCTCCTGGTTGGGCATGCCCGAAACACCACACCAGGGAGGCAATCGGGAAGCATGCTAATCAGATGCCTCATTGACTGGCCAATCTTCTCACCCTAATAACTTTATTTAAACATCTAAGAGATGTCCTCAGTGAAAATTATAATATATACTAAATTATATCTGATATTTTGAAGTCATACTTAAAATCTGGATTTTAATACGGTTTCTGGAAAGGTCAGAAAAGATCAGCGGAGTTAGAGAATGAAGAGCACAAAGAAGTGTGAGAGTAAAATAGGCACGTTCATCTTATTCTGAGAAAGAACACAATCAAAAAGTGTTTAGTGAGCTGTGTATTGTTGAAAAGGCCTCAGCATAATTGATAGAGTTGGATCGATCCAAAGATCATGGCCTTGATGACCAGCACTTCGAGAGGCTTTTAGAAGCAACAAAAGAGCAGCGAATCACTAAAGGAAAAAGAGTCCCAGCGCAACTGAAGGAAGATTTATTTATGCGAACGTGTAATAGAGAAAACAAGCTGCAACAGTATATTAATGCTTTCATTCTACTTGGTGGTTAATGTCAGTGTTAGTCCCACATTTTATGAGAGACATACTTATATTCACATAATATTGGTCTCCTCAGTTCGCACTTCATCATCTACTATTTTTAGTAAGTATTGTTTTATCTTAAAAGATGATGTTATGATTTATGTTATAACCTTCCAAGCTAAATATGGATATTTATGCAAAATACTAAATTTATTAATCTGGTTTTAGAGGTGAAACCGGACTTAAGTCACGTTGAACAATATTAATAAAGAGAATATTTATTAATTTGCATATTTCTACTATTATTTTTGCTGGTTTACAAATCCTTCTCAATGCCTTACTGGGGATTTAGCTCAGTTGGTAGAGCGTCCACTTTATCCTCTGGAAGGTTGGAGTTCGAATACGGCCGCGTCATACCATAAGACGATAAGATTTGGCAGTCGTTGCTTCCTGCTTGGCACTCAGCATCAAAGGATAGAACAATGCAATAACTGGTGCTGCACAGTGGTGACAGGTGCCCAGAGCACAAATCAAATTTCAATGTATGTAATGTACTTTGACAATAAAGAGTTATTATTATTATTAAATGATTCGGCCAAAAAGATGGGTCTGTGCATCAATACCACCAAAACTGAAACTATGTACATTGGACCAAAAGCCAAATTTTTCATTGACAACAACAAATTAAAGAATATCAAGAGGGGAACAAATGTATCATGATAGCTCTGAAACTAATGACCTCTCAATGAAGACAGCACATATCCGAGCAATATCTTATGTATCTGGAAGAATACGCCATTGAGTTTTTGACCGCATGACCTCATCACTCTCACGGAAGTTAAAGTCTACAATGGATGCCTTATACGTCTTCTAATGTACGAAAGTGAAACTTGGACTTTGAACCATCAGCATGTTAGGCAAGTCTGTACAATTCAAAGGTATCATTTAATGAGAATTCTAAAGACAAAAAAAAATGGGACCATTATATCAGCAACGAAGTTCTCGCAGGAGCATGCGTGGAAGATATAGAAATACAGTAATATCAGTAAGAACTCATCTATGCCAGCTCACTTAAAATCCGACTTCTATGGTGAACTTACTGAGGGAAGACGTCCTATCGTATCGGTCATTCTTAACTTAGATAAAAGGACACATGTAAAAGTGTTCTGAAATCTGGTGTGATGCTCCGGACAAATGGAAAACAAAGGTTGAGAACCGAACAGAAGCACAGACAACGAATCTGTGAAATCATACAAGAAGCAGAGGAACAACAACAGAAGGAAAGAACATATTACAGGTACAATCTTATAATCCCTGCATTATTTATGTATTTATGATTTGCTTTTTCTGTGTTCACTTTTGTTAAACCTGTTTCAGAATAAAAAGCACGTATTCTATAAATAACTGGTAATGGAGGAAATATACATGGCATTTTATTCCCTGTACTATTAAGTTTCTGAATCTTCCACATAGGGGATCTTCACCCTCTATGCATTCAAATATTAAACCTGAAAACAAACTGTTCCAAAATATAATTTCGAGAAAAAAAAATAATATTGAAAATGGATTTTTTTTTTTTTTTTAACAGCAACAACAGACACATTTTTCACAGTATAATGTTTATAATTGAGTCATCCTAACCACTGCAATGTTGTTAATGTATTAAATCCAAGGCAAGAACTGGGGGGGGGGAAATTATCATAAAAAAAGAAGAAAGTTTAACCAGTCGATTGATTTCATGCATTGACCTCCACACAGACACACAAAAAAGTGTTGCTGTTGAAGCTGTTGTATAACCATAACCGTGACATTCTTCACAAAGATTGGAAAATGGAATTTATTCAGAGTAGAAAACAAGTGGACCGTAATCCATGCATAACCGATCATCTTTACAAGTTTAATATTATGACGAGCACCAATGGAAGACAGTCTAAAGCACAGAGCTGCATCACTGCATACATTAAATATTCCTAATCTTACTTACTGCCTATATATATATATATATATATATATATATATATATATATATATATATATATATATATATATAATGTTATAAGACATTGTTTGCAGACCACCAGACTGGAGCAGATAAGCACAAGATTGTGGTTCAGACTTTACCTTTCCTGCGGTGACCCCTGTCTCTGCGTGATGGATGTACATGTGCCAGGCGATAGCGATAATGTCCTTTGCCCTCTGCCCTCACTGATTTCTTAGCCACCTGTAGCCGCTGGTCCTCGGGTGAGCACATGCAGTGGCACTTACAATGACCTGATGCTTGCACCGAGCAGGTGCACAGGAATGCCAGCCAGAGCAGCCATGCTACATGCTGCATCCTTGCATGGAAACAATCCACGCTGGAATCCTTGCTTTTTCTGCTCACCCAACATGCAGACTTTTCCCCTCAGAGTGCCATTCCAATGGAGGAACACCTAAATCAACCTTTATCTGATTGCGACCAGCAGACCTATGCTAAGTTATTTGGGGATTGTTATAAAGAATGTTCTTTATGTTCCACCAGTGCTTTTTTCCCCACTTTCCCTCCCTCACTCTCTTTCTCTTTCGCTCTCCCTCCCTCTCCGTCTTTCTCTGCACCCTGTTCTCCTTTGGGAAAGAAGTTGAAGGACACAATGATTGAAAAACAAGTTTGAGACCCCATGCTGAGAGTGAGGAGGAGAGGAGGAGAGGGTCGGGGTGCTGTCTCCTCCAACAACATCTGTGTCATTCGTTCTGCACGTCCCACAGCTAGGGAACAAGGCTGGGATGTGGGGCCAAAAAGGGATGGGAGGGGGAGGAATGATAAGCAATGCAAGGCAAAGGAGAGAGAGAGAGAGAGAGAGAGAGAGAGAGAGAGAGAGAGAGAATGGGTCCTTTACTGATGAGAATTAATTTCACTAATCACATGTCTACAAGTAAGCTTCCAAAAATAAATAAATAAATAAATAAAAAATCATCATGACCATAACCTTCAGAGCGACTCGACATGCTCCTCTTACTCTGTTCTGAAAGCTTACCACTCACTTCGAAAAGCTATAGAACAGCCAAGAGGGAGTGTTTTCAAACAAAACTGACCTTCATCAATGGCTTCAGCAACTTGCCTAGCATGAAAGGCATCGCTTTTGTTGTGACCCATTCAGAGTTTCCAGACTATTTCTCGATCTCTAACTCGTCTTTTATCTTCTCAGGGCAATGAAAACGTCGAACTGAGCGACTGAAATCGCGAATGCAGCTGGAACATTTTCACTTGTTAAGTAGAAGTTGTTTCAGGATACGTGAATGCCATTTAATTTTACACTCCAAACATATCAATTAATCTGACAGCAGGAATGTTTTGGCTTTTGATTACTGAGGGAAAGACGTTCTTGGAGGGGGGGGGGGGGGGTTAAAAAGCACAAAGGAGGTATTTTTGTCCTGCCACCCCCATCAGTGGCGAAACAGTTTGGAAAAGGGTTCGTCTGGGCACAAAGAAGCCAAGAGAAATTTGTTCTTGCCTGTTCACACAGTATGAGGCTCAAACATCATCGTGGCTGAGTAGTCAGAATCAAACAGGAGGGAGAAAGCGATTAGTCTCATATAGACAGACCCAGTGTCACTCCCTCCGGGCCCGCTGATTCACTTCACTCCAAACACAAGGACCATGCTGGGCAACAGGGCTGACCTGTTCTGGGCTTTTAAACCCACAACTTCTGAACAAATTTTAGGCTGGAGACCACACACATGTTACTGTGAACTTTAGATCTATAATATATCAATATTACTTTTCCTGAACTTCTTCTTCTCCTTTTCCTTTTGGCTGTTCCTTTTCAGGGGTCGCAACAGCAAATCATCTGCCTCCATCTTCATGAAAGCCGTATTAATGATTCGCATGTTCGATTTGGCAACAATCAACACTCCAGAGCAATAGCGAGTGTGGAAAAGAGGTGAAGAAGCGAGTGCAGGCAGGTTGGAATGGTTGGAGAAAAGTGTCCGGTGTAATGTGTGATAGGAAGGTATCGACAAGCATGAAAGGAAAAGTGTCCAAGACGGTGATGAGACCAGCGATGTTGTATGGTTCAGAAACAGTGGCGCTGAGGAAAAGACAGGAGGCAGAGCTGGAGGCAGCGGAGATGAAAATGTTGAGGTTCTCTTTGGGAGTAACGAGGATGGATAGGATCAAGAATGAGTACAGTACATGTATGAGGTTTTGGAGACAAAGTCAGAGAGGCTAGATTAGGATGGTTTGGACATGTACAGAGGAGGGATAGTGAATATATTGGTAGTAGGATGCTGAGGTTGGAACTACCAGGCAGAAGGCCCAGAGGAAGACCAAAGAGAAGATTTATGGATGTGGTGAAGGAGGACATGAAGGTAGTTGGAGTAAGAGTAGAAGATGTAGAGGATAGGGTGAGATGGAGGCGGATCTTTCGCTGTGGCGACCCCTGAAGGGAAAAGCCAAAGGGAGAAGAAGAAGATGTTCGATTTGGCATAGATTTTTATGTTGGATGCCCTTCCTGACGTAACCCTTTAGCAAGGGGCAGAAACACACTGAACGAACATGCAGCTCTTCTATACAAAAGTCAGCAATGGTTCTTTTACATGAACCTCTCACCATAGACAGTGAGAGACATGGCCTGCCTTTGATAACCCAGGGGGGCAGTGATAACCTTGTGGAGAGTGCGACTCAAACCCCCAACCTTAGGATCAGCGATCCAGGGCCCTTTACCACCAGGCCACCACTGCCCTTTAGGTTTCCTGAACATGTGCATATTATTAAGCGTGTGTTCACGTGTTATAATTCAATGACTTTTGGAATGAGCACATGCGTTCACTGGCCTCCCGTTTGGAAACACACATGCTCTGTCGAACTTGAATACAAAGTTGAACTTCGAGTTACTTAATTAGATTAGTTTATTAGACCTAGAAGAACGTTCCTGTCAATCTAAATGTAATGACTTTTGTAATATTACTTTACTTTGGTGCAATTTATGTAAGCTTTCAAATGTCTTGTAATAATAACATAAATAATATATAGCTTATGCTAGAGATACAGTGGTATGAAAAAGTATCTGAACCTTTTGGAATTTCTCACATTTCTGTATAAAATCACCATCAAATGTGATCTGATCTTTGTCAAAATCACACATATGAAAAAACTGTCTGCTTTAACTAAAACCACCCAAAAATTTATAGGTTTTTATATTTTAATGAGGATAGCATGCAAACAATGACAGAAGGGGGAGGAATAAGTAACTGAACCATCACGTTTAATATTTTGTGACCCCCCTTTGGCAGCAATAACTTTTACAATAGTTGCAGATCAGTCTGGCACATTGATCAGGACTAATCTTGGCCCATTCTGCTTTACAAAACTGCTGTAGTTCAGTCAGATTCCTGGGATGTCTGGCATGAATCGCTGTCTTGAGGTCATGCCACAGCATCTCAATGGGGTTCAAGTCTGGACTTTAACTTGTCCACTCCAGAACGAGTATTTTGTTCTTCTGAAACCATTCTGAAGTTGATTTACTTCTGTGTTTTGGATCATTGTCTTGTTGCAGCATCCATCCTCTTTTTAGCTTCAACTGTCTGACAGACGGCCTCAGGTTTTCCTGCAAAACATCCTGATAAACTTTTGAATTCATTTTTCCATTATTGATTGCAAGTTGTCCAGGCCCCGAGGCAGCAAAACAGCCCCAAACCATGATGCACCCTGCACCATGCTTCACAGTGGGGATGAGAGGTTGATGTTGATGAGCCGTTCCATTTTTACTCCACACATGACGTTGTGTGTTCCTCCCAAACAATTCAACTTTGGTTTCATCAGTCCACAAAATATTTTGCCAAAACTTCTGTGGAGTGTCCAAGTGCCTTTTTGCGAACATTAAACGAGCAACAATGTTTTTTTAGACAGCAGTGGCTTCCTCCTTGGAGTCCTCCCATGAACACCATTCTTGGCCATTGTTTTACACATAGTTGATGTGTGCACAGAGATATTGGACTGTGCCGGTGATTTCTGTAAGTCTTTAGCAGACACTCTAGGGTTTTTTTTACCTCTCTGAATAAAGCTGAGCTGAACTCTTGGCGTCATCTTTGGTGGACGGCCACTCCTTGGGAGAGAAGCAACAGTGCCAAACTCTCTCCATTTGTAGACAACTTCTCTGACTGTAGATTGATGAACATCCAGACTTTTAGAGATGGTTTTGTATCCTTTCCCAGCTTTATACAAATCAACAATTCTTGATCGCAGGTCTTCAGACAGCTCTTTTGAGCGAGCCATGGTGCACATCAGACAATGCTTCTCATCAAGACAATTCTTACCAGGTGTGTGTTTTATAGTGGACAGGGCAGCTTTAAGCCACTCATCAGTGATTGGACACACACCTGACTTCAATTGTTTGCTAAAAATTGGTTTCAATTGCTCTTTAAGTCTCCTTAGGCAGTGGGTTCAGGTACTTATTCCTCCCCCTTCTGTCATTGTTTGCATGCTATCCTTATTAAAATATGAAAACCTATAAATGTTTGGGTGGTTTTAGTTAAAGCAGACACTGTTTTTTTATCTGTGTGATTTTGACAAAGATCAGATCACATTTGATGGTGATTTTATGCAGAAATGTGAGAAATTCCAAAAGGTTCAGATACTTTTTCATACCACTGTAATAATGTACTAGGAGGACTGAGAACACACAAACACACACAATTTCCTGTGGAACAAAATCAGTGCATCACAGTATCTTCTGTGTAGCGCACTCGAAAGGTAATAAATTGGACAAAATACTTTGGGCTTTTGCATACTGATGTGTTGCTATGTCACAACAATGATCACACTCGAGCAAACACGTACGACCAGTCTACCATATCTACCACACTAATCACACTTATTGTGACTGATTTCTGTGTTTTCTCACTCACGCACTCATTTGCCAATCCACTTAATTCCATTAGAGTCATGGGGAAGGGGCAGTTTATCTGAGCCAACACTGGGCAAATCAGGGTACACCCTCAACAGCTCGACAGACAATCGCAAGAACAACATGCACACAATTCACACTCACACTTCCACCCAGGGAAAATTTGGTACAGATAATTAGTCTTTCGAAGGATACCAGAGTACCTGGAGGAAACCATGCAAGTACAGTATAACGAGAACATATAAAGTCCACATGGAAACGGCTTTGTCAAGCCAGGATTTCTTGCTGTGGGGCACGTATGTCCCCCCCTGACACCCAATTCCTGTGTTTTAATATCAGAAAAGGAGAAACCTAGTGGTTAAAGAAGTGAAACAAAAGGTCCAGCTGTGACTAACAGGCAACTGAAAAACTTGTACCGACAGACTCTGCAAGAAGGCGGTGCGCAGCTCACTAGACTATCATGGGACCAACAAACAACACACACACACACGTGCACACCAAGGAGCCATCAAAAATATACACTTGACATAATATACTTGTTTTCAGAGGAAACAAGCACACCCAGTAGAAACCCATGCAAGGACAATGCAAACATGCAAAGTCCACACACAAATGGCACAACTGGGCACAGGGTTCGAATCAAGGACTTTCTTATTATGAGGTGGAAGTACTGACCACTACGCTATGTGCTGCCGATGTAGAAGAATATATTTTTTTTAAATTTAAAGTAACGATTTATACACTGAAAACCAACCGTATCACACTGGGAGCCCCTTTCACCCAACTATACACAACATCACTGTCAAAAAAGTCAAACGCCACGCTTCAAACCAACTCAGGACATCAGGACTGGGCTGAAAAGGTCTATAGCAGCCTGCAGTGAACCATTAAACAAGGCCAGGAGTTGAAGCCTTAACTTGAAATAGTCCAATCAGTGGAAAGAGAAGGATAAAGATCGAAAGAGTTGGGGGATGAAGATGGGAGGTGCATAAGGCTGTGACAGCACCTCAAGATCGCATACAAAGAGAATAATGGTGCGGGACTGAGAGGCAGTGAGAAAATCCACACTTGTATTGCCAAAAATACACCAGCCATTGCCTGGGTAACAATTACATGCCCATGCCTTAAGCTTTAATTGAAGGAATGCCCCAAAAGTAAGCTCTGCCTGAGAATTCTTAACTCAAATCTTCCCCGCCCTTGTAATCAGTGTTTACTGTTAAAGTGGCCTTGTATATCAACCAAGAGTTCTGAAATAAACATACTGTGAAGAATTAGAGGAAGTGATGTCACTTTTTATTTTTGGAACAATTTCTGAGAGAGGCCTTCCTTACAAGAAGTACTATTATGCTATAGTGTAAATTATACTTGTATAAATAAGAAATACAGTGTAAGACACAGGAAAGGGAGAATTTTTCCACGAACACTAATATAGAGAATTAATCACTATCTAAAGATGGATCTCCTGATTGACATACCAATTGAAAGGTGTCCAAGGGTGACGTCATAAGAGCACCATGGCTTGTTAAGGGCTGAAACATCAGACATGGGGGAGAGGGGGGGGGATCTCCACCGCCTTTCCCCAATACGGTCTGAAGTAAAAGAAGGAAAGGTTAACACAGTTTTCTTTCCACCTTCATTTGTATCGCCAGTCATTAGTTTAATTATCCACTTCATGAATTTTTGTTCTGTATAGCCATTGAGGTTTTGTGTTGATTTGTATAAAAGTTTTCCTGCCAATCTGAGTTAGATTTTTTTCATTATTATTCTGTGTGAGTTTCAGTAGTAGTGCAGGAACTTATATTGTATGGGGTTTTAGTTTTATTATTGCATAAACCGATACCTAATAGCCAATCAGTGTCAGAATGGCACTGGGGCAGGGACACAGGGCAACTGTCAGTGTCATGTATCATGCCTATTGGACTCCATTCAGGAGCTCTACTCTTTCTTCTACTGCGACAACAATAGTATAATTACAGGGATCCCTCACTTTCTGCGGTTAATGGGGAACGAGACCCCTCCCCCCCGGAGACCGCCGATTTCCGTACACGTATATATGTATATGTGTATATAATATAAATAAATACATATTCAATGCTATAAATGCTTATAATAACAATTAAACATGCAAAAATAATCCATATGATGTAAATAAAATATAAATACACACACATACAGGTGCGGGCGCATACACACACAGATGCGCGCCTCACATAAAAATGTAGGTAGTTTTGTTAGGGGGTTTTAGGTTGCGGTTTTTTTTTGTTTTTTTTTTTTGCATAATTGGCCTTGTTTGCGGCATTTTCCTTAATTTACTTATTTTTCGATTAATATTTTTGAAAAACCCGCGATCCACTTCAACCCCAGAAACTGAAGCACGAAGTAGAGTGGGATCACTGTACTTATGTTTTTATTATTATATCTATAATAATAATTAATCCTTATAATAATAATAATTCCTTTTAAACATTTATATTCAAGTATTTGGCAGTTCCAGGGTAAGTTATAGAGCGGCTTAATAAAGCTTCATAATGAAAAAACTTAACTTAGATCTGCTCTCTTAGCCCTCAATGTGAGCTCCATAGCTCCAGGTTCTCAGGGTTAGGATTAAGGCTAAAAGGTCACTGACATGCCGAGAAAAGAAGGCAGGAGCAAAAGGAGGAGGGGAGGCAGGAGTTCTGCTTGAGTGGATCATAAAAGAGCATCTACTCTTCTCCCCCTCCCACCTTTCCCTCCCCTTTTTTCTATCCCTCTTGCTCTCCTACTTCTCCTCTCCTACCCCAAACCCCAGTACCCACATCGTACGCTAACACCTCTCTATCCCTGGATCTCCATTTCCTTGGATTTCCTTTTCTCTGTTTCTCTCACGTCTCTTTGTATGTCCAGCTGGCTGCACCACAAAAGCTCCCGTTCAGACTCCCAATGAGAGCTGCTGCCCTACTCGCTTTGTTCCACTCATTTTCCCACTCCCTGGAGAGCGAACCGTCACAACCAGTATAAAAACCAACTGAGACCTGAGGCGTGATGAATGAAACCGAGAGGAAGATGGTGGATGATACACTAACTATGCAAGAATCTGAAAAGGTGGACGTCATAATGCAGATCAGTACTGTGTGCTTTTTTTCCCCGAATACAATCATGCTGAAATCAAAATGGTGACGCATCCCGAGCACTAATTACGAAACTGACCTCTAGGTCTGGTAGCCAACTGTGGGAGTTATAATTTAATGATTCCTGAATGATTCCTTGATGATTAATTGAATGCTTTGTAATAACAGTTACTTTAATGCAGATCTCCATTCATCTCCTTATTTATCTATCCACCCATCCATCCATCCATCCATCCATCCATCCATCCATTTTCTCCCAGAAAGCCTCAATGTTGAGATGTGGGCTGGAACTAATAGGATTGGATTTGATTCATTAGATTCTCTTTCATCAGACTGGTTGGAATTTCACTGCACGTTCTTCCCAGCTCCCTGATCTCCTTCTTAAAGAAAAAAGCATAATCTTGTGGAGACTTGAGATGTGGAAGAACACACAACTGAGGTCAAATACCAAATATTAAATTTATATCCGTTCGTCAGATAGGCTGATACACCGTCACACATGGGCACAGGTCCGTTATGGAGAGCGATATCAGGTACTGATGCTACATGACATTATGATAAGGTATAGATCATGAAAACCATTTTCCTGGGGAGCCCATTATTTTCATCCCATCATTTGCCGAAACGCTTCATCCTATTGGGGTCACGGGGACTGGAACCTATCACAGAGCCAACACACACACACACACACACACACACACACACACACACACACAAACAAAACCATTCAGACACATTACCATCTGATGGAATTTGAAATGGCCACTCAGCATAATGTACAAATATTTGAATTGTAGTAGGAAACCAGAGTACTCAGAGGAAACCCACGCCGGCATGGGGAGAACTCCCTTGCCAAGCCCGATACTTGAACCCAGACATTTTTTGCCGTGAGGCCGACATGCTAACCACTACATCACGCGGCCTGAGCCTATGATCTTAAAAACACCAACTCATGGAATGCAGAAGCTGTAAAACATTTATTAAAAAGGTTTCCTCATATAACTGCTTGCTTTTAACAGGAGGGCAAGCTTCATGTAAAACCATAAGTTGTGGGACTTCTATTTGTTTAATTTTCATTTCCAGTTGGTAAATATTGTTCAATGGTGCTAATGTGATGTGTTTACCGACTCAAGATAATAATCTCTGGAAAATCTGCCAATACCGCTTCAGGCAGTCAGAGCAACCGGAGCAACAAAGAGACTGAATGGAGCCGTTAACGTCTCAAAAGACATGGAACAGCCAAATTGTTTATGAGGTCTAAGCAAACTTTCATTAGATTCAGAGTAAGCCTCCAATGTATTCAGGGTGCACAGCATACGGAGAAATATTCTCAGGCATTGAGTGCAGTAATGATGTCCATTGCTCTTATTATGACAATTACGGTCGTACAAAACCCAGCACAAGTCGTTTTCATGTTACAATTCAAATAATCAACTTGCTCAGCTTAACAAACTGCTGAAGAACCCAATTCTTCTCCCGGCGCTTTTGTCACACTCTGGAAGGAGACTGTCTTTTAAAGAATGATTCGGCTGAGCCCGATTAGCATGTGAAAATGGTGCAGATCTGATGAAATGTCTGGGTTGTGTTGTTCATATGGACAATGAGGGGGTTGTAAGTCACCAGTTAATGGAGTGGCATCAGCTATGAACTAAATCGTGCAACGTTATAATTGTACTGATATTCTTAATTAAAAAAAAAAAAAAAAACAGCAATGACCAATAAATAAATGGCAATGAAAATAATTTTATTTAAAAAAAATCCAGAAAGAAAACCAGTTTCGCTTACATACACTCATTACAGCAATACTGGCTGTTCACTAATTTGTTCGAATTGTTCCTTCTCTGCCTCAGGGCAAGAAGGTGGCTTCGAGTCCCTGGCTCGAACCTGTCTGTATGGATTTTGGATGTTCTCCGTGTGCTTGTGTGGATTTCCTCTGAGTATTCTGGTTTCCTCCCGCACTACAAAGACGTGTGCATTAAGCGTTCAAATTGCCCCAGGTGTGAATGTTTAAATTGCCCCAATGATATCCCGGTAAGCTGTCCGTGGTGAGCCCTGGCCTTGCCCGGTGTTGGCTGAAACGGATTCTGGCTTTCCCACAACCCTAATAGGATTAGGTGGTTCTGTAAATGAGCAATAAATGCAAATATAATATTTATAATGCATCTATAATATTTTTATTTAACTGGACTTTAATCAGTGTAGCTACATCAAGCAAGTTGGATGTTCCCCAAGTTTCCGATTTCTCAAATGACCTTCCCATCCCATGTTCACTGCAGGTGGTTCAGAGTTACGAGTACTATTGATTGCAACATAAATTAAGGAGAAAGGGAAACAACAGAGCCTTGTGAGGGAACAATTGTTTATAACAGCTGCTTTGAATAAAAGAGATTCCATTGGGCATCAGGGTACAGTGGGAGAAGGTCAGCTAATCAGAAAGCCCAGCGGAACATGATGCACTAGTGTACCTTTATTCATAAAATTATAAAGGCTGGCCGTTTTTTTTTTTTTTGAAACACCCAAGCCTAGAGGCTCATTAGGACAGCGCTTATCCCCGGGTTATGTAGCGTGAAGCGACTCGGTGCCCTAACGACTTCTGGATGGGATGCTAATCCATTGAAGTATTTTTACCGGTCGCCGTTTATACCGCTGGGTGAACAGCGGCACACCTATGGTTAAGACCACATCCTGATGTCTGACTCGGCTTCGGGCCCACGACCTCTCAACATGAACCGAGTACCTTAATCACTTCGGCTTCGGTAATAGAATACATTACATAACAAAACATAAAATAATCAGTAAAAACCTCGAGTTTACAGCAAGCGTAAACATCTCAGAGTGAAAAGGCCTCATTATCTGACACTGGTCGAGTTTAACATGGCTATTCTACACTACCAATGGGGCAGTGGTGGCCTGGTGGTAAAAAGGTGCTGGATCGCTGATCCTAAGGTTGCGGGTTCGAGTCCCACTCTCCACAAGGATGACCCCCCTCCCCCCCACCTTCCCAGTGCAGATAACTGGGTTATCAAAGGCGGGCCATGTCTCTCACTGTCTACGGTGAGAGGTTCATGTAAAAGAACCATTGCTGACTTTCAACAACAGTACGCTGCAAAGCCGTCAGCATGTTTCTGTCCCTTGCTAAAGGGTTGTGTCAGGAAGGGCATCCGACGTAAAAACCTCTGCCAAATCAAACATGCGAATCATAGGCTCGCTGTGGCGACCCCTGAGAAAAAGGGAACAGCCGAAAGGAAAAGAAGAAGATTCAACACTAACGATATTTATGCGTCAAAAAAAAAAAAAAAAAAGCAGAAGCAGCATAAAATCTTCCCTTAAAATATCCACCCGAAACGAACAACAATTTACAGACACTGGACCATCCGACCCATAGAACCCTTCTTCCCAGAGTTGGTGCCACAAAGCAGAAAGTTTTCGTCTGAAGATCAGCTCGTTTTCCTTCACTAGAAGTAAGAGACTCGAACCTGGTCTAGAATGCCAGCCGCCCAGCCCCGCCCCCCACCCCTGCACACAGTGAGCTCCATGAAGATATGTTGGCTGAAGTGGAAGAGACAGAGTCGCTCACCTCAACCAATGTGATTGGGATGGACTAGAATACCGACTGCCCCAGTGTCCCTGCCTGACGTCAGCGCCTGACCTTCACAATACGCTTGTGGATGAATGATCACAAATTCCCACGGCCCACACTCCAAAATGGAGTGGAGAGCTTTTCCAGAAGATAGAAACTTGGCGTCTAACCATCAAACATCAAATGAGTGTTATGGTCAGGTGTCTCCAAATCTTTGTCCATATACTGTATGATGTGTAATCATTCTTCCCCATTAAAAAGAAAAGTTCAAACGACTCTCTGAGAGAGTGCAATACATATAGCCAAAACATTTGTGTATGCAAACGCCTGTCCTTGATGATATCTACATTTTCAACTGCTCATCTGGTTGGTGCTTTTTTTTTCCTTCTATCCCAAAGAGACATAAAACCTAAACAGCATACAACACTGTAACTCAGGTTTAGGAATCTTGCTCAAGATCACAACTTGTGATGTTGGGATTGGAACAACTTCCCAATCAGTAGTCGAAAGATTTGGCCACAGAGCCACGTGTACAATTAAAGCACCACAATCAAACAAACAGCTACTGAAGTATTTACACTGGACATGTATACATCAAGACATCCAGTACAACAAGATGGTCCCTTTTAATTTTATATTCAGAGAAAGTTCAGACCATCAGGTTTGGCCACTACATAAAAACCCTGGAGCTCCTTTGTATCGCGTCCACTCATCTGAAGTCAGCCTCTTCGATGCTGGCAAACAGATCAAGAGATTTGCATCCTCCAGGCTCTGGTCTGGTGTGTTCTCAGGGGCTTGGCGTACACTGGCTCCAGGAGGTGGAAGGGTAATAGGAAAAACAGAGACACCAAGACCACCACACTCACGACAGCCAGGAGCACGTAGCGGCCGATGAAAAAGGTGTCCACTATCTGAAAAACAGCAGGTTAGAGCATCATAAACATCACAGCACTGACACCTTTTCAATTCTTTTCAAAGTAAAAGGTGGATTTCACTACTTTCTCATTCATCCACAAGAGGTCAGCAGAACTCCTTCAAGAAAGCGAAGTCCGCGTATACATCAGATCATATATGAAGAGCCTTCTTCAGGAAAGAAAACCTAGTCAAGGAATGAAACTTGCCCTAGTTTCATCCCAACTTAACCAACCCTGTTTTACACTTTCATCTTCAGTTTGCTTTCAAACTTATAATTACATTTGAAATATTTAAATATTTAGATGTCAAATTAAAGCTTGAGGCAAAGAAGAAATAAAGACGCACATGTCTCAAACAGCAGTCTGCTGTATAAGAAACAATGTGTGTGTGTGTGTGTGTGTGTGTGTGTGTGTGTGTGTGTCTGTCTGTGTGAGACACATACAGAGAGAGAGAAAGATAGAGAGAGAGAGAGAGAGAGAGAGAGAGAGAGAGAGAGAGAGAGAGAGAGAAAACAATAAAATACAGGAATCCTTGGCTACTTCGCGCTTCGATTCATGCGGCTTCAGTGCATCGCGTTTTTTTTTTTAAATAAACAAATAGCTATTCATCGAATTAAAAAATAAGGAAATTAAGGAAGAATAGAAAAAAAAGTTAAGGAAAATGCCACAAAAACAAGGCCAATTACGCAAAAAAAAAAAAAAAAAAAAAAAACCCTTAATAAACAAAACAACCCAAAACCTCCCATCAAAACTAGCTGCATTGTTGTGAGGTGCGTGCGCGAGTCTGTCTCTGTGTGTTATTTTGTTTTCTGTATATTTTGTTTACATCTTAAGCATTATTTTTGAATGTTTAATTGTTATTATAATCATTTATTGGGGGGGGGGTGAGATCCTACTTCGCGGATTTCGGTCCCAATTAACTGCGGAAAGTGAGGGATCCCTGTCAATAAAATAAAATTGTGTGCAAGTGTGACACACGACGAGAAGGAGTCTCTCACTGTGTGTGTGAAAGTAAGATGGCGAGAGAAGAAAAAATAAAAGTATAAAAGTAATATACAAGGAAAGAGAATCTGTCACTCGGTCAGTCTCTCTGTGCATGTACGAGAGAGAGAGAATAGAGTGATAAAAATAAAAAATAAATGTAAATATGTGTAAAGGTTCGACACCCATCACGAGAAAGCCAGATAATCTCTCTTACTGTGTGTGCAAGAGTGAGAAAAACCATAAACGTGAATGTGTACAAGTGTAACACACGTGCACAAGGAGGAAGACTGTCTCACCCTGTGTGTGTGTGCGTGTGTGTGTTTTCACACGATTGGGGGAGGGCATTGTCTCCAGTGAATGCAGTGTTCTCTCGTTTAACGCATCTCACTTTCTAATTTGCCAATTAGCCGGCTAGCGAAGCAAGGAGTGGTGGCCATGTTTTATTAATGCAGCATTGAGTGAGCCGTGCCCAGATCCTGTTTGGGGCCAGTCTAATTGGCACTGTGATATGTTTTTGTACAACAGCGAAGACTCCAGCATTTCTTATACAACAGACCGCCACTTATGAGGAGAAGCAAGCGATCTGTTCAAACTTTTAGCACAGGCAGCCGAACATGAGCGCACAGTGAGGCTCATTTCACAGTCCTGGGTGACTTGCTCTCCACATGCATTTAGGACTTTGAGAGAAAGAAAGGGGGGGGGAGCATTCTTTGTATACAAAGCAGCCCTGTTATTAGATTTTTATAGCACAATATCACACATTTGTTTGGTTTAAAAAAAAAAGAAGAAGAAGAATCGGGTTTACTTATCCATGTTTCAGCCTTTTAACACAGTAGGAATCTTAATAGGCAGTGGGAGTTTCTTTAGAGACAAAATCACTGCAATGCTTTTTAAGAAGAAATACGGCAGGGCTCCTGTGTTCACATCACAAGCTGAGGAAAACAGCTGGTTAGCTATACATACTCTACTAACATGTGACATCTCTGACTACATAAGCACTCGTTCCCTGCATTGCACACAGTTTGAACTGTATACATACTTAACACGCTATCTAATAATAATAAAAATAAATAAATAAATAAATAAATATTAAAAAAAATAATAATAATACAGGGTTAGGGTCCCTCACTTTCCGCGGTTGATTGGGACCCGGATCCCCACACGACCACCGAATTCCCCAAAGTAGGATCCCCCCTCCCAACCCCCTTGACTGACATGTATGTACATATTATACTATATATATATATATATATATATATATATATATATATATATACACACACAGTCGGCCCCCAATTTATGAAATTAATCCGTTCCAGAGCCCTTTTTGTATGGCGGGGATTCCGTAAGTAGGGGTGACATCTTACATGTCCAACGCCTAATTCGTTCCAAGGCCTTGGAATGGATAAACCCCATGAATCCTTTAAAAATGATAAACGTACACCAATTTTGTATAAAATATGTGTTAAAAGTAAAAGAAAATTATTCATTAAACCATTTTATTAACATATTTATTAATTAAACATTTTTAACACACACACCTCTCTCTCGCTCACTCTCTTGCGGGCCACGCCCACAAGACGTGGAATTCAAAGCGCATTCCCTGCTTGACAAACTCGACTTTTTGATTTGATTCCTTGAGGGATCGGGATGCCAGATAAGCTCAAATGCGCCCACATTTATTAAACAACTTAAAAAAACTAAAAACTAAAGCGTTATTCCTTCTCTCTCTCTCTCTCTCTCTCTCTCTCTCTCCTTTTCTCTCTGTTCTGCGCGGGCGTGCAGGCCACGCCCACAAGACATGAATTCAAAGCGAATTCCCTGCTTGACCATTTACTGAATTAAAACAACTTCAAAAACTAAACTAAAAACTAAAGCGTTATTCCTTCTCTCTTGTGAGCGCACTGCGGGCCACGCCCACGAGACATGGAATTCAAATCGCATTCCCTGTTTGACAAATTCAACTTTAATTTGATTCCTTGAGGGATCGGGACGCCAGATAAGCTCAAATGCGCCCACATTTATTAAACATTTACTGAATTTAAACAACTTAAAAAACTAAACTAAAAACTAAAAAACTAAAGAGTGAAGCTTCCTTCTGTCTCTATCTGGGAGGCCAGCGGGGCGGGATATGAAATTTTGATTGGCGCATTTGAATTTCTTTTCGTAAGAGGGGGTTGTTTCGTATTTCGGGACGGAAACTCGGAAAATGTTTTTCGTAATCCGTGGATTTCGTACAAAGGGGTCTTTGTGAATTGGGGGCCGACTGTGTATGTGTGTGTGTGTATATATATATATATATATATATATATATATATATATATATATACATATATATATATATATACATACACACACACACACACACATACATATCCAATGCTATAAATGCTTATAATAACAATTCTTCTTCTTTTCCTTTTGGCTTTTTCACTTTCTCAGGGGTCGCCACTGCGAATCATCGCATGTTTGATTTGCATAGGTTTGCCCTTCCTGACACAACCCTTTAGCAAGAGACAAAAACATTCTGATGGCTATGCAGCTACTCTTGTCGAAAGCCAGCAATGGTTCTTTTACATGAACCTCTCACCATAGACCGTGAGAGACATGGCCGGCCTTTGATAACCCAGTTAGCTGCACTGGGAGGACAGTGACAACATTGTGGAGAGTAGGACTCGAACCCCCAACGTTAGGATCAGTGATCCAGCACCCTTTACCACCAGGCCACTACTTCCCTGCTGCACTGGCTCTCACTCACCTTTAAAAAGATGTATGTTTAACACCCCTCCGGTTAAACATTAAAAAATAATGCACAAGATGTAAATAAAACAAATACACACACACACACTCAGATGTGCACCTCACAAAAATGTAACTAGTTTTGATGGGAGATTTTGGGTTGTTTTTTTAGTTTTTTGGGTTTTTTTGCATAATTGGCCTTGTTTTTGTGGCATTTTCCTTAACTTTACCTATTCTTCCTTAATTTTCTTATTTTTTTTAATTTGATGAATATTAAAAAACTAATAATAATAAAAAATGCAATGCACTGAAGCCGCATGAATTGAAGCACAAAGTAGTGAGGGATCCCTGTAAATCCTAAATCAGATGATTGAAAAACTGAAAATTACCAAATTAAAATCACAGCGGAACAATGGCATTATGATTAGCACATCTGCCTCACAATGGCCTAATGGTTAAAGAAATGGGTTTAAGCCTGAAGGTCATTGGTTCAAATCCTAAACCAGCAGGAAAAATGTGTGGCAGTGGGGGGAAGGGTTGAGCCGTACGTTCCTTTCCTCCATCTATATGGCTGAAGTTACCTTAACCAAGTCACCTATCCCCCACTTCTGGGTGCAGTGTGTGTGTGTGTGTGTGTGTGTGTGTGTGTGTGTGTGTGTGCACAGGAAATAAGTTCCCTTGTAGGATTCATATTTGATACAGGAAATCAAAAAACCAAACAAACAAAAAAATAAATAAATACAAAGAAGAAGAAGAAGAAAAGTCTTTGGATCAATGAGAGCAGTTCTGCATGGAGTTTGCATGTTCTCCCTGTGGTCGGGTGGGTTTTCTCCAGTTTTCTCTCACAATCCAACGGCACGCACATTAGGCTAACCAGCTGTTCCAATTTGCCCCTAGCTGTGAGTGTGGTTGGATACATGTGGTGACTTGCAATGGACTGGCGGCAAGCTGTTAAGGGCGTACCCCGCTTTCACCCAGAGTGGGCCGAGATAACATTCAGCCTCCTTGCAAGCCCATTGCAACCTGCAAGGATCGAACTGTTCGGCAAATTAATAAATAAATAATTGAATTACTTAAAATGATTTGAGTAATTTAGAAACAAACCCATTTCTGCTTTTTATGAAAAACTTTTATAGTCTGTTTTAATGGAAAATTCATGGTACACACAAATTGACACTTCTGTTCCAAAGACAATTCCGGTTAAACCAAAAAAAGTATATAAAACAACAGGGTAGTACCATAATTCACATACAGTGAGTCATCGACTTACGACCTATGCGAGTTACGTCTGATCGACTTTACGACCGCAAAAGTGGTGAAGCATGAGTCATGGCAGTGCAGTGCGAGTGTTGCGTACGACAGTTGTTTGCGCTGCCGGCAGCGCCAGCATCTTAAAAGGCCAAGCAGGAGATGATGCAACTTCACTTTCTAACAGCTCAGAGCAAATCTATTCATCTACTTTCAATGCCATGTCACTGTGCGAAGCGGAGAGCCAACCCTTTCTGTGTGGGCGCGTCCGATACCTTGAAACTCTTAATTTTATTGGACTCACATGCTGTAGTGTTTATGTGACAGGAAGCGCGTTCCAAGTTTTGGCAATCAGCTGGTCTGCGGGTTGAAATTTTTCCATGTCTGTCCATTTGTGTTTGCTTTCCAGCTGTGCTTGGCTTCGTGGAAATGAGCCAATCAAAACGAGGGAAATTTATCTCTTTACTCAAACAACACGCGCAGTCTATGGCTGTTGCGAAATCCAATAAAATTGGAGTTTGAAGCTATCGGACCCGCCCACACAGTGGAGTCCAGAAAGGATCGGCTCTCCGCTGCGCGTCATAGTGACGTGGAATTGAAAATAGATGTATAGATTTAAATGCATGAGATTTATTCATCTGTTTTTGTTTGGTGTGAGTGTATTTGGATGGAAAGTCAACATACGACCAGATCGATTTACGACCGGTAGGCCGAAACCAAAAGCGGTCGGAAGTCGACGACTCACTGTATATGCTGGGCTCATTAAGGGAAAGGTGTAACATTAGCAGTGTCGGCGAAAGTAGCTTCAGATAAATCATGCATTTCAGCCTCCCCTAAGTGATAGTTTTCCCATAGCTTAACCTTTACCAAATCTGATCATTATAGAGATTTAAAACCAGAGGAGCACATTAACTTGGAATGTTATTTCTTCTGTGAAGAATTCTGGTGGTAGTAAAAACTTGAGCCTGTTTTGCTGCATCTGGACCAGGACAGTTGTTTGATGGAATTTTGAAGTACAACAGCAAATTTTAAAGGAACGTATCAAGACGTCGGTCTTTAAACTGAATGTCTAATTTTAGGACTTCTGTGAAAATCTGATGTTTGGATACATATTTATGGAAACAAA
Source organism: Plotosus lineatus (assembly GCA_024760905.1). Taxonomy (NCBI): domain Eukaryota; kingdom Metazoa; phylum Chordata; class Actinopteri; order Siluriformes; family Plotosidae; genus Plotosus; species Plotosus lineatus. Next base: position 7,669,740 of record CM045750.1, on the reverse strand, counting down.
AAAATTAAAAAATTTATAAGCACCACTGTAGTTACACCGTTTCCCTACATATGGATAAATCCATCCATCCTTCCTTCCATCCATCATGTACAGACGCTCCTCGCTTTACGTTTACTCACCTTACATTTTTTTTCGATTTTACGTTTTTGTAAAAAAAAAAAAAAAAAAAATTGTAAGTCATTTTGAGATTAGCGCGCTCTCTGTAGTACGAGACATTCTTACGTAGTACGTAAGACGTTGTACGCTACTTACGCATGAAGCTGAGTCCATAGTTTACATGGCGCTGCATTGTTCATTGTTTACAAACAACAGACTGAACGTGCCCTGCTTCTTCCCAGTTCACCACGTGTTACCCTTGTGTTAAGGCGTCGTCTCTGTGATCTGTGTGTTTACACTGTTTTGCGTATTTGTAACCTAAGCAAATACGGTTGGTCAGAAGCGTAAGCCTACTAGTGATTGTGGTAATCAGAATCAGTGGTAATAAGTGAATTTGATTAAAATGTATTTATTTGAAATTATTTTGCTTGAATTTAATTTATTTGAAATTAATGTTGATATTATTTTACAATGTTATGTTTATAATAATTGATTTAGGGGTGTTTTATGAGATACGGTAATAGTATTTATGGATGTATAGTACAGTATGAACGGTCATACGTCACTGGAATGTACAGTAACAACTTACGTTTTTTTTCACCTTACATTCGGCCAATCGGAACCTAACTAAAACGTAAGTCAAGGAGTGTCTGTATATTGCTCACAGAGCCTGTCAAAGATTGTTTTATTTTTCTATTTTAAAGCGTGATAACGATGACACCTGCTCCATGTGACAGTCACAAGTCAGTCTGTTAATGTTTTTTAATCCCCACATAGCAGACAAAACAGATTGTGCTTTTCCTGTGTAGTATACTCGCGTGTTATACTGGTGTCACGTAACATGTTGTCATTGCAACCACTTCATTGCAACTCAGCCAACTGGAGAAATCAGTGACTGTGCATGTCTTCGAGTGTCATGAAGAATGTAACATGATGCTGACCATGCCTGACTGACTTTGAACTCATTCGTACTTACCCAGGGCCGATGACGTCCATTAACAACGGTGTCACATGTGATCTTTTGAAACAGCTTGTAATTAAAATTCACCACAGGTACTCTTTAAAAGTCACAGAGTAAAACAAAAGGGAGTAAAGGCAACTAAAAAGTGCTAATAAACATGAATAATCAGAGTGAACCCTCCACCTGTCTCTCCATCTTCAGTATCCTGAACCTTGGGAGAGTCACAACATCTTTATCTGTTAAAATAATAGGGTTTTTTTCATTTATTATCATGCTTAGATTACAAAAAGCTGTAATTTGAATTAAAGAATCACTATGTATGTCATGCTCCTTGAGGAAAAACCCTTCCATACAATTATACTGGAGAATTCAGCAGCGCAGCACTGATATAAACACGAGAAGCTAATATTAGCCAATTAGCGATACTGACCTCACAAATATGTAAATACAAATACGCTTTTCAACACAAGCTTAATCACCACTATGACATTTGTAACCATTTTACTCTGCTTTCACTTGTAGAAAAAAAAAAAATCTGAGATGTTCATATCCTTCATTAACAAAGATAATTAGTCTCATAAAGAGCAATAACAGGGAGAGCCACTGTGGTTGGGTATTTCATGAATATTAAAGTATAGTTTAATGCACAGTAATGAACACTTTAGAGACAGTACTATTGTTTGCGCAAAAAACAAGAAGAATCGTGTTTTTATGAATTTTTGAAAGCTTTGACAAAGTTAAGGAGTTCTTTTTCTTTTTTTTTTTTTTTGCCTTGATCCATTCTGTTAAATCTCAGGCTGAAAGGAAACTGGGCTCAGGTAGTGTGTGTGTGTGTGTGTGTGTGTGTATGTGTGTGTGTGTGGGTGTGTGTGTGTGTGGGCGCGCGGGTGTGCGAGAGAGAGAGAGAGAGAGAGAGAGAGAGAGAGAGAGAGTGAGAGAGGTGTGTGAGTACTGGAAGGGGCAGTTTGGCAGAGAGATTAGGTTTTGGCAGAAGTACATCGGGGGGATACACTGCTGGGTGTTTGTGCTACTATGCTGTTGCAGAGAGATAAACTATACCAAGTCTTTGTGTTACACACACACACACACACACACACACACACACACACACACACACACACACACACACACACAAACGCCCACTCCTACCTTATAATGCAAGCAGCATGACAATTAGAAAATGTAAATGGAACAAGGTCATCTTGCATTTTTGTGCTATTAGCCTGCATTCTTTCACTGCAGTCCTCCTTATTCCTGTTGAGTGGTAAAAATATCTCCACCCCTGTTCAAAGTAATCATTACATACTCCATACATCAACAGTGCATAGAAACACATGGTTACATAACGGATAGGATTTGTAGGCTCTTCGTATGCGAGTATGAGTAGACATTTAAAGGCATATTCTGGCATAAAATGGGTCGCATAATAACTTGCAGGGAGGCTGGATCCTATCTCGGCCAACACTCTGAACAGCTCACCAAATCACCACAGAGCCAAGACACACACACACACACACACACACACACACACACACACACACACACACCCATTGGTAGTCACACCTACAGACAATTTGAACAATTAGCCTAATGTGCATGGCTTTAGGCTTTGGGAGGAAACTGCATGAGCTGGAAGAAACCCATGAAAGCACAGGGAGAGCATGCAGACGCCACACAGAAACACCTGAACCTGGGACTTGAACGCCATGATGCCACCCATTATATTTTTAACAAATTTGATTTCACTGTTATACTATTTGCAAATTCTGAGGCTTGTAACCATTTCTACATTCAGCAGTTCTGTATTCAGACTTACTGCCTTCTATACCTGAGCCTAACAAGGATAACATTCATTTCGAGACACTCTGAAGACTTGAGAAGTGTTCTCACAGGAAAACTACTGAGCAAAAATTAATACTGGAGGGCAATTTGCCTCCTGCTCCTGCTGTACAGCAGGTAGCTAACGTAAGCATATTGCTAATTTAAACTTGGAAAATATCTCCTCAGACATTTTGCAATAAAGAACAGAGCTGAAATTGGCAGTATGCACTAAATGCTCCACAGAAGCTATAACTAGAAGTTAATTGTAAGAACAGCAAGCTACTGCCAGCTTGTAAACTTAGCAATATAAGGTGATATTTTGGACAGACATAAATGAAGCACAACAACGACAACGACAACAACAACAACAACAACAACGCAGTGGTGGCCAGGTGGTAAGGTGCTGCATTACTGATTCCAAGGTCAGGGGTTCAAGCTCCACTCTCAACGGGTTGTCCCTGCTTTCCCCTCAGTGCAGTTAACTGGGTTATCAATGGCCAGCCACGTCTCCCACTGCCTGTGGTGAGAGGTGTAAAAGAACCATTGCTGACTTTCGTCAAGAGTAGGCTGCATACTCTCAGTCATGCTTCTGGCCTGGTGAGCTGACTAGGGTGTACTCTGACTTCACCCGGAGTTGGCTGAGATGGGCGCCAGGCTCCCCGCAACCCTAATTAAGATTAAGCGAATGATTGAATAAAGTTTGGGGCTCCCGAGTGGCACATCAACAAGGTGCGTGACTATTAACCCGGAGATCACAAGTTCGAATCCGGTTTAATGCCACAGCAGTCTGCGGCCAGGAGTGCATGAGATCTAATTGGCTGAGCTCCCACAGGAGGGAGGGAGGTACACGCTCACTTCCCTGTCACTCACAGCAATCGTCAGCCAGTCATGGAAGTCTGTGAGCTCAAAAGAGGAGAGTGGCCAGCACTGCATATCATGGGATGGTGTATGCTTTCGCCTCTCCTTGATTGGTGGTGGTTGTATGATAGGGAAAGCAATGCCTGATGGGTAGGAATCGGATGCTACTAAATTATGGAGAAAATGATGAAAAAATCCCAAAAATAAAAATAAAGTTTGAGGACAGAATCTGTCTGAAAGGGAGTCATCTTCCACAATAATTTTGAGATAAAATGAACACAGTATGGGTCAATCAATATACTTTTTATTCACCCTGAGATATAACACAGCAATCTTAGTGTCAGTATGGGAGCCAAACTGGAAAGAGTGTTACAGCTGTTGAGCATTTTATCAATTGTAATCACTAGCAAATTATAACTTGCAAATATTCGGGCACATTAGAAAGCCTTTAATTCAAAGTAACGCTAATTCCATAAACTAATGTTAGTAAACATTACACAGTATTAGCATTTAATATTAGCGGATAGTGTCCGTTTACATGCAAAATCCTTAATGAACTGAACCTTCTAGTGTAATTGGGATTGCATGGTTATACAGCAACATGTACACACTCAAGCCACTTTTATTTAGTTATTTTTTCAGGAACAGCTGTATCCCCCTTAATTTTTACGATTATTTAAAGCCCAGAGTGATAGCAGCACACCGCCTACAACCATGCAACTAATGTTCACAAACATTTAAATAAAGGAAAATGTGATCTCCAAGACTTTGCTTATGCCAGAAGGGTTGCTTGATTATCTGGGATTTTCATAGACAACAGTCTCTTGATTTAATATGGAGTAACTGGCCAGACAAAAAAAAAAAAAAAGTTGCACACTTCAATATTTTGTTGGTTGGCCCGGCTTTAGCTCTGATTACATCACTCACGTGCCATGACATCAAATGTATACATATATTTTGGGCATTTTGTAATACTGTATTACCAAAAAATGTTTATCACGCGATATAAAGAAATGGGAAAACAACAGCAAAGCCAATGCGTTCATTTTAGCAACGCACAGTTGCATTTGAGAACAAAATATGAATTTGAGACACTATATCCTAGTTTCAGCCGTTTGATATTAACTTCTTGATGTGGTGAACTTCGAACATAACATTCTTCATTTAAACTAAAATATTGGAACATGATTCTGACAAATTTCTCATTGTCCAGATGTGTCATGTGCAATACATTATTTAAAGCAATAACACCTTGGAATGCCTACTCTTGGTTTGATGGGGCTCAGCACTTGTTCCAAAAAAAAAAGAAGAAACCAGCATAAAGAACAAAGCAGTGTGGATGGAAAAAAGTAAGCCAGTGAAGCTGAGAAAAGAAGAGAAAAATTCATCAGATATTCATATCAGAGCCATTGCAAAAACATTGGGAATAAACGATACAACAGTGTGAAATGTCTTGAAAAAACAGAAACCACTGGTACTTAACAACCAGACATTGGTAAGGTCAATTCAGACAAGAAAGACAACAGCTATAAATATTGGGAGAACAATGGCCATCATCAGCATCATCAACAAACACCACATGGAAGGCATGAAGAGGCTACAATCCACCATGTGAAGAAGACTTTGAGAGCAGAAATATAACAGATATACCACTCAACAGCAGTAAGAACTGGCTGGTCAGATTGGAATTTGCAAAGAAATACACTGATGAGCCACAAAAGTTCTGGAATCAAGATTAACCTGCTACATCAATCAGGATTTAAAGTCCAAAGTATGAAGGAAAAAGGGGAGCTGTTTATGATCCAAAACATACAAGCTCATCAGTCAAGAACAGTGGAGAGTGTGTTAGAACTTGGGCTTGCATGATTGCTTCTGGAATGGGCTGACTAATCTTCATTGATGATGTAATTCATGATTGCTGCAGCAAAATGAATTCAGACCTTCTGTCTACTAATTTACAGAAAAATTCACCTAATATAATTGGGATGAACTTCATCATGTAGGAAGATAATGACCCAAAGCACACTGTCAACAGAAGGTACTTCATCAGGAGAAAATGGAAAGTTTTGGAGTTGGCAAGTCAATCACCAGACATTGAACAAATTGAGCATGGATTTTAACTCCTTAAGTGATGGACAGAGGAGCCCCAAAAGCAAGAAACAACTCAAAAGAAGCTAAGGTTCAAGCCTGAAAGCCCACAAGAAAAGCAGAATGCGACACTTTAGTAATGCCAACAATTTGTTGACTTGGTGCAGGTACTGCAAGCAAGTAATCTGGAAGACCAAGGTCCAACGACTCAGACAGATAAGCAGTATATATGCAGACTTGCAGAACTATCCATGCCCTTGGCACGTTCTTATTTTGTTGATTTACAACCTGGAATTAAAATAGATACAGGGTGGGTTTAACAGTAGATTTACAAAGCCTCCTAACAACCTTAAATATATAAAAGATTTGTTATTGTAATTCAAAAGAGAAACAGTGCAAAATAAAAATAAAAAGTTGAGCATGCATAACTGTTCTCCCTGACCACCTTTTTTCATATATGCTTGACATGAATGTTCAACTGTATTTTTTTAAAATACATTTTATATATTTATTAGCATATATTTTACAGTACAGTAGGCCCTCGATATTCGCAGGGGTTTGGTTCTGGCCCCTCCAACAAATGAAGATAATCCACCCGGAAGTAAAACAGCCTGCACTGATGTGAAACCCAGCAAAGTGGAGAGTTCTCTCTTTCGTGTAAGTAAGTAAACTTTATTTAAGAGATACATACAAAGAACAAGTACAAATCCTAATGAATATTAATATATTAATATATATATATATATATATATATATATATATATATATATATATATATATATATATATACATATTATAAATATATAAAAATAAGTATACACTCTTAGGATTCTGCTAAAAGATAATAAATATCTGTAATTGTTCTGTAATTTGTGCATTCGGGTTTTCATTCATATAACAACTCTTTGCTTAACTGAGTACGCATTAGATTGTGCTGATCTGAGCAGATAGTTAATTCATCTCTGTGTATGAGGCTTGTACCCATCTGATCAACCATATTTGCTTAAGGTTACAGAGGTCCACAAAACAGTGTAAACACAAAGATTACAGAGACGACGTCTTAACACAAGGGTAACACGCTATATAACAGATATATATATATATATATATATATACACACACACACACACTATATATATATATATATATATATATATATATATATATATATATATATATATACACACACACACACACTATATATATATATATATACACACACACTAGTCCTTCTCAAAAAATTAGCATATCATAATAAAGTTCATTATTTTCTGTAATGTACTGATAAACTTTCGAGTTTTAAATATTTTAGATTCATTACACACAACTGAAGTAGTTCAAGCCTTTTATTGTTTTAATATTGATAATTTTGGCAAAAAAGTAAAGAAAAAACAAAAATCCCTATCTCAAAAAATTTGCATATTTCATCCGACCAATAAAAAAAAAGTGTTTTTAATACAAAAAAAAGTCAACCTTCAAATAATTATGTTCAGTTATGCACTCAATACTTGGTCGGGAATCCTTTTACAGAAATGACTGCTTCAATGCGGGCGTGGCATGGAGGCAATCAGCCTGTGGCACTGCTGAGGTGTTATGGAGGTCCAGGATGCTTCGATAGCGGCCTTAAGCTCATCCACAGTGTTGGGTCTGGTGCCTCTCAACTTTCTCTTCACAATATCCCACAGATTCTCTATGGGGTTCAGGTCAGGAGAGTTGGCAGGCCAATTGAGCACAGTAATACCATGGTCAGTAAACCATTTAGCAGTGGTTTTGGCACTGTGAGCAGGTGCCAGGTCGTGCTGAAAAATGAAATCTTCATCTCCATAAAGCTTTTCAGCAGATGGAAGCATGAAGTTCTCCAAAATCTCCTGATAGCTAGCTGCATTGACCCTGTCCGTGATAAAACACAGTGGACCAACACCAGCAGCTGACATGGCACCCCAGACCATCACTGACTGTGGGTACTTCACACTGGACTTCAGGCATTTTGGCATTTCCTTCTCCAGACTCTGGCACCTTGATTTCCGAATGACATGCAAAATTTGCTTTCATCCGAAAAAAGTACTTTGGACCACTGAGCAACAGTCCAGTGCTGCTTCTCTGTAGCCCAGGTCAGCCGCTTCTGCCGCTGTTTCTGGTTCAAAAGTGGCTTGACCTGGGGAATGCGACACCTGTAGCCCAGTCCACTGCTTCCACAGGAATCGGCCCTTCTCCACAATCTTCCTCAGGGTCCGGTCAACTCTTCTGGTTTGTGCAGCGTTTTCTGCCACTTTTTCCTTCCCACAGACGTCCCACTGAGGTGCCTTGATACAGCACTCTGGGAACAGCCTATTCGCTCAGAGATTTCGTTCTGTGTCTTACCCTCTTGCTTGAGGGTGTCAATGATGGCCTTCTGGACAGCAGTCAGGTCGGCAGTCTTACCCATGATTGCGGTTTTGAGTAATGAACCAGGCTGGGAGTTTTTAAAAGCCTCGGGAATCTTTTGCAGGTGTTTAGATTTAATTGGTTGATTCAGATGATTAGGTTAATAGCTCGTTTAGAGTACCTTTTCATGATATGCTAATTTTATGAAATAGGAATTTTGGGTTTTCATGAGCTGTATGCCAAAATCATCAGTATTAAAACAATAAAAGACTCGAAATATTTCAGTTGGTGTGCAATGAATCTAAAATATATGAAAGTTTAATTTTTATCAATACATTACAGAAAATAATGAACTTTATCACAATATGCTAATTTTTTGAGAAGGACTAGTATATATATATATATATATATATATATATATATATACACACACACACACACACTCAGTCTGTAGTTTGTAAACAATGAATGCAGTGTCATTACGTCAGCGTACTACGTAGGTACGTCTCAACTCAAAATCTGACTTTTTTTTGGAGAAAAAAAATGTAAATTCGAAAAAACGTAAAACGGATAAACGTAAGCGAGGGAGCGTCTAATACACACACACACACACACACACACACACATTTTACATATTATATAGTATACAGTAGGCCCTCGACATTCGTGGGGGTTCAGTTCTGGGCCCTCCCGCGAATCGAGATAAGCCGTGAGTTCTGTACCCGGAAGTAAAACCCCATGTATCACATCAAAGGCGCGAATGAGCAGCCGGAAGTAAAATACTATGTATCTATTACATGCGCTAAAATATGCTTCTTAAACACATTCTATAGACAGTCTTACTCATTAATACAGAATTAATGTAGTAAAATGAAGTGATGATTAAGAAAAACTTAATTTTTTTCCTGTGATATTGATTGATCATAAAATACATATAAAAACACCTTTCAATGCGTTCTCTTTGAAAAACACACAGCACTGTAGTTTTCAAAAATGCCCACTAGAGCATTAGGCATGAGATGACTGAATTCAGGTATTAACTGCATTCAGTCCGAGCAGCTCAGCCACGCCCCTCAGCCGAAGAGAGTACGAAACAGAATTTTAGAGTGAGAAAGTTAGAGAGCTTTACAAACCAAAGAAGCGGTGGGTGATGTGAGTTAATCCTCTGATGCAGAGGTGAGCATGCTTTTGTTTATTGGGAGTAAATGAGAATAGTGAATTTAGGTGTGTATTACTGAGCAGCTCAGCCATGCCCTCCAGCCGAAGCGGAGAGTAAAAAGTTAGAGGAACAGCGCCAAAATCAAAGTCCCCCAAAACACAGACCATAATAAAAAGGACATAAAAGAACAAGAAATGTAATAAATTGGATACACAAAGCAAAATGAGAAACATGCTACACCAGAGGAGAAAGTCTTATTTCTTCAGAAGAGACATTCAACGTCATTACCTTTTTCTGGTGCCTAGCAGGCATTTGAGTGACATAATAGAACTTAACTGGTAATTAAAACACACTAAAGAAGGGCGCATTGACAACCTGTGCGCGAATTAGGAAAAAGGGGCGTTACATCATCTCAACCAATCAGCAGGAAGGAGGACAGCCTGTGGCTGAATTTGAATCACGTATGAGCTGCTCAGCAGTCTGCGAATACTCAAACCGTGAGTGCAAAACCGCGAATAGTTAATGGCCTACTGTATATAAAAGAACATTTACTGAGAACTGTACTATAATCCGTTCTATTAAACATACAGCACTGTAGTTTTCTAAAATGCCCACTTGGGGGAGGTATTGCATTATTTTACTTTGCCTTGCACCATACCAGGGGTAGGCAACCTGCGGCTCAACTGCAAAAAAAAAAAAAAAAAAAAAAAAAAATGCCACTTATTTACTCACATCGGAAGCACTTTGGGCTTCCAGGGGTAGTTAACCCAGCTTTAACCTGAATGATGGGAGAATCTGTCTAAAGCACAGTCCTGCAATGGTCAGGTACCCACAGGTACCCAGCGGGTACCCTTTAAAAATGCTCTTTTGGTCAGTCACGGGTGTGGGTGAATATTTATTTGGTGTGGGCGGGGTGATTGTGTGTGTGTGTGTGTGTGTGTGTTCTTGATCTGCTGTGTTGGTGATTTCCAAATTCTTGTGCTCATGGCAAGGAGTGCTCTCACCATATGCCAGCAGCAGAGCAGCGAGCGAGAGAGATTTTTATTATTATATTTTATAGATTTTGTATCCAGAATACTAAGGCGGGTTCGATTCTCATGAGGACCTTGTTTCATACAACATTCACCTTCTTAGCACTTCTGCATCAAAACGTTTTCCTTCCTGAATCATATCAAGCAGTTCTACTTTTTCATGCAACGTCATTACCTTTTTCTGGCGCTTCAGCGCCTTACCAGAAGGCTGAGAAGGTGCGCAGCATTTGGGTGGCATGATGGAGCTTAACTGTAATTAAAAACACACACTAAAAAAGCACAGGCACAAAGTGTGCTCGAATGAGGAAAAAGGGGCGTTACATCATCTCAACCAATCAGCAGGAGAGACAACAGCCATTGGCTGAATTTGAATCACATGACAGTTGCTCTGCAATCCGTGAATATGCAAAGCCGCGAGTGCAAAACAGCGAATAGTCAAGGGCCTACTGTAGCATGAAAGAGGCACAGATGCTGATATCTATTTTTCTCATTCATTTTCTGAACTGATTAATCCTAATTAGGGTACCAAGAGGCTGACACCCATCTTAGCCGACTCTGGACAAGGGTACAGTACACCCTCGAGAGCTCACCAGACCATCGTTATTCAGTTTATTCTAGATGTAAGTCAGCAATGGTTCTTTTACATGCCTTTCATCATGGACAGTGAAAGACATGGTGGGCATTTGATAACCCAGTTAGCTGCACTTTGGGGAAGCAGTAACCGTTCTTAGCAGGCCCTGAACCCTGGATTTGAGATCGATAGTCCTGAACCTTACCACTGGGCCATCACTGCCCCTGCTGATATGTAATGTGTAAAAAAAATAAATAAATAAATAAATAATAAAAATAAAAAAAAAAGTATGTACTTAAAAACACCTAGTCAGACTGGGTGATATGGCCTTAAAATAAGTCTCCAAATTCTTTTTCATTCTACACCTGATTTACGATCAAAAACATTATTCAAATACGTTTAATTTCAGACTTAATTTCTTCACCCGTGTGTCCAGAACATGCGGCCGCAAGTCTGATGCGGGGGGGAGGGGGGTGCCCTCAAGCATACTCCTTAGAGACTTCAAAAAGGGTGAGTAGTTTGTACTATTATATGGTGCATAAACACAAACAACACTCAGGACCCATTCCCCACCTGAAGGCAGGGGAGGGACACCCTTTTGTCAACTGGGGAGAACCCCAACATCTGGGCACTAAGATTAGAAACAATGATGCCCACACTGGCTTACCGCCACTCCTTGTGAGCAACTCCAGAATGAAACAAGATTCAGCCACTCTCGAGATGGGTGACTCCTGAGCCCAAGTCCGAGTCAAAGTATTACTGTATTGAGTATCTCTCAAGCTCACTAGCTTAGACTCTTTCCCCTGCAGAGAGGTGACATCCCATGTCCCAAGAACCAGATTCAGTAGCTAAGGATATGTTTGACAGAAAGCATGCCTTTGGTTGACACCCGACTCAAACTGCTCTCAACCCCAATATAGCGCCCCCCCACCCACCCACCCACCCCACCCACCCCCACACACACAGGTGGTAGGTCCATGGGAGAGCGGACCCATGTCTCCTCTTCAGGCTAAGCTGGCTGGTCTCCATAGGCAGAAGCCTGACCACCAGGCGCTCGCCTTGAAGACACTCCCCCAGACCTGGCTCTGTGGGGCATTTTTCTCCGTGGGGCACTTTCATCTGGGCAAGGGAATCTCAGTCCTTGCACTTGTTTCCAGTCATAGGGGTCTTCTAAACCCCTTTCATTTAGAAATTCAAATTAAACAACAAAATCGATTTCACACTCAGGTCTTCTACCTACATACCTGCTACATTGAGAATTAAATTCACTCTTATACAGATTAGTTTCCTGCTCTAATATTACACATTAACTTCACTTCTGTCACAGTGGACCCCACCTGAAATCATTATGTGCAGGACACTGACATGAACATATCTTCAAAAAAAAAATCAATCGTGAATTTTTTTTTTTTTTTGTCCAGATGTCCATTTAATAAAAACCCTGCCACATTATGCTCTTCTTGGTATATTAACTCAGAAATATAAAAAGATTTGTACAAGGTCCGAAAGGTGACCTGGAAGAGCAGCTGTGTGCATTTATTCATTCTTCAGATTGCTAGTCAGGGTCACAGTGGATCTCATGTCTATTACTGGAATGGACAGTGAGGTGGGCGGGTATTTGCCCAGTTGTTCTTTAATGATGAAAATAACATACTAACCTGTGTTTCCTTAACAGGAGATGGTAATTCAGAGGCTCGAGGGAAGAGTACAAGGATCAAGGTGATGGTTAGAGCCAACAGCACCAAGGGAATGATCCCAAGCCTGATGAAAGAATAGATTATTATTCATTTAATATGTACATAAATTTAAATACATGCGAGAAGCTCTTAAAATTTCACAATATGGCTGCATAATATAATATAATATAAATTTGCAATAATAAAGAAAGCTTGAGGAGGCAGAATTAATGACTGTCCTTCATTTATTATTTTTTTTAATTATGTACATTGGATCAAGGGCATGAAGTGTTTCATCAAAACAACCAGCAAACCCTCATCTGAAATGACCATGACTGATCAGAATGCTAACAGCATATGCTATATTAAATACATTTAGTTATCTTCTCATGACAGCTGGTGCAATTCTAGCTGTCTGTTATATCATTTGAAACAATAAATAAGAAATAAAACATGACAGAGCATGCTGCTACACGAAATTTTCAACAATGAGGCGGTGTGATGTGGCCCAATTTAAAGTGAGTTACTGCACCAAAAGTTGATTATTTTTCAATAACAGAATGTCCTGTATGATTTTATGTCTCAGCATCTTGCCAAAACTAACAGTGTTTTTAATTATTTAATAAAGAATGACACACTGTACATCTGTTTATAGTTAAGTTTAATGTTGTGGAACATCATTTAATTTTGTGAAACAAGTTAGTTCCTTTTATCACTTATTTTATAACCACTATAAACAATTATTCCCTCACCAGACTCCATTTTTCCTCATTCTTGACATTAAAAAGACAGAAGTAAATGGTCATGTTCCTGAGAAACTACAAAGTTGCCATCCTGACCCCTTTCCTCTGTTTTAAAATGTTAAAATTCAAATCTAGCATCCATGCAACCATTTTTTTACATATTCTAAATAAACATTAATTCATTTACTCATTCATTCATTTATTCATAGATCCATGTTGTCAGAGTTGCTGTCAATAGGTAATTAATTAACCAGGCAGGTTTGGGCCCGAGAGGCAAAATGTGTGGTTTAAGTGAGACTAAAGTGCCCTTGGCACCCAACCTCCAGCTGCGGGGTTATGGCTGCATAAGTAAATAAATAGTCCATATTGTAGCATTCATTTCACATTTCATACACTGGTCCAAACTACACTGTATAGCCCAGCATACAACTTCTATGTCAGTGTGAATGGTTGTGTGTTTGGCACTGCAATGACTTGGCGAGCTGACCAGGGTAGAGCTGGTCTTCCCCAGAGTAGGCTGAGATGGGCACCAGCCTCCACATGAATGCATAGAATGTTACGCAAGCACCTCATGTGGAATCGGTTGCGCAGCTTTTCATGTCTCCTGTATGGAGTCCAAGTTTCAGACCCATAAAGGAGTGTGGTGACAACTACAGCTCGATAGACCCTCACCTTGGTCTCAGGCCAGATCCCCATCCTCTCCCACAACCTCTCACAGAGCCTCCCCAAAGCACCACTTGTCTTATACAGGGGGTTGTTGATTTCAGTATCAGTGGTGGCTGTGCGGGACAGAGCACTGCCAAGGTAGGTGAAGCTGTCGACCGCTTGGAGTTTTTGACCCTTGACAGTGATGTGTGGTTCACGATATGGGTCCCCTGGGGCTGGCTGGTACATCGCCCCCTCGTCGCCAGCATTGAGGTGCAGTTATCAGTAAAGAGGAGGTCTCTGATGACAATCTGTTTCACCTTAGTGACCGCTTGGAGGCACATGAGTTTGAAGACCCTCCCATCACACCTGTACCGGATGTTAATGCCAAGACTGCAGCCTTTGAAGGCATCAATCATCATGTCTGAAAAGACCATACTGAACAGTATTGGAGCCAGGACACATCCCTGCTTGACACTATTTGTCATGGGGAAAGGGTCCGATGGTTTGCCTTCATTCGCAACACGTTTTTTGTCTAACAAAATCTGGATGGTTGTCACAAGACTGGCGGTTGCCCTCATGTTTGTGGAGATGGACAAGGGCTGCATCGCGGAACTCCTGCAGGAGCTGTTCACTCTCCCATATGGACTGGAAGAGGTTTGTCAGCTCAGTGAGCAGGATCTGTCCACTGGCCTTGTAGAGCTCTGCCAGCATGGGGTCAGAACTGGGGGCTTTCCCATTTGAAAGCTACTTCACGGCTTTCAAGACTTCTTCACCAGAGAGGGCAGACGATCAATGACAGTGTCATTGATGAAGTACGGGCGGTTGAGCATAAGGTAGAAGTGCTCTGCCCACCTGTCTAGGATCAACTTCTTATCAGTCAGCAGGGTAGAACTGTCTGAGCTGAGCAGAGGGGAGGATCCAGATAGCTGTAGACCATAAATGGCCTTGAGTGCGTCATAGAGCTTCTTTGTGTCCTCCCTATCTGCATGCTCCTAGATCTTATCTGCTTTGGTGCTGAACCAGGCGTCCTGCATGGAGCGAAGCCTGGCCTACACCTTGCTGTGGATGGAGATGAATTCAGCTTTCTTAGCAGCACACTTGGAGTCAGTCTGGTGGAAGAGACGATATTTTTCTTCCAGGAGGTACTGGATTACATCGTTGTTCTCATTGATCCAGTCCTGGTGGTTTTTACTCTTCGGGCCGATGACTTCCAAGTTAGCGGAGTAGGTGGTGTCTCTGAAACGCGCCCATTGTTCCTCAACACCATCTAGGGTGGGCTGGTCATAAGGTAGCTTGGTGTTCAGAGCTTCCTGCAGCTCACGTTCAGTCTGAGGGTTCATCAGTTTCTCCACATCAAGCCATTTGGTGACCTTTTGCCCCTGGGGACGTCTCCTTGGTTGGACATGGAGGCTCATCTTGGATACAATGAGTCGGTGGTCTGTCCAGCAGTTGGCACCACAAACGGCTTTGGTCAGCTGAACGTTCCTTCTGTCCCTTGCCGTGATGATGACATAGTCGATCAGATGCCAGTGGCGAGATCGTTGGTGCATCCATGACGTCTTGTTGCAAGCTGGTAGACAGAACATAGTATTGGAGATAGCCAGGTCATATGTGGCTCACAGGCCAAGCAGGCAAAGACCGATATTGTTGCTCTTGCCCAATCCATGGCGGCCAAGGACCCGGTCCCAGGTGGAATAGTTGGTGCCAACGCGAGTGTCGAAGTCACCAAGGACAATCGGCTTCTCATTACGTAGGACAGCAAGATGAGGTTGTCGATTTCTTCAGAGAACTTGTCCTTGGTTTCTTTGGGGTTGATCATGGTTGGTACATAGGCGCTGATCAGCATGACAAATCCTCCCTTCCTGAGCAGGAGTTGCATCTTCATTAGCCGTCATTGATGCCCCCCCAGAATGCTTGCCAGTTTCCTCAAGTGCTCAGTCTTGATGGCAAAGCCCACACCTGCCTCTCTGTGCTCCCTGCTGTTGCTTCCACACCAGAAGGTGTAGCTACCACCAGTCTCTGTCACCTGACCCTTGTCAGGGAAGAGACAGTTTGTCTTAAGTCTTAAAGCAAGGTGATCTCACCAAGATGGCCCCACTTCAGAATTGAAACACTAATGTGCAATGTAGTTTTTCTTTTCTTTTTATGATCGGTGATTGAAACAGGTAGAAGGTGTGGCTACTGCTTGGTTGAAGTGAAAACCTGCACCCACACCGGCCCTTAAGATAAGATTGGACACCCCTGACTTAGACGGCTGTATGTACCACGATTGTTCCCATTGCATTGACAGCTTGAAAATATTCGTATGTGACATAGCTGTTTGTATTATTGCAGATGAAATGACTGATGATCAGGACCACAGTATATTAAATGTAGTAAGTTAACTAGTCTGTCATCATCCATAATATTAACACTAAACGGTGATCTACAACTTTTACTGGTTACTAGTCACACTACAGAGACAAAACAGACACTTTTATTATAAATATAAAAATGCTCATTGACAAGTATTTTTTTAAAGGTTATCTTGTAAAGTTAACTTTTATGGTTTGGTTTGACTTTATTAAATTACTAAATTGAGAACTGACCAAATCTGCTTTGTCTTTCACACACCAATTAATATGAAGAACCGGTGAAGCCTAAAGAAAAGATGGTCCCTTAATGTTTGAAAAGCTTTTCTTTCACTTTAAGGTGAAAGTTTTTCATTTTCTGAACTGCTTACTCCTCGTTAGGGTTGCGGAGAGGCTGCCTCCCATCTCAGCGGGGTCTGAGTACACTCTGGACAGCTCACCAGGCCATCTCGGAGCAGAAACACTTTGCTCACTCTTGACAAAAGTCAGCAATAGTTCTTTTACATGTCTCTCACTACAGACAGCGAGAGACATGGCTGGATGACAACCCAGTTAGCTGCACTAGGGGACAGCAGTGTCAACCCGTGACAACATACTGATAGTGGTGTTTGAACCCCCAACGTTGGGATCAATAATCCAGCACCTTACTCCCAGGCCACCACTGCCTCCACTTTAAAACATTTACGATGTTTTAGGTCTACCGATAAGTATAAAACTCAACATTAAAAAAAAAAATTTCGGTAAGAGTTTGTATCTGAAATAAAGACATTTTCTTCTTCTTCTCCTTTCAGCTGTTCCCTTCAGGGGTCGCCACAGCGAATCATCTGTCTCCATCTCACCCTATCCTTTGCATCTTCTTCTCTTACACCAACTACCTCCATGTCCTCCTTCACCACATCCATGAATCGTCTCTTTGGTCTTCCTCTAGGAATTCTGCCTGGTAGTTCCAACCTCAGCATCCAACTACCAATATACTCACTATCCATCCTCTGTACATGTCCAAACCATCTCAATCTAGAAATAAAGACATTTAATGTCTAAAAATATATATTAATGTCTCAGAAATGTGTACTCGATGAACTTCTTCTTTTCCGTTCGGCTTTTCCCTTCAGGGGTCGCCACAGCGAATCATCTGCCTCCATCTCACCCTATCCTTTGCATCTTCTTCTCTTATACCAACGACCTTCATGTCCTCCTTCACCACAATGAACCTCCAGATTATATTGTACTAATGTGTGTGTGTGTGTTTGTGTGTGATATCTTGTGATGAATTTGCATCCTGTCCTGTACACATTAACATATCAGTGATGATTAATCAGTGAATTAATGCATACATGTTGTACATTTTGCATATTTTAAGACTCACTACAGAATTTCACAATATTGACAAGAGGTTGTGGATGCCTGACCATCACAGCTACATGTGAGCTTTTCTTATACTGTCGCCATAACGCTGGAAAAAACGTTTGTCTGCTACAGCAGCACCTTTCCTTCCAGTGGAACAACAGAGGCTAAACATCTTCCAGCACAATAGCCACATGTACAAAGTAAGGCCTATGATCATATGGCTTGCTGAGGGTCACGTGAAAGAACGCAAAAGCCCTGGTCCTAACGTCACATTTGGAATGAACTGGAACATTGATTCCCAAGTCTATTTGAGTAATATTGCTGCTGACCTCAGTAATGTTCTTGTGGTTGAACACATCCCTACAGCCACACTGGAAAATGTAGTGAAAATCCTTCCCAGAAAAGTAAAAGGTAATACATACTGTACTTTTAGGCACTACCTTCACGCGCAGGTCCCAATAGATGTCTCTTGACAGGTGTCCAAGCCTGGGTTTGCTTTATACGTCCCTTCTGATTTCTGCGTTCATTTCCATCAAACGTCTTGTTAGTTTAAGTATCCCTTTAACAATTTCATGTCTCAAAGCAACACGGTGGAGTAGTGGTCAGCATGTTCTACCCATTGCAAAAGATCCTCGGTTTGAGGTCCTGGACTTGAGAATTACTGTAGGGAGTTTGCATGCTCTCCATCTGCTTGCAGTCCAAAAACAAGCACATTAAGCTGACTGCTTGTTCCAAATTGCCCCTTTGTGAGGGTGTGATTTGTGTGTGTGTGTGTGTGTGTGTGCTGGAACTACGATGATCTGGCAAGCTATTTAGTGTCAGCAGAGATAGACTACAGCCTCCCTGAACCTAGTCGAAAGAAGCGGTTTCAGGGAGTGAAGTTCAGAGTTTGTGTTTTTATTATATACAAGTGCAAGTAGTACAAGCTATTTATTTTTTATTTCAGCATTATTATTAAATCTGTTTTCTTTGCTGTCAGATGTTATGCAGCATCCACCCAGTGACACTGCAGCCTCATGTGTGTTCCTATGGTAGGCATACAGAGGTTTCAGAACTATTGTAACAGGAAATTAGGGGGAGGTATTTTTGAACTAGGCTGTTGAAAGGGTCTTTTACGGGCGTGGTGGTCAGGTGTGAATAGTTGGCTTGTTGTAGTACACCATCTTCTTCTTCTTTTCCTTTCGGCTTGCCCCCTTTTTTTCCAGGGGTCACAACAGCGAATCATCTGATTCGCATGTTTAATTTGGCATAGGTTTTTACATCAGATGCCCTTCCTGACACAACCCTTTGGCAAGGGGCAGAAACACACTGACGGCTATGCAGCTACTCTTTACGAAAGTCAGCAATGGTTCTTTTTGTATGTGAACCTCTCACCATAGACAGTGAGAGACATGGCCGACCTTTGAGAGACTTGGCCGGCCTTTTAGCCAGCACTGGGGGGGGGGGTGACAACCTTGTGTAGAGTGGGACTCGAACCCCCAACCTTAGGATCAGAAAGCCAGTGCCCTTTTACCACCAGGCCACCACTGCCCACAGTGTAGTAGTACACCATATTATTCTGTTATGTTGAACACTTTTGAATCTTTCTTTTTTTTTTTTTTTTTTTTTTTTTGCAGAAAAAAAAATAAATCACAAGCAAGCAGGAAAGCTAAATAATTTGACTTACTTGGTTGGACCTGCAGCACGGGACATGATGAGACTTAGGACTAAGGTTCCTATCCATATGAGGGCGATGAGGAAGACACCTGTCCCCACCCCGGCCACCATCGTACCACCCATAACTCACCTGTACAGTGTGAATGTACTGTACTGCATCACACACAACACACACACACAAAATATCTTAAACGGAAAAGAACCTTTAGACTTAACAGTTCTGCAAGTTTGATATTAGTATAAGGTAAAGAGGCACAACATGACATCTATTTGGTGTAAATCTGACAATGTTCCAACTTTAATCTACAGAATATCGAGCCCAGTTTGCTAACAAGTTATAGTGAGTACAGTAACACTGTTTTCCTCTTTATCTGCTAACCTGTTAGCCAAACAGGCTAATACTGTTTCCGTTTCGCAAATTAATCGGTCACACTAGTGAAATTAGGCTATGTTTGGTTTGTTAGTAAAACACACCAACACTTTTCTCGACGAGACTGAAAAAGCCCGTTATAAAGATGGTTATATTTGTCCTGAAATACAAAGCGGCTTCGTGTTTTCTCTCTTCACACACTGCATGACTACCAACCAGCCAATCAGAGTAGTCGTTTAGCTGCGATGAATCCTGGGAGTTGTAGTACTTTTTTCTTTTCAGAAGAACGTTACCGTTAGGCTAGTAACCAGCTAATGTACATCTAAATATTTACATCTTTGCTCTTTCATCGTACACGACAAAGTAAATTAGAGCTTAGATATGTACAGGTAATGAAGGGATCAAGAAAATGATTAAACCGTCCAGCTTTGGATCTGACCAATTAAACAAGCTAAAATGATTGTCGATGGCAGGAAAGTCCCATTTGTAAATTACTACAGTACTGTACTACTGATGGAACGTTGTAGACCTACAAGGATCACAGGGAGGTTGGTGCCTATCATAGCCGACACTGGGCGAGGGTGGGGTACAGCTAGACCATTACACCGCACCAGAGCATCACAGGACCAACACTCACAGAACCATTCACACTCACACTTAGGGGCAAGGGAAATGGTGGCCTAGTGGTATAGGGTGCCAGCTCGCTGATCCTAAGGTTGGGGGTTCAAGTCCCACTCTCCACAAGGTTGTCAGTCCCCCCCATCTCCCAGTGCAGCTAACTGGGTTATCAAAGGCCAGCCATGTCTCTCACTATCTATGGTGAGAGGTTCATGTGAAAGAACCATTGCTGACTTTTGACAAGAGGAGCTGCAAAGCCGTCAGCATGTTTCTGCCCTGCGATGGCCTGGCAAGCCGTCCAGGGTGTACTCTGCCCTCACCCGGAGTCGGCTGGGATGGGCGCCAGCCTCCCCGCGACCCTAATTAGGATGAATCGGTTACAGAAAATGAACGGAACCTAAGGGCAATTTAGAACAGAAAGGTAGTATAATGGGCGTGTCTGAGCACTGTCGGAGGAAACTGGAGTACCCAAAGAAAATTCCTGCAAGCACAGGGAAGCATACAAATTCCACTGACTATACCACAGTGCTGCCCTATAAATAAGCAGGAAGCTTGAAATTTCCTTGATAGGGTCTTGGACGCTCATAATTTGTTGTCCTTCCCCTTAATTACTGTAGTGTTGTTTAATTTTCCTCAAACTAATCTGTTCTCAATGTTTCATTATTAGCAGTAATGTCGAAACTTTCAGCATTTAGCAGTACATGTATTTGTAGCTGCTCAGACCAAGCTGGATTTTTTTGTTAGCGCAGTAAGTACAGTATATCATTGTAAGCAGAGGGCGGGCTCGAGTTTGTTTATAGGCTGGTCATGTTTTTATCTTGTTGACTGTTTAAACAGTATTCACAAATTTACCTATAACAGTCTCTATTACAACAGGCCGTATCACATTTTTGCATGCAGTGAGGAACTCCTTCACTGTTGCATAGGTCCTCTTGGTGCATTTTTACTATGTAGGCCTACAGTGTTTTGGACTGTAAAGCTTTTATTTTAGAACCGTCCATTTACAGAATGCATTAGGTCACAAAAGTTGACTTTATGTAGCGCCTAAAGTCATTTAAAAATAAATTTGACTATAAAATTTGATGTGTGTGTGTGTGTGTGTGTGTGTGTGTGTGTGTGTGTGTGTGTGTGTGTGTGTGTGTGACTTTGAAATGAATTTTTATTTTCTTGACATGTACATTAGTGAGTCAGTATTTTTAAACTTTTCTTTTTAGAAAGAAATTAAATGTTTCAGAAGAAGTATTTGACTGTGATTAAAGAAAGCAATATATATATGTAGGAGATCACTTTTCAGACAAAAATGTATTGAAGGCCATTGTACTTTGCATGCAAATTATATATATATATATAAAAAAAAAAAAGTGTGACAGTAAAGATTTTGAGATCTGTGGCTGGTTTTGCGAGAGAAACATGCAGCTCTTTATTTTGTAAAGTTTACTGTATTGAGTCCCACTCTCCACAAGGTTGTCACTGTCCCCTCCAGTGCAGCTAACTGGGTTATCAAAGGCCGGCCATGTCTCTCACTGTCTATGGTGAGAGGTTCATGTAAAAGAACCATTCTTGACTTTCAACAGGAGGAGCTGCAAAGTCGTCAGCGTGTTTCTTCCCCTTGCTAAAGAGTTGTGTCAGGAAGGGCATCTCACATAAAAACCTGGACCAAATCAAACATGGGATGATTCGCTGTGGCGACCCCTGAGAAAAAGGGAACAGCCGAAAGGAAAAGAAGAAGAAGAAGAAGAAGAAGAAGAAGAAGAAGAAGTCACCTCTCAAAATACTGACTGCTTCATTCATTATACATTTAAACAACAAGTATCTATCTCTATATTTACATCTCTAACTCTAATCAAATTGTAATATATAGATAGTATATATTTTTAAAGGTGTTAATTTCTTTTTGAATATATTTTATCAAGGAAGTATATACATCACATTTTTTGGTTTTGTTGTCATTTTCATAATTGAAAGAAAAATCTTCAAGTCCATAAAATTAGAGTCGGGTGTTCCACGTTAAGCTCCAGTGATCAGAACCTGCTGCAGGTAGAACCTGTTCTGTTTACACTGAATACCCGGGGTCTGGATTTCTCCTTTCAATTGAAGTATATGGCATCAGCAGACCAAGCTTTGAAGCGCTCTCTATGACCTTTGGTAAAGAAAGATTTAGATGGCAATGACTTGTGCGGTGGTTTGAAAAATATTTCTAGATTATCTGAAATAAACCATTCCACTGTACAGTGGTCCCTCACTTTCCGCAGTTAATTGGAACCGAGATCCCCACCCCCCCACCCCCGTGACCACCAAATTCCGCAAAGTAGGATCGACCCCTCCTGACTGACGTATACGTACATGTATATGTGTATATAATGTCAATAAATACATATTCAATGCTATGAATGCTTATAATAACAATTAACCATTCAGAAATAATGCATAAGATGTAAATAAAATATAAATACACACACATACAGATGCACGCGCGGGCGTGCACACAGATACGCGTGCATGCACACAGGTGTGCACCTCACATAAAAATGTAAGGAGTTTTGATGGGAGGTTTTGGGTTGTTTTTTTGTTTTGTTTTTGTTTGTTTTTTTTTGTTTTTTTGCATAATTGGCGTTGTTTTTGCTGCATTTTCCTTAACTTTTTCCACTGTCTGTCTTCCTTTCGGCTTTTTCCCTTTTTACTCAGGAGTCGCCACAGCGAATCATCTGATTCGCATGTTTGATTTGGCAGAGGTTTTTACGTCGGATGCCCTTCCTGTCACAACCCTTTTAGCAAGGGACAGAAACACGCTGACGACTTTGCAGCTACTCTTTACGAAAGTCAGCAATGGTTCTTTTACATGCCACTCACCATAGACAGTGAGAGACATGGCCCGCCTTTGATAACCCAGTTAGCTGCACTGGGGGGACAATGACAACCCTGTGGAGAGTGGGACTCGAACCCCCAACCTTTGGATCAGCGATCCAGCGCCCTATACCACTAGACCACCACTGCCCCCTTCCTTAACTTTTTCCACTATTCTTCATTAATTTCCTTATTTTTTAGTTCTGACTATTAAAAAAAAAAAAAAAAATGCAATGCACTGAAGCCGCATGAATTGATACGCAAAGTAACGAGCGAGCCCTGTAATAGAAATCATCCTGCAAGTGGCGAAGATTTCAAAAAAGTGGTGCAGTCAAGACTAGTCATCCCCCACAACTCCAGCCTGAGAGCAGACTGTTTGATTGGAAAAGTTTCTAAAACCCCCCCAAATTTACAAATGTTTCATGTTGTATGCATTCGAGTAGCATGGATTTCATACAACTGCTAGTTTTTCCCGGACTGACGGTCCCAGCAAATTTAACCTATAAGAGCAGATTGTTTGATGTGAATGGACATCCCCAAGAATCACAGAATTGTATCATAGCATGTGCAGGTAACTCTTGTTGGAATGAAAGTGTCTTTATCTATAATCAAAATAACATTGGGCAAATTTAATCGGCATGTGAGATGTGCCAGGAAAAAGGCATTGCTCCCCGGAAAGAACATTAGCGCAAGACTTTCCAGTGACCATAATCGAAGAATAATGTGTTCTGGACAGAAAAATGAAAGTTCGAGCTGTTTGTCACAGTACACATGTTTTCGGGTATGAACCTCATACCAAACTTTGAAGCATGATGTTTTGGGGTTTTGGGGCTTGGTTCACTGCCTTAGGGATAGAGATGCTTGCAGTGATTGATTCAGTTATGAATTCTGCATCGTATCAAAGAATGCTTAAAAACAATGTGAGGCCATCTGCCTGCAAAGTTAAACCAGAGGTGGACTTTTAACAGGATAGTGATCCTAAGCGTTCACAAATACATATGGGAATGAGTCAAAAGAGGAAATGGTCTTATAGAATGATGTAACCAAAGACCAGATTTGAACCCCATTGAAGTGGCATTGATGTTTGAAAGGAGTGTTGTTCATGCAAGGTAATCATCAAACATCTTGCTGATGGAAGAGTGCGTCACTTTTTTTAGACTAACAAACAAATATTTATTCATGCATTGATTCATTTGCCAAAACCACTTAGTCCTGCTAGAGTCTGAGCCCATCTCAGCCAACTCTGGACAAAGGTGTGTGTGTGGGGGGGGATACGCCCTGAACATCTCGCCAGTCCATAATAAGGCCAAACCGCACACATGCAAACATTCATACTCACACTCACGGGAAATGTATACATGTTTTTGAACCGAGGGAGGAAACCAGAGTACCCTGAGGAAAGCTATGCCAGCACAAGAAGAATATTCATACTCCACATACATAGATACTGTACACACGAGTCGATCCTGGGACTTGAACCTAGGATTTTATTGCTGCGAGGCAAACGTGCTAACCATTTCAGCATCATTCTGCCCTTATCCAAGTTATCATTATTATTATTATTATTATTTATTATTTTTTTTTAATTTATTTATTTATTTTTTTTAGGACATTCCATGTGTGCTGCAATACTGAGAACAATTTCATCCTCAGAGTAAGAAAATGTAAAGAAAACTTATCATTTTTATGTAGTAAATATTTGGTATGAAGAAATTTGAATGGTTATAAATAAAACATCAGATTTATTGCCCTAGATGTTGTAAGTAAAAAATAGAAATGGAACTGAGCATAA
Source organism: Plotosus lineatus (assembly GCA_024760905.1). Classification (NCBI taxonomy): domain Eukaryota; kingdom Metazoa; phylum Chordata; class Actinopteri; order Siluriformes; family Plotosidae; genus Plotosus; species Plotosus lineatus. The sequence continues at coordinate 7,644,746 of CM045750.1, read as the reverse complement.
ATAAATTAAAATATTATATACTCATACAGAATTATTTAGTCACGTATATAAATAGTTCGTATTTATTGAGTTTTCTATTTATTTTTGCATGCTATAAAACTAGCTTAAAGACATCCGCTGTTTTGTTTGTTATTCATTCATTCATTTATTCATTTGTTGAACAACTTAATCCTATTAGTGTCAGGAGGAGGTTATAACCTATCTCAGCCAATTCTGAACAAAAACAAAGTGCAAGTTCCGAATAGCTTGCCATTCCATCACAGGACCAACACACACACACACACACACACACACACACACACACACACACACTGCCGCTTCTACCTAGGCCTAATTTGAAATAGTCTAATCTGCATGTCTTTGCATGGGGAGAACATGCAAACGCCACACAGAAATGACCTCACTGAGCCCGGGACTCAAACCCACAACCTTCATGCTAAGAAGCAGAGGTGCTAACCACTCTGCCTTGGTTCCACCCTATCTATTATTATTATTATTATTATTATTATTATTATTATTATCATTATTATTGCAGCACTTCTATCAAGGTTTTTCAAAGAACCTTTTGATTAAGATTTCCTAAAATACTGTACTTTAAGACCTTCCTCCACAATTTTAATCTGAAGATAGTCCATACAACAGTTGTTAACTCAAGGATCTTGTGTTAACAGTCAAAGGCACCAATGCCAAGTTCGGGGGTTCAAGTCCCTTTGTCAACGGTTGTCACTGTTGTCCCCCAGTGCAGCTATGGGTTATCAAAGGCCAGCCATGTCTGTTACTGTCTCTGATGAGAACCATGTAAAAGAACCATTGCTGATACTTGTAAAGAGTAGGCTGCATAGCCGTCAGCCTGTTTCTGCCCTGAAATGGCCTGGTGATTTGGCCAGGCTGTACTATACTCTCAAACAGAGCCGGCTGAGATGGGCGGCAGCATTTCAGAAAATAAATGACTGGATGAGTAAAGCAGGTCGTAGTTTCTTGTTTATTTAAAGAGTTTACATTGTAAGAACAATCGTATGTTCGGATTGTGGTTTCAGTCAGTGTAACAAACTAAAAAAAAATAATAAATAGATGGATGGATGAATAAATGAATGAATGAATGAATAGTAATGGGTTGATAGATGGGTGGATTCCTGAATTCAGGAATTGTAATCGATGCAGTGGTGTATCTTTATAGATTGAGGGGTGGAGTAATGCATTATTGAGTGGTTAGATGGAGGGATGAATAAATTAAACAATGAGTTGATGAATGAATTAATGAATACATGGAAGAATCCTTAGAAAAAGAATGAATGAAGAATGAGTGAGAAGGCTGGCCATTCCCATTCCTTAATTCATTAAATCATTCATCCCTCTGTCCTGTGATGGATGAATGATTTAATGAATTCAGGAATGGTAATGGATCAGTGGATTAAAAAATTAATGAATAGATGGATGGATAAATGAGTCAATGAATTATTTATTTTCTGAACCACTTAATCCTAAAAATTGCATAGAGGCTAGTGCTCATCTCAGCCGAGTCCTGGCGAAGGCGGAGTGGACAGAATGCAAGGCCATTGCAGGGCAGAAACACGCTGACGGCTATGCAGCTCCTCTTTATGAAAGTCAGCAATGGTTCTTTTACATGAACCTCACACCATAGACAGTGAGAGACATGGCCGGCCTTTGATAACCCAGTTGGCTGCACAGGGGTGGGACCACACACGACAGTGACAACCCATTGAGAATGGGACTTGAATCCCCAGCCTTGGGATCAGTGGTCCAGCACCTTTACCACCAGGCCACCACTGCCTCTTAATAAATTAAGGAATGGTAATGCATCGATGGATGGTTGGATGGACTCATTTTTTAGATAAGAAAATAACCAATTAATGGTAAATGATAGGTGGATTAATAAATTAATTGGTTAATGAATGGATATATGAATTAATGAATGGGTGGATTAATGGATGTATGAATTAATGAATGAGTGGATTAATTGATGCATGAATTAATGAAAGGTAACCAATGGGTGGATTGATGGATGTATGAATTAATGAATGGTAACCAATGGGTGGATTGATTGATGTATGAATTAATTGATTGATGTATGAATTAATGAATGGTGACCAATGGGTGGATTGATGGATGCATGAATTAATGAATGGTAACCAATGGGTGGATTGATGGATGTATGAATTAATGAATGGAAACCAATGGGTGGATTGATGGATGTATGAATTAATGAATGGTAACCAATGGGTGGATTGATGGATGTATGAATTAATGAATGGTAACCAATGGGTGGATTGATGGATGTATGAATTAATGAATGGTGACCAATGGGTGGATTGATGGATGTATGAATTAATGAATGGTTACCAATGGGTGGATTGATGGATGTATGAATTAATGAATGGTAACCAATGGGTGGATTGATGGATGTATGAATTAATGAATGGTGACCAATGGGTGGATTGATGGATGTATGAATTAATGAATGGTTACCAATGGGTGGATTGATGGATGTATGAATTAATGAATGGTAACCAATGGGTGGATTGATCGATGTATGAATTAATGAATGGTGACCAATGGGTGGATTGATGGATGTATGAATTAATGAATGGTTACCAATGGGTGGATTGATGGATGTATGAATTAATGAATGGTAACCAATGGGTGGATTGATCGATGTATGAATTAATGAATGGTGACCAATGGGTGGATTGATCGATGTATGAATTAATGAATGGTTACCAATGGGTGGATTGATGGATGTATGAATTAATGAATGGTAACCAATGGGTGGATTGATCGATGTATGAATTAATGAATGGTGACCAATGGGTGGATTGATTGATGTATGAATTAATTAATGGTGACCAATGGGTGGATTGATCGATGTATAAATTAATGAATGGTGACCAATGGGTGGATTGATGGATGTATGAATTAATGAATGGTGACCAATGGGTGGATTGATCGATGTATAAATTAATGAATGGTAACCAATGGGTGGATTGATTGATGTATGAATTAATTGATTGATGTATGAATTAATGAATGGTGACCAATGGGTGGATTGATTGATGTATGAATTAATGAATGGTGACCAATGGGTGGATTGATTGATGTATGAATTAATGAATGGTTACCAATGGGTGGATTGATGGATGTATGAATTAATGAATGGTAACCAATGGGTGGATCGATCGATGTATGAATTAATGAATGGTGACCAATGGGTGGATTGATGGATGTATGAATTAATGAATGGTTACCAATGGGTGGATTGATGGATGTATGAATTAATGAATGGTAACCAATGGGTGGATTGATCGATGTATGAATTAATGAATGGTGACCAATGGGTGGATTGATTGATGTATGAATTAATTAATGGTGACCAATGGGTGGATTGATCGATGTATAAATTAATGAATGGTGACCAATGGGTGGATTGATGGATGTATGAATTAATGAATGGTGACCAATGGGTGGATTGATCGATGTATAAATTAATGAATGGTGACCAATGGGTGGATTGATGGATGTATGAATTAATGAATGGAAACCAATGGGTGGATTGATGGATGTATGAATTAATGAATGGAAACCAATGGGTGGATTCTTGGATGTATGAATTAATGAATGGTAACCAATGGGTGGATTGATGGATGTATGAATTAATGAATGGTGACCAATGGGTGGATTGATGGATGTATGAATTAATGAATGGTAACCAATGGGTGGATTGATGGATGTATGAATTAATGAATGGTGACCAATGGGTGGATTGATTGATGTATGAATTAATTGATTGATGTATGAATTAATGAATGGTGACCAATGGGTGGATTGATGGATGTATGAATTAATGAATGGTAACCAATGGGTGGATTGATCGATGTATGAATTAATGAATGGTGACCAATGGGTGGATTGATTGATGTATGAATTAATGAATGGTGACCAATGGGTGGATTGATTGATGTATGAATTAATGAATGGTGACCAATGGGTGGACTAATGAATAAATTAATTGATGGATCAAGGGATGGATGAAGGGATGACTGTTTCCTTGCCTGTGAGATCCAGTATTACAGGAGCCTCTAATGTTTGTTTTCTCTATTTTCTTGTGCCCAGTAAAGTTATTTTAATCATGAAGGGAAAAAAACCCACCTTTTGGGTAATTAAGAACTTCATACGTCACATGACTTTCTTGAATAATTCAGTGATTAGCTTTATATAGGCCTTCTGTCCATATTAGCCGAGGTAACGGAATGGAGTGAGCGCTCGAGGGTAAGAACAAATGTTTTCCATCTCACCCATTCCGGAGAGGTTAATATGTGTCAGATATCAGCGCGTACCGACAGGGGGCCCGCGGACTCCGCACTTCTCCCTGCACAGGCGCTCCGCCCGGCGCTGTGTGTTTTCCTGTGCGCGGCCACTGAGAGACAGAAAGACAGGAGCGGACGGAGGTGTAGAAGAGGAGAGAGAGAGAGAGAGAGAGAGAGAGAAGTGGGGGGGAGGAGGAATGGAGGGCGGTGGGCGGGGTCTGACATGGCCAACGTCACTGGTTGTGTAGGGGAGTATGGGCTGTGCTGTCAGCCCGGTGTCAGTCTGATGAAGATTGGCATTCAGGTAAGCTGTCATTCATTTTCAGTGTCAGGAGCGCGCAGGAGCGAACACTCCGGCTTCTCTCCCTCTGCTTTTACCCCCCTCTCTGAGTCCTGCTCACAAAAGGCAGGACATTATTCATCCAGACAGGGCCAAGCACAGACAGAGAGAGAGAGAGAGAGAGAGAGAGAGAGAGAGAGAGAGCGAGAGAGAGAGAGAGAGAAACAGAGCAAGAGAGAGAGGGAGAGAGAGAGAGAGAGAGAAGGGAGGGAGGGAGGAGAGCATGAATGAGTGAGATAGAGGGAGTAAGGAAGAGAGGAAAAGAGAGACGCAGGGGAAGGAGGACGCGATGTCGGACGCACGTTGTGATTGTTTAGATTTGTTTCATTCTATTCATGATCATCATTTATTTTTAATTTTATTCTACCGCACCACGATGGATCTGAAAGGATTTGGGGGAATGTGGTGGTTTGGTGCGTGCCAGGGCGCGTTTGAGCGCAATGGATGAGCTCTGAAAAATAATGTGTGTACATTACCATGAGAGAGAGAGAGAGAGAGAGAGACTCTGGTGTGTTTACGCACAGTGGTTCCTCCTGATACTGTAGCCAAAGACATGTTGTGGTATTTTAATGATCTAATTCTTTTGGTATCATCATCATCATCATCATCATCATCATTTATTTATTTATTTATTCTGACTGTAAACTTGTAATCGTGGTAAAATGTGTAGCATGCATTGGGACATTAATGGAAACACATCTGATTAGCATATAGATCAGTTTATTTGTGGACTTTTTAATTTTACGCACCGCAGTGCGCGGTGACTCTGTTTATTGGCGACTGGGTGCGATTTTTTTTTTTTTTTTTTTTTTTTTTTTGGGAGGACAGAACTATACTGTAATTGTGAAACATTGAACTGCATTATCTGCTCCCCCCCCCCCCCTTTCTTTTTTTTCTCTCTCTGAGAGAGTAAACCGGGAAGCTTTTGGTGTTTTCAACTTTTTGGGATGTTGATTCTGGGACCGTTAATAGGAGCGGCTTGTTATTTTTGAATAAAATAAATAAAAGTTGAAAAGTGGAAAATTGTATATTAAAATTAAGCCACTTTTCACAAAGAGAGTTTGACAACCAAATTAAATCATGTTCATTTATTTTGTTTTTTATTTTGTTTCGTGATAATATTCATTAAATTCAGTAGTTCCTGTGCTGATTGGTGGGTTAAATATATTAGAGACACTTGGCATCCTATAATAACTTGGTGGTGCTTTTTTTTTTTTTTTTTTTTTTTTTTTTTTGTACCCAAACCTGATTTACAAACCTCAATTTTTACTTTAGACTCTTTTCAGGGAAAAAATCACTAAACTATAGCAAATCTTTGCTTATTATTGGCACCTTCATTCCTTTACTTTATTTATAGTGTAATGTTGCTTCACCTGGAACATATTCTAATTCATATCATGGATATATAATGTACCTAGTATACAGTATTATAAAGTGCACAAATGAGCTGAAATTTGATTTCGAGTAATGCTTTTAGGGTACATCATACACAAAACAAATCAAAATAAAAAAATAAAATAAGACCCAAACAAACACTGAATATACTTAATAGCATTTTATGCAATAAATGTAATACAACCTATTTTAGTATATATGGACATATTACATTAACAGTTATTCTGTCCATCCATTGGGACAGAAAAGAAACACTATTATGTAATTTTATACTGTCTTTGCTGTGATAATGTTTAGTAATACACTTAAAGTTCAGCATTACTACTATTTATTACACTGCTCTTCTAATGTCTTTAATGTTCTTATTTCTCCTAATGTAATAGGATAATTGGAATTTTTCATGAAGACTTATAGAACTACACACACACACACACACACACACACACACACACACACACACACAGAGCACAGCACAGTGTGAGATAATTCCATTATGTCTGCAAATTAGAAAGTTATGTCAAATAAATGGCTTATACTAAACTTTCTTTTTCTGTGAAATGATGTCAACATTACGCTTTTGTCTTTTAAACAACCACCAGAGATTTAACATTCTTTGCACAAAAGTGAATTAAATTTCCACTCATATTCATTTGTCAGCCAGTTCATCCACTTACTACTCATTGTAAATATCCTAAAAGTGATTAGAATACAGCTCATGGTATAATTCTGTTGTACTGACATGTGGATTGCATTGCACACATAACCATGAAAGTCTTCTCATGCCATTCTGTGCCTGATATGTCATCCATAAAACCTGATGCCTTCTGACACTCACTGTCACAGAAAAATTGAATAAGGAATTTCTCACTATGAAAAAAAAAAAAAAGAGAGAGAATGAAATTGTGTGTGTATGTGTGCGTATATGTCCCCATGTCCTCTCAGACACGAGCCTGTCATAATGAGGTGTTGTATTTCTGTGGCGAGGGCATCAGAAGCCTGTGATATTTTGTGGGGGAGATAGTTGCTGTGTGGTGCCAATCTAAATGCTGAGATCCCCACTGTGATCTTAATTGATGATTTGTGTCATGGGACTAGCTGCCCTTGGGCAAAACTGCAGATACAGAATAGTCTGACTTTATTTGCATATTCCTATTCTATGTGTCATGAGTAAATTGCAGGCAAGGGTACAATTCTATAGGAAGTGTAACTTTTTAATTTAAAAAATTTTTTTTTTTGATGTGCAGTCTCTGATATAGTGAGATGGTCTCCCTCAATAAGAGCCGTAAATAGAGTGGAAACAGCAAGTTATGTAGTTATTCATGCATCTATAAAGCTATTGAGAAAATTGCGCTTTGCTTTAGCGTTTGTCAATTTTTCTTTTGAAACCACATTCAAATGCATTCTTTTGCCCAAGATAACTCTTCTTTTATACAACAAACTCTTTCTTATTGAACTTTGCAGACAGTAATTGCTTCCAGTACTAATGCATTTTTTCAAATAGAATGTTAATAAGCATTTATTGATGTCTCATTCACTACCCTTAACTTTGCATAGATGGACATACAATTAATTTGTAAAAGTCGTCAGTTCCAATGTATTGCTTTAAGCATTCCTGTGAAAGGAATCATTCATTTGCATTGTTTCAGACACCATTCAGATAGTGTTCCATACAGTCAAGGTCTTTGGTGAGTTTTGTGAGTCGATGTAAGGCTTTGTACGTGGATCTACCTGAGAACACATATCCAGATGATTCTGATGCAGGGAGGCAGGGTGTGAGGCACATTCACTAAGCCCTGCTGATCCCAACTGCTCTCCAAGGAGCACAGGTCTGCTTTTGCTGCATGTCCAAACAACCTCACCGCACTCTCCTCTTTCCCCACTCAGCCTCTCGGCTGCTAGGCATAACAGTCCAGTTCCTCCCCGGGGAAACTTGAGGTGCAGGCAGATTTGCCTGATTTATGCTGGTGGAACAGCGCTGCAGATATTTAACGATCACCCATAGTGCTCACATTACTGGCCAGAGAGTTTGCACAGGCTCCTCTGTGTGCACAGGGATGAAAGGACATTACGCCATGAGCATGCATCAGAAGGATGAGAAGATATTATTTATAGCATCTGCGAAAGGCAGGAGCAGACTGGCTTATCAGGATTTGGGATGTGATTAAAGAATTCTAAGTCAAAAGGACAAATCTGGTTTAACAGCCACAATAAATAACTATATTCTTATACCTGTACCATTGTTTAGAGAGGGTACGGTGGCGTAGTGGTAAGCACGTCTGCCTAGCAGCAGGAAGGTCCTGGGTTCAAAGTCTTGGGCTTGACAAGGATGTTTTTGTTTGGCGTCTGCATGTTCTTCCTGTATCTACCGACATGGGCTTCCACTATAGGTATGCGGTTTTCTCCTACAATCCAAAGACATGCACATTAGGCTAAGTCAGTGCTTCTCAAATCGTGGGCGTGCCCCCCCCCCTTGGAGGGCGCGGTATGATGCCGGGGGTGGGGGTGGTGGGAGGGAGGGGAGGAGCGAGGAGCGCGTATGACCCTGGGGAACATGCTTTTATGGAATAGTGTATGAGAATTAAGTGCAATTGCACTTCCATTCCACTAGTTGGCAGTGACGCTGATTGTTACGCTATGGTGTAGCGGTTTTTCGCACGAGCAAACAATATGAAGTGCAGTTAACAACCCCCCCAAAAACAACACGGAAAAATTTCTAACAGGAATGAAGAGAAAGGTGGAGAGAGATTGAGATATTACGAGATAAATAAGTTGAATGAGTTTAAATAAGGATGTATTTTTTTTTTTTTTTTAATTTCAGGTGCATTGGTGCACTTTAAATCTTTTCTATTACAGATTTATTGTAAGTCAAACTATATTTCTTTTTTGTTTTTAATGTTAATAAAGATACAGTGTTATGAACATGTGTACGAATAACAATTTTATAGACAAATGCCGTAATACTATTTATAGTTGCTGGCAGGGTGGTGGTGGTGGTGGTGGTGGTGGTGGTGGTGGGGGGAGGGATGAAATGTTTTTTTTCTTCCTTGGGGGGGCGCCACAGAAAATAATTGAGAAGCACTCGGCTAAGTGGTTGTTCCAAATTGCCCACTAGGTATGAATATGAATGTGAAAGCGAATACTTGCCCTCTTCCAGAGTCGGTTGAGATAGGCTCCAGGCCTGTCTGTGACTTTAGTATGACGAAATGGTTTGGAAAGTGAATGAATCCGTGACTGAACTGTGCTTAGACGTATGAGAGAATAAAACAAGGAGATTCAAATGAGACTGATCTAGTTCTCAAATTTATGATGATGATAATGATAATGCCGATGATTATTACTACTTTTTTCCGACATGCAAATGGAAGAAAACCTCATTTACCAGTAAGAAATAATTACCACACAAGGATCAAAAGCAGATTTAAATTAGCAGGGGCTTATTATTAATTCTGAATATAAAAACCCTTAACAAGACTGTAAACGTCGCACTGCCTTTGTTCTTATCTCTGGTGGTATGCTCCTAATCCTAATAAATGAACAATGCCTAGCTGGGAGAAGCAGGCCTCGTCTAAAAATGCAGAATTTATTATACTTTTAAGCAGTTGCTGAGCAGGCGAAATATCTGATCTGAATTCATCTGCAGATCAAAAAACTGAGAATTCCAGCTGAGACCAGCTTTCCACCTTTCTGTGCATCTTAAAATTGTTTAACTATGAAGAGTGTTTTGGTTTGTACTGTTTTTTTTTTCCTTTCTTTTCTTTTAGACCGACTATGTGCAGGGTTGTTCTTATATTTTTGCAATATGGCCTCAGACAGGCAGACTTTTAGATTTGTCTACTGGTTTTCTTGCTTTCGCCTCTTTTCTTTTTCTTTTCTTTTTTTTCTTTCTTTTTTTTTTTTATGCCTTGGGAATCTTTACTCCCTCTTCTCAGGAAGCCAGTTCTCAGGAAGCTGGCTTTTGTTTGAGCTGCCCTGAATTCCCATCTATTACTGTAAAACCCATCTTAAGGAAGAGTGCCATCGCTCTCAGGCCCTGCTGGAACGACATCCTTTGAGAAAGCCTTGTTTTTCTCTGTTTCACACTTCCCATTTCGCCCCTCTGAGTGGACACAGACTGCCATTGATTTGCAGTGCCTGATTTTAGTTGGCCCTTGCACATTTTGTTGTATCTGTCTCTTTCCTCCCCTGCAGATGTTCTGTCTGAGAATCCTTTATTGTTCTCTGTAAGAAACCCAGACATCTCCACCGTCTTTTTTGTTTTTTTTTTCCCAACT